>CM060606.1:19598835-20798835 GCA_030578255.1 Tiaroga cobitis | reverse complement strand
GCAACAGTACCGCATAATGAGTGTGGTCTCTATATCTACAGACGTTTTTAAATCTAAACTCAAAAAAGCAATGAAATTGTCAGACATCCAGATTAGTGCATGCGAGGGAAACAACTGGAAATACAGCGCTGGTTGTTCTCTCCATCCTCGACAACGACGGAATCCAACGCGTGCATGGGCGAAGGTATAATACGTGTATTAAATTGTATGAAATAATCCCGAAAAAAGCACAGCTGAGGGTGACGCTAACAGACAGCAGACAAACGACTAGCAGTGAAAGCAGCGGCAATCCACCTGTCACTCAAGTGGCCACGCCCTTAATTATGCAGAACTTTAAGGCTTAATATAATTTAAACGGATGAGTTGTAAAAAAAATTCACCCCCTTCACAGTCGTCATGAAGGGCAAAATTAGCGATATAGACCAAAACAACTATTTGCCACCAGGCTGTAAACATGTTTTTTTTCTGATGTGAAGTGAGGCATTTTAAAATGGGGGAGATACAGATTTGACTCGCTTTTGCAGTCAGCCTCAAGCGGCCACTCGATGAATTGCAGTTTAATTCACTTCCGTGTTGGCTTCAAGAGAAAGACGGGGAGGTTGCCGCTTGGTTGCTCTGCTATAAACTGCACTAACCGACACTGTAGGACTAGGAGTACTTCGCTCCTTTTTTCCGGTAAGTGACATTCCACTACTATTTCACGTAGTTAGCACTATTTAGCATCAATGTTTGTGGGCAGTGGCACTGCAACAGTCAACGTTAGCATTAAATCGCCTCAGATAAGTTAGCGTCCGAGGTACTATACCTATGGTTATAACTGACGTTTGAAACACTGTAAATGCGTCTGCCAAATGAATAAATGTAACAAAATAGACTGATCTGCGAGCTAGTTGGTCGCACGTCAGAGGCGCCCGCGCCATTGGATGTGCAGTTGCCGCAGCACAGCCTATGAGCGAGCTATGCAGCTGCAAATGCGTTTTACATATAGGCTTCACTTCAGTAAATCGAGGAAAAGGAGTTTCAACATAAGAATGATACTGACTGTAAAAAGTAGCCTAGTCTGCCAGTCGATCTTGTAACGTTACAGATAGCTGAGGCTGCTTGGCTGAAGAGGCGCGTCCACCGGCCGGCTCAGTCTCACACAAAGCCCGCCCTTTTACCCATATATGGATTGGCCAGAAGGTGGGCGGGGTTAGGATTTCCCAAGATTTTCCAAGATGGCGCCGCCCATACCCCCCACAAACGGCCCTCAAAACCGTTCTTCAGAAAGTCTATGGGTGACGTCACAGACGCTTTGTCCATATTTTTTACAGTCTATGGTAAGTACGCGATCATCTCTTCCTCAGTTACAGAATAAACATGAATGGACACCCGAAGGTATGTTGAAAGATACAGTATACTTACTGAAAAGCATCATAACTCGTGTAATCACTCAATCAGTGTTTCAACAGCGGAAATAGGTCAATAAAACGCTATTATATTTCAATAACAAATTAGAGTAAAAACAAATGTTAATGCCAAAACTGCCTTATGTGCAGTTTACATGTTTTCATACAATTTGTTATTTGAGTGTTGATTATTATTATATCTAAAAATATAAACTGAATTTAGGCTAAAAGTCTAGGCTCTGTTGTTAAGCTGTGCAATATAGTTTACAGCATTAGCAGATTTTTTTTTATCCTTGCGAAACGTTTACTTGTAATTGAATTAATTTAAAGACAAGGACACAATTGGTTCATTAAAGCACTGTTTAATAAAAAAAAAAGCAATTTTAGCTTTCTAACCGCGGGACGTACCGAACCGTCAGGTTCGTGTCGTTACACCCCTATTTATAATATAGGTCATTCATATCTAGCCAGAGAGCAAGACATAAAGTGTTTTAAACAGAATTATATTTGATAGTTTTATAGTGGATTATATTTAGGTGAATGTTCTGAAACAGTCACAAAAATATAATCAAACTTTTAGAATTTCAGACATAAAACTGGCAATCAGTCACTAACACTGAATATTTAAGATAAGACCTGACAAGTTTCAAAAATGTGCAATTTATTGTTTTGTTTTTTTTTAGATATCAGTCCACCTCTCTATATTCAAAATACAGGACTATTTACAGGTGGCACACTGCAGTTGGATCACCAGTTCAGACTGGGAATTGTCCGGGCTCCAGCTAAGCCTACCTTGCATAATTGGTTAAACTTGACCTGGTCGCTTTAACCCAGGTTATATATCATCGTCTTGAGGTTCACTTTATCTTAACATCTTTAATGCAGACTTAGGGAACCTCTCATGTTCACTTCAAAGCCTTGTTCCGAAAGCCTTCAAAGTCAGAGACTAAAACCTCTGGATTGCCCTTAGAATCAGAAGCCGGACTCTGGCTGAGTGTGGGAAAGTTTGTTAGGGAGCGACTGCATTTTACACTCCAATTCTCTTTATTTTTGGAAATTCACTCATCAACATATTCATTGAAAAGATTGTCCAGAGAAGTACAGGATGGAAAAGAACTTTATTTATAAAAGGTGATCTGTGACAGAAGGGAAACACGTACGGTTACAAACTGTATGTGGCATTCTATCGTTAGCGGACAGTTCTTATTAACATCCAGTGGAAAAGACAACAGGAATGAAACAGGCCAGCTCAGGTTGACTCACGGGCTATTTGTAGACATAGTGATGGCTCACATCAATTAAACATGGTTTCCTCTAAGTTTTTTTTTTTTTTTTGCTGATGTTTTTCATTCACAAAAGCTTTCATCACACCAAAAGCTTGAAATAAAAAAGAGGAATACAGGAAAGATGGCTCGCTAACAAAAAATGACAATAGTTTATTGATCACGCAAGTTGATCTGAGCACTTCATGAAGAAAGACGAATGGCAACACCGCCTCAGGAAAGAACAGAACGATGACTTTTTTTTTTTTTTTAACGAAGAAACATCAAGCCTGCGTGTCGTGGTAAACGCATCACGTGGGAATACAGAGGAAATGATTGGTTTTAAAAGGGGGCTCCCCCCGCCGTCTCCTCACTAACTTTGTAATTTGCCCCAACAGTAAATCAGAGCTCACTGCTGGGCCCTCTGACTTCAGCATGGAGTTGTCCTCTCCCAGCATTCCTGCACTCATGAATCATTCTGATTCCTGGCTTCCACCAGGCATTTCCTCTACAACTCTCTCCCTCTGAAAATTCAGCAAGGAGCAGAGTGCCTTCGGTTCGGGCCACAGGAGAACAAGGAACACAGAATGTCATTCTAGAGCTTTCCAGATCACGTTCCAACTGTTAAAGGAATATTCCAGGTTCAACGCAAGTTAAGTTCAGTTCAATTCAAGTTATTGGCAAAGTATTGATTACAAAAAAAAGAAAAGAAAGGGGCCTCTAATAAAATGCTCAGTTTTATTAGTATAACCACAAGATGTAAACAATATGCTTGTTAACATGGTAATTACCATAAAAACCATAATAACTTTACAGCTCAAATAATACACTAGTTTCAATAGAAGAATATTTACCATTTCCATAAAATTATTATATTATTATTGACACTTCAAAAAAAAAAAAGGCCATTAACTTTTAACCTTTTATTTATTAATATATAAATAAATAAAACATTTTGTGGCAATCAAAATTATACCACAAGTGCTGTCAATTAATCATAATTTGTACTGATTCCGGAATATTCCTTTATTCCTTTAATTTCGTTGTTGTTGTTGTGTGCATTTACCGACTTTGTCCCCAGACGATCTGTAAGTCTTTCAGCAAACAATAAGCTTACTCTTACGTACTGTAACATATCTTTACAATAACATTCATATAAAGCAAAGTAAGATCTATAAGAAATCCATAGTGCCATGGGAAAATCACAGAAATATCCTACAAGAGCTTTGAGTTGCAGTTTCTCAAAGGGTGGATAGAAAGTAGAAATTATTTCTTAAATTATTATTTCAACAAACAATCAAGAATTTCTTCTTAGCATTTAAAGACCAAGTGGGTTAAAATTCTCATCTTATTCAATTATATACAAAACATACAACGTACAATACACAGATCACTTCACAAGTTCACGAATGAGACCGGTTCCGAAGCTCCCAAAGCAATGGCTCTGTGTCGTGTAAGCATGTCGCGTGTGTGTCAGCCTGTGCCTTCGTGTGCAAGTGTGAAGATGTATCTGTCGTTTCATATCATGGCCTGTATCACCATCCTCCCGTTCACCTGGTGAATGTAGGAGCTCTGCCTGTCAGCCAGGCTCTGAGTGGCCATTGTCTCATCATCGCTGGCATCGGGCTCCTCTTTGACCCGGATGACCCCAGGGTGAGTGTCCAGTGGCTCGATGGGTGATCCGGAGCTGCGGTTGCTGTCGGGACTGTGCCTCCTGATGACACCACCAGAGGGCGAGCTGTCCTCCTGCATGGGATGGTCATGAAAATCCTCTCCCTCTTCCTCTGACTCCTGCAGGTGGACGTTCGGCTGACGGAGCTGCTCGATGGATTTCGATAGCATCTAAGGGAGACAGAAACACGGTTTATTGTTATCGGAGGTTCCGTCAACGTACATAATCGTTTCAGTCGATGAGTGATTTACACAAACTGAGTCATTTACCAGAATTGGAACTCATACACAACAGCTAAATAGTGAGGAGGAATCTAAACCTCATGTAAATATAGCCTACGTCAAGTAAATATAGTCATTGTGTCCGGGAATTAGTAACATACTTTTTATATCTCCTACTAAAGCTGGATGTAAAATTACACAGGTGCCCTATTTAGCACATGTAAAAACATTCAGGTATTAAGCCAGAGAGCTAATCCCTGATTTCACAGCATTCATGACCTCATTTCCCTCAGAAATTATTTACTTCTAGGTACATCTGTTTTAGGGTTACAGACCATCCAAAGATAGATTATTTACTCTTCAGTTGCTGAAAATAGCAGGATCAATTAAATCACTTATTTTCTTTTTTTAAAGGATCTATTAATTACTTAAATACATTAAAGTTAAATTCATATACTGTATGACTTATATACACCTCTTCTATGATAAGCATGTTTTTAATTTCTGAATTAATTTATTTTGATATTTTTGGGGGCATCAAGTAAAAAATGTCAAGGTGATACAACTGTCATGATATCATAATAATAATCATTTTTTTTTAAATTTGAAAATGAAAATTAATGTAGCTTGGGATAATCTTTTATTATTATACCTTTGTAAATATAATCGTAGTAATATTTTAAAATAAAAATTAAAAAAAAGTTTGCCAAATCAACAAGTCGTGGTGCAACCAAACCCAAACATTATATTATATGTGTCTCCTACAATATCAAATTGAACTTTTTTGTGGCAAGGCAAATTTACTTTAGGCTGTAAAATATCAGGCGGCCAACAGCCTCAAAAAATGTGTGACATGTATGAGTGATTATTAATTAATGATATTTGTAAAATAAACTATTTACCTTGAAAAATGCATTTCAAAACCCTTTTGAAAATATTTTTCCCCCTCGAAGCCTTTTTTGCATCATATCTGTGATTTGCTTGTCTGCTATAAATGAAAAAAAAACCTGGGTGAACATCCTCTAAGTGTGGCGATTCCATAATTGTGCACATATACTCAATGTGCAGGCCAGGGAAAATATGTTTCAAGTTTTTACTTGATGGTTAAGACCTCATTGCATTTTTTAGAATCAACAAAGTTTTCTTGAAAATGGTATAAAAGTTTTTCAAATTCATATGACACCAACATGACTTGAAATAGGCCTATATACATTTCTAAGAACCTGTTTTAAACTATATTTAAAAAAAACAGCTGCACTCTGCAGTTAACTCGTTTTATATTTAAACATGATTTGCTAGTTTCACATCATTTAAACATGAAAACAAATCAACTTTCAAACTTACATTCATGCAACTATTCCAGTCATGTGTGACCCAGACCAGACTTCTTCTTTTTTTTCTTTTACATGCCCCTGGTGACTGAGGCCATAACAATAAATAGGCAAAACAAGTGCTCTCTAGGTACTTTTGATCTTCATGTCTGAAAATTGCACATGTAACCTTGAATTTCCCATAGCACTCTCAGCAATAATAAGGCAGATCAATCTGCAAGCTCCCGCTAACAATGGAGTCTTTCACAGCGCGAGCCTCCCGTGTCGCTAACCTTGCATGCGCGGCAGAATAATTGCACTTAAACGGATGGCCAGGTCACGGCTGCTGGTGCACAGAAACACAAATATTTCCACAAGGGAACAAAAGTATGTATTCTATCCACTTTGGTGCACATTTGAACTTGTCCCTATGCAATTTTGTGGTGTTAGCACGCAACTGATGCCTTAAGCTATGCTAATTCATATGCCGCCTCTGAACCCAGTACATGTTTTTCCCCTCACATAATGGAGATGGGCTGTCCAACTTTAGTTCCCATGTGAACCGAATGGTATTTCAAGGTAAATGTGTTTTATGATGACAGTATAATCATTCAGCTTCATCCTCATCTTCCCATGACAGCACTAAGAGTGTTTTTAGACATTTAGATAATTTGCTTTGTTCCGAAACAGAGACTTAAATTGTTCAAATGTTGCATTTTCTTCTTGGTTCGGTTCGCTTTCACAAGGCAACATATGTTTTGATGTGGATCCAAGTGCGATTGCCATGATCAAATTTGCCTAAACGAACCAAACTAAGGTCCCAGGTTTTTAAAAAAACAAATTCTCCAAACGAGCCAGGTGCGAAAACACCTTAAAATCATTGCCGCACTGACAGTTGGCTAAATGATTGTACCTTGTTGATGTGGATCTGTTGCTGGTACTGTTTCTGCTTCTCCAGGAAGTTCTGATGTTGCTGCTGAATCACAAGTTGAGCTAGTGTGCCCTGGGGCAGCGGAGCAGATTGGGTGCGGTTTAAGGGCCGGTGACGAGGCAGTTTGGGTCGGGTGCTGCTTGGAGAGCTTTCCATCATGGCCAGCGGAGAGGGAGGATGCACAGGACTTTGACCTATTTAACAAAATGTATGTATCTGATAAATATAAATGTATATAGACAATGTTATATTGTTTATGATGTGTTTATAATGAATAGATTTAGGAATACTAAGAAGGTTGATGTATAACTTTAAAAAATGAATGAGGGGAACTTGAAGGGTAGTGAAAGATATCCTAGGTCGACAAAGACCTAAGGTATGCGTGTAAGGGTTAATGACACAATCATAATCTTTGGGTGAACTATTCCTTAAAAAAAAAAAACAACTTTAGGCCACAAGCTGAAAGGTTACAGGTTCACACCCCACAAGGGACATCATGTGATCAAGGCACTTAACCCCACGTTGCTCCAGGGGGACTGTACCTGTAACTTAACATTGCCATGTGAAAGCCATTGGAATAAAATGTATTATATTCTATTGACCTAGAATAGAGAGTTCTGAAGTATTCGGTAATCTTGTATATGTTCTCACCAGTAGAGAGGATCTTTTGGTGGCGAAGTTGTTCCTTCTGGAGGAGGTGCTGCAGGAGAGCTTGGTGGCTGCTGCTCACTTTGGTCTCCATCGCAACAGACAGGGGAACTGGACCCAGAAGGTGCGTTGGCAAACCCTGAATGACCGCTGATACACCACCAGCCTCAACTTGCTTCTCCTGAAGTCCTAAAGCAGCCTGACAGGTGATAGAGAGGACATTGTCTATTTTTTCCCCTCTTGGTTCACTTGCAAAAGTTTTGAATATACTGATTCAAACCGTGTGCTATGATAAACAAGAGATTACATGGAAGGGTCTTGAATATAGCATTAGCCAAATACAGACACATTTATTCAGGTTTATTTAATTTTCTTGGATAAAGAGCAATAAGATATTTAAACTGCAAATTAACTGAAGATTAAACATTATTTGGAGCTACATTTAATTATCCTGGTTTGGCTGGACTTTAAACAGCAGTAATGGATGAGGTGCATGGGGAGGGCTGGAGTGCAACTGACACCAGACACTTAAGCACAATATTTATCTAAGGCCTATAAAATCCCCCAAGGTCAAAGGTCAGCACCCTGAGGCTACACATATCATCCAGCCAGCCAGTGATGGCTAGTCTTTCAACAGTCAAAGCAATATGCAGCTGAGCCAAGGCCATAAACTAGATTTCCCCTCATTTATCAGCGTAAACATCCACATAAAATTAATTAGAAGTTAATCAGTTTTGGATGACAAGAGTTTGAAAGAGACATTCAAATAAAAAATGTGATTTATTTATTATTCTTTTATTTTATATTTCATAAAATATTAGAAAATATGTAGTTTTGCACATAATGTTCATAGTTATTTTGAATAGGCTTGATCAAGTGATATATATATACAGTATATATATATATATATATATATATATATATTACTCGTACTATATCTTCACTTGATCTCATGTATGTATGCATGCATGTATGTATATATATATATATATATATATATATATATATATATATATATATATATGCACACACATGCACTTCCTCTATACTTATTGCAGTCTAATTCAGTGTGTTATGTTATTCATGCCGAAAATCTAGACTTAGTGTGAACAGGCCTTAACGGGGGAACTTATGAATGAGGATGCCATTATTTCACTTGCTTTATAGATGAAATGAACTAATTTAACAATTGATGATCTTTACAATTGAACTGTATCAACACTGAACTGACTTCAGCTGAACAACAGACAAAATGCATCATTTTCCTATTATCACTGTAAAGCTGCTTTGAAACAATGTGTATTGTATAATGTGCTATATAAAAAAGGTTACTTGACTTACACTGATGGGAGAGGAGGCAGCCGGGAGACCCAGGGAGATATTGGGCAGTGATGGAGACGTATAGAGATTTAACATAGACATTGAGCTTTCAGGCCCTAATAACCTCGACTGTGACGGCCACCGCTGTGATGGAAAGAGAGAGAGGGGAATCGAGGAAAGGGAGAGAGAAAAAGAGATATTTTGAAATCCCACTATGGACCATTGGAAAGACCAATAGCAACAGAACAATAAACTTTAATGTACTAAAACGAATGACGGTTTTGTTCCTGCCACAGCGGAGCTGTATGAGCTCAACGTGGAGGACGTAAAACCAAGGCAACAGAGAAACCCACAAATGCAGAATCGTATCCCAGTCTCTATCATTTCACAAACTGTATCAGAGAAAAAAAACTGATCAGTTTTCGACTGTACTTCCTCCACCCAGTGGTGCGGCCCATCAGCATGTGGCAGAGAGGCTGTACTGTTTATCCTTCAATCCCTCCTGCTTATTCACTGACCTGTATGTGGATATCCGGCCTTATTTGACCCAGGGGACCAGTTTGCTCTGAAAGAAGATACCCAATGTAACAGATCACAAACACGGCTCGCTTTCGAAACTGGCGCGCTGTCTGCGGGTAGCAACTCAACCCAGCGGTCCGATCCATGAGACGTCAAGCTTATGTCAATACAATAGCGATCGGGCGTGTTTGTGTTGTTAGCGTGTCTTTGGCTACCAGCGGCTGGTGGATCAATTAAGCTCAACCACCCACCACCTCGACCCTGGATCACAGCGCAATAAGCATTCCTTCTCGGCTATTGCATTGGAGGTCCATGGGAGTGTAAACAGTGGTGTTGAAGAATAACACAGCTGCTAAGCTGAGGCTTCACAGAGACATGTCACATTTGCCCAGAATACACCTCTTTGTGAGCAAAGTCCACAGGGACCTGGAGGAACCGAGCCGTGAAGCCACCAGGAAGTGAGTCAGAGGGAGCCAATGAACATTTTGGGTTCAATACGTTACGCTCAATCGGCAGTAGGGATTCACGATTTGGAGAAAAAAAATGTATAATCGCGATTTGTTTTGATAAAAATCTCTAAATAGAGCTTGTTTGCAGGGTTGTGTAATTTTTCCCAAAATGTTGTGATTATAAATCAATATGACTATGAGATTATTATCGTTATTATTAGCTGCTGACATATAAAAGAACACAGTGTTGCGCTTCACCTTTAAACACGCAGCGCATATATTTAATTAAATAGCAGTCAATTTAAAATCTGACATTTATTTTATAAATGCACTTCATAAAAAATAAAATAAAATAAAAACTCATGTTAACATATATATATCTTGTGCTCATACTTTGAGACTGAGTTTTTTAACATTTACAAATTTCCCCCCTCCGCTTCCATTGCAAATGCCTGAATGTAAACCAGAATTTAGATTTTTTTAAAGAAATGGATGGTCAAAATTCATTGTGTGGTGATCAACATAATTAACAACAGTGCTGTCGATTGAGCATAACTTGTACTGAACCCGGAATATTCCTTTAAAATGCAGGTTATACTGAAGGTGTAAATGTCTGACTCAGACGTAATGTCTGTAACTTTGTTTCAACCAGTGTCTGATCTACTCTTTCTTGCCCTGAGCTTTACGAGAGCCGCAGGCAAAGAAAACCACATAGCTGTGCCAGTAAATGTTAGCGGTTATAGAGCAGGAGTTTGTGGGAGGAAGTGAACCGACTCTTTATTGTCCATGCTGGGAGCCGTTTTCATTGGACTGCGACGGACAAGCAGGTCACATGCTGTAGAGACAGAGTTCTGTTTTCATAGCTGCACAAGGACAGGCTGGGTTTGTGTCGAGGAAATGTATGGGTGTGGCCTGGTGGCCATCAACTTTTCTTTAAGTCGTACAGGTTCTAATCTTTCAGGAAAGCTTCGTTGAAACTGCTGTGAGAAAGCTAAACTGTTAATAGACTTTTGTACCTGTAATAAAACATGTTTAATGTAAGTACCTCAGTGCGTGTGGTGACTGGTAGTGAGGAGGGTCCGTTTTCAGCCCCTAAGGCACTGCAGGCCCCGTTGGGTGAACTGGGCCCCGATCCTGGTGCACTGCTGCTGGCTGTGGATTCTGGGGAAGATTCAATTAAACAGACATAAGTTCAAGTGTATACATCATTGACATTATCATTTATAAACTGTATAAAAAGATCTATATATCAACAAAAGTTTTCAACTAAGTATATTTTAGCTGCAATTTTCAAGGTAAAAGAATAACATTTATATTCAGATTCCAAAAATTAAGTACTTGTAATTGAGATTAGTTACTTTTTATGGATTACATTTTATATATTATTCCCACAATGGCAGTAAATTATTCACAATGATTCCCCTTTTTTCTCTCTTTTTACATTTGTCTTTCTTAAAAGTCCTACCACTTATATACACTTATTATCCACTTACATTTGGAAATACTCAAATGTTTTTCTTTTCAAAAAAGTCATCATTTTTCATCCTTATTATCCCCAAAAATATAAAAATGAATTTTAAGTTGTTTATAAAAAAAGATTTGTCATTCTATAAATATATTGTGATTTTTTTTAAATGTATTTTAAAATAAATTAATAAATCCAGACAAAAAAGTGCTGTCAAATCGATTAATCAGTGTGTATATATATTATTAAAATTATATATATATATATATATATATATATATATCATATATTTGTCTGTGTGTGTGCGTTTCTTTGTATATGTGTGTAAATGTGTGTATATACACACACAGACATATACAATATATATATATATATATATATATATATATATATATATATATATATATATATATATATATACATTTAATAATAATTATACACACACATATATTATGTAAACACACACTTTTAAGTTAGGTGCGATTAACCACGATTAATCGATTTGACAGAAAAAAATGCATGTCATGTCATTGATCCATCTCTCTATGTATTTTATGAGAAATTGACTGACATCTGGCCAACAGCAATATAATTATATAATATTTGGCATCTTTACATAAGATTTAAGGCCATTGCACACTGAGTCCGAAATTCGCATCCGAATTTTTCGCACGTTAAAAAAAAAATTCGACCTCACGTTATTTCAATCACGCTTGCACACCGCCTCCGAAACTTTCGTCCGTCATAAAAAAATTCGGATCGGGTTAGATTTTCTGCGTTTTTCGCATCCACAGCCAGCATTTTGAGAGGTTTTTTTTGACAATTCAGAGCTATGTGCGAACGACAAAATCCAGAATCGCTTCTGACAAGTTGATACACTTCGTCTCGCAGCAGAAGTAGCTACTGTTACTGTATGAAAATGCGGATTACAAAGTCCTTTCAGTTTCGGTTTTCAATTCGATCAAGTGTTTGCATGTTCTCTCGGATTAATAAACCTCCCCTTTCAATCAGATCGAAATTTCGGATCGATTAAGGTGTGATTGAGCAGCCAATTCGATAACTAATGTATTATTTGGGTACAATATATAACCTGTAGCCTATACAGCTGCTGTGTGTGTGTGTGTCCATACTTATAGACATATACTGCCAGTCTCTGTTCAGGATCGATTGGTTCACGGAAATTGGTGGTCTTCTTTTTAATATGTGGCTCCAGAATTGCTAGCAAAGCATCAAACTGTTCCACACTGACATTATGAAGTAAATTTTGAATCGCTCTGGATAATTTCGCAACTCCTTGATAAGGAGGTGGAGCTCCTTCCTCTCGGCGCAATTTCAGGATTGGATGGACCCAATATTTTCTCTTTCTCTTTTTTGATGGCAACAAAATCATCCTTACTGCTTGACGAATCCATTTTGTATTTTTTTTGCGTTTTTCCCCGCAAAGGTTTAATAAATACGCATCGGACTCAGTGTGCAAGGTGTCTGTGCGTGACAAATTTTTAGGCTGACGAACACGAAAAAACGCATACGAAAATTTCGGACTCAGTGTGCAATGGCCTTTATGACAATCTTGCCACTGTGTTTTTCCAAACCCAACCACCAACTGCTGCCACTGATACATTATAAATATACATAAGCGACTGAAATACCATGGAAAAATCATTCAACCGGCCAAAGCTCAAAACCACACTGGATGGCACTCCGGATTACACCTGCCAGAGCGGCCGTTACATAATAACACTGAGCTTCACAGACAGTGGATGCCAACCAGTAGGATGTCTTATTGTTTATGCCCCAGGTATTGTATAATGTGAGATGCATTATGGGACGGCACTCCTACCCAGAAGCTCCAGGGCTCTCTTTTTGAAGGGTGTCATGATGCTCCCCTCCTTCCTCCTGAGAAGTGGGCTGCTCCTCCTCTCTGCAACCTTCTGCTTTAACCTGGACCGCACCTTTAGATTGGGCTCTGAGACTGAAGAGAAAACAGTGACACATTTAAATCAAATATTCCCAATCTAAAATCGACTTTAGATTCTAAGCTTTATTTAGCTAAGTGTTGTCACGTAAATGTTTTGATGTATTTGTAGCTGTGCCTGTTAGTAAGCAGGAGAGGGGAATCCACAGTGTTGTGTAGTAGCATTCCTGTGCTGTGATGTTATCGGTCTGTGATTAGATCTGTGGGCATTTACAGGCTGTTTTCAAAGATAAGAGTTCCCTCATCACGTGGAGTAAATTAGGCTGAGTAGCACAAAGGTTTGACATACACTGACCATAAAAAAAATTGTGAAAAAAAAAAAGAAAGAAAGAAAAAAAATGTTGGCATGGTGTAATGTTTGAACATAGTAAAATAGTAATATATAATATTAGTTTGGGCTCTGAGATTTATTTATTTAAAGAAATTAATGCTTTTATACAGCAAGGACATATTACATTTATTAAAAGTGAAGAATGTTTAAAAACATTACTATTTCAAGTAAGCACTGTTCTTTTTTCAATCTTTATTCTTCCGAGAATCCTAAAAAAAATGTATCATGGTTTCCACAAAAAATCGTTTTTAACATTGATAATAACAAATCAAATCAACGTTTTACTGTATTTTAATGGAACAATTTGTTATTATTAATGCAAATTTGTTCAAATCCTTAATTCAGGATTTGAATAATATAACATTTTTAAAAATACCGTAAAACTTCAAATAATAGCCGAGTCCCAAATAGACGCCTGTCTCTTTTACACGCCTGGTGTGGCTGCAGGTTTGGGTAAATAAAGGCCGGTCTCAAATAGAGGCCGGGTCTGTTTTTTAGTTTCGGGTTGTATTTAATCCTCTAAAACCGTCAGATCGTCCGCTTTTTCGCGGCCGCCAAAGCAATTTTTTGTCCCTCCAAAGCTTTTTTTGATCGATGAGTGATGTAGAATAGAATGACTGCTGCGCTTGACAGGGCGCGTTACGAGCAGAGAGAGAGAGAGAGAGAGAGAGCGCCCCGGCCGCGCGCGCGCACTCTCACATCTTCAAACAACACGAGCGCTGTCTTGCTCTCTCTCCCTCGCGCATATTAATCAAAATCAATTGACGACGCGACAGTAAAAGGTTGGAAGACCGCAGTTTAACGTGGAGCATTTGGAGATTTTTATAGATTAGAGACATACACTCAATGACCAACATCTCAACACTAAATTATAAAGGCCTGACTCATATAGACGCCTGTCTCAAATACAAGCCGGTGCAATTCGACGGTTTGGGAAAATAAAAGCCCGGGCTACTATTTGAAGTTTTACGGTACTACAATAATTGTCACGCAACTTCAATTTACATTATTAAGCCAATTGTATGGTTTTTAGTTGATTTTTTTTATAGTGAGTCTCTGTGCAGTAGTAATTAAATTAACAGACAACGTTGGCAGATGTTTTGGCGAGTAAAAGTAACGTGTCTTCTATGCAAAATCATATTAATTCAAAACAGATAAAAAAATTCGACAATGACTACAATAGAAAAAAAAATATTTACATTATTATATTCAAATTACACCCTATGGAGCATTTTGCCATCATTTAAATACTATTGAATTATGGAGAAGTGTCTGTTTTGCATGACTGTAATCTACAGGCAGTGTTTCTAAACAACTCCCTGATGGGAAGTGAGTGAGTAAGTCACCCACACACATTCAGTGCCTCCCTTTGGAAAACACCCATATCACAACTAGCAGCCAGAAACACCGAAATTTGGTCTCATTATTATGAGTGCTGTTCAATTTTTTTCCCCCATCAGTTCCCCATTGTGCAGTAGTACCACCCAGTAAGCAAGTTATTATGTTTATCAGTGGTTCTCAACTGGTTTTGCTTCACATTCCCTATATATATATATATATATACACAGTCAAACCAAAATGTATTCAGACACCATCAACATTTCTCACATTATCACAGTCTATTTGCTATAGTTTAGAAAATGGTAATAAAATATGACAAGAACTCAGTTATCAAATCAGTTTATATTTCACTGGCTTTGGCCATCCTTCTGTAAGACTGTCTCACAAATGAATTAGGTTGAACAGCTGTCAGCTGTTAAATTTAAGTACACAATTAGATAATACCAATGTATGTCAACCAATTACCAAGCAATGCTTAATTTTGTTCAGTCTGTGGTGTAAAAAGCAATTAAAGAAAAAACTATATATGTTGTTGTATGTATGTATGTATATATATATATCACAGTAATGCAAGATAAATAATTTTTGTATTATTGTTTGTTCGCCACTTTGTCATTCGGCCCTCCAGTTAAGGTCTTATGATCTTGATTTATTTTAGAAACGTATTGTTGCCATCCTAAAAAGACAGTTGACCAAATGTAAATGACCATACAGGATGACTTGTATGAGCAGTGGGAGTCATGGGAAGACACAGCTGTAAGTAGTAATCTCAAGGGAAAGAACTGGACCGCAGGCTGGGCTGCTATTTCAGGCCTCTTCAGAAGCAGAGGCAGGACTGTCTGCTCCCATCCAGCAGTGCGCTAATGGGATGTAAATCCCGCAAGCGGAGTGGGCTGAGAGCGAACTGCAGGGAGCCCTCTCCAATCCGCCTTGCACCCCACACTGTCCTGATTGCCTTCTATTTTTATTCCGGCGCTACAGCCTGTCACCACGGGAACGCTACCCTATTGCTGTGGAGGTGGAAGAGCGATTGTTGGTGGGTTTAGTAGGAGGCTGTGATCGTGATGCCATGGGAGAACTCATCACTCTACTCCACAGCTTCGCTAAAAACAGTGGTCATCACTCTGTCGGAGAGACAGGCCCGACACCTGCTTGATTTTTCCCCGCGCTGACGTATACGGCCTGGAACTAGATGCCAAGCCAAACAGGAATATGTATGAGGCAAAGACTTAACAGGCCTATAAATCAATCATATTATTACCTTTGAAAGCAGCACTGGAGGGTACACACTGCTGAGTTCTATTTATTGTGTTGCCTCAACTCGAAGATGAAGTTCCCCTCAAAGTTGTGTGTCTTAGCATGTGTCGGACAAGTGTGATGAGTGTAGCCTATATGTATGTGTAAAGTGACAAAAAAGATCATCTCTACTAAGATGTGATAACTAGGGTCAATAATTAACACAGACCAAGTGCAAGTGTGAGTAAAAATGTGCATGAAAATCCCAGTAGATCAGCAGTTTCTGAAATATAATCAACCACGCCATGTTCTCTTACATCCTTTCTTTCCCATTCTGATGCTCAGTTTTAACTTCAGCAGATCGTCTTGACCATGTCTACATGCCTAAATGCATTGAGTTCTAGCCATGTGATTGGCTGATTAGGTATTTGTGTTAACAAGCAGTTGAACAGGTGTAGCTAATAAAGTGGCCAGTGAGTGTATAAAAAGATATTTAATATTTAATTGTTCCATTGCATCCATTGCATTTCCTTAAAGGCCCACTGAAGTGCCTTGGAACGCGCAGCTTTGTCTGATGTCCTTTTCAGACTCCCCCTTTTCAAATAGCCAATAGCATTCAGTTTAGCTCACAGACTGCAAGTCATACTTGACAGCACCATGGAAGTGAATCCGAGTGCTGATGGTAGGTTGGATTCAATAGGTGTGAATAAATTCTAGCCATTTCATTCTTAACCAACGAACAATTGGAAAACTGAATACAACTCTAGCGTTTGAGCAACCGAACACACAACTTCAACCCATATTGCTCCGTGACGTGTCAACGGTCGCTTTGGCCAGGTGGTATTTATAGCATAGGAGGCGGGACGCTTTAGATTCTAGAGAGCATTTGATTGGACAGAAGATGTGATGAGAAGCTGAAGTCCTCGGTTATGTCATAAAAATCGTTTTGAATGCTTTTATCTCCTAAATGGGAATTTTGTCATTGTTTTGGAACACACCAGCATTTTTCATAACCTTAAGGCTAACATATTCATACTAAAAGCTAAATAACTTCAATTTTGATTTCAGGGGGCCTTTAAAAGAAGCGCAGAGTCAGACCTTCTAAAGATAACCCATCTGTGCACACACATTATCCTGTCTATGCCTCTCTGATACTTGTTTCTCTCATTAGTAAAAATACAAACACCTGTTTACCCAGGAGATGAAGGCTTTGTGATGCAACAACACTGCCCTTGCAAACCATATTACTTCATTGGATCATAATAAATCATGCCTGGTCTGACGGCCCAAAATATCCACATTTAAGACACACAAACTCAAATCCCTTTCATCTCAGTTGCACCTGCTCTACATGTTTGGTATGTGGGTCATAAGAAGGAGTTTTTTCCCCATCTTCAATAAGCTGGGCTATTCTTGCCCGCAGCAGTGTCAAGTGCCCCCACACCACACGGATCTTTTCTAGTCCAGAACTTGGCACAAAGAACATATGTGGCGGGTAAACAAGCTAATCATGTCATCCTTTTGAGATAAACAGCTTGTTTTTCTTTGACAAGTTCAATCAAGGTATTTTTCACAACAGTGAGATCAAACCAAAGCCACATTGAGTTATGTAGATGATACAGCATTGAGGACCCCGGGGAAATTAAGGATTACCTCTTGAAAAACTGTCAGTTCTTGTAGCACTCGCAAAACAGCCTTGTTTTGGTTAATTCTCTCTACAGCGCTAACCTAAACCTTTGACATATGCCAGTCAAGCATCTCCCATGAAATCCAGGATGTGGAACAACCAGCATCTTTGTGTGACTCCTGTTGTGTGCATCTACATCTACATCTAATTGAGACAGACAGGAAGAGGGGGAGGGGTCCTTACACGGGTGTGACCACATAGAGAGTTTGGAATCCAACAAGCAGGAAATATGTTTTAAAAGGTTTAGGCAATGGATAAGATTTACACACATAAAGGACGGGTTATTCCTGATACTTATTTGGCTTTCGGTAGCATATATTAATATGATTTGACAAACATTAAAAGTTAATTCTCTATGAAACGGTTTATTTCTGAAATTTTCCCACTTCAATAAGTTATATAATAACGAATTAAGAAAAACGCAGAATTTGTATTAGAATTTTGTATTTTCGTATTTAAAAAGTCATGTCGTGCAACCAAAACGCTGAAACACAGAGACAAAAAACATAAAACAGGCAATTATATCATCGAGTGTCTATCAAGGTCAAAGGTCAAAAATAGTAAAATATTGTTAGAGTTAGTAAAAAAATATTTTTTCACATTGAAAAATATATTTTAAAATTAAGATGTGTACACAAAAATACAAGAATATTACTTGATGGTTACACCACATGACATTTCAAGTCATTAAACTTGAATTCGAGTCATTAAACTTAAACATTTTGTAAAATGTGTATAAGGTTTTTTTCAAAACCGCACAACCCCAATATAAGAGACATTTAAAAAAAAAAAAAAAAATGACGTGTTTTAACAAGATGTTCCCTTTCCTTTATCATGGTCTATCAATAATCAATCAATAATATGTTATTGATCTTAATAATATGGAACCAAAGCAGTTCATTTTTGTAAGTTTTCCTAACAGCTCAGGCCTTTTTTTTTTTGTTTTCTTTTTTTCTTTGTTGGGACTGCTTTCTCAGCAGGCTGTTTGGATTCCAGAACCTTCTGCTCCTTTTAGTTCTCAGGATATTGGCTGGTTTCAGTGGAGCGAAGCAGAAATTGATGCTGAAACTGGGAGGTTACTGTTGAAAAGCTAAGACAATAAACATGTCTCTTTCATGTGTCCATAAAGAGCTGATTTGAACAGAACAACCTACATAATTACCTTAGATTAGTTTACATTTGGCACACACAGTCTGCGTAATTTGGGATTAAACCTCCATTGCCTGATCCCTAAATTACGTAAATACACAACATGCCAACCCATATGGTGAAGCATTTAAGCAGGTATAATTGTTTACCATCATAATTCAAAGGGACATAAAGGGGAAGGAATGTAATGTCATTTCCGTGACTTAACAGCACAGTTATGAACAGTTCGCCCTTTGCAAGAACTCGTGACTGGCCGGCCAAGTGGGAGTCATAACTCACACTAATACTGACTTCCTACGAGACTCCCTCCAACACTGAGTCAACAAACCTGTGGTGTTTTCTTGTGAAAAGTCAAGGATTTTCTAAATTATTAAAGCTTCTTATATAGCTGAAAATTATATACCTTTTAGTGTTTTAGGAAATTTGTGGTTCAGTCGCATGCTATGAGGGAAAGAAATCCTACTGTGGAAATCTATACTCTTCATTTACTGTACTTAAACTATCCATGAAATAATGCAAATACAGGTATATTATCTCTCTCAAGGGATCCTGTAATTCTGGGAAAAACACTAGTCGGAACCCCTCCTTAGTGCAAGAAGCAATGAATTGTGAGCAAAGCTACAAATTAAATATTGTATGTGCAACACACATTTTGGCAATATCACAAAATGATAGTGGGAACGGATTGTGTGACTCCTTTTTTGAGACAGTACAGTAAATAAAAAAAAATGGATTTTGAGAGGCCAACTTTTAGAAACCTACCTGTCTTCCTCAGAGGAAAGTCGTCCCGGCAGTCCTGTGGGGAGGGCAGGGAGATCTTGTAGGAGGAGGACGCGCCTCCCAAAGGAGGTGAACTTTGCTCCAGAGAGGTGTGATGGGAGGCCCTGAACAGAAAGGAGATGCAAACTGAACTCCTGAACTTACCTCACAATCATAAATACAGCTGACAGCCCTTATGTGCTCTAGTACCATCCACCTTAGTATCACTTTACTGATTATTAGCTAAAATCAAAATTACTTTGGAAAATCGGAAAAGTGTTTCCAGTCTTGCTTTATTTATTTTATAAACAATAAGTAGCCTACGTTTAACTTTATTTGTATTTCATATTTTAAAACACTACCCTTTAAAGTTGGGGGTTTTCCCTAAAAAAAACTCTTACTGCTTATTGATAGTAATAAGGTACAGTAGTTGCTGTAGTAGTTATTTAGGTATTAGTATGTTAGTAATATGCATGCTAATAAGCAACTAGTTAATAGTGAATCTGTGTGAATAGTGAATCTAAAGTGCTAAAATTTTTAAATATCTATTAATATATCACGTGCAGAAATGTGTGTGCTATTTCTGTGCTACATCCATTTAAAATGAAAAGTCTGAAATAACACATTTCAGCTTATTTAAAAAAGCAAATGGTTTGAGGTTTGTGCAGGTTACTTACGTGTACCACATTTTGGAGCCCTGTGTGATTTTCTGGGGGACCCCATTTGACATGCCGTCTTTGGTGGATTTACTCAACAGAAACTCTTGTAGTTTCTGCTTGACCTCAGTGCTGGCCGCTGCACCTGTCAGACCAGGAGACGCACACAGAGAAATCATAAACATCTTGGGGTTTAATCAAATTATATTTAGATTTACAATGCATACAATAAAACTGAGACATTCCTGACAGAGCTCAGCTAGGTCTCTGGTTAGAGTCACTGTAAACAGAAAGAATGCTTGCAGAGTTTTGGCTTCATTTCAAGGTCAGAGAAATTATTGTATTACTGCCACTCCCAGACACAGCAGGATCAGCCTCAACTCAAACAATAGCATCTCTCCTACACATTCACTCACACGCTCTTCTCAAAAGCTACAGTTCAGATGCCTATATAGCATTATTGCCTAAATATGTTTGAGCACATTTAAACAAATGAAGGAATATCTCCCTCTTCTGGACAGCAGGAGTGAGGCACCATTCAAGGATGTCATATGTCGAACTTCATGAGCAAAAATGAAGTTCTAATCTAATTGATCCGTTTATGGGTAAATCTTATGAAACCTGTCCAGAACATTCATATTCAGTCATATTTCCTATTAAAAGTGATTATGTCATGCGTATATATAAAACAGAGCCTATAGAAATGGAGTCTATTGAAATAACTATCTAATGGTCCAATCAAATTGTATTTTAGTTTTTTTACATTATGAGATGACAATTTCACATTTCCCCCCCAAATTTTAATTAATCTGTAATGAAGTAATGATATATTTACTCCTCCCAAATTCTATATATTATTTATACATATTTGTTGTAAACTCTCTCTCTCTCTCTCTCTCTCTCTCTCTATATATATATATATATATATATATATATATACACACACACTCACCAAAAGGATTATTAGGAACACCTGCTCAATTTCTCATTAATGCAATTATCTAATCAACCAATCACATGGCAGTTGCTTCAATGCATTTAGGGGTGTGGTCCTGGTCAAGACAATCTCCTGAACACCAAACTGAATGTCAGAATGGGAAAGAAAGGTGATTTAAGCAATTTTGAGCGTGGCATGGTTGTTGATGCCAGACGGGCCGGTCTGAGTATTTCACAATCTGCTCAGTTACTGGGATTTTCACGCACAACCATTTCTAGGGTTTACAAAGAATGGTGTGAAAAGGAAAAACATCCAGTATGCGGCAGTCCTGTGGGCGAAAATGCCTTGTTGATGCTAGAGGTCAGAGGAGAATGGGCCGACTGATTCAAGCTGATAGAAGAGCAACTTTGACTGAAATAACCACTCGTTACAACCGAGGTATGTAGCAAAGCATTTGTGAAGCCACAACACGCACAACCTTGAGGCGGATGGGCTACAACAGCAGAAGACCCCACCGGGTACCACTCATCTCCACTACAAATAGGAAAAAGAGGCTACAATTTGCAAGAGCGCACAGTTGAAGACTGGAAAATGTTGCCTGGTCTGATGAGTCTCGATTTCTGTTGAGACATTCAGATGGTAGAGACATTTTCCCTTCTTTTTTTTTAAACAAATCTAAACTGGCGTACAGTTCAGATCTAGCCGACTAGATATAGTCGTTTTCTGTTGTTTTTTGTCAGTTTCATCCTGTGTTGATCAAGACCTTGAACATGTAAAAGACCCAGACGTCATTTGACTGATGCCATTTTGATGTCATTAGATACAGACAGGTTGTGAAGTGTTTGAGTGTTGTGTGGGTGATCGTGATGATGAGCTCTTACTCTCTTTGCTCCGCTCTCTGTTGCGGAGGACCAGGACTTGTTGTTCACGCCGATGCCTCTCCAGTTCTCTCTCCTGACTCTGTAGCTCTAGTTTCCTCTCTTTCTCCAGCTGCTCCTGTTGTTGCTTCATGACATGTAGTTCCTGCTGCAACTGAGAGGAAGATGTTTATTACACATTTATTTATCTAGTCAGACTGTATGGTTGTATTGCACTTCTTGCTTTTTGCGTTGTATCAACTTAGTTTGTCAATAGGGGTTGTGTTGTTACCTTCAAATGCTCCTGTATCTGGGCCTGGTGCTGGCGAACCAGGTTCTCGTGCTGTTTCTGGAACTCACTGATGAGTAACTGTTTCTGAATCTGCTGCTGCTTCTGAATGAGGAGCAGCTCTTGTTGAAGTTGTCTTTCCCACACAATGGGGTCTGAAGCAGAACCCTGCATCCTAACGTCTGTACGCAAGTCCAACGGGGAGCCTGGATCAAGAGCCAGTGGAACCTCTGGCTTAATGTCCACTGAGAAAAAAAAGGGGTGAGAATGCAAGGATTTAGTACAGATGTCTTTATATGTTTTGAAGGGTTATTATGATTAATCATTTAGAGATATTGTAACGATCAGGTATGACATTATTTAGACATATTACAATATTATTTTGTAACAAAATATGGTCTTGAAATTCATAATATTTGAAAAACTTTTTTGACATGTGGTGCAACCAAAAAAGTCATGTGGTCCAAACAACATGCATTAAAATATCAGAAAATTTGGCTTTTTTTATGGCAAGGCAAGAATGCAAAATGTCATATGGTGTAACTTTTTTTCAAGGTAACTTTTAACCTTGATAAATGTATTTTAAAAAATATATAAAATATAATAATGTGAATATATATAAAATATGAAAATAGTGATTAAAATGTGTGCACTCACAAGTATTCAAGATATGAGGAAAATATGCTACTACTTTTTCACTTGATAGTTACACCACATGACATTTTTAGAGACAAAAAAAAATCTAAAACAACATGCATTCAAGGAGTACATTTCTAAACACTTTGCAGAATTGCGAGATATAAAGTCAGAATTGCGTGATATAAAGTTGCACTTGTGTGTTATAAAATCAAAACATTTTTTTTCGAGTATTTTGATTTTTGCGAGTTCATATCTCGCAATTCTGAGAAAAAAAGTCAGAATTGTGAGATAAAGTCGCAATTACCTTTTTTATTTTTTATTCTGTGGAGGAAACAAGCTTCCATAAAAAATTAGCTTTAGTTATGTTCAGTAAAAAATTAAGTCAAGTTGGCTTTCAATGTTTTTAACGTTCATCAGCTGGGAAAATTGCTCTAACAATATTATTCGTCATTATATTAATGTAATTATGGTTACAGTTGTGGTGAAGAGCGATTTTTAAAACTTATGATTGTAGTTATAACTTTTTTATATAATTGGCCTTAAGCAACCAACTACATCTCAAAGTCATCAAGAATGTATGGCCCCATAGGAGCTTCTCTGATACAGCATGCAGAGATACAGTAGAGAGAGTGAAGCAACTCTATTTTTATTTATTTATTTTCAGTAGTGTGTACATAAGAATCCCTGCATGTATAATTCCAAAGGTTATTACTAGCCATGATTTGGTCCAATGTGTACTGACTCCTCTGGTTTGAAAGGAGACTGCAGTGCCACAGTTTGTTATGTATGTCACAACAGTTGTGATGTTTGTGTTCCTGCCTCTTATTCCCCCGCCGTTCTCCCCCCTTAGAGCCATCATCACACCTTCACCATTATGGAAAATTGCTGCAGTAGTCTTCAAGCTGTGCCTCATTACAAGTAATACACCAAGTACAAAAAGCAGAGGACACCCCTAAGGCCCCAAGAACTATATATATCCAACAGACAGTGAAAATCAATAGCAAGCCTGAAACACAGAGGAGATGTTCATCATAAGAGAATGTGTCTCTTCTGAAAGATTAAAAGCAATTACTTAGAGATGGGGTTTGGAAAGTGCACGTACGGACAGAATGTTCTATGGGTGTGGAGAAGAAAGACAAAGAAGTTTACAGAGAGGCTTGTCAAGATGTACTTATGGTTCAGTGAATCTAGGTTCCACATTTAGGAAAAGTACTCGCTGAAGTGGTTGTTACACAATTGGGAATGGTGTAACATCAGGAAGCCCCGCACAGAAAACAATTCACTTTAAGAACATCTGAGTAAGCAAGTGTCTGGAAACATGATTAAGTCAAATAGGTTTTCCTCTTAGTCAACATGATGGATTAGTTGGCTAGTTTTTAGTTTTAGTACACAATGTCAATGGCTGATAAACTGCACAGAATCGATAACTGAGAATATGGTTTCAGGTTAAAAAAAATTGTTCTCCCAAACCTGTATCACTCTCTTTCTTCTGTATAGAACACAAAAGAAGATATTTTGAAAAATGTCTGTGTTGTTGGTCCCGTCTTTGATTATGTAGACAAAAAATTTAACACTTGAAATATTATTTAAAATATCTTCTTTTGTGATAGACAGAAAACTGAACAGATCGTTTTTTAAAATTATTCAAATAAACTTAATTTACTGTGTTAATCCAATTGATTTGTCCAAAGTATTTGAATTGACTAAATAAATAAATAAATAAAGCTACTGAAAAGTTATTAACGTTAAGTTTTGGGAGTAAGTAAAACTCAAAGGAGTCAGCGCAGAAAAAAAAGATACAAAATATACATGTAATGATTTGAGGACTTTTACAGTGCAGACAGACATAAATAGAACGAACGCTAGAATGACATGGAACAAATGAAAGAATGATAGATAGATAGATAGATAGATAGATAGATAGATAGATAGATAGATAGATAGATAGATAGATAGATAGATAGATAGATAGATAGATAGATAGATAGATAGATAGATAGATATTTTAGTAAACACACTAGATGCAAGAGACTAGATTAATTAGCTATGTATCTTTAATCCTCAGAAAGCTTGTTATTGGCATAACACACTACCACCTGTTCAATGCTCACACACGCACACACAAAAAGAGGCAAAGCCTTTAAAGCATGAATTCTATCCACGAACCAGTGTCTCTTAAGCCTAGAATATTCTCCTAATGAGTTGCCATAGCAAGGCAATTATTGTGACACACGCAGCAATTCACACATTAATGGTGAAGCATTTCTATGCTTGTTTGATTGAACATAATGTTCTTCACCATCATCAAAAATGTCTGCATGCGCAACCGCTGATTATAAATAGCAACATAAAAGCAAGTGGTGCAATCTTAGACTATGACAAAACGCACACCCAATCCACCACCCAAACCGGCTGCCATGGCAACACTGGCGACATCATAACGACTCCTCTTCCTGCAGATACTGAGCTGCGCTGTATGGTGTCTCCGAGAGCACCCATGGATATTATATCATCCCTTATATAAGACAGAAACATACACACACACACACAAACACACTCCCTCTTTCTGTCGACTTATACACGTCAGTTATGCCTGTCAGCTCCAGTAGAGCTCGAAGCAACCGTTTGAAGCCAACTTCTGGGTGTTTAGCAAAAATTCACCTTGGTTTGTTGTCGTGACGGCACTTCTTGGAAAAGAGTTTGAAGAGACATTTGCGGCTCTCTGTAGTGAGGACCCTAAGCATCCTGGAATGATGGGGGGAATATTAATTCTGACTTGAGAGAGCTCTTCACAAAGAGCAGCCTGTTACAGCACTCATGGAGTCAGCCAATGAGCTTCAACAATGAGTCACAGGCATTGGGCTCGCTGCCCTAATGGAGCTAAAAATAGCCTCAAAAACACCTGCTGGCTTGGAGCACTTGCCACGGTGATATCTCATTTATCTCATGTTTCCCTGCTCGCCCTCCCCGCCACCGTCATTAAAAAGAGACACTTTGATCGACCATCCAACCAAGCTCTCGGTGAAGAAACCTCAGGTCAACTCAGCAGGTAGCAGGCGGTTTAGAGATTAAGAATGGCCAGGTTAGACCAAATGGCCCTCTGGATAACACAACTTAACCCTGTTCCAGGCAGCGCAGCATCATTGTGACACATTGTTGGAAAGAGAAACTTTAACGTCATCGAAGGTCAAAAGACTTCTTCTAATGTGAACTATTAGGTCTAGGGATGGAAACTGTAAAGAATTGAATGATTCCAGTTTTGATTCCTCATCATGGTTCTGGTTCCTCAACAGTTATAACCATTCTTTTAATACTTTTTAGGAATAAATATTTAGGGGGGAAATGAAATTCCACTGCTAAATGAGATAAATGAATTAATAAATGTCAAACAATTCTTGCAAAAGGTGATTGGACTTTTTACACTGTAAAACTGTGCATTTTTAAGTACAATCAACTTGGATGTTTAAGTCATTTCAACTTAGATTACATTAAACTGACCTAAAAATGAGTTGCACCTTGTATAACTGTATAATAAAAAGTAAATTGATGAGACACGAGACACATTGATGAGACACACACACAACTTATTTTGATGAGTTAAAGCAATGTAAAAACAAATGTTGTCATAACTTATTGATATATATTTTTTTTTTCTTGAGAAAGCACAAAAACTATGCAATAATACATCTTAATTGTGCATTAAACAGCAATAGTGAACCAATAAAAAAATGTGGTAACCATTTTTTTTTTTTTTTCTGTTTTTCTTTTTTTATTACTGACAAAACACAAAATGTGTAGGCTATCTAAACACATTGTCATATGAACAACCAGCCAGTTACTACACTGGGTTACACTTTATATTAAGGAGATGTTGTTACAGTGTAATTACATAATTAAATAACTAATTATGGGTTTAGGGTTAGTTGCATGTAATTATCCATAATTTACTGTTATTACTATAGTAAATAAAGTGTTTTAATTAACGGTAACACTTTATTTTAAGGTGCTTGTAATAAGCAGTAATTAACAGTTAATAAGACACTTATAAGATGCATATAAGATGCGTATAAGCATTAACTACTTCATATAAGGGTTAATTAAAGGTCCAGGCCCTGAAGAGATCAGAGAAACTACTCCCTCTTGGGAAGGTCAATTTTTAAGTGACTGGGAGTTTGTGTTACCATTTATGTTTGTTCGGCTGTTCTAAAAGTGCAATGTATTGATACTTGAGAAATTTATTATTTAATTGAATTTATTTATTACCATTAGTTAATGCTTATATGCATCTTATATGCATCTTATAAGGTCTTATAAGTGTCTTATTAACTGTTAATTACTGCTTATTACAAGCACCTTAAAATAAAGTGTTACCTAATTAACTAATAAGAACCGACTCATGATACTTATTTGTTTGGGAATCATACTTCACTGTTTGCACTGAATGTTACTGAGGGTAACATTTCCTTTGCGTTTTTCGCGTACAGATGACAACGTTGTTAAAACAATCCCTGTTCACACGGATCCGCAAAAACGACTAAAAACGCTGTAGGCGTTTTATGCTGCCAGCCCAGTAGTTGGCAATGTCACTTTATAGGCTAAAGAAACACTACGCGCCAATAGACTGAACACGTAATACACATGCAAAAAATTGCGCATGACTTCACCGTTTTCACAAATTCGCATTTTTCTACAATATCGTTTTCAGAAACTTGCACTTTGAAACCTGTTTTTAAAAGTTTGTTTTCAGGCTCCCAAAATGCTGTTGTCGTGTGAATGGACTAAAACGCATAAAAGTTTTCCATTTTTAGTTGAAAATGGTGTTGTGTAATTCACGACAAAAAACGGACTCACTACGAATAATTCGTTTGTGAATCAGACTACACTGGTTGCCCTGATTGTTTTGATTCGCTATTCACTTCGTTCAGGAGTCGCATTACACTCGCATAGATTTTCATGCACTGTTCAGGAAACTTCGGCTGTGTTTTAGTACAGTATCCCCATATTAATTTTTAGTACAGAAAGCATGTTTTAGACCATTTAGCGAACCGAATATCAACCGTTTCTGTCATTGGATTAGGTCTATATTGATTGAATCCACTGTGCTTTCATATTTTATTGTTAAATAAACGTAGTAAATGAAGCAACAGGTTGGATGTCGTAGAACTGCAATGACGTGCATGTTTTTCATTCTATTTTATTTGTCAACAAGGCACTTGTAGAGAGTACAGTGGGAAGCGGTCCATTATTGCATCACCTGACATCATCACTAAATCAATGTTATGAGACAAAACATGCTCACACCTTGTGTTTTGGCCTCGAGCCTACGCGAGAACATTATGTGCAATGAAGCCAAGAAGAGCTGTTGATGTATTAACGCCAGTTGAGCTGAAAAGAGTCGCAAACCAGCAGTAACTGGGCTAAATATAACTGCATTTCTGAGCACACTCTTAATATAGGGAATGTGTGAAAGACTGTCAAACGTGTGGAGCCATCTGGTAATTTTAACTCGGGCAAAAATAAAAGCACCCCGTCAAATTTATGTAAGCTATTGGGCGGCCCGCTCCCACCCTTAACCCCCCACCACAAACATTTCAAGCACCTTAGCTTTCATGAACTTTAGTTGCCACAACATTTAGTTGTGGTTTCACTTATGAATTCTCAACTGAACGGTATGACATGAGAGGAGAATTGTGGTGCAGATGTGGCACTGAATCAGTAAACACAAGTTCGAAGACCGTAAAAGCACCCTGTTTTATTTTTAGCAGGAAGGGATGACAAGCATCCTGGCCTGTGTCCAAACGGTTCCCTTTCCCCCAGAGGGCCAGACTCAAGGGATATGGTGACACATCTGCTCTACTACATTTCCCATAATCCCTTGAGCAATGCATTTCTCATAGACTCATGTGTCTCATTACTGTTGCTTACAGAGATAATCAAAGCGTCGAGTTTGTAGTGCTGCATCCAGTTACAAAACCACCCACACACCGTTGAGTGAAAAGGTACTAAATTAGACCTTAATGAACCATCTATACATGACACTTTTTATTGGGAGAAATGTGTCACACAATGATTTGCTACCTTTTAATTTTAAAGGAAATATAGTTTAATTTGGCTTGACAGAGTCAGTTGAATACCTAAATTAAATTACATGGTTCATGACATTTAAGAAAAAATAATAATGCATAAAAGCTCATATTTTAGTATGCTTCAAATGCTGCATATGTTAACCTTTCTTTTAGTGAGGCACAGTTAAATGGAAATCTATTTTTTAACCTCTGTCGTCAGTAACAGTTTTTATTATGTTTTTCGGGGGGGAGGTACAGTATGTTTCTTAGCAAAAACAGGGTGATGCTTTTTTGGCTGTATATGCTGCGGTGACTGAGTGCTCATTACGGCTGATGTTATTCTGAGCTGCAGGCGTGTCTAAAGCAGGAAACGCTGCTGTATTTTTAAGTAGAAGCTTATTCCTAACAGCAAAAACAGGACAGGGGGAATCCAGATAATCCCATTTAACAAAAAAGATGTTGTCGGGTATATTTTTGGATGCATTATAAAATATGGGGGGGAGGAAATTCCACAAAAAAATGATCAGAAAAATATACTGGTAAAATATAAGTGTATAAAATATAAATTACTTTTCCTGGTGTATTTAAAAATAGCCTTCCCCCGACATGCATTGTACATTTTAATTCAATATTTGAGGGTTTAAATAAAATATATTTCAACAAAACATATTTTCATTACATATACATACATACAGTACATACACACACACACAAATGTTGGGTTTCCATGTTTTATGGGGAAATTCAGGCATAATGGGTTTTTTTTAACAGTACAAACTGTAAAACAAAAAAAAATCTGGGATTACTATCCTTGTGGGGACATTTTAGGAAATACCTAAATCACACACACACACACACAAATATATTTTCCTAGAAACTCTGGGAAAAATTGGTAAACCAATCAAAATCACTTATTGCAATAATCTAAATCTCAAAAACATAAAAAGGCACATAGCACATAAAGCTCACGTTTAAGAAATGTGATCACATTCATAACATTAAGCATCAGTGAGAGAGTCATTCCACTCATAATGTTGCATATTACATTCATAATAACAGCCCAACAAAATGTTTAATTTTCTACATTATAGTTCTCCATAGACCGCATGATCACATACTTGCTTATCACTGTCATTAGCATAATCCAAAACTCAAATTTTTTTAAGTAAAATAACCTGGGGTCATAGATAAAAACAACAAGATGATGTATGAACAGCCATTCATTTTAATCAGAAATATATTAAAAACCACAAGGATGGCAAACTGCACAAATCATTTAATTGTCACTAATTATCACCTAAGGGACTTCTTGCTCTATGAGCATAAAATTGCTGCAAGTGTATTAGAATAGATTTATGAGTTCTTTACACTTGAGACACTGTGTTTTGTTTGCGCTGAAATAGACGAGTCAAATAAACTACAAAATATTTTCCTCCAACGCTGGCTGACACAAGATGATTTTCACCTGTTCATGCAATATATTTAGTTGATTCAACACAATATTTAGCCCTCTGAAGTGTTTGCTTTAATCCACATAATCAGAATGACTGTAACATTTGTTCGAAGACTAGCTTCAATGGTTTAAAACTGACAGTGAGCGTACATTAGCATTACAATAAACATCTTCCGACAGCAGCATTGCTCCCATAGATTTCTGCCTCGACTCTTGATCACATATATTCAAATAGCTGTTTCCTTGAGTTAGTGTTACAGAAAGAATAAATCCTTAAGTCTGCACTCTTAAGAAATACTTAACTTGCCCTATTTGCCTCAGTTACCAAAACACAGTTCATCTGACCGTTGATCACACAGTGAAAAGATCACAATGTTATGAGAACTACTTCAGATAGGCTACTCTACACTCTTTGAATTTTGCAGCGATGCTATTTGCATCGAGCAGAACGACAGAAATGAATTAAACCCAAAAAGAAGAATTTTTTTTAAAAACAAGTAGACCCTCGTTAACAATAACAGATTTAAACCCGACTGCATATCACATGACGGTGAAAAACTCTCTGTTAATAAGTGTTCCACTGTTAGGTTATATTAAGAGTATGTGGAGATGGTATGATGGCGAAGCGCCACGGTGGATAATCTTAGCACGCTAATGCTATAAGCTGAAAATAACATACTAATAATAGCTGACCCATAGAGCGTGCAACAGGCCTGCCTGCCTCACTCGGGTGGCTGTTGTTTAACCACATTCTTCTGTATAATGCCTCGCATGCCTGTAAAGGGCCTTCACTAGACAGATGAGCATTAATTGAATTGTTTGGTATCAGAGTTTTGATGGGTGGAACGGGACGCCCTACTGACCTGGTTGGTTGGATTTAGCCTCCTAACAGGTTGCTCCGCTGAGCCTTATTGAAGACGACTGCTCAGTCTTTCTCGTCTTTGTGCACAGTACACGAAAATGAGGTTTTGAATAAAAAGGGTTCACTGTGGCTCTATATAGAACCCTAGGTTTCTCGACTCATTTTGTGAAAAGAAAGTTTCTACATAAGGAGAAATGTCTGTGTATTACTTTCATGTTTAATGCGGTATTACATTTTTTTTCTAGTGATAAAGTATGTTTCATTCATAATATTTAATTAAAATAAATAATTAATGAAAACAAAATTAATTAATTAAAACTAACTCCATAAAGTGATGGGAACTCCGAAAAGGTTCTATCTATGAAGTGCCTGACAGAACCCTTTAAGGTTCTATATAGAACCTTTTTTTTTCTAACAGTGTATATTTAGAACGGCGGGATTGCAACTACGCTTGTGCTGACAGCTGATTAAAAAATTCAGTGAAATTTCAGCTATGTTGCAACAAAGCTGAAATAGGCAGACGATCTCCTGCGGTTCTGCAATGATACGTGCAAGAGAGAAAAATCAGAGGTGAAGCAATGCCCTCCACCCTTCTTTCAGGAACTGAAATGACTCCATCTGTCTCCTTATTATACAATACATGCACACAACCCCCCCCCACACACCCCCCACCCCCAATTCACCCCAACTTTCACTTCATGGGTTTCCCAGAACAACACATTCTGAACCGGTCAGAGGTTGTGAGAGCAGATTTCTGGCAGCAACCGCAAGTCAGAAACAACAGCAAAGAGCAAAAATGAGTCACGTTCAAATTTTAGACAATAAAGCAAACACACACTCGCTCAGTGATGTCAGACCCGAGCTCTCAGCAAACAGTGTTAGGTCACAAATAGAACAGGTTGATTGTCTTTGGCAAATGCAAAAAGTAACGTGCCTTTCATGTTGACAGCGTATTGCTCAGGAAGTTTCCTCTCTCCTGAATTAAAGGCTAAAGTCGCATAACATCCTGTACGCGTTCTGTTTTCATGCCCATTATAACCTACGCTTTCTGCCGAAATGACGTCTGACAGGATAATTACGCATACCTCAAGCCGCCTCCCTGATTTAAGGTTAAACCAACTAATACGCATCCACAGAACGCTGCTCTCCTGAAAACTTTCCCCTCAGATACCATAACAACATCAAACACACAATCTTACAGTCCTCAAAATCTTGCAACCCAGCAGAATGAAACTCTCTTGATGATGCTGCCACAAGTTTAGGATGTGATCCTTGTCATCTCAATACAGAAAATACTGACAGAGATCTAAAAACCAGTCACCTGAGTTGTTGACGTTGTGCATATCAGCGTTGTGAGGGGTCAGAGGCAGCCGGTGTTTCCCGATGCCGTCTGCAGAGAAACAAGAGTCGGCCTCGTAAATGGTCTGGAGCATTAGTACTTCAGTTAGCAGCACATCGTCTGCCAGCCCTGCTCTTCCTGTGTTGCTGTCAGCTTGTCCCCTCCTCTTCTCTCGGTCTCCCTTTGTGTGTTTGTCTCTCTCTCTCTCTCTCTCAAAAGAGACCAAGGAACATTCGCCCCTGCCTCCTCCTCCTCCTCCTCCTCTTAAGCGACACCCGAAGAGTGACAGAGCTCTCCCTCACTAACACTAAAAAGCTTCACTCCTCCTCTGCTCTGCTCATCTCCTCTCTTCGATCCTTCTCCAGTCGACACCTAAGTGGCTCTGAGAATCAGCAGGAGAGTCTCTCACACTCTCTGCGCTCTGCCTTCCTCTTGTCCCGACAAAACTGCTTGTTATTTTCTCTCCGATGTGTCAGATTCCCTGTTTTCGGTCCTCCCTCCCTCTCAAACAGGTTTTTTTTTTTTCGTCCTCCAAGTTGGCTCTCCGCTTCTTCAGAGTTGCAGCTCCTGTTTCTATCTCTCTCCCTCTCGTTTTCCGTCAAGTTGCTTGCTGCAGAGAGGAGGAGGCTGATTTGCATGTGAATCAACAAGAGCATGGCCCACAGGTGACAGAAATAGAACAATGGCCGGCTCGGGCTATAAATAGGTCAGGCGCGGTGCGGGGATTGGAGCAGCATTGATGCGTTTAAAAATACCACACCAAACACAGCTGTGGCCCTCATCTACAGCCAGAAGGCATGTCTCTGTGTCTATCTCTCTTTCCGTTTTAGTATGTCACTCTTTGTCTCTTTTCTCATTTTCTTTCTCGCTCCATCTCTCTTCTATTAGCATGCTTCTGGCCTCCATAAAAAGACACACTACCAGTTTTTTCCTGCAGATATAAATATAACCTCCCTGCATTTTGCTTGACATGTTGCTGCTGCTCTGAGCCGCAGCACTGACACTCTCGCAGCGGTGTCAGTTAGAAAAAAATCGCTTCGAAAAAAATGATACATTTCCAAGGTTGAGTGAAATATATAGTACATTTCAGATCTTGCATTCAATGCCATGATTGGTGTTGATTAAAATATGAATGTGTATGTTGCATAAGGAACTGCAAAGGCACAACATAGCAATACATATCCACTCTATTTATAACAAAACATATTTTATAGCCTGATACTAGTGGTTTTCAAACTGTTCTGGACTCGCTTACAGGGTTCCCTTCCTAGAATATAAAGGCAGCTGTATATTTTCATGTATAAGATTTGTGAAAACAGATGTTAAATAATTGATATTAAATATGAAATCATGTTTTTAAAATATTAAATAAATAAAATGACATCACTGTTTTCTAACTTAAATAATCAGCTTTAATACTATTATTATACTTTTTATTTTATTGTACTTTTAAAAACAAACAATTTATTAATATCATAATTGTAAACATGTTAACTTTGAAAGCCATGATAATATATATATATATATATATATATATATATATATATATATATATATATAAAAATGTCTTATTATTATTTTTTTCAATTTTTTGTAATCGAAAAATATATATAAAAGAGGGACAAGTGATGTGGGGAAAATATTAAGATGGGAAGAAAAATTGTATTTAGATGGTTTCGCATTCTCTTCTAAAAATGTTTAATGTTCCCAGAGAAACTTTATGTTCGCTCACAAAATTGTTGTGCTCCCCAGGAAACCTTGCCTTTTGTGATGGAAATATAAGGTGGAAAGAACAATATTTTAGTGAACAAATGCAAAAGATTTGCAAGCGAATGCTGTGTTTCTCTGCGAAATGAGAATGCAAAAGTCTTGCGAACAAACGCAAAAGCATTGAACGATTTTTCAACCCATCTTATATTTTTCATCACCTTCCCCTTAGAGGCTTCGTAGAACCTTTTGACTTCCACAAAGTTCTTTAAAAACACATCAACACACTGACCTGAAGAACCATAATGAAACACCAAGAACTTTAACCACTAAAGAACCATATAGCAACTCAAAAACCCAATACAGACAAAAATGGATCTTGATAAGAGAGGGTTTCTTGAACCTGAGGTTCTGCACTAAAGAACTTTTATTTTTAACGGTGAACTGTATGCAATATTTCATTGCTAAGAGAGAATTACTTTCATTGCCAAGTACAGTTCACAGGAGAACACATTCTCTCACATTTGCTTTATTGTAATAACTTTTCCTAATAATTTTTTTTAGACAAAACTGATTCTTCTGACATTAACAATTTAGAAAATCCAGTTTTGCATATTTCACTTCCTCAATTAGATATGCAATCTTTTTATATTGATGCTATTGTTCACTTATTAAAATATTTCAAGCACTGCCAATAACTCCACCAACATGAAATTTGATGCTGTGTTGGAATTTCTTATCACTTTCATCTTCCATTTAATTTTGTCTCAAGATTTAGGATGCATCCCCATGCACCAGTCTACTACACACGACGCGACGAGGCGACGCGCGATAAAATGTATCTTTTCCATGTTAATCAGAGTTCTCTTACGAGAGGTTCTCTCGTACTGCGTAATATCTTACGCTAGGGGAAAAACCTCTTTTCCAAAAGATATTGAAGCCAAAAATTATCCTTAATTTTGCATTAATGTAAAACGCGTTGCGGCAGCATGCAGTCATAGGCAAGGCGGCTTGCATGCCTATTGGCTATCCTGCGGCAACTGCAGCAGCCTATCAAGAGAGGCCCTTTGGTGACGGTCCAATGGGGGCGCTTCACGTCCACTGCGTCACCCTCCCGCCGAAGTAGGCTTGGCCTAGCCCTATAAATATAGCTCGATGGGCTGATATCACTGATTTTTCATCTCTTCAGCGAAGCTCACGCATCGCTGGATCCGGAATGAGAAGCCGCGCCGTTGACAAAGTCTTTCTGCGGGACGTGCCTCTGCATCTGAAGTCGCTGGCCTTTATCTCGCCGCCTTCAGTCGCCGTCCTGCTACGCTATCCGGCGTCTATATCCGTTACACTCTGCAAAGTGTGTGCTCGCCGTCGCGACTCACACGCTCTCTCTTTATCTAAAAGAGCAGCGTCTTTTTAAAGATGCTTCGTTCCTGTGGCTCGTGCCGAGCCGCACTCAGCGACGGGGACCGCCATTTCATGTGCGTTTCCCGCCTGGGTCAGGATCATGCAGCTCTGTTGCTATGGTGACTCTGAGGACTCGCCTGGCATTTTTTCTCTGAGTCTGCACTTCCGCCCGCTGTAGTGCCGCGCCATAAAAGCGCCGTACTCAGCGGGTCCCCGAGCCTTCTCCAGCCCGTGAAAGCTCGCCGGTTCGCCCCCCAGCTTCACTCAAGTCGCTCACTGTTGGACAACGGCCGCCGCGCGCCGCCGCTTCCGCCATTAATGACGACGAGATAGCTGCATCTGTAGAGATGCTCTATCCTGGCGTCGGACAGTGAGGATTGGGCGAGCTCTGTGGACCTCCCCCCCTTCTGTCCGCAAGTCGTCAGGGAAACGGGCCAGCAACAAGACCGCGGCTAGCTTTCTTTACGTAGAAGAAAGCTACCCCACCCCCGCCCCCCGTGGGCGTGCGTCACCGGCAAAATGACGAAAGAGTGTGTTTTAGTCCCGCCGAGGCCGGACCAATCTCCATTTCTCAAACATTTCTCAGCTCCTCTTAGTTTGAGCGGCTGAAAATGTCAATATTGCAGCAATGAGCCTGTTGTTTAACACGCACGCCTGCAAACAAACGCCGACACACACAAAACTGTGATGACGCTCTCTAAACCGCGGCTAGCTTTCTTTACGTTATAAGAAATCTACCCTGCCCCCTAATCCGCCCCGGTGGGCATGCGTCACCGGCGAAATGAGGAAAGAGTGTGTTTTAGTCCCGCCGAGGCCGGACCAATCTCCATTTCTCAAACATTTCTCAGCTCCTCTTAGTTTGAGCGGCTGAAAATGTCAATATTGCAGCAATGAGCCTGTTGTATAACACGCACACCTGCAAACAAATGCCGATAAACACAAAACTGTGATGACACTCTCTTATCTGCTCAAGCTAGTGTCGTTTCCCCCTGTGGTTCAGTGGTGGAACCCAAAGCCTTCGCGCGAGAGACCCGTGTTTAATCCCGGCTGTCGCAGCAGATAAAATTTAGTCTTGCCGCGGCCAGACTTCCACTGATACTTTTCGCTCATTTAGTTCCAGAAAATGCGACTGTTCCAGTGTATTTTGCAGTAAACAAGCCGGTACCACAGCCCGCTTACCTGCACACAAATGCCGTTTCCACGGTGAAAAAAATCACATAAGCAGTGTATTTTCTGGTATTCCGGCCACAGCCGATGGTGTTATGAGTGTAATAAAAATGCGCACAGCCCAGTGTTCATTTCTACACACAAACACAGCCCGCCACAGTGCAGGGCTCGCACAAATAAAATCGACTCATGTCAATTGTGCATTAAATGTAGTGAACGTGCCCACGACTCAGTGGCCACAAACACTACACACCACATGTCCCACGGTTTCTGTAAAAACGAAACCAACACACAGACAGTCAGCTCTGGCCGACGGTGTTTTCAGTGCAGTAAATGTGCCCGCTGTACCGCGCCCACATTCACTCACAGACATGTTAAGCCCCACTGGGCTCGCCCCGCTCGCTCTCTCTCAGCAAACTGCTATAAGGGAAACGATCCGCGATCGGCGCGCCCCCCCCCCCCCGCCTAAGTCACTGCAAGCACAGTGTTTTACGTTACAGCACACCAGGGCTCCCTTGTCGCGACCAGAGCCCAGATCTCATTCTACCCCTAGCTATTCATGCAAACATGTGGGCACAGCTTCCCGGGGTATCAGAACGGGTGCTGAACACTATAAAAAGAGGCTATTCGCTACAGTTCGCTCGACGCCCCCGCCGCTACACGGCGCGCGTCGAATCTACGGTAAAAAACGAAGTAGCCCATCTACTTCGAGCCAAAAAAGCGACAGTATTGAGCAAAGGGGCAATAGAGCCTTTATCTCAAGCTCAGAGGGAAGGGGGTCTGTACAGCAGATATTTTCTGGTACCGAAAAAAGACAGGGGTCTCAGACCCATTCTAGATCTAAGACAGCTGAATAAAGTGCTTAAGAAACGCTAGTTCAGAATGCTCACAACCAGGAAAATCCTTGCGCAAATTTGCCAAGGGGACTGGTTTATGTCAATAGATCTGAACGACGCCTACTTCCAGATACAAGTAGCGTCACGTCACGGGCGATTCTTGAGATTTGCCATCGAGGGCCAGGCATACCAATACACAGTCCTAACGTTCGGCCTGTCTCTTGCACCCCGTACATTTACAATGTGCATGGATGCGGCTCTTGCACCACCTTGCACTGGTCTCTGCACCCGCAGACGGTCCTTCTGCTGTGAGAGACATTCAGCAGAGCACAGGTAGACCTGTTTTTCTTTATGAGCCTCGTATTTCTTTATGTTTTGAGCCATCATTTACTATCTAGTTGTTTATACTACTAAATACAGCTTACCCAACATCTCAGATTAACCTTACATCTCTAGCTTCCGTTATTGTTAACACAGCACGCTAATAACTCGCTAACAATAGCCTGCTAACGCGCCACCCGTGCGCTCATTTATATATTTATTTTCTCTCGCGCGCCCGCGCCTTTGAGTTCATAAAGTCCAGGTAAGTAAGAAATCAGTCAACAAACACGGTGAGTAATGTCTTGTCCTGTTATTGTCACCTGTGTCACATGTCATATGTTTAGTATAGCCTTCTCCGATGGCAATATAGGATTTATATGTGATAAATGCAAGGAGACAGTCAGGCTGACGGAGAATATTTCAGAACTAGAGACACGCATCCAAACTTTAATTGAGGATGGTAAGAATGCTAGATCTTTAGTTAGTGTTTTGGATGCGCCTAGCATAGTGAACTCTTTACATGATTCGGTTCCGGCTGAAGTAGAGCCCGTGCAGCAGTGCAGATGGGTGACAGTGAGAGATCGTTCTAGTCGCGGATCAAAGAACCACTCTTCCATTCCGATTCCCATAACAAACCGATTTGCCCCACTCAGTGAAACACCCACTGAGAATTCTGTTGATTTTGCCCTGGTAATTGGTGATTCGATCACACGGAACATGAAAATAGAGACACCAGCCACCATAGTCACATGTTTACCGGGAGCCAGAGCGCCTGACATCAAAGCAAATTTAAAAGTGCTGGCTAATGCTAATCGTAAATTCTCTAAGATCATTATTCATGTCGGCACTAATGATGTTCGACTCCGCCAGTCGGAGATCACCAAAATTAATATTAAAGAGGTGTGTGAACTCGCAAGTACGATGTCAGGCACTGTAATTTGCTCTGGCCCCCTTCCTGTACGCAGGAGTGATGAGATAGTTAGCCGATTGGCCTCACTGAATGGTTGGCTGTCGAAGTGGTGTCCGCAGAATAACAACATGACATCATGACTTTTGCGTAAACAGACACGCCACTTTCAAGTCAACTGGCGTGTTATCTATACGCATTTTGAGATATCCGCGTGTATGCGTGTATGTCTACGCCATTAATGTCCAAGTGATTCCGCGTATATGTACACGCCATTAAATTTCCGAGCGAAACGAAGCAAAATGTAGATCTACATCTGGGGAGCGATATTTTTTTTCCCTAGGATGGCAGGGGAACACTCATAAATGCTATTAACCCCAGTGACGGGTAGGTTTAGGGACGGGGTGGAGGTAGGTCATATATTTATATATACAGTAATAACGTTAAGTCAACTGCGTTCATAAACACGCTGAAAAGCGATTGTGCGTGTTGATAGCACGCCAAAAATGGAAATACGAATTGGCGTGTCATACACACGCAATTTTATGAGATCAGTCTGAGAATAATATAAAATTCATAGACAATTGGAAAAGTTTTTGGGGCAAGCCTGATCTGTTGAAAAGAGATGGTATCCATCCCTCCTGGGCTGGTGCTGCTCTTCTCTCTAGTCATTTGGCTCACAGTCTTAGAGATAAAACATGACAATCTGGGGCTCAGGTCAGGAAGCAGACAGACTGGCTAAACCGACCGTCTGCTAGCGGCCTCACGTCACCAAGGTCAGATAAATCCCATCACATAGAGCCTCTTTCACCTAGATATCATCATATAGAGACTGTGTCTGTTCCCCAAATTTGGAAATCCAAAAAACGTCAGGTTAAAAATGTAATTGATGTTCAACAAATAAAAAACAGATATAATACAGATGAGCAAATGATAAAGCTTGGGTTGCTGAATATTCGATCCCTTACTTCAAAATCTCTCATAGTTAATGATATGATTTCAGATTATAATCTTGATATGCTGTGTTTGACAGAAACCTGGCTAAAACCAAACGATTACATTATTTTAAATGAGTCAACCCCACAAGATTACAGTTATAAAAATGAACCTCGTCTGAAAGGCAAAGGGGGAGGTGTTGCTGTAATTTATAGTAATATTTTCAAAACCACTAAGAAATCTAGCTTTAAATATACTTCTTTTGAAGTATTGGTGCTTAATGTAAAAATACATAGTGTAAACGATAAATCACATTTGAGAATTAGGCTACTGTATACAGGCCACCAGGGCACCATAAAGATTTTATCAAAGAATTTGCGGACTTTCTATCAGAATTAGTATTGGCTCCAGATAAAGTACTAATTGTTGGTGATTTTAATATACATGTAGATAATGAAAAAGATGCATTGGGATTGGCATTTAAAGACATTGTAAACTCAATTGGAGTTAGACAACAGGTGTCAGGACCTACTCATTGTCGTAATCATACTCTAGATCTAATATTATCACATGGAATAGATGTTGATGCCGTTGAAATTCTGCAGCAGAGCGATGACATCTCAGATCATTATCTAGTCTCATGTAAATTACATTTAGCCAAGGCTGCAAAGCCGACTCCGTGTTATAAATTATAAAATATAAATTTTATAAGGCGACGCAGTGGGCGCAAACCGCCCCCATTGGACCGTCACCGAAGCCAAAGGGCCTCTCTCGATAGGCTGCTGAAGTTGCCGCAGGACAGCCAATAGGCACGCAACCCGCCTTGCCTATGTCTGCATGCTGCCGCAACGCGTTTTACATTAATACAAAATTAAGAATAATTTTTGGCTTCAATATCTTGTGGAAAAGAGGTTTTTCCCCTAGCGTAAGATATTACGCAGTACTTGTTCCCTCTTCTAGAGAAAACCGAGGTTACGTTAGTAACCGAGTACGTTTTTGTCCTAACCAGCCATGACGGCGACACGCGAAGAAACGGTTTCTTTTTTTCTGCGACGTCGCACTGGAACAACAAACACAAAGTGTGCCAATGATAATCTCTCAGGTACTGTTTACCGGTATGTTCTTTATTTAATGTTAAAAGCATATGTGACTTTATATAGCATTTAGTGCTCCCAGCTTTGTAGCTGTAAAAGGAACAATGGATAATTCACCTCAGATCTTGAAATTAAACAAATGGAAACAAGAACGTTCATACTGTGAACAAACAAGTGTATTATTTGACAAATATTGTTTTAGTAACTCAGTAGCCTATGTATTTGAATAATGTTTTAATGGTGTAATAAAAAGTTTGCTGGACAGATCGCGGCCTTGGCCCTGGGTAGCCAAGATTTGTTCCAGTACACCTGGGGGTTTGCTTCACTTGCTGCCTCCTGCTCCCTGGGGGACGAGGTGATCAAATTATGTTACTGGCTGGGGGCTAAGGAGGTCAACCCGAGGGAGCTCCCCGATTTATCCGGTCTGAACTGGAGAGAGGCGCTCTACGTTTGTGAAGAGAGCTTCATCCCAGAGACCGTCCAGCCAGAGCTTCACGTCAGCCACGTCCAGCCAGAGCTTCACGTCAGCCACGTCCAGCCAGAGCTTCACGTCAGCCACGTCCAGCCAGAGCTTCATGTCAGCCACGTCCAGCCAGAGCTTCACGTCAGCCACGTCCAGCCAGAGCTACACGTCAGCCACGTCTAGCCAGAGCTTCACATCAGCCACGTCCAGCTAGAGCTTCACCACGACACGCCTGAGCTTCATGCCGAGCCTGCGCTCCACGTCAGCACTGCCGAGCCTACGCTTCACGTCAGCCCCGCCGAGCCTGCGCTGTTCGCTGTTCGCTGATGTGAACTGCCAGAGACTGTTCATGTCACTTCCTCCGAGCCAGTGTCTATGGACAAGATGGCCGAGCCAGAGACCATTCACGTCACTTCCTCCGAGCCAGTGTCTACGGACAAGATGGCCGATTCAGAGACTGTTCACATCACTTCCTCCGAGCCAGTGTCTAGGGACGAGATGGCCTATTCAGAGACTGTTCACATCACTTCCTCCGAGCCAGTGTCTACGGATAAGATGGCCTATTCAGAGACTGTTCCTGGTCCCGAGCCAGAGTCAGTTCCTGTTCCCGAGCCACTGTTCACGTCACTTCTGCCGAGCCAGAGACGCTTCACATCACTTCTACAGAGCCAGTGTCTACAGACAAGATGGCCGATCCAGAGTCGGTTCACGTCACTTCCTCCGAGCCAGTGTCTACGGACAAGATGGCCGAGCCAGAGACCATTCACGTCACTTCCTCCGAGCCAGTGTCTACGGACAAGATGGCCGATTCAGAGACTGTTCACGTCACTTCCTCCGAGCCAGTGTCTACGGACAAGATGGCCTATTCAGAGACTGTTCACATCACTTCCTCCGAGCCAGTGTCTACGGATAAGATGGCCTATTCAGAGACTGTTCCTGGTCCCGAGCCAGAGTCAGTTCCTGTTCCCGAGCCAGTGTGTGTGTGGTCTGCTCCTGAGCCCGAGCCAGGGTGTGTGTTGTCTGTTCCCGAGTCAGTGAGTGTGTTGTCTGTTTCCGAGCCAGTGTGTGTTGTCTGTTCCCGAGCCAGTGTGTGTGTTGTCTGTTCCTGAGCCCGAGCCAGGGTGTGTGTTGTCTGTTCCCGAGCCAGTGAGTGTGTTGTCTGTTCCCGAGCCAGTGAGTGTGTTGTCTGTTCCCGAGCCAGTGAGTGTGTTGTCTGTTCCCGAGCCAGTGAGTATGTTGTCTGTTCCCGAGCCAGTGTGTGTGCTATCTGTTCCTGAGCCCGAGCCAGTGAGTGTGTTGTCTGTTCCCGAGCCAGTGAGTGTGTTGTCTGTTCCCGAGCCAGTGTGTGTGTTGTCTGCTCCCGAGCCGGTATCTTCTGTTCCCGAGCCGGTGTCTCCTGTTCCCGAGCCGGTGTCTCCTGTTCCCGAGCCGGTGTCTGATGTTCCCGAGCCGGTGTCTGCTGTTCCCGAGCCGGTGTCTGTTGTTCCCGAGCCGGTGTCTGCTGTTCCCGAGCCGGTGTCTGCTGTTCCCGAGCCGTTGTCTACTGTTCCTGTGCCGGTGTCTGCTGTTCCTGAGCCGGTGTCTGCTGTTCCTGAGCCGGTGTCTGCTGTTCCTGAGCCGGTGTCTGCTGTTCCCGAGCCGTTGTCTACTGTTCCTGTGCCGGTGTCTGCTGTTCCTGAGCCGGTGTCTGCTGTTCCTGAGCCGGTGTCTGCTGTTCCTGAGCCGGTGTCTGCTGTTCCTGAGCCGGTGTCTGCTGTTCCTGAGCCGGTGTCTGCTGTTCCTGAGCCGGTGTCTGCTGTTCCTGAGCCGGTGTCTGCTGTTCATGAGCCGGTGTCTGCTGTTCCTGAGCCGGTGTCTGTTGTTCCTGAGCCGGTGTCTGCTGATCCTGAGCCGGTGTCTTCACCGCCGTGGCCGCCTGAGGGGTCTTCTCCGCCGTGGCCGCCCGAGGATTCATGCGCGACGCATGCGCGAGAATTGCGATCTCCTTCAACTACTTCAGTTAAGTTCTCGCGCGTGCGCGTCGTGGAAATCTCTTGAAGTCTCGTTTCAGGCCTACAAGGAAGAAAAGGAATAGTCGAATAAAGTCGTTACTTTTGTTTGTTTTTTCGCACAAAAAGTATTCTCGTCGCTTGATAAACTTATAGTTGAGCCACTGTTGTGACATGGAATATTTAAACATTTTCTTCATTGACTTTCTGGGACGTCAGGATTCATTGCCTTAGGGAGCCTATGGAGGAGTGATCCAGCTGTCACATTTAATCAAAAATATCTTCATTTGTGTTCCGAAGACGAACGAAGGTCTTACGGGGTTGGTACAGCATGGGGGTGAGTAATTAATGACTTAATTTTCATTTTTGGGTGAACTAACCCTTTAAAGAAACGCAAGGATGTGCCTCCTTGATGGGGGGATACATACTTGTACAAGTTTGAAACAAGCATGCTTGGCAAAGGTTATTGATATAAGTAAATATTATACCAAGTACACTGCAGCCGTTAACGCCGGACAGAAGGGGAGTCACACCACCATATGGAAAGAAGCGTAAATGGATGGAGAAGCATAGTTTATTGTAAAGCTACGTCTTAGTGTTGCTTATCTTGGCGAAAGCCGAGTACAAATCACCAAGAAGTTGTAACATCTACTCTCGTGTAATGCAAATTATTATAGCAAGAGCTTAAGTACCTGTAACTCAAGTAATTAATGGCATAAGCATGCATCTATAAATAGCGCAAACAAATATATTTGTTGTCTTTATGAACTCACTGAGATAGTCAGTTAATGGCACTTTCTCCTACAGACATACACATTTAATCAACTGCACTACAGGAAGGTTACTATCCAAGACAACCAATTGATTAATCTATGCTCTGACTGGGTATCAAGAACTGGTTCCACTTTAAAACCAGTTCTGAATTTCCAAGAACCATGGATTCGATAAGACACGCATTTCGATTCTGCTTATCGTTTCATATGTGTACATTTTAATGTAATTTTAAACCATTCAAGTGCAAGAAGACGGAAAAGAACTCATCTATAGTCTTTGACTCAATAAGGGTTATGTGCAACAAACTTTAATATTCTATAAAACAGTTTGCATCGCTTCTGGTTCAGGTATGTGCTTTGATAAATACCTAAAATAAAATTTTATTTAAGATCCTTTGAAAAGAGCTACCAAAGATGAGCATAATCGATGTCCATCGCAGATTGATATCTGACAGTGTTTTTATTTTATTGTTATTCTTCTCACTAACTTTTAGATATTAAAATAGGATAAAACACCAAAAATAAAAATAATTATCTAGGTCATCGGTTCCCAACAGGGGAGTCGCGGCCCACAAGGGGGCCTCGGCGAGCTCTGTGGGGGGTCGCGTAATATTTTGAAAGGTTTGAGCAATGAGCAAAAGTCCTTAACTTTTTTCTGTTCAAAATTTACAAAATGCATATAATGAGCGAGTTCATCATGAATCCATTTTCCAATCCGTGTTTTTGTCTTGTCCTGAAGCACTATGGTACACCTATAATAAGTGTTTACATTGGGACTATTTTACACTGGTTCGTATCGCTGCCGCTGCGGAGTAGCCCAGTACCCGCGTGACTCGTCGTACACAGAGAGAAGTAGTTCCGGCTACAATGTTCTTCCGAAAGACGCATTATTCTGTTAATAAATGCAAGTTTATTATCGCTCGCTATAGCGCCAAAAGCGTAAAAAATAAAGCCTCACATTGATAAAGCCTCACAAATAACATGCAAGTATTGAGGCCCCAGACAACAGTCATTTAGTAATAGCCTATATTCTTTCTTTTTTTTTACCTACACACCAGTGTGAATATTTTTGTTTTTGCATTTCAAATAGGGCCAATATATAGGCTTCTCCTAGGCTTACGTTTTTTAATTACAAAGGGCCTACTGATGTTTTTGTTATTGTGTTTTCAATATTATAGGCTATTATTCGTGCATAAACATATCTGGTTATAGTAGGCCTAAACATACCGTTTGTTTGAAAAAAAAAAACATATTTTGTCATCCTTGCTGCAAGCTTACAAGAGCGATAATACCATAAAATGTGAAGGGGGGCCCTAAAATATTTTCTTGGGAAAAAGGGGGTCTCAGACAAAAAAAGGTTGGGAACCACTGATCTAGGTTACCGGACCGCTAGTCCGGTTATCTAAGTCCATAGATATCACCGTCAGCTCGTACTTCTGTTAACACTTTATCCGACAAGTGGATGCAATGAGACCTTTTCCTGTTTGCTCATGTGACGTTCGGCGTAAAGCCGATTCGCCATTTTTGTTCATGGTATTCAGCAGCAAAAGAAAGTTTTGCAAAATGACACAGAATAAATATGTTAATAAGCAGAACCGGAATCGCTAAAATGAAAAGATACACAACCCTAATAATTAAGCCACAAGAAGTCATATGACATAAAAAGTTGACTTAATTTTGACTTTTGTCTGTAATAATTGTTTTTGGATGTCATAATTTCGATATGTAATAATACATTTGTTCCTCAGAAGAATGCCATACAGGTTTGTATGACATGAAGGTCAGTAAATGGTGACTTCTGTGAACTATCATTTGAAGTGTGCATCTTCATAGTATTTCATAGTGTTCAAGAGATTTAGATCACCTCTGACCCCATCTCCTCTGCATCTAAAATACTCTTCGCCATTTACCTAGATACCCTATACACTGATAATTGTAATTGTACATTACTTCCCCTGCTGGTTTTTGAAAGGAAAGGGTATGTGTCCATAAAGAGCAAGTAGCCCTGATCAATGGACAGAAAAAAGCTAAGTGGCTGGGGGCCAGTTATAGCTCATCCACGTCAGCACTGGCCTTTGTTCGTTCTAGTCTTATTAAAGCATTTAAGTGTAGCGTCAAAGTGTAAGCTGGAGTTACACACATACACACACACACAAACACAAATATCCCTGGCCACTGCTGTCACCTCCAGGACATGACCTGGATCAGACAAAAGCTCCTGCGTTTCCTGAATTTAAATGTGAGCTAAATGGAGAGCTCTCAACAAAAGAGGGTAATAGAGAGAAAAGGAGAACAAGAGACCCCATCAAAAGGAAAGGTCGCCATAATGGGCTTTGTGTCGCATCACAGACGGCATCACATCATGCTCTGCATATACACAGGCAAAAGGTGATAGAGTTCAGTTTTTATATAGATGTATACTGTATGTTACAGCTTTTGCATCAGAAATGCATTTGACTATGTGAAATAACTCACATACACAACAAGACTCAATTGCATTATGTCCATTTCTGTCCAAGCACATTATATATTTTTTTTTCTTTCAAGGGCACCAAATGTGTTTACTCTGAAAGCTCTGCACTCTTTCTTTGGTTCCTTGCTCTCGCCTCGTTCCATATAAAGGCAGCGCTGCATTAGCTGTCCTCCGGGTGAGCAAATATTGCTCTTTAGTTAATTAGATCAGACTGCAGCGTGTTTTTGTTCCATACTGGATGATGACCACTTTGTGTGGGAGAGGAGGTGTCAGTTCCAGAGTGTCTGCTCACTTGTTTTTCTTTGCTTCAAAGATCTGTCTCTTTTTTTTTTTTTTTTTTTTGGTCTGTCTATCTCTTTCTCTCTGCAACTCTTAGATCCAATAAATGGATTAGGTGCACTGTCTGAACAAGAAATTATACTTTTTCATTAATGGCTTGGGTGTATGTGTGAGAGAGACAGTAGCTGTACTTTTGAACACAAAATTGCTAAAATATATCAAAAGAAATTAGCTACACCTGAAAAACAACTCTTTTATGAATGTCTTCAAATGAGTAGCCTTAAAGATTCATAAAGAGAATTAATGTAGTCTATTCTCCTCGGAATATGACAGTACTATTAGACTAAAGGTATGATATAATGATAACAGTCCTTTCAATAAGATGTAGCGATCCAAGTTATTATATTTGTTGACCTGCTTTTCTTAAAACATTAATAGTATTTTATATTAATTAAGCAACATGTCACAAGCATGAGTGCTTGAGTGAATATTATTCGGAACATGAATCGATTTAATGTGTTTGAGTTGCACAGGCACACTGATATTCAAACAAAAGCACATTTTCAAGGATGATATCGCTTTTATACAACAGTTCGACAACTAATAGGGTAATAATGAGTAACTTACATTTTAGACACGATGTTGCCAGACATTTCTCTCATTTTGCTCCACCAACAGAAAAGGATACAAAACCGAAGCGAGATAAATCGTCGTATCCCGGAGTAACACACTGAACGGTTTCTTCTGTTTTGAACAAATCGTTTGAGTGACTGATTCAATGAGTTAAAAAGTCGCTTGTCGCCACCTACTGGCGTAACGATGCAACATGCAGAAAGATCGAGCCACAAATAATAAAGGCCTGTTCACACCAAGGACAATATCTATAAAGTTTTAATTATTCTAATTCTACAAGAATAGCAAAGTTCATACCACAGCTATAATGATAACAAGTTCAACACAGAAAAATAATTGCATTAGAATCACAAAACGATTCAGAACGTTTTTTCCAGCTAATGAACGATAAAGGCATATTGACAGCCAATCAGACAGGAGCCTATACTTGCTCACACATTTAAAGCGGCAAAAAGCTGCAGTGCGCACTCTTAATAAACAAAACATTACTGTTTGGCGATCAACTGTTGGACGATAATGTTCTGTATATAGCCTAAATAAACAATCCCTTGATGTGGAGACACCAAATAGGCCTATAATTATAGCCAAGCCAAGTTGCTTTGTCACTGTTGTTCCGAAAATGCAATAGCTTATCAATGTCAATACTCGGAGTTGGGAATTTCATGTGAGATTCGCGGGGATTGGACATGGGGTTGGTCATGAGGTCATGGGGATTCACCGCGTTGACTGACAGAAACCTGTTTACTTTGAAATTGACTTCTGTGTGAGCTGTGCTTCATACATTGCTACTGCAAATAGATGATGGACCTTTTTTGTCTGCAAAATGTTTTGCATGTGACCACACATATGCTGCATTCACATGCTCTCGAAAATGTCCTATACTTTCCATTTCTGAAGTCGTGATTACAAGCTTGTAGCGTTCAAGCTTTTGTTGTCGAAAAGAACAGGGATCATGAAGGTACACCCGGTTTATTCTTATTGGTAAAAAATATATGGCATCTCATTCATTGTCAAACACTCACCACACTTTATCAGCTTGCGGACAATTCTGGAATTTTAATTCCAAATGGCTACAGGTTATTTTCGCTGTGTATAAAACAGGCTTCAAATAATTATTCATATATGTAAATGTGCACTACTTTAACAACAAGACAAGGCGATGCAGCTGTTGTGAAGAAAAATAATGAAGAATACCAGTCACAGCAACAATCGTGGTTACACTTTATTTAGATGGTCCACTTTAGACATTCAACTATGAGTAACTTTGCAACTACATATCAACTAACATTCATTAAAGTATTAGTTGACTGTTAGGTTAGGTGTTAGGGTTCGGGTTCGGGTTAGTTGACAAAGTTACTTGATATAAAACAAAGTGTTATTAAATATTAAGCAGACAGTACAAATATTTCAATGAGAGTTAGTTGTAGTTGCAAAGTTATTTATAGTTAGTAGAATGTCTAAAGTGGACTCAATTGTTCTCCACTCCGCCATGTTTAAAGTTGGGTATCAAATTTATCACCAAGGTTCCCAATTTTTGGGAATTTTTGGGTCAGCTGCGCCCCTGCTTTCGTCTTCAGGCAGGAAATGCAGATTCCGTACCCTCGGATTGCGAGCTACAGACGGGGCCTACGCCAAATAACTTTATATTACAATACTTGCTTGCTGGGCTGTTAATAAATGTATGCTTTAATTTAGTTTTAGTTAGATACACCAGTGGGATTTCCGTTTCTGTTTGGTTGGTGGGATGTCCCAACCTGATTTAAAGGAATAACAAGGTGGCTATTTTGTATGAATTTGTATAATGTGACTTGTATGATAATGTACATTTTTAGGGGGAAAAAAAGGCATACAGGTCTACCCCTAAACATAACAGCCTGGGGCGTAAACAAAAGTGGAAATGAAAATACTTTTTTTTTTCTACAAATTCATAATAAGTCACCAATTCACCAATGCGATGAGATAGTGTTAGATGTCTTATCTGACATGCGAAGTTGGTTTGGGTGAAAAGGGTTCGATAACAGAAACTATTTTTTTCACCTTGGTTTTATTTTTAGTTAAGGGGAAAATATTGTGAGTTACTACAAAAAGAACAGTGTGAAATATTCCATGTGCAAATATGTTTGTTTACATATGTGCTGTTTATGCATGGCTACGTATTTGCTCCCCTCAGAGTTTCATCATAATTGTTTGTGGCATTATAAGCGGGATGTACTCGTTTCAGGTTGCAGTTGGCAGAGGAGCCCAGTGCTGTAGGTGTACCTGGAAACAAACGAGAAATATCTGTTCTCCCCTGGGTCCTGGCTCATCTGGGGCAATACACCTCACAGACACACTGGCAACATTTCAGGTTCACGCTCACACACTTGCATCAGCTCTCCTTCCCTCCTCCCACCTTATCCTACGGTTTTCTCTCCTCTGCTCACTGCCGTCCTTCACTAAGACCTGCTCAATCTCTCTCCATGTGAATTAGTCACCTCAGCCCACCTCTATCCTGATGCAGCCAATGGGTCCAGCACATAGAAGCCCAAAGGCATCAGGGTTGTTGACTGGAGGTCCAAACCCATCTGGCTGTATTAAAGGGGCATGTTTCAGCTCTGTCTGATGATTTAGGCGCTGTGGCTTTATTAGGTTACTCAGCCTAGCCCCCACTGGTATTTCCTGCAGGACATTTAGGTGGAGAGTGAGAGCACTTTGCGGCTCGGATCAGATAATGTGCAGAAAGTGCTTCTTCTGTTTAGTTCATAAATTTCAGTGTAAGTGTCTAATAATGAGGCAAGAAAGAAACCTTACTAACACACATAGGTCATTGTCAAGGGACTAAATGTAAAAATAAATGTAATGGGATATTTTAAAAAATAAAAAATCTGTCATCCATCCTGACTTTCTTTCTTCTGCAGAACACAAAATACGATATTTTGAAGGTGGTTTCAAGGTATATTTTAAAGGGTGTTTTCCACAATGAAAGTCAATGGGGTCCAAAACAACTATAGACCCCACTGACTTTCTTTTTATAGACAAAAAAAATACTCAAAATGTCCTCTTTTATGTTCCACATAAAAGAAAAAAAGTAATACAGGTTTGGAACAACATGTTTGACAGAATTTTCTGTTTTAAAGGAAATATTATGTGGAAGGTGTGACTCAGTTGAACCAAATTTAGATGGAATAGAATGGGCTACTGCCACAGAAAAACACCTTTTTACCAACAATAATCATGCAACTTAATTATTGAAGATATGAATAGGTTTTTCGGAGGTATATCAAAATCCACATGATGATTCTGGACCATTGTCAAATGCGTTTTGGTTTGTGAGAGGACTGGATCATTATACGGGTAAAAAGGTTGTTTCAATGGCCATTCAAAAGTTACAGGGCATTATAATAAAAAATATATATATTTGAAAGCAACCTATAAATGAGAAAAAAATTCATGCAATTTTTGGAGGGCCCTTCCGAGGCTATTCGTGCATTTTTGATCAACTCCCGTTGAGATGAATGGGAATGTTATCAGGTTCTCCGGGTATTACATACCTCATGGAGAAAACATATTGCATCAGTTTTGTTTTGCATAAATGATGTGTGCAGGATGGTTTCAGTTCGTAATAATATTTCTACCACTTGAATATTTTATTTCCAGCAGGTTTGAATAATATTCAAACCAGTATCCCCCCAGATGAACGCTGACATTTGCAACAGAGATGACATCAGGAATTTCTCCTCATCCCATTTCTATTGGTATTCTCTGTGCATTGCCTGTCTCTGAAGAGGCTTTGCTGTCTGTCCTTTCGGTGCTGTATTGATAAAGTTCTATAAATAGACATGTTGCTGTGCATGTCGCTGGGAGGGAAGGGACAGCTCACTGAAATCCCCCTGATCAATCAGACCACGACTGCTGGTGCATATTGAATACCTCAAAATAACAGATAGAGCTCAACCGCACAGTCTCTCTCTCTCTCTCTCTCTGACCTTTAACCTGCAGCCTACATCCTGAACACGCCTCAGCCCTCACATTGGAAATATTTGACTACCACCAACTTTATAAACCATGTGGTCATCACCTGTCATAAATGCATACATTAATATTGAAATGACACTTTAAATTCCATATGAGGAGGAATTTTTTATTTTATTTTTTATTGACAGCATCGGGCTCACATCAGGAAAATCATGTTTTGTTAGTTAATAAATAAATATATAATAAAATAAATATGCGATAAAATATGTATTAATATAAAATAAGTATATTATATTATATTATATCACCTCAGGTGTGCACTATTTTACTATTTCAACAGCCTGGAGTAAATTATTCCTTACATGTAGAGTATCGTGTGAGAGAGATCAACAAAGCCAGCGCATTCCCTGCATTAATCTAGCTGATATTATTCAGGTCCATCTTATATTCAACTTCACAAAAACAGTTTAGAATGCATTGAGGAAAGTGAAATCTTCGTCTTTGTCCGTTTAACAGTTAATGGGATTTTCTATGACATCACTATGTCATCACATATTTGAGGTCTATAGCCTACTGTAACTACATTCTCGCCTAAAAACTCTTAAACTACATTCCGGGACACAACAGTAGTAGGCTATTTGTAAAATTATGGTAATTTGCTTGTCCGCCATGACACTCGCTGTGAGAAATGCTGCAAGCGCAGTGATAGCCTACCACTGACCTCAAATATGTGACGTAAACATAGCGCCTATTTGACAATTTATGTAGACGTTTTCCGTAGGCGAGCTCATCTCAGCGTCATCTCGGCCAGTCCTTTGGGAATTTGCTGCTGGCTCTTATGTACGCCTAGTAGATAGTGTTAAAACATTAGGTATAATTCATTTTGAGTATATCAAAAGACATAGTATATCAAAAGGGCAATCTTTGGTCTTTTTAAGTGATAGCCTACCACTGATCTATGTAATGTCATTATATAGCCTAGATCAGTGAGTGATACAAACACTGAAACTGTTCCCGTGGTGATACTGGTAGAATATCGCATGGCTGGAAAAGGCTCTCAGCCAAGCAGAATCGAGAACCAGAACGAACTGTTGTAAATAATATAATATAATATAATATAATATAATATAATATAATATAATACTGTATAGCCTGAACTGAGAACAAATCTGTGAACTGAATGCTACATGCCTCAGTGTTTAGAGATCAGAGATCACAACACAATAGTGGTATACTGAGCCTCCTCGCTGAGTTAATCTGAGGTTTTATCTCACAATAATCTCTAAATCTCAATCCATCTCTCTGGAAACATTCCATGTCCTCACGAGCACAAATATACACTATAACGTGCATACAGTGACTCTCTCTCTCTCACACACACACACACACACACACACACACACACCCTTCATGGTCCTTTTTTACCCTGCCGTTGACAGTCAGTAATGCTAATCCATTACCTATTTAGGTATGTTACTATTTTGGGGATATTATCTGCTTTACAACCAAATTGCTCAATCTCACAAAAATTTTTTAATGATCATACTTGGCTTGAGTCTCCCTGTGTAATGCAATATTAAATTGAAATCTCTTTAATGAAAACAATGGGGAAAAAAGCATTAACAATGAAGACGTCAAAGTAACTCCAAACTGACCATACAGTAGCAAGAGTCCAATAAATGGTCAATAAAAGTAACTGATCTGAGGTTGTTTCTTACATAATAGCTTAAGCTTCATTTGACTCAGTAAATCAGCCTACCTCTGCATTTACGGAAAAGCTCGCAGGAAAGCTCAGTTCAGCACTGATCAGGACTAATCCCAGTATATGCGTAAAAGGTAGGGGAAAACAGGAAATTATACATTACAGCAAAGGAAAAGGCAGATTTCCTTGACTGCTATTGTCTTGGATGTTACCACCTACGCCATTGTGGCTTTCCATGACCAGGGTGAATCAGGTTTCCTAAAGGTCCCTGAGAGAAGTACAGCACAATGAACAAAACAGATGACAAATTTTTCCTTTTTTTATTTGCAGAGATGAATAAATGACATTCTCAAAGGAGGGTGACTCAAGCTTGACAGCAGTATGAAAATTAAGCTTTATCAGAATGAAAGAGTATTTTTAAATAAACCAAAATAAGCCAACTATCTCTTTTCACACTATCTCTGGCCTTAAAACTGAGCTCAGACCTCTTTTTGGTCCATTTTACTGAGATAACTTTTAATTCACTCTGTTGTTATTACTGTTGTTATCACTGTTGTTATTGTTTAATTCACACTTTATTGTTTTAACATTATTTTATTGTATTGTATTAATAATAATATGAATTTGTATTTTGTATAAAACAACAACAACAAGAATAATTGTAGAATCTTAATTTACAATATCAATATTATTAATATTACTTCATTTGATTTCCGAGGGGTTCAAGTCACGTCCGGTCACTTTTTTTGTGTGTGTGTGTGTGTGTGTGTGTTATATAAGGCAAAATTATTATCAAACTGCTCTCCACCCAAAGTGTGTTTGTAATAGAGACCACTTTAATTTATTGTAGTAGTTATTGTATTAAATTAATATAATATAATATTAATATCTATTATTATTAACAATAATAATTGAATTGTAGAATACTGTTGTATAATATTCATATAATTCGTATCTAAAAATATTATCAATTATAACTGTATTTACAATTACAACTGTATTAACAATAATGCATGTTGTAATAATAATAATAATAAAAGTATGCTATTATATACACTGTTTTACCATTTAATGTATTACTATTAATAATAATTAACAATATTTATAATAATAATAATACAGTAGAATATTGTTGTACAATATCAATATAATTAATATCTAAAAACATTAATATCAGTCTCTTCTCGTTATCCCTGTGATGTTGTGTGGGAGCAGCGAGGCCTTCATTATTAATTGTCAGAGGAGCTCCCAGAAGCCTGTTATGAGGAGTGGGACACAGATCAGAGGGCACATCAGGTCAGCCCACTCATTTGGCCAGAAGCTCACAGTGCCGGAACCTCCCACAGAATGTTTCTAGAGACCCCATCCATCCTTTGCGTCATTTATCCTTCTTGATCCCTCCTTTCTCTCCCTTCCCAAAAGGCTCAACACAAATAAAGAATGTCTTAAGTACTGTTATAAAGCACACAATTGTGCAGCACAATAAAAACTGCTACCTAATCCTGAGATAAGACAAATATGGAATATACACTTAAAAGTAGAGTTTTCTCAGAGATAACTTCACTTTTCTAAGCAATCGGTGTCAAGATTATCTTTCAACTGTCATTGGTTTTATATTGTGTTATTCAATGAACAAAAAAAAAGACATGTATACATATAAGTGTGAAGTACACTTCCAATTCTACTCCAAAGGGAGTTATTTTCAGTTAAGCACTGTTTCTGAACATCCTTCCCTGAAACACCTCGATGGGAAAGTACACATCACAATATTCCTCATTTAAATAATTCCTGCCCAAGGCATACGCAAAAATTGGGCGAAGCTTGGGGGAGTTGCTTTAGTAGTGTGTTAAGACTGGGGAAGAGAGGTGCAGTAATAAATGTAAAATAAAATAATTAGTTTTTTTTTAACATGAAAAATCAATTTTGGGGCCATTGTATATTTAGACTTTTGGTCTGAAAAAGTCATATGAATATCCTTTTTTAATTATTGAATCTTGCTTTTTTTTTTTTTACCATCTCAAGTCACCATTTACAAAGGGAAGTGAAAGTGTATGTATAGACACGCAGTCATTCACGTGCATATCCACCACATGCTGTGTTTAGGAGTGGTTTCAGAGAGCCTAACCACTCCTTTCATCCCAGATCTAGTTCCGCCCTGGTCTTTCCAACGAAACCACTGCGATGTCAGCCACACCAACAAGCTGTAAACCTCTCATCTTTGTTCTCTCTCTCTCGCTCTCTTTTAGACAGTAGTGCTAAGAAAGGCAACAACCTCTCATCTGAGGTAACTATGAGATTTGTTGGCTTTCCACTACAAACAGAATCAAACAGATGCAGTTGCAGAAGCAAACATGACATCAGAGGCACTAGCTGCATCCCTGGCCAGGCCAGAAGGACTGTGGCAAGGCTTAAAATAGAAACTCCATCGCCTTCATCAGCCTTATCATCAAGCTGCAGATGACAAGAGAAAAAGAAACACAGAAGACAAAGAGAGATGGAAAAACTGTAGTATTGCCTACCTGTTGCAAAGATTTACTGTAAGATGCATGCACACCACTAGTATAAAGTTTCCTAAAATAAAAAATACAAATACTATAAAGATCAGACGACATTTATTTAATATTATTTAAATGATATAACATTAAGATTAACAAAATATAAGACAAAGCAAGTTAATCGAGACAAGTTTCAAGCCAGAAGCAATTTGTTCAAAACGCTAAACTGTTCCGACATGTGACACAGTCTCAGTCAATCAGAAAATATTTCATGTTTAATATATGAGGTGGGATTTTGGACCAATGAAATTTCAAAATAGAAACCAAACTAATGAAAAAATGTGTGTCCTAACTGGCATTCCCAGAAGACTCAATGTGTGTATTAGTGATAGGGATTTTTGCGATAGTGAATTTATCTGCAGGTTACATCGATACACCAGTAGGTGGCAACAAGTGACTGCGTGCGTTTATAAGCAAGTCACTGAATCATTCATTTAACTAATTCATCCAAAACATGGATTCATTTAGGACTGAAACAAGTAACTGCTATTTTAAGAGAGTCATTGAATCATCCACTTAACCGATTCATTCCAAAAGTGATAGCTGCACCTGAAATCACATACTGTCTTTGAAGGTACTATATTTTAGTAGTAGTAGTAGTTTAGTAATAGTCATTTATTGTCATTACAAAACATGCTGTACATTAAAGGAACAAACTTTTGTAGTCAGGTCCCGGCAATATACTGACACTGAAGAAAGGATGGACAAATTGCGCGTCACTGGAATTGTATCAGACCGTATCGTGCAAGAACAATATTCAGAAGCCTCCTGTCAATCACACACATTTGGGGTATATTGCTTTAGACACCAAACAGGGGCACCACTTAGTGTGACTAAAGCATGTGGAAACTTAAAGCAACTTCACATTTCTCATTTCACGCCTTTCTATGCAGCGCTACCCTATAACTCACCAGGAGGGCCCAAGGGAGAGGCAGAGCAGGTGCACTGCACATTAAAGGCCAGAACAAAGGGCCGTCCAATCACAGAGCGTGGTGACCTAGGCCCCGAGGATGATGGGACCTGGTCAATGTCACCCTGAAATGTCTGTTACTGCTATCAGGGTCAAAACAAGTATGTGTGGTAATGGGAATCACAGATCTCACGCTGAGATGGAATGCAGTCGTTCGCACCTGTCTTGCTGATAAGCGCTAACATAGGGCTCAGCGAAGACTTTTTTGTTGATTTTAGTCAAATTATATTGCAGTTAATTCCAATATTTCGAGTCTTTTTGGAGAGAGGTTCAGATTATTAGCTGGAGATGAGAGAAGGCGTAGTAAATTAGGCCTGCCCTAAAATAACTCAACCTTCAATGTCGGAAGCATTTTATGACCCTCCAGAGAGTGAAAGAATTAGTTCTCTTTCCTTTAGACTTCTCTTGCCCTCAGCTTAACAGACAGTCCTGCAATAATTAATTACACTCATTATTACTCAATGTGTCCGTCCTCACTGTAAACTGAGATATTCCCCCAAAGTCAAGAGTTTTAGAATGTTATAAGCAGCGGCGGCGCCAGAGGGGGTCTTGGGGGGTCTCAAGACCCTCCCAAAAAATGCTTTGACACCCCATTTGACCCCCCCCCCCCCCCCCCCCCCCCCCCCCCACCCCCTTCCTGATTAAAAAATATATATCCGGGATAAATATTTAAAAATGTTTATCTTCAAACTACGCAGAACAATAATAATTAATAATTTATTCGACATACAAAATATATAAACATAAGAATCACGTTCCCTCTAAGCTGCGCGCGTGCGCGGTCGTGCACTTCTGATGCCGCGGCCGCGCAGAAAAGAATAATAGGCTATGCCACGCAGAGGACTGACGCGAAATGTGTGGGGAAATCCATTTGATTGTATGTGAGAAATAATTGCAGTCCTCAAACTGGTGAGTGCAGTTTACAGGTCTCATAGAAAGAGAACGATGTGAGCGCGTGTGATTGGCAGTGAGTCGTGTGTGCGGACCAAATATCTCAATACGAGAGGCGACGAGAAACGCAAAGACATGTGAAATAAAATCATAATATCATGTTTTAAAGAAGAGTGGTTTGATTTAAAGTGAGGAAATAACGGATGATGGACACAGAACGGTAACAATTACACACACCCGCGTGCAAACTCAAAATACATCATTAGTTTACATAGATTTAAATAGTTTCAGGCATGGTTAGATTAGGCTACTATAAAATAGTTCACATATTCACTTTTCTTGAAAATATTTAGCTATTAGATCTAGCTATTTACAGTAAATGCTTCAGTTTTGTTTTCATATTATAATAATAGGCTATAATATGAAAACAAATTGAAGCATTTAAACTGATATATTATATCACTTCAAATACTTCAATTCATTTTTTTATATTATATTAGGCCTATATTTTATTATATTATAAGCCTAAATAAAGAATCTCACAAGGGTATTGTTTAGGGCTCATTGCCATTAAAAAGTTTGAAACCCCCTGCTAAAGAAAATATAGGCTAGGAAATTCATAAACAATCATTTAACTTTGATGGTTTAATGCTGCCTGTACAATTAATTGACTGTACAAAAACACTTTATGGTTTTCCTAAACCATGTCAGTGTAACAGCTTAATTTTCTTTCATAATATATTATATTATTGTAAAGAATTGAACTGTCCTGCAGAAGATTTTGTAAATAATTTTTCATAGGATTTCTTAGTAAAGACTGAAACAGAGGACACCGAGGAATTGGAGGATGAGGAGGATACTATTTTGTAAATATGTTTTCTGTCATGGGTGTGGCTATGGCAATTAAAGTTCGAGCATATTGTTTGCAAACTGCAATTGATTAATTCATTAAAAACAAAGTAGTTGATATGCTGTGTTGTTTTTGTTGTTAAGTAAGCAATATGCAGTTATTAGCCGTGTCCACTGTATTTTTTGTTGGTTTTCATGAGACCCCCCTTGAAATAACCAGGACCCCCCATTGCCCCCCCCCCCCCAATCAAAATTGTCTGGAGCCGCCACTGGTTATAAGCTATCATCTGTCTACGTTTACTCAAAATTTCTGTGCCCTCAGTGAGTCACAACAGAAAACCAATAGGCACATGTGCATACATTACAACATTTGTTCAGTATTACCCAGATTCTTTGTGATAAAAGCTTTAAAAAGTCTATAAATATTTTTTTATCTTGTTTATTTTTTTTCTTGCTTTTGAAATTAAACTCCATTGAAACCCTTTTCAAACTCGCTAGTTTAATGTGTCTGCTAATAATTTCCAACAGTGGAAATACATGCATGAAGGATAATGCTGTTTTATTTGTTTTTCCCAGAACAGTCATTATGTGGTGGGAATTACGTTTTAAACATTTTTTAAATAAAAAGCTGACTCCCTCATCTTGCTAAAGCTTATTTAATAACTAGCTAAATGCTGGGTTGTTTCAACCCATGTTTGGGTCAAATATGGACAAACTCAACCGTTGGGTTTAAAATGTCATTTAAAAATTCAAACCAATGGTTGGGTTTGTCCATATTTTACCCATAAATGCGTTGAAACAACCCAGCATTTTTTTTTAGACCAAATACACATACTACAGTATTTTCACACTTTCACCACTATTTCTTTAAATTGCAGCTTGACTGGAATTGGCACAATCAAAATATTACAGTTTGAAGTATTATGATATTTGCCTTGAATGTTCTTTGTTTTCTTTACACATTATGTCTCATATTTCAAATCAAGAATGCACTTCACTGACACTGTTGTCTCCATGGTAACTAAGTACACTAGGCTTTTGGTTTGTGGTGGAAAGGATTACACAACCAGTGGGTTAAAATGTACATCAATTATTTTCACACAATAAATATTGAAATAGTTTAAAGTGTATTTCGCCGTTTTGATTAGTAAAATGTGATTATAGGTCACACATTATATTAGGTGTCTCTATGTACATAAAATGTACTCATTGTTCATGTTGTACTGCAAAACACTTTTGCTGCCATTGAGGTGGGATACGGGAAAGTATAATGGTGGGTTAAGGTGTAAAGGAAGGTTCAACAGTTGTATTTATAGAAATTAATTACAGATATAATTGCATGCAGGTAGACTGTAAAAAAATATGTAATCAATAAGTAATGACAACATGTTTTAACATTGCTTTAACTCTTCAAAATACGTCAAGCAATTTTCAACTTTTTACTTCAGAGACAAAGCACAACCAAAACAATGTTCCTCTGCAAAATGCATGCAGTTTAAACCACTAGAGGCCCAGAAGTTACATAGTATCTTTTAATGTGAGCTTCATTTAATATAAATAAAAAATGAAATCGGTTGTATTTAATACAAAACAACCCCTAAGAGACAGAAGTGCCAGAGTTGAAGAATCGTCCATAAAGGTTTGAGTAAGCAGTTCAAAAACCTGTGTGACTGTCAGCTGGTCACATCTCCATTCTGCCAGCAGTAGAAGGATGAGTATGACATTTGTGAAGGGCCACTGCTGCTGAGAGATGGAGCAAACCACAGATGCATTTGCACAGAATTATCACACTTTTCCGCACACGTTTTCTCTCTCAAGGAGAAATACAGGCACAAAATCTGTCGAATTTTTCTTATTTTTACATCCACTTGCCTTACAAACAGTACAGAAACGAATGATGCAGTTCATTGTGCATTGCTTCTTTTATCTTTTACCAGCAGGTGGCAAAACTTGATAGCCACAGTTTAATTTATCGATCCGTTCACTCAAAATGCAATTCTGTACTGAGGTTGCACAAATCATCAACAAGTTTCTGAGGATAAGGGCTTATTTTAATCCCAAGTGCATATTTAACCATACAACCAAAGAGGGTCTAATGCAAAAGACTCCCCAACAATCTATTCAATGTATTGTGTTTTCAGATATGTGTGCTGGTGAGTGCAGGTAAGTTGTTTGCCTACCGCTATGGAAATGTAGACAGCTTTGTTACTTTAAAATCTGATGCTGTTGCTTAGAGACCATTTTCTGCGTCAAGCCTGAAATGGCTCCCAATATAGAGCACAATAGCTCTCGTTCTGTTCGGCTCCACCCCTGTCTGCACTCTTATTGATTGATCTCCAAATGGATTAAATCTAAGATTAGATCACTAGTACGTATGTAAGCTCATCATTACGGGGGTACTATGATACATGGCGTACTCTGATCCATACCGGGCCACAACTGTGAAATCGACCCATGCTGCTCTCATTGTTAGGGTTCATCATCTTCCTAACACTGTTTGAGAAGGAAATATTTACTCTGAACTACACGCTTCAGATCAAAAGGTCTGATGAGGTGAACGTGTCTTTCATATGATCTCACATCATTAAAATGTCTTAATCACCCATTTGGTAAAAGCAGGCCTACTACTCATTGTGTCTCCCTTCCGTTTCTGAGAAACCCACATATTACAAAAGAAGCCTTTCAGTTTTTAGAGTCAAACAGGAAGCTTGTGAAAGGACATCTCATGAATGTACTATCCTATTTGCGCAAGGATGTGTGAAGCTTTCAGCGTTTCCTCTTTCAGGCACATTACACTTCCCCATCCAAGTTTCTCTCTCACAATAACAGCTACCGAATCCCTGCCCACACTCCAGTTTTTTTTACAATGAAGAATCAACAGGGATATACAAGTTAGGGAAAAAGCGCATTATATATGCAACTTTTCAAAAGTTTGCAGTTGGTAAGTTTCCTGCACCAAGGCTGCATTTCTTTCATCAAAAATCCAGTAAAAACAGTAATCTTGAAAAAAAAAAAAAAAAAAAATGAATTAGGACCTGATTTCAATTTTAATATATTTTACAATGTAATTTATTCCTCTGATAGCAACTTAGCCATTACTCCAGTCTTTGTCACATCAGTGTTGAAAGCAGTTCTGCCATGACAACTCTCTGGGTGTTTGGCATGGTAATCGATATGAGAATGTTGATATGTTTGATCTTGACGGAATAGATCTCGTACGCTGCTGCTGCTGTTATTGCTGCTGCAGAGCGAGTACGGGACTTGCTTGAGCAAGTAAGACATGCTGCTGCTGTACAATATAGGGCACATGAATTGCCCATAGCAGATCTATACAGGTGGAGCTGGGGAAGGTTCTGAAAACGCGCTGCAACTGCTAAAACAAATGCTGACCGAGTATTTGAAAGTCGAGGAGCGAGCTCATTGGCTACTGATACGGCAGGAACCAATCAACTGTGCCCTATAGAGAATGATGTGATTGCCAGCAGATTGAGTTAAGGACTTTGAGAATCAGCCTTCACCATCTAGAGTTTCATGACAGAACTTTGTATTTGTGCTGCAGCATTTATTTGAAACAGAAATGACTATTTTCCGTTTTTTACTTCAAAATTTCATGTTCAATTCAAAGTGTTATTAATGGATTAATTAATCTATCAATGGGAATAGCTACAGTTACATCTTCAGCTAGTCAGCTTGAGATCCTTTCCATCTAAACTAGATATCTCTTAAGCCTAGAAGTGAGTGTTTTATGAGCAGTCAGATAACCAAATGCATCCGTACAGTCACGCAGAGCCAAAGCACAACCAAAACAATGTTCTTCTGCAAAATACATTCAGTTTTGTTTACAAAGATACATAGTATTCTTTAATGTGAGTTTCATTTAATATAAATAAAACATTAAATATGTTGTATTTAATACAAATAAACCCCTAAGAGACAACGTGTTATTTGTTATTCCCTTGTCATTATTTACTAGCAATTTCTGAGTGAAAATTGTTTCTGGACATTGTATTTTTCTTTACTTCTATACTTTAAAGTATCTATACATATTCTACAAAACTTGCCTCTAACCTCATACTAAACCCATAAGTCTACAAGAATTCCAAAATATATCAAATATTAGATAATGTTATCAAATGTTAGATAAAACAGTAATTCATTATTTTTTGCATTTTTCATGAATTTTTGCACATTTTAAATGAAGCATTTTTGTCATATTCAGTGCTATTTTTGCCCGAGCCCTGGTCATTTTTGGCCGTTGAACACAAAAGCTAGAAAGTATTGTCTAGTTTTGCTGAGTAGTGATTTGGTCTGTCACAAATTCTTGTTTTGTAAGTCCACTTGCACAATAACACCATCCAGTCCTTGTTACAGAGACAAACACATACTGCATGATGCCACTCACCGTAGCCCCAGACTGAGTGCTCTGGCCTGATTAGAGTGTTAAAGGGAAAGAGCTGAGCTCTCCTGTCCCATCCCAATGGCCCATAGGATCCGTGTCTCATATAGTCGTCACAGCCTTCACCTAAAGCTGTTATTACAAGAACAACAAAACATTTACTGTGTGGAACAGAGAAAAAAGATCAGTGATGCATTTCTTAATGTTATATTAAAATATACCACAACACTATCTAAGATAGGCCTACATAATCTAGATTGTATCTTTAATGTTAGGATTGGCCATAGACTTTCATATATTAGTTAACGTTAGTTATCGACAGTTTATTGTGCACTTACCTTTCTTGATCTTCATAATGTAGTCACTCCTCTGTTGCAATCTGAGATCAGTCTAGCACACGCACCTCATTCATACACTCTTACACTGTAGATTCCTGTCAGAAAGTCAGCAGCAGAGGAAGTGGTGTCTGATGGCCATCTGAAGTTTAAAGGGCTCTGAACGTTGTCTGAGGATATGAAAAAGTCGTGCTCTCACAATTCCTCTTTCCCCATCTCACCGGTTTGAAAGGATTGAAACACAGCCGTTATGTGGGACTGAGTCATTGGCTGCCTCTCACTTACTGTCACACATTATTACAGCACGTTCTCAGTCCTACGCTACTGTCAGAAAACTCTCGTTGAACGCTACAACATATTTCGGTAGCACCTCATGAAACCTGTGTAATAACAAGCATAATACAACAGTTAGTTCAAGTCCTTGAATTTGATTGGCTGGGTGGCTTCCAAGATAACTGATATTGATCACAAAATTTCCCGCCAACTTTTTTCAGCAGCTTTGGTTCTGGAAGTTTTTTTTTTGTTTGTTTTGTTTTTTTGCCATAGGGATTTTAAAAAGTCTTTGTTAAAGTGGTATAAGCTATGAACTAAGATAACCATCTACAATGTGATTTACAACATTACAAACTTTGATTTGAAGCAACAAACAAAAAAAAAGTATTTGAAAATCAGACAAAAGCCAAAGATGCAAGACTCAGTGAGAGAACTACAATAATGCATATAGAAACAATATTTTTTATGTTTATTGCAAAATATGCATACATTTATATACGTACACTAAAATATACACAAAAGTGTTATTTTGGCACAATTTGTTTTCAATTCTCTGATTGGAGGAGACTTCATACATAATCATGGGCTATTATTATAATCAATTCCCCAATGGATCAAACAATGGGATTTTTACTTCCAGAACCCGACTGTTGCAGACTTTTCACACTTTCAAACTATTTCTACAAGTTAAATTGTTCAGCCAGTAGGTGGCAAATGACCATCTTTTTGATTGAGGCATTGAATTATTTACTCAAACAATTCGTTCCAAACACATTCAGTAACGGAATGAAACTGTTGCTTAGAAGTAGGGATGCACGACATCGCCACCATATCGGTATCAGCCGATGTGCATTTTTAATGTTATCGTTATCGGGACAATCGGGATGAAGAAAATATGGCCGATATATTAAAGCCGATAAATAATGGATTACTTCCTTCAGCTGAGACACACTTAAGCTGATGCGGACTGTTCGCCATAATGTTTTTGAATTGCTTGAAATATGATTGGAATGACTTCAAAAGGGAAAATACAGTTAATACCAGCTACATACAATTATAATGAGAACATCATTATAATTGTGTGCTTGGGACATGGCTTTTAAGGGTGACTTGTTTTTGTAATCAGGATCAAAATGATAAAAAAAATGAATTTAAATTTATCGGCTTTCAAATCTAAAGAATTATCAATTATCGGTATCGTATCGACCAAAATTTTCATATGGGTGCATCTCTACTTAGCAGTGTGCGACGGGAGATTTTGTAAGCTGTAAGCTACAAGTGATGAACCAGTAATGTGAATCTCAGCATTGTCATGAAATGGAAAAGTACATTGTTGCTACTCTGAAAGCTTTCAGTTCTCACTTTTTCACAGAGAAATACCTTCAAGTAATAGTAAGGAATACTCAAAAATGAAAATGAATCCAAATGTACTCCCCCGGTGTCATTTACAAATCTTTTTTTTCTTCTGTGGAACACAAAACATTTTTTAAATAATCTCATTGCACCTCTTTTACATAAAACAATAGTTTTACCACATCAAATGTTGATATAAATAGAGCTTCTGTTCTGACATTCTGACACAATTGTAAGAATGAGTCATTTGAATAGCCATTGTATATCTCTAGACTTCTAAAATTCTAGACTTGCTGGAATATGTTGTTCTTACATTTCCAACTCACACAAATCTGTGGTGAGAATGATCCTGGGTTCACGAGGACTTTAGTTGGCAGTATGGCGATGACACTGCCCCCTCAAGCCATCTGACTGGAGAATCGTACACCTGCTGGGCTTCATCAGGCAAAAGCTGCTCTGTGCCAGGCACGCTACACATTGTACAGAAAATGTTATGTTTAATGAGAGTCAACAGAACCACAGACCTTCTGACTATTCATTAGCGGTATTAAAATACACTGCCCGAGTAAATTTTTAACCATGTCTCACCTTTTTTAGTGATTTGTTCCACTAAATTGTCCTTGTGATATTTTTTTTTTCAGTTACCAGTAATTTCTTGACTTTCATCACACATTCTGTCAGAACTGCTGAACCATGATTAATTATCATCCAAACACTATGAGTGTGACTATGTTGATCTGGGGACATATAGTGCGAGATTTTTTTTTTTTTTTTTTTTTTAGTCCAAAAAAAAAATGGACTGCCTACTCATCTCTTAAAAAATAGCTTTAATGCATTTCATTTAAATATGCTTTTTTATTGTAATGTCCCCAGATCCAACATAAATAGTTCTCTTCTACTTTATTCATCGATGTGAATATACATATATATATATATATATATACACATATAAAATATAGTTAATCACAGGACAAGCTTCAACCAAAAAGTAGCTAACTACATTGGAGCACTTAAAAGGGACCTTTAATGCCTCTTTTACAAGATGTAATATAAGTCTCAGGTGTCCCCAGAGTGTGTCTGTGAAGTTTCAGCTCAAAATACCCCACATATAATTTATTATACCAAGTTGAACATTTTTGAGTACACTGCTTTTGTGCATGTATCTTTAAATGCAAATGAGCAGCTGCTCCCCACCCTGCTTTCCAGAAGAGGGCGGAGCCTTTACAGCTTGTGCCTTGGATATTCTGCCAAAAATGAACAAAACATCTGTTTGGTTTTGATTATCATCTCTATTGCGGTCACGCTCACGCTCACGTGACAGTTCATCATCATGAAAGTTTATTATCTGCATGCGATTTAAAGCCATATCAGCCTAAACTTCTGATATATGGTTTTCTGAGTGCACACACCCTAAGCATGCGCACAGAGAGCTGGATGTCCGACGGCGTGTCCCATGCGTATTAAAGGAGTGATTGATTATGATTCCACTTTTTTAACTTTAGTTAGTGTGTAATGTTGCTGTTTGAGCATAAACAACATCTGCAAAGTCACAACGCTCAAAGTTCAAAGCAAAGGGAGATATTTTCTTTTAAAGAAATTGCTTTTTAAGGACTACAACAAACGGCTGGTAGGGACTACGCAACATTCCTCCCTGTTATGTGGATGGAGAACCCAAGTGCAGACACTAAACGTTTATTATAACAAACAGAAAACAAAAACCCACGAGGGGGCAAAACAGAGACAATACAAACTAGAAAACACTTGACTGACAGTAAAACAAGACTAAGAACGATACAAGACTTTCTTATTTAACAAGGTACTCACAAGGAGACTCATACAATGAGAAACGGCATCAAATAATGAACCGACACAGGACAGCAAAAACAAGGGGATTATAAAGGGAACACTAATGACGAGGACAGGTGAAACTGACTAGACAATAATCACAAGACGAGGATAACAAGGGGGCGGGGTAACGAGACACCAAAAGCACATGGCCAATAGGGCTGTAACGATACACCAAACCCACGATTCGATTCGTATCACGATTTTTGACCCACGATTCGATTCGTATCGCGATTCTATCACGGGGGCGGGGCTTGAGGGGGCGGGGCTTGTGGTGAAAAAAAGAGATTTTGAGAGAAGAAAAAAAATACCGGTATTTTTATTAAATAACATTAGGAAAAACCTGTATAATCTAAACACCAAAGAACAATAATAACTATGCAAATTATTAAACTATTTAGGCATTTATCTTGCCTAAATGTTTACGCTCATTGCATTTTTACAATGGGGTAATATTGTTGTTAAGAATTTACACATCACAAGGAAGCTTGATTTAAATTGTTTAATTAAATTGAAAGAAGTAGCACAAATAAATACAATAGAATAAAGATACAAATAAAGACAATTAAAGAGAAAAGTTTTTGAATAGGTCTAACACTAGTATTCACATACAGAAACTGAATAAAGTAATCAAATGGAAAATAACACTGGGTAGTATTTTAGTCCTGAATAAATTAAATACATAGGCTATTAATCCTGATTCCTTTAACTTAAAGCCGTCTTTTGTTTTTTTGACAACAAAATTAATGACAGACACATATGGCTTCCGTCACTTTAAGAGCTAGTGCACGGATCCTGTGTTCATTATACTGGCATGCGTTTTATGCCTAAAGACAAAACCGACTATGTTTAGAGTATAGCCTACTCACAAAGACCGAAATTGACAATTTTGCGTGTTAAAGCAATATAATCCGCGGAAAATAGTTACTGGCCAGCTGTTTTTGAGGCGGATTTTCTATGAATGTGCGCATAGAAAATAATCTCTCAGAGAGCGCGCGAGCACTGAGTGATTAGTTTAAAATTGCTTGAATGTTTAAACTGGTAAGACTTAAAAAGACTTTTACAGTTTATGGTCCCGACTCCAAAACGCGAGTGTGTATTATCGCCGCATGCAGCGCCTGCCTTGCACAACACATTATGAGAGAAGAGATAGAAGACGCGCGCGGCACCGCTGAACACTCAAGCTGTTTGTGAAATTGCGTCTGGAAGATAGTTGTTAAAAGAATGATTTGATTTTATCATCTGTGTGGATTACGATTGCGGGAATTTCCCGCATTATAAATGGGAGACCTGCGGGAATGATTAGAATTATGCCCAATACCCGCGCCGAAATTCGAGCCCTGGTTCTGGACAGGAAGGATAACTCTGTTGGAAGGGGTGTGATCGCGATTCTGCCTTCTCACATCGCGATACAGGATCGTGGACCTGAGTATCGCGATTTCGATTTTATATCGCGTATCGTTACAGCCCTAATGGCCAAACAATTGGCCATGCGCTTGTACACAAAACATTGGTTCTGTCATGATCCTGCCAGAAGACTAGGAATAATCAATAACATGATGGCAGAATCATGACAGAACCCCAACTTTAAGGAGCGGCTTCCAGACGCTCCTCAAAAGGGACACTAAGCACAAGACAAGACAAGGACAAGAACCAACAAAACATGGTGAACATCAGCAATGGCATACATGAATAAACAATAACAGGGTTCGGGTGAAACATCAAGAACAACATGCAAGGCAGAGGGGGTGGAGGAAACACACAGTTCATGGGGGGAGGTCCAGGGAAGATGGGAAGACTGGGGGTCTTAGGTCCACGGGACGAGGGCGGGGAACGAAGAATCCGGGCAGGCTTGGAGGAAGACACACGAGGACGAGACTTGGGCAAAACAGTCCGGGGTTTCGTGGTGACAGGGGGAACAGTCCGGGGACTAGTGGCGACAGGGGAAACAGTACAGGGACTAGTGGCGACAGGGACGAACGGGGAAACAGTCCGGGGATGAGACATGACAGAGGAGACAGGGGAAACAAACGGATGACCGGAGACAGCGGGGACTGCAGCAGCAGGTAGTGGAACGGAGACAAGGGGATTATCAGGCGGAAGGGGGGCGGGAACAGGAACAGAGCTCCCAGAGGTAGACCCAGAATCAACGCTCCAGAACTCTGATTCGGTGACCGCCATAGGCTCTGAAACTGTACCCTCAGCGGCAGGCTCGGGTGCAGTGTTCTCGGCGGCAGGCTCGGGTGCAGCGTTCACAGATGTCGCCTCAGGAACAGCGGTCGTGGCTGCAGACTCTGGAACAGCGTTTAGCGTTGCAGCTTCCGGAACAGCGCTGTCAGCCGCAGACTCTGGAACAACGCTTATAGTTGCAGCCTCAGGAACCGCGGTCGCGGCTGCAGATTCAGGAACAGCGCTTAGTCACAGCTTCATTAACGGCACTCGCGGCAGCAGACTCAGGAGAAGATGGCGATGGGAAACGGGAAGCTCCCTTCTTTCTCCTCTTTCTCTTTGGCCGCGGGGCAATGGTCACAGCAGGGCTCGCGATCGACTGACCGGGCTCAACGGAAGAGGAAACGGGAACAGGGAAGACCATCTCTGGTTGGGTAAGCTCAGATGAAGATGACTCCGAGGGGGAATCCCAAGAAACCCGTCTCCCTCGTTTTCCACGGAGGTCAGCGGGTGTGGAAGACGCCTCTGGAGTCGAAACGAGGTGAGCCTGGTTTTCTAGCGTGACCACCGCTAATACGCGACCCTCCGGAATTATTGGTAGGCAGGCAGCAGGCGAAGACCACGAGGACGCTGTCTCTGACTCCTCCCGGGAGAAACGATCATAAAGCTGAGCGTAGTTCGACAGGATCCACTTACCCTCAGGCGAGTATGGAAGATTGACGCTCCTGTTGCGGGGAGTTGATAACCAAAATTGATCAGAGGGGCCCGGAGGTCGCTTGGCAGGAAAGCACATACTGTCTGCTGGGTTCTGTTGTGGTCGGTTCATTCTGTTATGTGGATGGATGGAGAACCCAAGCGCAGACGAAAATGTAGACACTAAACGTTTATTATAACAAACAGAAAACAAAAACCCACGAGGGGGCAAAACAGAGACAATACAAACTAGAGATAACTTAACTAGAAAACACTTGACAGGACTAGACTGACAGTAAAACAAGACTAAGAACGATACAAGACTTTCTTATTTAACAAGGTACTCACAAGGAGACTCTTACTATGAGAAACAGCATCAAATAATGAACCGACACAGGACAGCAAAAACAAGGGGATTATAAAGGGAACACTAATGACGAGGACAGGTGAAACTGACTAGACAATAATCACAAGACGAGGATAACAAGGGGGCGGGATAACGTAACGAGACACCACAAGCACATGGCCAAACAATTGGCCATGCGCTTGTACACAAAACATTGGTTCTGTCATGATCCTGCCACAAGACTAGGAATAATCAATAACATGATGGCAGAATCATGACACTCCCGGGTTAGTGACATCACTAACCCTAAAATTTACATTAACCCGCTCCTGGGAACGTGATTTATAGATTATCATGACAGAATATGCTAATCAATGACTAAAAGATAACTACACATAAGTTTTACATAAATTCACCAACTAACCATTCAGAAATGTTGTCTACATGTTGTCACTTCTTGAGTCTCTCCATCTTTGTCTGACTCCGGTTTGAACATAAAAGGCTAAACGTTTTTGAAATTTTCAGGACACATAATCTGTTGTAGCTCCACCCTCTGTGCTGGGAGCAGCAGCTCATTTGAATTTAAAGGGACAGACACAAAAAAAGGTGCGTTTTTGCTCACCCTCAAAAAGTGACAATTTTAACATCCTATATAAAAATATCTGTGGTGTATTTTGAGCTAAAACTTCACACACTCTGGGGACATCAGAGACTTATTTTACATCTTGTGAAAAGGGCATTATACCACTCCTTTAAGCTAAGTTCTCTTCACGTCTTATTGCGCTTAAAGGTGCTATATGTAACTTTTCTTCTAAAATGAATCCTTTTTTTATTGCCTGTGTGTGAAGGGGTTGTAATCACACATTACAATGATCCACTTGTCGGGTTTTGCTATTACCTCTGAAGGCCAGTATTCCTATTTCTATGTGAAGTCTCCGGGTCGGATTTTCTGTGAAATCCATCGGATGTGACGTGCATGCGCGCTCCCGAGCCTTTCTCCTTTTTATATACAGTCTATGCGACGGCACTGCAGCGAACGACATGGAGTCTGATAACACCCAAAAACTCCTGCCTCCAGCACAACACACACTCCAACACAAACTCCACATAAATATAAAAAACAAAACAAAAATGTATCTGCTGAACCTCGTCAGGCCAAACGTGAATCGGATCGACTTAGGACGAAAACACGGATCAACATCGGCAGAGCGTTTGAATGGAGAGACCTCCGCTATTTTTATTGTGATAAATTACAAGTTTTCAGACATGCTGAAATAAATAATGGTAAACTGTAATGAAATAGCGAGGTAAACTACGACATATATGAGACATGAAATGAATACAAAAGACTGTTCCAGGATAACATAAAAAAAGTAGGTGCTTTAGGATGTAACTTTTATTTTATGTAGATCTACTGTCTAACGTCACTCATCCCACTACTATCATATTGTTTATAACACACATTTCCAGACACGTTCAGTACAGTAATGTTACTTCCTACGATCTTACTGTTACACTGAAATTGTTCAGTCTAGTCACTAACCGTTTTCGTTATCGTATTATACCTTCACCTATGTTGACATTGCTGATTGTGAAAGATACACGAATAGTTAGTGAAATGTCAAATTGTCAAATACACGCACAAGGACCTTTGGCATTTGTGACAAGGTTATGTCAAAAACACACAAAGTTGACATAAACACAGTCAGTTATTTCTGTGAACATAAACAGTAAAGAAATCGCATGTGCAGATCTGTGTATTAAAGTGAAAGCAGTGTAATATACAGTACCTAGTGCTATATATGCTGTTAAAATGAATCAAACAACAAAAGAACAGAACATCACTCACTGCTCTTGATTGAATAACTTTAGTAGCTTTATTGAGAATACATTTCTTACTTGAATGCTGCTGTTAAATGCTCTGGCGAGGAGATAAACATGGCGGACTGTGTGCAGCTCACTCAGGGAGGGGTTTATGCTGATAGGGCAGAGTCCATCAGACTCAGCAGTTGTGGGCGGGGCCTGTGCAATGTGATGTCACATTGCATAGAAACTACAAACGGCTTATTCTGAGACACTGTTTATGATTTATGGGGATTAAAAAAAGGAGTGGGTGGCACACATTTATGTTGTAATTTCTTTACTTCTTTATGATTTCTTTACTGTTTTTACTGTACTTTATTTTATTTTTTATTCTAAACTGTTTTAATTATTCTTATTTGTTTTGATTATTTTTAATTTCTTTATTCTAAACTGTTTTAATTATTGTTATTTCTTTAGATTTTAAAGAAGTGTAAAGCACTTTGAATTACCATTGTGTATGAAATGTGCTATATAAATAAACTTGCCTTGCCTGCCTTGCCTTGCCTTGTACCATGTAAAAATTAATTTTGCATAATAGGTCCCCTTTAAGGCTTACAAAGCAAATTAATAATTTATTCACAGCAGTAGCTATTTTTGATATAAAAAACAATGAAGGGTTTTGAATAAATGAACAAACTCTGAAAATAGGCCTTTCTATGGAAGCTTGTTTCTGCCACAGGATAAAATAAAATAAAGTAATGAATAAGGTAACTGCGACTTTTTATATCACAAATCTTTTCTCACAATTCTGAGAAACAAAAACAAAGTCAGAATAAAAGGTTTCACTTTATTTTGATGGTCCCTTTAACACATTCTGTTGACTAAGTAACGTTTCACCTACATGTCTAGAATATTAGACTGGTAGGGTTAGGGTTAGAATAAGTTGACATATAATTGGAAAGTAGTCAGTAGAATGTTTGTTGGAGGACTCTTTATCACAATAAAGAGTTAGCCGATATTATGTAACCAGACAGTCTACAAGTCAAATGAGAGTTAGCTGATGTGTAGTTAATAAAACAATAAAATCAGAATTGCGAGTGTATATCTCACAGTTACAATTAATAGTTGTGAGATATAAACTCGGAATTCTGACTTTATTTCTTGTAATTGTGAGATGAACAGTAAGCTTGCAATTAGCGAGGGAAAAAGTCAGAATTGTGTGATAAAAAGTAATAAAAAATTTTTTTTATTCTGTTCAAATTTGAACAGGTACATGTATAATAAGTAGAACAACTACACCCTTTATTTACATATATCCAAGTCAAAAACTTTTTTTTAATTTAAAGTTTTTTAATCTGTTCAATCTGTTTGATCTGTTTGGGCCACTGTCCTGAAGAGTTTAGCTCCAACCTTTATTAAACACACCTGAACCAGCTAATAATGATTTACAATAATGAACTGGATTTCCCAATACTAGACATGAGAGAGAACAAACTGATTTACTAGAATAAATCAGACGTTCCAGTGCTACATGTGAGAGAGTGCAGTTTAGAACAAACTGATTCACTGGAATGACCTTCAAACGCTGCATGACTGAGAGAACCGTTGAGGACATACTGATTTACTAGAATGAATCGAAAGTTAGAACACAACAAATGAGAGAGTGAGAATTCAGTTTAGAACGAACGGTTCACTAGATCAGACATTCCAAAGCCACATGAGAGAGAACAGTGCGAAAAATAATTCTCTAAAATAAATCAGACTTTTCTGTGCTATACCTACATATGAATGAGAGAGAGCTGTTTACGTGAGCGTTTGCTTGTTCTATCAGCTTAGAAATTAAAGTCAGCATGAAACAGAAGTCGCAATAGTCTTTTTCCCCAATTGTGATGTATATCCGAGTGAAATGGCTTCTCAAACAAGAAAAAATGTGACTTGGATTTGTCCATCAGCAATTGATTGGATCGCAGTCATTTGCTATTGCTGATGTCATGTGAGTGACAGGTTGTCCCGATCTCGCGCCAGAAAACGCGGCATTAAAGAAGTGATGTCGTTGAAAGAAGGGAAGATATTTTATAAGATTACAAGGGGGTAAATTATTTAGAATAAACACTGCAATGCACCATAAAAAAAGAATTGTCAAATTTTGAATTGTGTTTGTTACTGAAAAAATGTAAAAACAGCTAAACTGCAGTCATGTTACTGAAAATGGTGTTAAATTAGAAGAGTCGCTCTTCGTAGTTACTCTCCAACACTGATGATGAGCAAGTTAATGTATTTAAATACATAACAGATGCATGCTCTGATCATCACTGTGTCCAGGGTTTATTGCATGCAATGACCTCAAAATAACAGCTTATGGTTGAGTTATTTTCATACAGGAGCATCTTGTAAAATTATAGAGCAGGTTTTTAGCTTGCTTCTCCATTTGCACTCTTCTCTGTTCTTCTTTCAAAAACATGTTTAATGTTCTGATGGCCTTGTTTGACTGAATTAGTGGATCTACAGGTGTCGAACTAATACCCGAGTTAAATTTATTAACCTCAAGTGTTGGTCTCCAGCCAGGAGCACTACGCTCATTTGCATGTCAACATGACTACAAATTCTCAAGCTGAGAGTTTTTCCCCTGCCACCACAGTAAATACATCATCACGTTTGTTTGCAGGTCTTGCGCATCAACAAAAATCCCTCGGGATCCATTTGCACATTTCCCAACCATCTTCTCTCCCTACTTTTTGTGTGATGATGAAGAGATGCAGTGGGGAGCTCCTCTGTGATGGATGACGTGGTTTATTGTGCAAAAGACGAGTGTCTGCGGTATGAGGGAGAGAGCGCCAGTTTGTGCAGGTGTACCAGCCACAGTAGTGTTTATCCTGGCTCGGTATTGTGTCTGGAAACGGGGGCTCTGACGGAGGTTAAACGTCCCCTGCGGCCTCGAAAACACTCTAGAACATCAGGCAAAGGAGGAGTCCAAGAACAGGGACGCTTAGCTGGTCCTCTTTTAGAGTGTTTCCTGAGAATATGTGCAGGTCTTTTTTTTAAGGAACTCTGCTTTTAAAAATGTTTTATATCAGGTAAATGACATACGCTTGTCTTTTTGAGATGAGATCGTTCTCCTACGATGAAGGTGAAGTATTACTTAGTCTTCTTTATTGCCATTGATGGGTCCACGAAGAACATTTAACATCCATGGAACCTTTCCATTGCACAAAAAGTACTTTGTACTGTTCACTGAAAGGTTCTTATTTAAGGATGGTTCTTCTATGGCATCTCTGCTAAACCACCTTTTGGAACCTTTATTTTTAAGAGTAAAATTTGTCCACTTATATTACATTGATTCAAGGCATACATTTTTATGATTCAAACCCATGATCCTGCTGTTTCTACTGCCACGCACCACTGTTTGAGCTACAGGAATATTTGATTCTGATGTACATGTATCAAACAGTGTGCATTTACTAATAAAATTAAACATATTTTTAGAGTTTATGAGTTTAGCATGTACAAGATAATGATCATGTCAGCTAACAGGAAATGTTCTCCCCAGGCAGCAACATACAGTAGGCTAGTGTCGGCCCAGATCCGGGGCACATCTGGTACATGTGGATCAAACGCGTACCAGATGTGGGCCGGATCTGGGCCGACACTATGTTCCTGTCTGGGTCAGAACTTATGAACAATGTTATGAACAAACGTTCTTTCAGTAACGTTAACAGAATGTTTGTTCAAAGTGGTCTTTAAAAACGTTCTCAAGACGTTAGCACAAAAACATTAGTTATGCATCGTTCATGGAACTTTTTCTGGATTTTTTCTCGTTTTGGTGAATTTTTCTGAATCATTTTAGTTAGATGTTACGTCTAACTTATTGTTATTGTTACTACTTACTAGTTTCAGATGTTTCGGAGAACAAATGGAACATTCCATTAATGTTCACATAACCAAAAAAATAACGTTTTTTAAACATTTTTAAAAACCTGGACGTTTTGAACGTTCAGAGAACATTCAGAACTTGATGGGAATGTTAGCTAAATGTTCTTGGAAAATGTTTTTATTAGCTGGGATCCAATTTATTGTTTATGGAAATTTCTGGAATCTTTAACTAATTTACAGTAGTTGTTCTTGCACAAAGTTATGAAAAGGGGCGATCCTGCCCCACTACTGAGGTATGATGACCCACTACCTGAAACAAGAAACACCCTGGTGTAAACTTAGACCAACTGTCATCTGAATATTACAGAATATCTAAATTACATCTGAAATTAATGATATTTTATTTATTTTTTCAAAGAAAGGTGTCACCAATGTAAAATGCTAAATGGAATTCTGTGTAAATATATGTTGACATATAATACATTTGAATAATTAAATAATGACAGTTCAATAAAATAACAGAATCCCACTCAACGAGATACATGTGAATAAGTGTAATGCTATGAATTATGCACAGTCCTATAATTTTAACTGAAGTGATATAATAAATAACAGCTCAACTAACAGCTCAATAAATTATAATAATTATTTATAAGATAAATCATATAACAAGCGCAACTATGGGCCTTCTGTCCCAATTCTGAGGAAGAAAGGTCTAAGAATAATATTTCACTTTTCACTGAATGAATGAATTAATTAATTAATTAATGGAGAGTTATTAGGTAATCTATATGAAGTACTGTGCCCTTGAATTTCTTTCAAATTAATTCCATGGCTTGATATTTTCTTATTTAATACAGTGACATCCATCCACTTTTAAGTGTGAGTTGGGAGTTCAAATCATTTTGGAGCCCCTGCATTTTGTCTGAATTGCATTGTTGTTAAGTCTGAGTTAGTGGGAAATTCATTCTGCACAGACGTATTTATGCACATGCTGCATTTCTCTACAATTTAAGGAAGAGGAAGACTGCCACCTACTGTTCAAATGACAATAACTAAACATTATCCTGCACAAAAAAAAAAACTTTTGTATGAGTCTGCAGCCATCCAGCCTGACTTTAAAGACATGAATGATCAGTTATGCCTCATAACACGAAGGTCTTTCCCACTCCTACCGTCTGTCACTGATGACTGTTGGGAACGCAGTAGGACAGGGACTCTTTCATCCCTCCTGAGGGCTGGTGGAGGATGCGATTAGTACCGATTATGTACAGATTTGTCATCGTCATAAATCCACAGCTGTCGGAGGTTTCACATTTTTACACGTCACTTCAAACGCATTCCAGTCTGTCTCCGCCTGCTTTACAGCTTCTGTCCAACTCTACTGACGGCAGCCGAAGAGGGTCACTCTTCTCCAGCACTTCTCCACAGAGATGTCACGTTTCACGTCATGCTGCCTGAATGCTTGTTAGGAGAAAATTGGAAGCCCAGTAGTCATCCGCAAGGTGTTGTCTGACTCTGAACCCTGGATCATTTTTCATCCTGACTTTCCTTCCTCTTCTTAGTCTTCATGCCCTTTCTTCTCCTCTCACCTCCTTTCTTCTATGTCAAGCATCTGGATGTATGCGTGTTTGTGTGTGTGTGTGTGTGTGTGTGAGTGAGAGAGAGAGATTTGTTTATGTAAAAATGCAGAAAGGTTTGTGTGATGGGTAGATTTGGGGGTAGGGTTAGTGTAAGGAGATAAAATATACAGTTTGTACAGTATAAAAACCATTACGTCTATGGAATGTCCCCATTTAGATGGCTAAGTTATTGATACAACGTTATTGATACAACATTCCTGCAGAAAAGTGTGTGTGTGTGTGTGTGTGTTGCCAGCTGTTTGCTATTCCTCATGCTGACAGCCTGGGAGTCTCCCTTGACCCAGTGTCCCCATCCTTTCGCAGATCTGCCTTGAGCTGCACTGCATGGCATGGGACAATATTAATTGCTTCACAATTGATACATTTACAGCTGTTTTTATTGTGCACATATTGGTTGTAAAAATGATTGTAATTTTACCTTTAAAAGACTAAAAAAATGCTTCAGTAAAAATCTTTTAATTGGTTAAGTTCCCTTTGCCTAAAGTAAAATATTGTTTAATACCATTTTTGGAAGTAAAAAACAAAACAAATCTTCAGTGAAAAAAATGTAAACGGATATTCCCAGAATTCCCTGTGTGACACTTCACATTTGACGTTTTTTCATGTTTCGTTATCAGGTACATTAGGGTTTTATGGTACAACCTGTTGTCAAATTAATGTGCGTTATTTTGTCATGTGTGTTATATTTTGTATGTGTGTGTTACAGATTGTTCTGTAAATATGTTTACATTTGTTGTCACTGTATTTTTACAGTATTATTTTGGCAACCACAGCTGCCAGTTTTTTTCTGTAAAAACAACAGGATTCTTTTTTTTCACATTGCTCCATTTGGGCAAACCTATTAATTATTTATTACTATTTTCCAAATTTAAAGCGATAGTAAAATTCTAAAATAAAAAAATAACACAAATGTAAGTATTATAATTACGTATGCATGGGAATTATGTATTGCCCAAATTATTTTTAAGCTTCTTCACCCTTTGACTGTTGTACATTGTCTAAGTGAGATCCTTTTGTTTTAGACAGAGAAAGACGGTAATGATCATCACATATGTTCATTGCCACAATGAACCATAAACCTCACGGGAAGTGTAAAGTTCAAAGGTCAGCAGGTCTCAGACAGGACTGGAATACAGTGGCAGAGCAGGGGCAGAGTGGGCTTGACCTGCCTTGTGCTCTCCCTTCACTGACAGTCTACTAATTCAATTTGTGGGAACATTCAGCCATGGTGAAGGCAAATTCCTACTGGTGTTAGTGGGGTTTCATGGGGCTTATGGAGCCCAATCCATTGGGATTATCCTGCTATGAGTGGGTTTGCCCCAGAAGCTATGACACTATTAGCTGTAAAACTAAACATCACCCCATCTGACAAAATAAATAGCCTACTCACCGGCCACTTTATTAGGTACACTTTGCTAGTACGGTTTGGACCCCCTTTTGCCTTAATTCTTTGTGCTGCAAAAAAGGTGCTGCAAACATTCCTTAGATATATAAGCATTTTATGTATAATAAGCATTTCTATGGAATATTCTGTTATAAATACACACATTACATTATTACATGATATATTACAGTTTGTATTTACACCTCAAATACCCTCTAGATTTTCATTTAATATAAATATGTATCTAATGTAATATAGAAAGGCATTAAAATAAGCATTATAATAAGTATTTCTATGGAATATATATTCTATTATTATGTCAATATAAATATAATTGGTTTTAAAGAAAAATAAAATGTAAAACATTTTTATTATCATTTTAATTTTCATTAATGACCAACCAAATCACAAAGTTGCCAATGCTGTTGCAAACAACAGAGGGCGGTATTACACAATCAAAGAAGAGAAAAACAACGGGAGAGGTACTCAAATACAGGAAATATTTAATAATAATAATAATTCATTACATTTATATAGCGCTACATATATTTATATAAGAATCTCCTCAACCACCACCAATGTGCAGCATGATCCACCTGGATGATGCAACGGCAGCCATAGTGCGCCAGAACGCCCACCACACACCAGTTTACTGGTGGAAAGGAGACAGTGATGAAACCAATCAGTGTGTGTATATATATACAGTATATATGGGGATTATTAGGAGGCCATGAGGTTTCAAACAGACCCAGAAATTAAATCTTAAAAATTATGAAATAATCATAATTCATCGCAAAATCCCACCAGGATGCCACATTCACACTTGATCAACTACATATGCTTTGTAAAAGCTTTATTGAACTGTTCATTAGAGAAGGACGATGAACTTTTAGTGTTCTTTCAGAACGTGTTACCCGTGTTGCTCTGAATTAGTAAGGAATCCGTTCATTTACAAGTTCTGAGTTCAAGCTGTTATTTCATTTGATTGTGGTCCAGTGAATAGTGGTGAATATCTCCAGTAAATATATTTATATATATATCCATTTACACTAATTAGCTAAAACATTGTGACCAGTCACAAGGATATTATTGATCATCTTCTAACAAGGCCAGATATTAAGAGATGAGATGGTAAGCAAACAATCAACAAGCAAACAACAAGCTCTTGTAATTCTTGTAACGTGTTGGAAGCAGGAAAAATGGGCAGGAATAAAGATCTGAGTGACTTTGACAAAGGACAAATTTGTAATTGCAAACAAACTGTCAGAGTACCTCTGAAACGGGTTGCTCCCGGTCCGGTCAGCAGTGGTGAGTATTTTACCAACAGCAGTCCGAGGAGGGACAAACCACAAACCGGTGACAGGGTGTTGGGCACCCAAGGCTCATCTGCCCAAGAGCAACGAAGGCTATCCCGTCTGGTTCGAGCCACCAGAAGGTCTACTGTGGCACAAGTCACACAAAATTTGAATGATGGCTTTGGGAGGAATGTGTCACAACAGACAGCCTAAAGCCACTGTCTAAAAGCCCCTTCAATGGGCACGCAAGTTTCAGAACTGGACCTTAAAGCAGATGAAGGTTGCCTGGTCTGATGAGTCACGTTTTCTTTTGCATCACGTGGACCGCCCTGTACATGTTGGCCATTTACCTGGGGAAGTGATGGCATCAGGATGCACTGTGGGACGATGACAAGTCGGTGGAGGGAGTTTGATGCTATGGGCAATGTTATGCTGGGTAACCCTGGGTCCGGCCATTCATGTGGGTGTAGATTTAACACGTGTCACCATACCTAAACATTATTGCAGACCAAGTACACCCCTTCATGACAATGGTGTTCCCATGGTGGAAGTGGCCTCTTTCAACAGGATAATGCACCCCGCCACACTGCACACATTGTTCAGGAATGGTTTAAGGAACATATTAAGAGTTCAAGGTGTTTCCCTGGTTTCCAAATTCGCTGGAAATGCTGGACCAACAAATTCAATCTGTGGCTCCACCTCATAACCTACAGGACTTGAAGGATCTGGTAATGTGTTGGTGCCAGATACCACAGGACACCTTCAGGGTCCTATAGAGTCCATGCCTCGGCGGGTCGACGCAGTTTAGGCGGGTGGACATAATGTTTTGGCTCAACGGTGTAGATGCAAGTTGAACAAACTTAAAGGATTGTAGGACTCCTCAACTTTAGGAAAAACAGATCCACAGACATCTAACTTTACCATCACAGGAATGTTACATTTTAAAATATATTGAAAAGGCCAAAAGTTCCTTTAAATTGTAATAGTATTTTATAATACTACTGTTTTTATTGTATTTTGTATCACATAAATGCAGCCTTGGTGAGCACAAGAGACATCTTTCAAAAACATTAAAAGAAATCCATCTCAACCCAATTTTTTCAGAAGCATTAAGAAACTGCTTTGGTCATTAGTCATATTATCTTGCTAATAGTGTTTTATTGTGTTATTTATACAACATTCCTGCAGAAAAATAAACATTGCTTGATTTGTTTGGTCAATGTTTGTGTCTCCTGTGAAGTTAAGCAGCTGAATTAATCTATTCATAAGTGCTCCACATGTCTGATTATCTTTAACAGCTTTCCCCAAAGAATAAATTATTAAAAAAAAGATAAATTACAATACAAATGGTAGTCCAGAGAGGTACCCTGAGTACCCATCAATCCTCGAGAACATTATAAAACACATTAAATCTCTCTCTCTAAAATTTTTTTTAAAATGGAAATATCTTTCATTTAATGAATTGAATTATTCAAAAAAGAAAAATACCAACAAAAATGTTGAAAAATTCTCAGCTTAATTGAAAATATTCCTGACAGGAAGTCAATGTAGAGTAAATCACCCAAATAAATCATATACTGTACAATATTTGTCTTTTGACTTTAATCTAAAGAGGAAACAAGTAGTGAGCATGTAAAGAACTGGACATTAGATAGATATGTTGTCCTACATTATAAATGTCATTACATATTTGAAAAACCAAGGCTTGTTTGGCATCTGGAGTTGGTCCACACTGTATATATATATATATATATTGCTTTAGGACACATTTTTGACAGGCCAATAGATTTGCAACATCTCATGAGAGACATTTAAAGAGACATTTATCAAAGCACAGTGATAGCACTGTTCATTTAACAGGGAAGCCACAGATTCTTATATCTAGCTGATCCAAGCGCGCTGGTTCTTCATTCATCTTAGACTTCATGCTGAGCCACAAGAGAGTTGTGCCTTTCTTTGTCCATTTTCAGCCTTTCACCCCAATTTCTGCTTCTTCCTCCTCATCCTGCATTCTACTGGTGATCTTTTCTGGCCCAGGCATTATGGGTTCGTATGACCACAGCTGCCATATCTAGACAGCCAATGATCATCACAGCTCAGAGCATGGTGACGTCTAATAAACAGGAACAAAGCTCCACCTTTTTTATTATTATTATTTTTCATGATTGTAAGCTGCAAGTATCCTCCAAAAGACAGGTTTGGATGGGGTCTGTTCTAGTTCTGCCGCTGGCCGAAATGTTGTGCGACATGTGCCGCGTTACTCTCCATTGTATAGTTTGTGTGGTCTCCATTCTGAAACTGATTAGAGAGATGATTTTAGTATGATTAATTATCTTAATGTCAATTCTAAAATCCCAAAGTCAATCTTTTCCAGTACCGATTTTACAGGCCCACAGCAAAAGAATTTACAGTTTGAATCGAATGGGCTGCAAACAATAATATACAGCGTGACCAATGTAGTCTAATTTATGAACAAATGCCTCTTATGTTCTTATTAGTGAATCAAAAAACATACAGTGTAGTCCAAATATGAGCTTTTGAGTATATGAATACTTTTGAGCCAGTCTTTATAATGAACCATTCAAAAAGACTCACAATCAGTCCCTCACTAAATGTGCCAGATTTGTGACTGAATTATCAGTTATCAATATTTACAGTGATTTTACTTATACAGTAAAGTATAATTCCGTAAAGTACCATACAGTGGAATTCAGATATGGTAATGGATGTTTCGTTTCTGACCACACGCTGCGAGTAGTAGACCAATCACAACAGTCTAGGCCATCTGACCAAATTAGAGCAGAGTAGGCTCTCGGAAAGGAAGGGTTTACAGAGACCAAATCCTTCATCAAACCGTTTCAGACATTGTGAGAAAAAAGGTGATGCTGCAATGTATTATGCAAAAATGAAAGTCCATTATAAAGAACCTTTTGTGCAATTGAAAGGATCCATGGATGTAAAAGTTTCCTCATGGAACCATAGATGCCAATTAAAAACCTTAATTTTTAAGAGAGAAGGTAGGTAAACCACACATGAGTGGTTTGGTTCTAACCTGGCCTATGTAAACTTGTTGATCCAGGCTTGGTCGGAAACCTAGTCCTTCGTGCTGTCCTGAGTACCTCTTCCTCTCCATATCACCATCTAGACCATTGAGCAGCTCCTCGATATCCTGAGCCGTGAACTCGCTCAAGCCTGCGTCACCAGCAGTGATATAAGGTGAAGAGAGCTGCTGGGAGTAGCTGATTGACACAGTGCTTAGATGGTTTCTGTAAGGGTGTATTAGATCCACATGAGGTGTCTCCAGGTAAAAGCACCCAGGCTGCTGGAGCTCTGGCTGGAGGAGGGGAGGAACCTGCTGTGTGCGACTGGCTTGAACTTCAGTGAGGTTCCCACAAACCTGAGCATTTTTTAGTGTTTTACACACCTGATGATCCAGCGGTGGAAGGTGTGAGCACTGTGACTGTTGGCTCTTCGTCTGAACCTGGTGTTTTTGGATTGTAATGTGTGAAAGTTTGCATTGTGAGATTCCAGTCTCTTTGTTTGGTTGAGACATTGAGTGTTGCTGTCCTTGAGGATTGTTTCGGAGATCTGCAGCAGCCTTCAGTTCCGTGTGAGGTTGTATCCTTGTGAAGTGTTGTGTCTTCTGTTGTTCCTGAGGAACTAATGTGAGAGGATCACATGAATCCTCTGGGATTAACACAAGAGCTTGCTGTGGAGGTGTGAAGGTCTGAGTAGGCTTCCCGACAAGACACTTGTCCTTCACATTGTCCTGGACATCACCTATACTGTCCGTCTTCGTCCCGAGAGACTGTTGCACATAGGACAAGATGCCATCTGTGAGGTCTGCCACGTCATTTCGACCATCAAGGTCAATCCTGAGGAACAGTTCGTCTTGTTGTATGGACTTCAGATCTTCTGAGCTGATACCTAAACTCCGCATGAAGTCCAGTATCTCACAGTCGTCATCTCCTCCAGAGCCAACGATTGGTTCTTGTTTGAACACAGAGCTTTCAGAGAGTGAAAGAACACTTTCTTGCCAGTTACTGGAAAAGATCCCACCAAGATCCTCATTCCCTAATCCCTGTACTGACACTGAGTGCTTATCTGCAGAACACACATATATTGACTCGTCCTGCTTCAGCATGGAGCCCAGCAGGGAGTCAGGGTCTACAGTTCCAGTGGCTCTGAGTTGGTTATTGTTGTCTTGAGCAGTGGGATCAGAAGGTGTGGTGTTACCAAGAGATCTGGGCAGGTTCATGTCATAGAGAGCAGCCTCTCCTGTAGTAAAGCTGAAGGGAAGCATCATAGCACGCTTTCTCAGGTTCTCCTCACCCTCCTCGTCCCTACAGAAGACAGAATGACTCATTCTCAAGCAAGACACCTACAGAAACAATATTGAATGCTATTACCAAATAACAATATTAATACTAAATCTGAAAGAAATAAAAGTGCTTGCAACACAGCAAAAATAAGCATAGGGTTTAGGTTTCTGTTTTGCCACTTTGCTGACTATAGATACACATCCCCCAATACAGAAGAAAAAATCTGTTGCTACTTCCATTTCATCACGACAAAAATTATGGATAAAATTTTTTTTAAAATGCATGGATGAATCATTCATAATACGATTAATAACTAAATTAATCAAGCTTTTAATGTTGTTTATATGTCTATGTGGTGTTTTTAATATGCTTTAAGACAAAACATGTGAAAAGTCACAAGTCAGCATAAGACACCATTGTTGAGTATTTTCTCCGTAAAACTGTAGTGAACCAAAGACAGTCCCAAAAATCGCTGGTGTTTCTGATGTCACAAACTAATTTGTAACCAATCACGTCAATGAGTGGATCTCTGAGTTGGTGTGAGTGAGTGGAGGCGGGGCTCATTTGCATATTCAAAGAACCGTGCATACTAAATGAAGCATGGGTGTAGAGCTACATTCAAGCTATTTTAAGGCGTGGATAATTTTTTTTAGGGATACAATTATTGACTACAGGTGGACTGTCACAGACTGATTGTGAACCAAGACTTTTATTTTGAAGGGATTGATTATGGGTATGTGCACACAACAAACTGTTTCCACCATTACACATACACACAAACTAAATGCCGGCAAAATACACAATTCTTTTTGTGGTTGTATGTTTGTAGCCATTTTGGGGTTTATTTCATTTCATTCAGTTACCAAGTTAACTTCATGCATTTCAAACAGCTATACATACCTTCTGGTACACCCTCACTTGCCAAACCAGTACACAAGGAAAGTAGCCATATTTAAGCTAGTATGTGCTCATGGAAGACTACTCCATCTGATTCTGACCTCATGGGGGAGGGAGGTAACACAGTATGTAAGTTTTCTTCTTATATGTATTGTCTTTATTGTTTTGAGACCTTTAAATTGTACTAGATATAAATGATGTACAATTTAGAGTTGAAATGTCATGACAGTTTGTTTGTTTATGTCTTGTCACCTCTTTGTAATTTATAGGTTTCTCCCTAAAGTGGCATTTTCCAAAAATAGGAGGAGCTTAGGCCTATAAAACAGGCAGCCATTTTAGGGGAGGGGGTTGGTGTGGAGAGGTTGAATCTCGTTTGTATTTGTGGGCCTGTACATTGGCATAGCCAACTTACATCCGTGTATTGTAAACAATTTTGATTTATTTTATTTAGTATTATAATTTTTGATAATCTGTTTTTCTATTATTTCGCTATTCCTATTGGATATTGATATTTTTGCACCTTTTGGAATTAAAACCACTCTGGACTGTGTTTTTCTGCCCTTGTCACGTCATTTATACCTCTGGCCGTTGGTACATCCTAACAAGTGGTGTCAGAAGAGGGATTCAGTACCGGTCGAGTGACAAGTGGGGATTTTTTTTCTTTGTTTCTCTCTGACATGCCTCCTAAAACGAGGAGTCAGCCCGAGGAATGCACAGTGCAGGAAGAGGACCTAGGTGCAGTAGGAGGAACCCAAGGAGAGAGTGGGCCACCTGTTGAGGTTTTGACTGCTGGAGGGGATGCTGCAATCACAACTCTTGCGCAGATGTTCAAGACGTTCATGCAGTTCCAGCAAGATCGAGACGAGCGTCAGGAAAGGGAGATAGCACGGCGAGAGCAGCACTACAAAGTACTCAGTCATCAGGTCACCCAACTACAGATGGATATGGAGCGTAGCAGAGTTAAAACTCCAACACCAGATGGTTCAGTGCTAAGGGTGTTAGACCAGGAGCCACGTTTGGCCAGGCTTGAGGACACTGATGACATTGAACATTTCTTGACCACTTTTGAAATACTGGCGGTTGTTTACCAGTGGCCAAGGGGAGACTGGGCAGTTCGGCTCATACCATTACTTACAGGCAAGGCCAGGAGTGCTTTTGTGGCCCTGAACCCTTCCCAAACCCAGGACTATGACCAGCTTAAAGAAGCTATACTGAGGAAGTATGAGATCAGTCCTGAGACATATCGGATGAGGTTCCGTGCTCTGAGCACCCCGACAGATGAGTCACCACGAGAACTCTACACACGGCTTAAGGACTTATTCTGCAAGTGGGTCCAATTCAGCCAAAATAGCAAAGATCACCTTATGGAGGTTATCGTGCTTGAACAATATTTGCGGGTGTTGTACCCAGATGTAAGGACTTGGGTCAGGGAACATAATCCAGCCACTGCTGCCGAAGCTGCTATCCTTGTAGAGACCTACATTGCTGCAAGGAGGGGCCCTGGAAACTTCTGTTATGCAGGCATACTACCATATTCTAAGGGTAAGTCTGAGGGGTCTGGGGTGAGTTCAACCTCTCAAACCCATGTTAAGATTCTGAAGTCTACCCACCCTAAACCCACATCACCTGTTTCCACATCACAACTCACAGTTCAGCAACAAGTTGTGTGTTTTAATTGTGGAGACCCAGGACATACTAGGCCAGACTGTCCATTGAAAAAGTCCAACACAACTAGTCTTTGTTATGTTCCAAGGCCAGTGCAGACATTATTTCCCACACATGACACAGAGCCAGTTATCACAGTTTTGTTGAATGGCAAACCACTTTCAGCTTTGGTTGATACAGGATGTGCTCGTACTTTGATACAAGCCAGATATATACCCAGAGATAGCTGGAGTGAGGAGGAAACTGTGACTGTTTGTTGTGTGCATGGTGATAACAGTGAGTTGCCTACAGCTGAAGTCTATATTGAGGTGCACAACCAGCCATACCTGATGAAAGTTGGAGTAGCCCAGAATCTGCCATATCCTGTTCTGTTAGGCACAGATTTTCCGGTTTTGGCCGAATCGGTGCAGGGAACAGCATGGTGTGGTGTAGTGACAAGGGCTCAGGCCAAGCAGAAAGTACAGTCTACCCCACCATCAGAAACGGTTAAAGTTCTGCAGATGATGCCTTTTTGCTCAGAGGAGGTGTTAGGAGAACCCAGACCTACTGAGGAAGCTAGAATGCAGCAGCGTAGAGAATGGGTAGAAAAGTTAATGGAGACCTCAGAAACGGCTAGAATACAGACAGAGGAACCTGAATTGTGTGAGACAGATATTGTCATTCATAACAATCTAGCACAGCTCCAACAAGAAGATCCCACTTTAGCTGATTGTTTTAAGCATGTTAGCGAGAAAGGAGGGGTTACCACTTTGTCAGATGACACCTATGTGTTGGAAAACGGATTCCTGTACAGAGAGAGTAAGGAGGAGGGAACACAGCTGGTTGTGCCCAAGACAGAGAGGAGGGAGGTGTTAGCAATAGGACACTCAATCCCCTGGGCAGGCCATTTGGGATTTATGAAGACATTCATGCGGATCTCTGAGGTTTTATTGGCCAAGAATGTACAGTGATGTTAAAGAGTATTGCAAAACATGCCCTGAATGTCAACTCTAGGTTGGTCGCACACCTGCTCATGTTCCGCTTATACCATTACCCGTTGTTGACACGCCCTTTAAGAGAATTGGAGTGGATATTGTTGGCCCTTTAGAGAGAAGCCAGACAGGGAATAGGTTCATTTTAGTCATTTGTGACTATGCAACGAGGTACCCTGAGGCGTTCCCGCTTAGAGAAGTTACTGCTAAGCAAATATCCACAGCACTCATAAAATTCTTCTCACAAGTAGGCATACCTCGGGAAGTCCTCACAGACCAAGGTCCCAACTTTATGAGCCGCACATTACAACAAGTATATCAGCTGTTAGGGATTAAGAGAGTACGAACCACCCCTTACCACCCACAGACTGATGGTTTAGTTGAAAGGTTTAACCAAACCCTGAAGGCAATGCTCAAGAAATTTGTCTCTGAAACAGGCAAGGACTGGGATAAGTGGCTGCCTTTCCTCTTGTTTGCCTACCGAGAGGTACCACAGGCCTCAACAGGATTTTCACCTTTTGAGCTCCTTTATGCCCACCCTGTTAGAGGACCCTTGGATGTGCTGAAAGAGAGCTGGGAAGACGTAGACAGGCCCAGTAAGCAAAACATCCTCAACCACATCCTCAAGATGAGAGAACAATTGCAAAAGACCACTGCTTTTCCTCAAGAGAATCTGCTACAGTCCCAAGCCCAGCAGAAAGCATGGTATGACAAGGCAGCACGAACACGCAGCTTTCAACCTGGTGAGGAGGTCCTGTTACTGTTACCCACATCAGAGAATAAGCTGGTGGCAAAGTGGCAGGGCCCCTATGAAGTCAAGCGGAAAGTAGGTCCAGTGACTTATGAAATTGAAATTCCCTCAAGGAACCAACCACTTCAAATCTTCCACATCAACATGCTTAAGAAATGGCATCCGCGGGCACAGTCAGCAGAGCCTGTGCGGGGTGCGACAGACTCGGTGGTTGACAACGCCCTGTTGGTGAAAGTAGTGGAGGAGGAAGAGGTCGAAGAGCAGTATATCCCTGGTCGGCAAGGCAATAGTGAACTGAGCCTAGAACATCTGAGCGAGGAGCAAGGACAGCAACTGTCAGAGTGCTTGCCTGATCAGCTCTTCATGGATACACCCGGTAGGACAGACCTAGTCTCTCACTCCATCATCCTAAAAGATCCCAAACCCATTTGCCAGCCAGTCTACCGTGTACCAGAACGACTACTGTCAGTAATGAAGCAGGAGCTAAACACCATGCAGGAACTGGGAGTGATAGAGCCATCCACTAGCGAGTGGAGCAGTCCTATTGTTTTGGTTCCCAAAAAGGATGGCTCTCTTCGGTTTTGTCTGGACTTTCGCAAACTGAACAGCGTCAGTAAGTTCGATCCTTACTCCATGCCAAGGGTGGATGAGCTGGTGGAGCGACAGGGAAGAGCTAAATACCTCAGCACCTTAGACCTCTGCAAGGGGTATTGGCAAGTTCCCCTGAAACCGGAATGCAAGGAGCTTACTGCTTTTAAGACTACCTTTGGGCATTATCAGTTTCAGGTTCTTCCTTTTGGACTTCATGGAGCTCCAGCTACGTTCCAAAGAATGATGAACCATATTCTCTGTGGGACAGAGTCATTTGCTGCAGCTTACCTTGATGATATCATCATCTTCAGCCAGAGTTGGGAGGGACACCTGGGGCATCTTAAGGAGGTGTTAAATCGGATTAAGGCTGCTGGACTGACAATTCGCCCTGACAAATGTGCACTGGCCAAGATGGAAACTCAGTACTTGGGGTTTGTGCTGGGACACGGGGTGGTCAGGCCGCAAGTCGGGAAGGTTGAGGCCATTAAGAATGCAGAAAGACCGAACACAAAGAAACAAGTGCGGTCTTTCTTGGGGCTAATAGGCTGGTACCGACGCTTCATACCGAACTTCTCAGCCCGGGCACTTGCCCTGACTGACTTGACTAAAAAGAGCCAGCCCAACAAGGTGGACTGGACAACGGACTGCGAAAGAGCCTTCCAGGACTTGAAGGACACATTATGCAAAGCACCAGTGCTCCAGAGTCCTGACTTTGAACAACTTTTTACGGTACAGACTGATGCTTCTGACCAGGGCATTGGTGCTGTACTACTACAAGATGCACAAGGACAACTTAAGCCTGTGGCCTATATCAGTCGGAAGCTCCTTGATCGGGAAACAAGGTACTCAACAGTCGAGAAGGAGTGTCTTGCTGTTAAGTGGGCTTTGGACTCTCTGCGCTATTACTTACTTGGACGTAAGTTCCGGTTAGAGACTGATCATCGGGCTCTGGCCTGGTTAGGACAGATGAGAGACACCAATGCCCAAGGTGGTTCCTGGCCATTCAGCCTTTTGATTTTGAAGTGCTTTACAGGACTGGGACTCAAAATTGCACAGCTGACTTCCTCTTAAGGACACCTCAAGAGGTGTCTGGAGAAGGAGGGGGAAATGTCACAGACTGACCCAAGACTTTTATTTTGAAGGGATTGATTATGGGTATGTGCACACAACAAACTGTTTCCACCATTACACATACACACAAACTAAATGCCGGCAAAATACACAATTCTTTTTGTGGTTGTATGTTTGTAGCCATTTTGGGGTTTATTTCATTTCATTCAGTTACCAAGTTAACTTCATGCATTTCAAACAGCTATACATACCTTCTGGTACACCCTCACTTGCCAAACCAGTACACAAGGAAAGTAGCCATATTTAAGCTAGTATGTGCTCATGGAAGACTACTCCATCTGATTCTGACCTCATGGGGGAGGGAGGTAACACAGTATGTAAGTTTTCTTCTTATATGTATTGTCTTTATTGTTTTGAGACCTTTAAATTGTACTAGATATAAATGATGTACAATTTAGAGTTGAAATGTCATGATAGTTTGTTTGTTTATGTCTTGTCACCTCTTTGTAATTTATAGGTTTCTCCCTAAAGTGGCATTTTCCAAAAATAGGAGGAGCTTAGGCCTATAAAACAGGCAGCCATTTTAGGGGAGGGGGTTGGTGTGGAGAGGTTGAATCTCGTTTGTATTTGTGGGCCTGTACATTGGCATAGCCAACTTACATCCGTGTATTGTAAACAATTTTGATTTATTTTATTTAGTATTATAATTTTTGATAATCTGTTTTTCTATTATTTCCCTATTCCTATTGGATATTGATATTTTTGCACCTTTTGGAATTAAAACCACTCTGGACTGTGTTTTTCTGCCCTTGTCACGTCATTTATACCTCTGGCCGTTGGTACATCCTAACATGGACTTTAAGGTATACAGTTTTATCTACAATTATTACAACTACGATTAAATTATCTGCGGTTACCTTTTGCTATGAATACTGCTTAATAATAAAACAACATAGGAAAACATATACAGGATATTCAATATTAAAAAGAGACAACTTCACAAAGACACAAATAAAGGCATACGTGATGACTCTCTGAGAGGCAATGATGTAATCTGGTTGCCCGTTTTTGAAGACAAGTCTAGCGTTGGACTGTACCCAAATCCAGAGGTTCTGTTTAGTCAACAGTCTGAAAACAGTCAACCCGCTTTCACCCGTCCTGATCGCTGCAGTGGAGAGAAATTATTAAATTAATTTAAATAATCAGCAACTATGTTGCTACCATTAATAATAAAAAAAGTATATGCTTTTAGCAGTCCCCTTTTAAAAGATTAATTTCAGATTTATGTATATGTAGATTTGTCATTGGTTCTTGCACGTCAAACAAACACATTTGAGCTTCTGTTTGCCATATTTGCTGTGCTCTATCTACGTATGTGCGCTGATCAATGCGTATATGTGAATAGAAGCCTAAACTAAATCTGTTCATCACATAAAATGATCGTGTCTCTTCAGAAGACTTGGATTAAACCGCTCAATTCATGTGTATTACGATGTCTTTTTGTACTTTTGTGGAAATTTTGGTTGAATTTTGGTTGGCCTTATGGGATTTTTTATTTAAATTTTTTGAGTGAACTATTCTTTTAGGAACAAAACAATTATTTCAACAACAGTTAGATCTCCACCCTCTGACACATCAATGTTGAAACCCAGAGTGAGTGAGGTGAGTGTGCTTTCTTTATCCATTTGTGATAAAAGGAGTCTTACCCCGCATGTGGTTCTCGGCGCAATACAGCATGTCTGCTGCATGGATGAACTGATAGCCTGAGCCGCGGTAAAACAGTTCTGCCTCTGTGTAGCCCAGAACAATCTTTCCTCTGTGGAGGAGGGGAAAAAAACACATGGCTTTGAAAGTGAGGGATACTGATGATATAAGAGCACCAAATTAAGGGCCAATTATTGTTTACAACAAAAATAAATATTTTTTTAAGTGGTACTGTATGTAAATTTTAAAACTTGCCACTGCAAGTCAACTGAAACAAACTGAAGTGAACTGAGAACAAATCCACAAGCTTTTTCACACTTGATAGGAGCTAATATGTCTTACTTTGGGTCACATGCGGTGGGCGTGAAATCCAGTTTATGCTTGGTTTTAAACATGAAGCTCTTGGTGTGGATCTCCAGTATGTAAGGCGACTGCAGAGGGCTGACCAGGGCAAACAGGGCCAGGTGAGGAGGGATGGGTTTGCCATCTGCTGTCCTCTCATTCTGCCCATGCAGGAACTTCAAACGCCCCTGAAAGTTCATGGCCTATAAAAGTACAAGCCATCTATTTAACACATTCGACCATATGTAAATACATTCCACAGCATTCAGCTAATTTTCCCCAACCTCTCTTTGAAACCAATATGAAGAGATGATGCATTTCTTTGAGAATTGTCATTTGAGCTATATGTGATGTAATGGAAATAGCGACAGATCTATTTCTTCCATATTGTGATGTACATCCGGATTATCACCTTATGAGTCTTGAAGCTGACTTCTGCTGATGAAACTGCAAACTATCTTCAGTAAAACTTTTCTTTCATTTATTATAATTCTGACTCTTGTCTTTATTAATCATTTCTGGTTCTGGGTAATTTCAACTGCTATGTACTAAAATTGTAATTAATCATTTGATACAATGCACTTACTGTATACATGTTTTTACATGTGCATACATGACCCTTCCCTTACACCTTAAACCTACCCATACTACTAAACCTTTCTCTAACCTTACCCAGATCCCACCTCAATAGCAGCAAAAAATACAACATGAACCCTATACGACATGAACACAATAAGTACATTGTACCTAACAATTATTTTTTAAAATGTAAATACATAGTTAATGACACCTAATATAAAGTGTGACCAAAAAGCTTTTTAGTTTTTTATTCATTATTATTTCAACTTACAAGAAAGCCAGACGAGTTGTCCAAGAGACATCTTAACCGGCAAACAAAACTTCGTTCCAAGGTGGAGTTCTCTGGTGGCAACTCCTCTGGACTGTAGTACGTCTGAGGCAGTGGTGAATCATGGGAAGCTTGACAAAAGCAAAGCAAGTGCATTTAAACTTGATTATAGAGAAAAGACAAAAGCATAATTAAATACAAAACTCTCTAAGATTATATGGTAAATGGACTGCATTTATATAGCGCTTTCACAGACCCAATGGCCACCAAAGCGCTTTACATATTGCCTCACATTCACCTATTCACACACCGACGGCGGTGTCAGCCATGCAAGGCGCCATCCAGCTCGTCGGGAGCAGCTGGGGTTAGGGGTTTTGCTCATGGACACCTCGACACTTGGTCAGGTGGAACCGAAGATTGAACCACCAACCTTCCGGTTTATAGACAACCTACATGAACCACTGATCCACTGCCTCCCCAGAATATATAACATAGAAAAGGATAATAATGCATTGGTGGCAGTGTAAGTGTTTATATAACTCATTGTAGGTAGTGTCACTGCTGACAGCTGTGTGTGTGTGTGTGTGTGTGTGTGTGTGTGTGTGTGTGTGTGTGTGTGTGTGTGTGTGCGTGTGCGTGTGTGTGTGTGTGTGTGTGTGCGTGCGTGTGTGTGTTGTCTGACACAGCTGTCATGTGTATAACAATGACAGGCCTTCCAAATTGCCAACGTTAGATCTGATGAAAACCGATCCAGCTTGGTTGAGAATAAAAAGCCCAATTTGAAACCAGAGCAAACTGGCCCAGCCTTTGAACACCATCTATAAGAGGCGGTGACACATATGACCCTGAATCCTCAGAGCATATGCTGTATAACTGAAAAGCAACTTGGGAAATATTCAGATTGTCTGAAATCAAGTGAGCTGTTGGTTAAAAACATGGTCCATAACAAACTTCTTAGTTATTCTAAGAAAAAAAAAAAAAAACATTTGGATACATTAACCAAATGTTAGCCATCTGAATAATGACAACGTTTTAGACCCATTGTGAAGAAGTTAATTGAAAGGTATTGCTTTTATTGTTTTAAAATCATGTTATTCGAGGATTTATTTCATGAAGATTGTTAACTAGGATGTCTGTCACAATGGAACTTTGCCAAACTTTGTTTGCAGACCAATGCAATCCATCTTCATTGACTCTGTGTTGATGGAGTGGGGACAGAATGTTTCAGTTGTCCAGGCGCAATGCTCAGGTCTGCTCATGGTCTGTCTGGAGAGATGTTTAGTTAACTTATTTTCTACCTTGCACTATCTGTCCGGCGTCTAGAGTGCAGCTGGGGTTGAGTGCCCAGTGGAGCTGCTTCTGAAACTTCACCCGGTCTTCAGTGTGAATGAGCCCGTACACACACTGATGGATGAGATCCGACTGCAAACAAAACACATCGGTTTTACTGCAAGTAGTTTCACAGCTACTCATTACAGCTGGTACCAAATTTAGGAAGAAATCTGATTCTAAATGCTGAAGAAGAAAAAACAAATGGTAAATGTCTTAGCAATCAACCCGTTTTTATCTAAATTTGTTCACAGCCTGCTTTGTCTGGCAAAACAATCCAATTCAAGTTGGCATTTGTTTACAGCTTGATTTCTGATTGCGGTGAGGAAGTGCTTTTAGAATCACATTTGTGGGAAGAAGCCTGAATTTCACACACAATAAATTAGAAAGCTGCTATGAGGGATTTAAAAAGACTGGTGACATAAATTAAGATCACTTTCCAGTAACAACTGAATAACTGGCTTAAATTTGGATAAAATCAGGTCCATAATGTTTAATGTAATGAACCTTGAAATGTTTTTGAGTGAGTAGATTCACTAAACTGATGAGGGATGTGTGCAGTGGATCAAACAAAAACTTGGATTGGTGAAATTTGAACAAACTGGACTGACAAACAAATTGCCAATATTTTTGTTTGTTCTTTTGTAGTTTTGTTCTTGGGATGGGCATTGACACAAATTTTGATTCACAATCTTGCGATTCAATTAAATGCCATTCAATTTTAATCAATTTGAATGTGTTCTTGTTTCCTTGTTTCCTAGTTCCTGGGTTATTTGTAAAATATACGTAAAACTACTGCATTTAGATCCTTTACTCATCTCTATTTTCAACCCAACTGTGACAGATACCGATTAATATCAAGTACAGTACATGTCAATTTATCTCAATGAAAAGAATACACTTGTTAAAATTAACAACTGATTTGTATACAAGCATTTAAATTGAACATAAGGCCGTTTTTATAATAACTCAGATTTCTCCAGTTTCTACTCCAATTCTACATATATATATATATATATATATATATATAAACATTTAAATGGTGACTTTCCTAAACTTGTTTTTATGACAGATTTATTCAAGAGATGATCGGTTCACATGAACAGAGGCGACTACAGCGACCTGTCACACCTCATTAAAGACCATCAAAACGGTATATTGTTTGAATTTTATTATAACTGACAAAATTTGAAAGCTTCAAAACTCTGATAACTGAAGACAGCATAGAATAAAAAATTGATTTGTGGGATTTAAGGATTAATATTGGTTGATCAAAATGAGAATTGATTAAAATCGAAAAACTATTAACCCAGCCCTATTCTTTTTTAAACAGAATGTGCTATAATGTAATTCCAGATCATTTCGGTCCAATTTAGCCCCTACAAATAAACCCTTTGGGCTGCAGGTTCTCCCCCCCCCCCCCCCACCCCCACAAAACATATGCAAACCAATACGAACCTGATGGTACCCCAAGTAGTCCTTAATGGTGGACGAAGCATAGAAGATTGTGCCACTGGAGGTGACCACCAACACAAAGCCATTTATAAGCTATAAAAAACGTAGGTAGATTAAGTTATGCTGCTAATAAATAGAATTCTAAATCAGTTTTATTGTGTTTTTGTCTAGATCTATGTGCTTGAATTAAAATACTAATGTTTCACAGCAGTGAGTTCACCTGTAGTAAAAGTTCTCCCTCTGGAAGCTCCTGAATTTGTGGTTTAGTGTTATTTGCTAGTTGGCTGGAGTTCTTTGAGTTCAGGGTCACTGCAACAGCAAACAAGCATTAAAGCATTTATCAACAATAGATAAAACAGATCATACCAATTCTTCAACAAAGACATGATGAGAAAATTGTGGGTAACCTTTCACAATATTTAATGTCATGTGAGGGCACTTGATCAGGCATAATCAAACAACAGCACAACTTCCTGCATTAGAAAGAATTCCCTGCATTAATAATGATAGTGAGAGGGAAACATGAAAAAAATGTATAACAATGGCAACTTATATCACAGAGCTGTTGGCATCTGAACAACCAAAAAGTTAAAGCAAATCATAATGCCCAGTGGTTTAACAATACACAGTAATGGTTGAAAAATACTTGTGCTTGGCACACATGAGTCATGAAAGGTTTACTCACAGAGTGGTTTATGACATGCAAGGGCAATGAGACGTATCTTAACAAACAGACATAACAAATAAGAGAGAGCCCATGTTAAAGAAAATAAAAAAATCTAGTTTAAAAAGCATGTGCCAAGTTCTATTCATATTGGTTTCATTTATATGAAAAAGTTTTTCAAAATCATATAATAACTTTTTAATAACATAACTTATGTTATATACAGTATAAAATATTGAAGAATTGATGTTCCCAACAGATACATTTTCACAACAATTAATTAGTAAATTACATGACTGTAACAGTGACACAACACATTTTTATTGATTTATTTTAATTTGTTCAAAAATATATTTAAAATGAAATTGAAATTGATTCATACAGTGGCTTCAATACAGCTATTCTATGACAGCAAAACATTGAGATCATATCTCAACTGGTGTTCCTGCACTCTTCTCATGCAATGTCTGACCCTAAAGATGCCTACACACTGGTTCAAATGATCAAAACTTGGCAGGGTCTTTGATGCTACACAGCACCTCAGGTCAAAGTTTGCTGCTAGAGCCAATGACTATCAAACATTTCGTAACTCTTTTCACCTAAGTCAAAATGCCAACGAGTCGGTTTCAATTACTCACGCAAACCCAGACCCTCCCCTCAATGGCCTCCAGAAAGTCGGAGTAATTAAACGCAACAATCAGCGCACCTGTTTAGCTTGTTTCTCATGGAATCCCTTCAATGCTGACCACACCTCTGAACTGGTCAGGATAATCGGAAGAATATAAGCTAGGAACTGGAAAACGGCTCTGGGTATTTTTTTACATGACAGGTTCTTGATTAACAAAACTTGGACTGTTGCCTTTATAAATCTCAAAAAAGATGTACAACTGCATCCTTGAGAGCATAATTGTGTAAGGCTCGTCTGAAACACATGCATACACTACATGAACTGTGAAATTAAACTCTCTAAAAGTCTATTCTCTGGCTGACTTTAAACGGGCTAATTATTAACACTTGAAATATATGTTTGATCAGGGCAATAGTTCAGATATGTGTACTTTCCCTGCCAACATTTTACATTTTCAATGCTAAATGTTTTCTATTAGTCAAATAATATTTAAATGTATATACTTTAAAAGTTTGGGGTCGGTAAGCTTTTTATTATTATTTTTGATGAAATTAATACTTTTATTGAGCAAGGGTGCTTTATTGATCAAAAGTGACAGTATGAAACTATATATAATGCAATAATTATACTATATATTATTACAAAATATTTTTTATTTTACATTTCTATTCATCAAAGTATCCTGAAAAATTTATCATGCATGGTTTTCAGAAAAATAACAAATAAATGACATTAAATATAAAATAAATGACATTAAATATAAAATGTTTATTTTAAATTGGAACATTTTACAATATTACTGTTTATATTGTACTTTTTATCATATAAATGCAGTAAGCAATAGAAACTTCTTTCAAATACATTAAAACAGTATCTTAGTGACCTCAAACTTTTAAAATTAATATATATTCATTTAACATTTACTTTGTAAAAACAAAGTATTGCTAATAATACTATTAAAGCTACACTGTGTAACTTTTTTAGTTTATTCTTAGCTAAAAACACTTAGTTCTTTCAAAAATATATGTGCTCATTAATGTATATTTACTTCGTTCAAGTAATAAAGTATTCTCGTGAGTGTATAATATGCCATTGAAAATACATACGGGTAAGGGGTTCTAATGTCGGTCGCCATGTTGCCCCTCCATCTTGAAAGTACATTAGCCAAAGAGGGACATACCCGTTAATTCAAGCTTCGCCTTTCGCGTTTTAACACTCGATGGCACCGTGTCGAATGTGAAGAGGGGGTTTGCTTGAGACTGATATATAAAAACCTGAAAGCCTTTTTGAAAGTCTGTTGCTGATGGAGGATCACTCTTATTCTCGAGGATACGTATCAGAGTCGCCAAGGAAGCGAAAAAGAGTTAAAAGTTAAAAATAAAAGTTACTTTACTAAGATTAGCTTGCATTCGTCTGGGAACCTGATAACTGATGTTAGCAATGAAATGGTAAAAAAATTACGAAAACATAAAACTATTATTCATTTTACATAGATGTCATAACCTATATGTTACCTGACTAATTAAATTACTGCAAATTATAATAGTTTTCTAAAATAACCTCATCACTTAAAGGAACACTCATGGACGAGGTCGAACTGGAAGCCATGTTAATCTTGGACTACATTGGCCACCGTAGGAGTTACAACGAAATCGGAATTGAGAGGAACAGAAACTAATATTCACTGGATGGTCATATACCTTTTCACCGCTAGATGGGGGTAAAAAACACACAGTGTAGCTTTAAGACTTTGATTTGTAGTAATAGCTGGAAATTTGACAAATATAATGTAACCAAAAGCTATGAATTCATATACACACTTCATTCACACAATGACATGATCTGTTAAAAGCTTTTAAATAAATAATAATAAATAAAATAAATAAACCAATGTAAGCTATTTTTGCAATTTCAACTAAATTTTCTTATCTATGTTAATCGGCTATAGATTAAATCAATGGAATTCAACAACAATGTTCAGGGCTGTTCCCAGGCCATCGGTTCATTCTTACAGTTGAGCATGCATTTTATACTGCAACTATATGGCGCTATATTATCTATTTTCCAGTACCAACATTGCACAATATGTGCCTTGAATTTTGTGAATCCATACACACGTTAAAACTTTTGGACAGTGGCAAGAAAAAAGTATCTGTCACCACAGAGGAAAGAACCTCCAGACCATTATTAGAACATTTCAAAGCATATTTCTTTTGCATATTGCTTATGTTACCCAAATATGGGTCATCCTGAAATAAAACTCCTGAGAGACCGGGATGTCCTGTGATAAGCACTCAATCTATCACAAACAAAAGGAGGAACTCCATGCACTGCTCTGTCCAACTTCCAAATCTTAATGCTGAGGGTAAAAGCCTCTTGCCAAATGCCCGGTATACTTCTTTGGCCAATTTCACAGACAAGGCTTAAGTCCGAGACTAAAATGCATGTTTGAGCTGTTTTAACTGAAAGAAACTTGCACTGACACATCTTCAAATATGTCAGTGAGTGCCATTGTTTTGTCTCAAGATGCATATCAGTAATATTTATTCTAAGGCATGTTTTAAAAAAGCTACTTAAATGTCCTAACTAAGGACTAATCCTGGCTTAATCTAAGCCCTGTCTGTGAAACCAGGCCCTCAACAACATATTCTGGGATTACAAAAACAACCAACTTCGGGTGATCATTAAGAGAATTTCAGAACAACTGCATTTTCTGCTCTTTGAAAGGAAAATGATATTGTTGCAGATCTCACCAGACTTCTGCTGCAAGGGTAAGCATTTGATTACAAATTTATATTTTACTTTCCACAGAATCTCACACACCCCAGTGACATCCTATTATTTGAAAGAGCTCCCCCTACTTTCCCTCTGAGGATTGCAATGGCAATACCAGGCCCTCATAGGAGGAAACAAACATTGAGGTTCTTTAAAGTTCAGGGCTGGTTTTCTAACCACTTAAAGGGGTCATGACATGAGAAACCAAATTTGCCTTGATCTTTTGGTATATAAGAGATCTATGTACTATTAAAACTTCCTGCAAGTTTCATAGCTTAAGACGTCCACCCCATTATAAACGAAGCATTTATTTAATCAAGCTCTAAATACAGCTCGTTCTAGATCCTTTGTTCTTAGTGACGTCACGGTACGAAGTGACGTACCAGTCGTTTGCATATGACCGCCTCCAGCGCAAGACAACTACGCCTCATTTGACATCATCGCATGCGCTGTCGTGCAGCGAGTGGGTCTGTTTACATGATGACTGGGATGCCTCGCAGATGTGCTGTTCCTGCTGTGGACAAACAACATGTTTGAATGCTGCCGAACGATCCAGACGTCAGGGAAAGCAGTTGGATGCAGTTTATTTGCAGCATATGCAGCCCGCCAAAGCTTTATCTTATCGGTAAGTGATGTAGATGAGTGTGACAGGGCAGGTTACTGAAATAGCGAGCAGAGAGAGAGAGAGAGAGAGAGCCCCGGCCGCGTGCGCGCCTTCAAACTGTCCTGCTCTCTCTCTCCCTCTCTCCGTGTGTCTCTCTCTCTCTCTCTCTCTCTCTCTCTCTCGCATATGAATCAAAATCAATTGAGAATTGACACGATGGTAAAAGATCGAAGACCGAAGTTGCATGTGATGGAGCATTGTGTAGCCTACATGTGATACAAAATGATTAACGTTAAAAATGCATAAGCAGCACTGACGTTACCCAATCATAACAGTGGGCGTTAACACTGAACTCTTAAAGGGGAAACACCTCCAAAACAGACCGTTTGAATCAGAGGGGGAGAAACAGGGTGGGAAAAGGTCATAAATCACTAAATTTTTTAATTTTTTTTGTACAAAAAACTATAGTAATACTATAATTGCACCTAAGGGAACATAATAAAACAAAACAAAAAAACATGTCATGACCCCTTTAAAATGATCTAAGGGGCTTTTACACTTGGCTTTTCGGTACTCAGTCCTAGTCCGCGTGTGATTGTTTCCGCTAAGATGAATTTGCGTTCATCTTACGTCATCACAAATGGGCACAAAACAGAACGCGGGTGAATATATTGTGGTTTAAGGCTTTTAATTCATTTGGTGCCGTTTTGCACAGAGCACCAAGTGAACAAAAGTGAACGACACTTGCGTTTACTGTATGTGCTTTACATGAAGGCTTGCAAATGGACTCTTTCGAGGAGAAAGCGAGTCATTCATTTGCCACTCTGAGCGATTACACTGCACACCGACTCACCCCTCGCTCGTATCCAGAGTAAATCATCAAACTGTCATCTCCTACGAGTGTTTTGTTGATGACGTTGTCATCGGATAAAACACATATGCGCAGGTTACTTTCCTTCCTGAACAAGTGCGTCCGAGGCAGCATCCTAAATCGCATACTCTCTTGAGTACCGTAGGTACTTATTTTAACTAAGTAATTACTTCACAAGTGCTAAAAAGTATGTTCTATAGGCCTATAGTATGAGTGTGTAGTATGAATGTAATCTGGACATACTACATTAGCAATGTAGTCATTATCATGTGATCTAGTCGCTTCACTGTCATTCATAAATCCTCTCCCGTGGCCTCATGGGATAGTAAATTGTCCATCGTATACACACTTCAGAATCTCGCCGGAAGATGTAGGTCATCTGGGTACAAAGTGTTGCCTTTGGATGCAGTCCACAATACTAAACTATGACAGAATTTTATAGAAAATACATAGAAATAATAAACAATAATCTTTCAAATTTGTATAAACTGGATGGGACTATTGCAGGGGTATCCAGTCCTTCTCCTGGAGAATTTGGCTCTAATCCCAATTAAACACACCTGAACCAAGGTAATCAAGGTCTTCAGGATTACTTGAATCTTCCAGCCAGGCAGGTATTTTTGGAGAATTTGGAGCTAAACTCTGCAGGACATTGGTCCTCTGGGATCAGGATTGGACCCCTGGGACTATTGCATCCATACAATTAAATACAGTCAGCACTTGTACAACTAGTATACAACTGCAGCTTCCGTTTACATGTATTACCATTGAAGTGACTTTTGGCCCGCAGGTAGCTCACACTTAGCCTCAGTATGGTGAGTTTGTCCATCTTGGATATGACCTCTTGTGGGAAGGGGAGCTGGCTGGCCAACCTGTCTAACTCTCCATTCAGCCGGTCCCGATGTCGTTTGGATGGATTCGATTTGACGCATTCAGGAGGAGACTTCTTTTCACTAAAAAAAAGAGAAAACATTCGGCTTTACTGTAACTTTCAGATTAGTAAATGACAGGATAGCCAGACATTCATGATTTCATATTTTGTAAAGTTTGCTCTATTAGACGTAATCAATCACAAACTTTTAAGAAAAAAGCAAAACAATATGAAATATGAGTAGAAAATAACGTGAAACACCTAAATTCAATGACCATGTTGAAATTAATATTTTTTGTTAATGCTTACAGTTTTTTTATGATTGCTTACACACTAAAATTAAACTTTTCCCACATTTAGCTAAACCTTACACTCAAGGAGCAAAACACAAGGCTAGATTTGCACAACTGCAAGCACATTGTCAGCTTCACATTATTTGCAAAACATTACACACAGTGATTTGCAAAACACTAAATACACTTGTATACATCAGAGACAGAAGTATATCATGATGTCACTTCCTTGCAATTCCAAAGCACTGACTGTCAAATTACCACACCTATGAGCCAATCTGTTAAACACAGCCACCAGGTGCACACACATGATTGCTAAATTGTAGACACACCAATCAGGTTTAAGCACTATAAAAATGCAGCAGGTAGGTTCACATGCCTTTTTTCAGATCATTTTTTATGTTTGTTGTTATTTACTGTAATTGTAACCTGTACTGGATACAGTATTTTACATTTGCCTGTTGTTTGCTGAGCTAACAGTGTTATGCACACTAATGTTTTGTTGTGATTCTCCATGTTGACTGATTTGGGTATATGGAGAGAAATCAATGATATTTTCCTCAGTCTGCAGCATTGGTCTTGTGTAATGTTTGGTGAACTATTGTGTAGTTGCACTTTCTCTGTGTACTTCATTTACAGTACTCTAATCACTGAGAATTAGACTTGCTAAAAGTGTTTTAGGTTAGCAACAGCAGTGTGTAACTGGTTCAAAAAGATTGAAGTCATATGAAATGTGTGTGTTTCGTATGGTAACAAAATATTGTTTTTGTTATAGTCGTGTATAGTTTTGACAAAATTGTTCCATTTTGCAAATAATCTGAAGTGTTGTGCTACTTTTGTGTAGGGTTGTGCTAATTGTGTGTAGTGTTTTGACAAACCGGGCCCTGTTTTCAAAATTGTGCTTAAGCAATTGAAAAAAAACTGTAATTCCACAACCTGGAATAGGTTCGGTTGTTCTCTTTCATCATCTCGTTTCGAGATCCACCTATGGGAAGGGCATCCGTACCTGACCTCTGCAGAAGCATCCAATTGCACCAAGTCTGGCTAACAGACAGAAGCGCGCAGCCACTGCCAGGTAAGGCCACACCCCCTTACCTACGGGCATATAACAGCTGGGCGCGCTGCTATTCCTCAGTTGACATTCGCTTCTCGCGATCGCTGCATTGACACAGTTCGGTTGGATTAATGTTACGCTGCTCACTTTCGAGTCTTCAGGAGGACACATTGCCAGATCAGCCTCCGCCAGTCGTTTCTTCAGCCTATCCGCTGTGTTTTTGCATCCGGAGCCGCCCGAGCTCTCGCTGTCCTTCACCTGCTCCTCCTTACATGGCTGCCGGCCACGGATTGTTCCGAGCTCTTCACCGCTGGCCCACCCATGGCTATGTGACCGTCTAAACAGCCGCTTCCCCCGGGGAACAGCCTATCACGACGAGCCTGCCCGGCCGCGTGTGGTTCTCTCATCGCCGCTGAGGACCCTCTCGTCCTGCGCGGTCTGCTTGGGCTTAACACGCTCAAGAAGCTTTGGGGAACCCGGAGAATTGCGGTCATTGTAATTGCTGCCCATGTAGCTTTTACTTAGCCGGCCTTTAGTTGCACAACCCACCGCGCCGTGCTCGGCCTTTCTGACTCGGAGGGGAGACACGGTGATGATGACGCGCTACCGGGGGACTCCCGGAGCGCCACCTCTCTAAAATATTTGAGCTGACATCAGCCCAATCCGCATTCCCTGAAGAGGACATCTTCGCGGGAAAACCCCACTCTCGTTGACGAACCGGTCGGTTCCGGCGACAGGGATGACGTGGTCCTTTTAGCATTCCCTAGGCTAGCGCTCACGCGGCTTTGCCTCAGTCCATCCTCCTGGAAGTTTGTGAGCGAGCGGCCGTTCGCCTCAACATTGTGTGGCCAGCTCCACAGAGCTCCACCGACCAGGATAGGAATATTTACGACGAGTAAGCGCCGGCCCCGAACGCAAGCGGCCTGCCTGTTGTTCGACCATTGGGAGTAACATTACACAGGGTCTCCCACCGACGGTCGGTTAATCCCAACTCGTGGCTGCCCAGCCCGTGTGTTTAGTGGACGTTGTGTGTGTGTCCCCCAACAAGTTACAGGGGGTCTGTCGTGAGGAAAAGTACATAGCAGCGTTACCACACCGCAGGCACTTGATCCCCTCACCCAGTTATTAAAGGCTTCGGCCCCAGTGTTTCCCAACACAAAGCACACACATTACTAAACAACACATTTAATAAACGAATCAAATGAATTCGTGCAGATTTATATATCTGCCAACATAGAGAGCAAATCTCTCTGATCCCATGCATGTCGCCCTGAGTCCGTCCACAAGAGGGCGCCATTGCCTCAAAAATTAACCAGCTGGGCTCACACAGCTCAGTTGCGGCTGCCCAGCCCATGTGTTTTTAGTGGACGTTGTGTGTGAAAGGCCCCTGTGTTCCCCAACACAAAACACACACATAACTAAATAACACATTTAATAAACGAATCAAATGAATTTGTGCAGATTTGTATATCTGCCAAAATAGAGAGCAAATCTCTCTGATCCCATGCATGTCGCCCTGAGTCCGTCCACAAGAGGGCGCCATTGCCTCAAAAATCAACCAGCTGGGCTCACACAGCTCAGTTGCGGCTGCCCAGCCCATGTGTTTTTAGTGGACGTTGTGTGTGGTAGGCCCCTGTGTTCCCCAACACAAAACACACACATAACTAAATAACACTTTTAAACAAACGTATTAATTAAATCCGTTACAGAGGGAGTATCTCTCTCCGTGGATATTATTTTTCTGCCTGCGCTTAAGACTGCCCAGTTCATGTGTTCAGGAGATATGTGTTTTTCCCCCACTTTCAGGGGGCACCTTGCGAGGGAAAGTTCAGCACAGTGGACACCACACTATGTTCCCCTCACTCGGTCAATAAAGGCTTCGGCCCCAGTGTTTGCCCAACACAAAACACACAAAGTTACGAATCAAATGAATTCGTTTTGGAGAGAAGACCTCTCTCAGCGGAGAAAACTTCTCACTGCAGAGGGAGGAAATCCCTCCGAACCCCTGCATGTCGCCTCTAGTGTGCCCACTAGATGGCGCCTTGCATCACAAATTAACCAGCTGGGCCCATACAGCCCCGCTCCGGCCCGAGCGGGGGCGCTCGCTAGCCACAAAGCGGCTTGGCAAGCCGTTTCAGCGCCCGAGTGGGTTTTTGCGTACCGTAACCCAGGGTTACAAGCTGCAGTTTGCAATAAAACCTCTGCATTTCAACGGCGTTCTCTCTTCTCACACAGAAGAAAACGCCTCACACATTCTGGAAGAGGAAATTTCCTCCCTCCTAACAAGGGAGCGATTCAGATGGTGCCACCCAATCTGATAAACCATGGTTTTTATTCCTGGTATTTTCATGTTCCAAAAGGCGTGGCGCCCCCGCCCTATATTGGACCTTCGAGTGTTGAACAAACATTTGAGGAAATACAATTTCAGAATGTGACACAAGGCTCTCTCGCCTGTGCCTTAAAGCAGAACGACTGGTTCACATCAGTCGATCTGAAAGATGCTTTCTTTCTCATAAGCATCTACCCTCCACACAGGAAATATCTTCGTTTCGCCTACCAAGGCATTTTTTACGAATTCACAGTTCTTCCGTTCGGGTCCCCGAAGGTTCTGTCTGTGTGCGGAGGTGGGCGTGGCGCCCCTGAGACTATCAGGGCCGAGAATTCTGACTTACATAGACGATTGGCTCATCATAGCCAAATCGAAGGAGAAGGTGTCGCTGGACACCGGCCGGGTCCTCGCGCACATCACATCCCTCGGGTTCTAGGTGAATGCGAGCAAAGACAATCTGACTCCCAGTCAGAATGTCATTTTCCTGGGCTTGGAATTGAACTCAGTCTCCATGCGAGCGCGTCTCTCTCAAGAGCGCGTTCGCTCTATGATGAATGGTCTGTCGCAGTTCAGAGAAGGGGTGAGAGTACAATATCGCACATGCCTCAGGCTGTAGGGTCTCATGGCTTCATCTATCCAAGTTGTGCCGTTGGTCTCCTGAGAATGAGAGCTTTCACGAAACGGGTTTTCAGCCCGATTCGCGATCTCTGCCGCTCGGTAACGGTGACGCGCGCCTGCTCGGCGGCCCTGTGCCATTGGGAGAGCTAGAACTTTTACGCACAGGGAACCCCCCTCGGGACAGTTACGATGCGGAAAGTTGTGACGACAGATGCGTCCTTAACAGGCTGGGGAACCACCCAGGAAGGCAGAACGGTGAACGGTCTGTGGCTGAGCAGACTACGTTCAGCGCACATTAACTATTTAGAGCTTTTACCAATTGGAAAGCTCTGAATCATTTTCTGCCTTGCCTGCAGGGACATCTCGTTCTAGTACGGTGCAATAATACCACAGCAGTGGCTTATATCAACCGTCAGGGTGGCATGCGCTCGTCGAAACTCCACGCTCAAGCTTACAGGCTTTTGGTGTGGAGCAGACAGGTTTTTCTGTCATTACGCGTGACTCATGTCCCGGGCATTCCGAACAGAGGCGCGGATCTGCTATCGAGGGGAAACCCAATCTACGGGGATTGGCGTCTTCACCCGCAGATAGTGGAGAGGTTATGGATGAGATTCGGACAGGCAGCCGTAGATCTTTTCACCATTGTCAAAATCACCATTGTCCTATGTTCTTCTCACTAAAGGACGTGGACGAGCCCCTCGGGGCAGACGCACTGGCCCACCCATGGCCCAAAGTGCTGCTGTATGCTTTTCCTCCCCTGTGCCTGATAATTTTCACACTGGCCAGGGTGAGAGAGCACGACCTGTCTCTCATTCTGATAGCACCCAGGTGGCCCAAAGCCCTGTGGCTGGCAGAGATAATCCCTCTGTTATACGCCGAGCCATGGCGCCTTCCCGTTCGCACGGACAGACTGTCCCAAGCCAACAGGGAGATTTACCACCCCCACCCGGACAGGGTGGTTCTCTGGGCCTGGCCCGTGAGAGGACGAACCTAAATGCATTGCACTAAATGCACTAAAAGTATTCGAAGGGTGGTATGATGGGCGTGGTCTCACATCTTATCAGTGCTCGGTGCCTGATATTTTGTGTTTCCTGCAAGACCTCATGGAAAGAGGCAGGTCCTTTTCCACTATTAAGGTCCTGGCTGCGTTTTAAGCCTGCCATGTGGGTTTTGAGGGCTCCACCGTCAGGCAGCACCCTCTAACCCGCAGTTTTATGAAGGGTGCACGCCGCTCTTTGCCGGTCAACAGGAGATCTGTTCCAGAGTGGGACCTCCCCATGGTGCTGGAAGCGAGGTCTCTGTATCCTTTTGAGCCTCGGAGGAGTATTTCCCTTAAGCTGCTGTCCCTCAAGACAGCTTTGCTCTCGGCCTTGGCATCTGCTAAACGGGTCAGTGAGCTACATGCACTCTCGGTTCACCCCTCGTGCGCCAAATTCTCCCTAAGTGGAGATAAGGTTTTCCTTAAGCCTAACCCGGCCTTCATGCCGAAATGGTTCCCTGCGTTCACTTCGGAGGTTTTGGAGCTATCCGCTTTTCACCCTCCACCCTTTGCCTCCCCGGAGGATCAGGGGCTGAATGCTCTGTGTCCCGTCCGTGCTCTGCAAGCATATATGACCAGGACCAGTGCTTTCCGCAAGAGCGACCAGCTCTTTGTTTAAAGGGCTCCCCTGCATAAGGGGAGTCCCATTTCAAAGCAATGCCTCTCACACTGGCTTGTGGACGCTATACTATGGCTTATGAAGCAAAGGGAGTGCAGCCCCCAAGGGGCATCAGAGCTCATTCCACAAGGGGCTTAGCCGCCTCTTGGGCTTTGTTCAGGGGAGTGCCACTGCAGGACATCTGCTCCGCGGCCAGCTGGGCCTCTCCTCATACCTTTGAGCGTTACAACCGGTTGGATGTCACCAGAACTTCGGTGGCACACTCGGTCCTAAGGGTAGGGTCCTCTTAGCCCTTTCCCACAGCCCCGTTTGGTTAACCAACGAGGAGTGAATGGGCCGGCTGGCCATGTTCATTCCTGTCACCAAGCATTCGCATTCCTTCTTGGGTTTAGCTATGTGCATTGGTGGTGCGGGGGCCATTATCATGTATGTGTCTCATGCATGTTTCATGCCCTGCTTTTCCACAGCAGTTTAGCGTGGCGGAAAACTTGCAGGGTCATGTGTCCCATAGGTGGATCTCGAAACGAGATGATGAAAGAGAACAATAGGTTACTGTCGTAACCCCGGTTCTCTGAAACATCGAGTGGAGAGATCCACCAGCTTTGCCCCGCTTGCCGCACAAGAAGCGAATATACTTACTGAGGAATAGCAGCGCGCCCAGCTGTTATATGCCCGTAGGTAAGGGGGTGTGGCCTTACCTGGCAGTGGCTGCGCGCTTCTGTCTGTTAGCCAGACTTGGTGCAATTGGATGCTTCTGCAGAGGTCAGGTACGGATGCCCTTCCGATAGGTGGATCTCTCCACTCGATGTTTCAGAGAACCGGGGTTACGACAGTAACCTATTGTTTATTAAATGTAATCACAAAATCAGGGTTTTATCCCATATTTAAACATTTCCCACATTTTGGGTAACAGAACTGAAGAATACAAATTGTAAAATATAAAATAAATCACACCTCTACAACAAATTTACTGACCATTTGTTAAAGAAAACTATATTTGTGTGTGTGTGTGTGTGTGTTTATGTATATGTGCCCTTTTTTACTGACTTGAACTTTTCGTTCAGTAAAATGAACAAATCTTCTTATTTTTTTGTCATTTAAGTGGAGATCAATTTTATATTTTCAATGGTCATAATAACACGTTCATATGCGCATTTTTTTTGATAATTTCTTTTAATATTCCGATTTAGGAACTCATTATAACGCAGCCAAATATAAATTATGGAAGCACAAATTATTAGTTCACCTCCTGGTCCTGGATCGCTTATTTGCCATTTGACACGCAATGAATCGTTCAATGAAAACGCTCAAGCACAAACACGGTCGAACGGGTTATAGGCTAAACGACGTCCAAAGTTTCGCAAACACAGTCTGGTTAGATTTTGGAGAGAGTGCATTCATGACATCACTCAAAGTTGAGTCAAATTGAATAAATATTCAGATAACTATATAAAGAAATACTAAAACAAAAACTACACAAAAAATATTAACTATGCCACAAAAGTCAAGTGTGCTAAAGGTGCAGATCAAACAAGCTGACCGTGCTGTAAGCTGAGTAACGTTATAGGTTTAACTAAGCAGCCTTATTAGTAAAACAGTGATTTATTACCTTTTCTGGGCAGGTTTCCTCCGTTTGCGACTTGCATAAACATTACAGGAGCTCATAATTCCCACAGAAGATTCGTGGTTAGTCGGGTGGTGCTAGCAGGCTAAACTTAATCTGCTGTTAGCTTTCTGCCCAAAATAAACAAACCTTACAAACTAACAATTGCCCGGTAGTGCTCTTTAAATCTGAAGCATTCACCTGTGTTAGTAAACAGTTAAATCCCATGGTTGACACGAGAGCAGAATAAACACCCCTGACTGTCATTGCTAAGCTAAAATCACAAGCTGTCTGTCAATCTAACTAACATATCTAAGTTTTGTCTAACTTTCTAAAACTCTACTACTGACTCAAACGCACCCTTTGCTCTCTAAAAAAAATGTTTGTATTCAGCTATACTAACTAACATAATAGTCTAGAGCTGGCTAACTTGTAGTTTGACAGTTCTGCTGTAACTCAGTTGACAGACCAATGTTTGGTTTTGACAGTCTGATCAGAGGCAGGGTTTCTCCCTCACCCACTAACCTGCTAACCACTTCCTGCAATTCCTTTTTAGTCATGGGGTGAACCAGTACTTCGTCCAAGTACCCCAAAACCCCCAAAACTGCAGGCAACAAAATATCACAGCCATAATAAATATAATACTGTATGAACTGTAAAACCATCAATATCTTCAAAGAAGCATTCTGCAATTTATTTATGTTTAGTTTTTATGACAGTGTGACTAATAAGTTACCAGTTTTAGCATGGTAACAAAAACAAAATGTTTAAGCACAATTAAAGCTGTTCAACATAACATGAGTTTGCACTTTTTTGACCACTTTGAATGACTTTACTGATGAAGAAAGTTGAGATGAAACTCTGAATAATAATAAAATTTAGAATATGATATAAATTAGGACTAATTACATAGATGTAACAAAGGTAGGCTATAATGTGCCGCCTTAGCAGAATTTCACATTTAAAATAAATGTTTAGACATCACATTTTGTCTGTATTATAATTGTTTTTGATTATTGTCATTGACTATTACAATTATTATAGCCTATATATAATTTTCCAAAGTTCATCTGAAGATGTAGAAAATGAAATTGCTGGCCTACGCTGAGCCTTAATGTTTCTTTTTTTTATTTATTATTATTATTTCTTAGTAAGACACACTGAGGACTGGAATGTTTCATCTGATTAATTAAATTTGCACATCCTTGCATGTTTCTTTAACAACAGTGGCTTGTTCACTAAAATGCATTAATTAGGCCTGAAGCTCAGCCATTTTTTTTTAACATTCCTTACCATTTTTATTGTGAAGAAGACACAGTTGGGATAGTTCACACAAAAATGAAAATTCTGTCATTTACTCATTTAGAAATATGAATTTCTTTCTTCTGCTGAACACAAAAGAAGATATTTTCAAGAATGTCAGTAACCAAACAGTTGATGGACCTCATTGAATTCCATAGTATTTTTTTCCTCCATACTAATTCCCATATTATTCAAAATATCTTCTTATGTGTTCAACAGAGTGAAATTCATACAGTTTGGAACAACTTGAGGGAGAGTATGACAGAATTTACATTTTTGGGTGAATTATCCTTTTAAATTTAGTGAATCTTCAATGTGAATAGCCTTAATGGAAGTATAAGGGCTTTTTCTTTACTATGACATAAAAAGTGCTGAAAATGTTATTGTAATATGCAAGTTAGGCCTATTATTATATCACCTTTTTTAGGCTATATTCCAAATTATTTGCTGCCTCTATACCTATAGCCTACCTGACAAATATCACTATGTGCATTATATAAAACTAGCCTCTTTGAATAGGCTATTTTTTACTTTGGGGCTATGACACCTAAATTAGCAAATGTATCACTTAATAACACATTGGCTGATGCATAGGCTATCATTTCATATGCTAAACTTATATAAAATATGTGGCCAAAGTAAACTATGCACATGTTCGTATGGGACATGGACATCTTCTATCTTACCTTATATGAGCGTGCAACCGCATTTGACGAAAAGACGAAGCTGGATTCAGCCTTGTCTTATGCATATCCGCAGATATGGCGATAATGATGAGCATAAGATGACTGCTGTGGATTAGACTGCTATTTTACAGAGAGCAAGCAGCGATTTTTTTGTAGCTAACCGAGATTTGTTTCAATTTATATTTAGTTAAATTGTTTTAAATTATTGTTTAAATAGCATAAAATGGTATCGTGTCAGTTTCTGTGACTGCTTGCGTTAACAAGCTGATGTATTTTGTAAAGTAAATAGCCTCCTTTAGCGTCATCTGGTGCACAACATTATAATAGACTGTTCTCCGTTTTTTAACGCTCATCTTGTCTTTAAAGCAACTAAAGCCTCGTTTAATCCAAATGAATATAGTCTCTCTTTATTCTCATAGTTGTATAGGCCTATTTTATTGAGACAAACTGTCAGTAGATATTATGATATTCATTTAATCTGTCTTTATATTTGTTATCTAACACAACTGCAACTATATCTTCTGATGAGCTGTTCCTTTAAGGAACAATACAAGGAACCGGTTTCATTGTTTTCTGTACAGTATGAAAACATGTATTTCCTGTAATACAAAGTGAAGACCCAGTAAAGAAAATGGGTAAAATAGGATTTTCCAAGTTTGCTGTAATTTGATCACTCACTGATACATATTATATTTCGTTAGGCTATAATATAATTACCCCCCACTTGAGTACAATTTATATTAAAATCTAGGCTACCACTTTTAAACCTACAACAGGTCCGTCCCTTTACCTAAAACAGTGACATTTAGTTGATCATTGGGATAAATAATTAGACCTATCCTTATTGATATTGGCATATTATAACACATATCATTTTCCATAATGTTCATGGTCATTTGGCCACTTTACTTTAAGTATTTACTTAAAGGACTTAAAAGATATAAAAAGGAAACCGTTATAAATGTAGGCTATACCATAGGGGCTATACTATGTGTAGGCCTACTAGCCTAAACATAATAAGTCCTAACCTTCTTCTGTTGTATTAATTTTTGTTCAAACGTGAAGTGGAAGTCACTTTGCGATAGAGAAACACACACTTCTCTTTTACTTCTCTGAAACACACACACACACACACACACACATACACACACACACACACACACACACACACACACACACACACACACACACACACACACACACACACACACACACACACACACACACACACACACACACACACGCACACACGCACACACGCACACACGCACAAGCAGCTCCCCATCTTGCTTTTAACCAATCATCGTTCTTCTTACTCTCGCTCAAACCACTGTCTAGCCAATCATTGTCTCCGTTCTTTGTGAGGCAGCAGTGGCGGTAATGTTATGGAGTTTTCTCCCCTGCTCATCAGTGGCACATAGGAAACCCCAGGCCTACTGAAAGCGCTAGATTTACCGACAATAAAACATCAGCATTCAAGTGGTGGTGGTAAATAATATCCGATTAGTCCTGCATGAGAGCCAAAGAGAGCATCGAAACATGGTGGTTCTCAAAATTAGAGACCAGGTGAGTGATGTGTGAAACAGCTAGCCGAGTTAGGCTAATAAGTGCTAACACGCTAGTGAACTACCCAGAAACCTTACAGACGATTAGACTGTACAAAGTCATTTAACTAAAACCGAGAATGGGAATGAAGAAGTGATACACAATGCTATAAGCGAAAAAGCACGAAACGTAGTATTTAGGTATTTGTCATCACGTACAGTAGGAATGTGGCTAATAGTTGCTAAGCTAAATGTCCGCGAGCCACGATATTAGTATAACGGATCATGACTGAGGAAGTATACACTTTAAGCCTTCAATAATCTACTAAATGTAATACATAAATCGCTCTTCGGTTTAATTGTTATCTTGGCTCAGTCAACAGTTGGTCTCATGAGAGTAGATGGTTGACATCTCGTTGTACTACTGCTGATTATGAAAATGCACAGTTATCAGAGATTATAATACAGTGGTTTGACTATGTATCTTTTTTATAGGGTTGATAATAAATTGAAGGTCATTTAAAGATTGATAACTTTAACGTCATTCTGCGTTGGCTTCCAACTTTGCATGGTGCACGACAGGTGTATGGTCGCCTATCATGCACACTGCACAGCAGGTATAAAATAATTAAAATGTGGTGATTTGGGTTTTGCAGTTGATGTTTTACACTTAGTATGTTACGTGGACTTTGTTGGCTTTTAAATATGAGAGGTGACTGGTATAAGCACATTCAAGATGTTGAATATGTTGGACATTTTGACCTTTGTAGTGATGAGACTGCCAAAGAGGCTTTTTTTAAATTACTGACGTCATAGATTTCACCTGTCACATTACTTTGTCCTGCAGGGTATCTTTCTATTTTTACATTGTTACATTAAACTTTTCTTGTTTTGACCAATTCGTGATTTTACATTAATGTAATTCCTGGTTTTCTTTGGAATAACGCAATCATTATGTACTCGATGACTGCTTAGCAGTGCTCAACATTAAGGATTTTTGGTTTTTGGCCCAATGGTTTTGATTTTCACTTGTCCTGTCACAAAAGGTTGTTACAACACCAGCATTTTGATACCAGGGAAATTTCACAATTATCACAATTAATTTTGATACCACAGCAAAAACTACTAGCCTTACGTAATGTTTTAAAGTTCAAACATAGGTACAGCAGATTTGATTTCTTTCTCCACTGTTTATGTTCACTTATATCATAGCCAACTGTTTACAAAGATACTTGCCAAGACTTGCATTTTGAATATTTGATGTGTATTTGTCTGTTCAAGTGTGATAAGACACAAAAGAGAACCCATTTTGTGTACCAAATTGCAATCTTTAGCACCTGAATGGATTGAAATCAATTGAACGTTTAAATTGGCGAGACCAAAAAACACATGCAGATAATAAACATTTGTGACAATTCCCTCTGCTGGCCATCAGGCGTTTCTTATTGTTGAGCCCTGCTTATGCGCTTAGTGTATTGCAGGTGTTCTCTGGGAGTTGAAGCAATGACCTTGGCATTACTAGTTCCATGTTCTCCCTGTCGACCTCCAGGAACAGAAGGAGATTTCAGTATTAGGTTGTTAGTGTTTTTACATGTGTTTCTCTGGTTAGAGGATGTGGAGATAGCGAAGAGCTCATCTCCATGGGGATGGCATTAACTAGAGGAGCTTGTTAAAGGAGACAGAACACGATCGCAGTGCTTGAATAGAAGTTTAAAACCCTGTATGCATCCAGTAGAGCACAGGCCACATGTGACAAATAGAGCCTTGTCTCAGCTTAGAGCCACTAAAGGAGCCTTTTCAAACGAAGCTTTCTTCAAGCACAAGTGCTTTCTTGTTATGTTCTCACGACTCTCAGTGTGAGCCTGTCCTTCCACTGACAACCTGAACTGAGACTAACTGGATTTAGATGAGCCAGTGAAGATCTGGGTAGATGAACTCTACATATTGTGTTGTTTTTTGTACCACATGTTGTGTTGATGGAGACGTAAATGTGTCTAACAAAGAGATCTTTCGTATTTTCTTGTTGTGCTTTTTTTTTTTTTATACATATCCATTATATTATCTTATATGACCTCACATTGACTAAACTTCTTAACCTCTATATTGCTCATAAAAAGAACATGTTAATGTTCATTTAAATGCCTTGCTGATGTCGTTATCCTCAAAAGTAGTCCATGGTGTGAAACCTGAGGCAAATTAACACTTGGCTGTTATTAGAATTTTCTGCGTCTCATTTCACAACTCTCAAGAATGTGTGACTGAACACTTCCTGTAACTCGGGCATAGTGCACATACTTCCCATGAGTCACATTGCGTGCTCTGCAGGAGATGCGGAAGACACGTGCATTGTTCTAAACCCCCCTTTTTTCTTTCTTTCTTTTTTTTTTTGAAAGTGATGATAGAGATAAAGTATGGAATACTTATGGCCACGTACACACTGCAGCTAAATTCAGTGCCGCGATGGGCAAGTTATGTAATCAGTTTGCGGCTTGACACAGAGTACTGCAGGAAGCCTAATGTTCATCTGAGATGTTTCTCTCTTAATGTGCAGTGAAAGTAGTTGTCTCATTCGTGTTGCCAGATCTTACTAAGAAAAACAGAGAACAAGGAGAAGCCCATAAAAAATTTAATGAATCGAAATGCTTTATGCTGAAAATATCGAGAACCACACCTGCTCACTTAAAGGGTTAGTTCACCCAAAAATGAAAATTAAGTCATTAATTACTCACCCCCATGCTGTACCAACCCCGTAAGACCTTCGTTCGTCTTTGGAACACAAATGAAGATATTTATGATTAAATCTGAGAGGTTTATGACTGCTACATAGGCTCCCTAAGGGAATGAAACCTGACGGCCCAGAGAGTCATTAAAGAAAATGTTTAAATATTTCATGTCGCAACAGTGGCTCAACTATAAGTTTATCAAGCGACGAGAATACTTTTTGTGCGAAAAAACAAACAAAAATAACGACTTTATTCGACTATTCCTTTTCTTCCTTGTAGGCCTGAAACGAGACTTCAAGAGATTTCCACGACGCACACGCGCGAGAACTTAACTGAAGTAGTTGAAGGAGATCGCAATTCTCGCGCATGCGTCGTGGAAATCTCTTGAAGTCTCGGCTGGTCATCCAGAACAATAAACTTCAATACATGTTGTCGGTTGTATTTATCGCTCCTTGGCTGTCTTTTGAAAACATTTCTCTTTGTTTGAATGAAGCTTTCAGAGATTGCTGATTCTGGCGCGGCTCATTCTTCTCTGCCCTTGCCTTTGTGTAATCGTGTTCTGCGGGGTGACTGACGCGTCTTCAAATGCTTTAAGTTACTCGTGTTGAAGTTGGTCATCTTGTTCCACCCCTCGAAATTGCAGTATGGCATACGAGACATACGAGGCGCGTTTTCTTCTTCTTCGCTGCTCTAAACAGTGGTTGCTTGTGGCAACAGCACAACTTCCTGTGTCGCCACAAGCAACCACTGTTTAGAGCAGCGAAGAAGAATTGATCTCCGATTTGCAGTGTTATGCAAAGCTAGCGTGCATAACTAGATATTGTTTAAGAAAATGGTATCGGATCGGTACATGGGTAGAAGTACTCGCCGATACCGATGCCAGCATTTTTATTGGTATCGGCGGCATTTCCGATACTAGTATCGGAATCAGAACAACTCTAGCTATGGCAGTATGAACGGAAACCGAGGATAGCGCGGATATTGTGTCATTGACAGGCGACATTTTTTTCCGGGACGGCCACTTATTTAAAATTGGAATTTCTCTGAAATAAAAAATCTTTGGAGACTTTTGGGATATTGTAAGTACACAACTGCAGAAAATATATCACACTGTGCAAGTGATTTTTGGATATTTATTACAAAATTCTTACATATTGTACCTTTAGCTGTCTAAATATTTATTGATAAACACAAAAGTAGCTATTGTTGTCCTTGATAAACCAGTAGCACAAGCTTCACTGCTGGGAGGAACAGTGTTGTCCAGCATCAACTGTCATGCCGATTTGGAGCAGATTTGCCTTGTCTGCACCATCTGCTCTCTCCACACTAGTGGAGCTCAGCCCATCATATTTTGCATCCATCTTTCAATTAATGAAGAACATTTTTGAATTGATCATTTTGAGGTTTCTCGCTGGTTGGGATTCACTGCTGGTGTTTAATCCCATTTAACTAATATAAGGGTTTTCCCCCCCTATTAGGTGGATGTTTGACTGCTTAATCTTGAAAAATTAGGATTCTTCAAACTGTTTCATCCATGTTAAAATGTACCACATTTCTTGGAATAAGGATCTAATCGTGGTTTTAACCTTCAAGTTGATTTTGGTTCAGTTTGTGGAGGTGTGGATTTTAAATATTGTGTGTGTGATGGCAGTTTTTGATCCCAGTTTTTAAAGTTATTAATGTAATTATAATTTTTAGATGCTGACTGTTTGTTATTGACACCTAATAGAGCAGAGCTACTATCAAGTCATGATTAAAAAGTAGAACAATTACATTTCTGGTTTTCAATGTCGTTCTGTGGTTCTGGCAGAGATGTGTCGCTGATTTTTGTCAACCAAATTTACATTTATTAGAGATGCACGGATAGGAAAGTTTTGGCCGATACCAATAATTCTTTATACTTGAAAGCCGATGACCGATAAATTGGCCGATAAGTCTAAATCCAAATTTTTATATAATTTTGAGATCCTTATTACAAAAACAAGTAATCACGAAAATAACCAACACTAATCGTAATATACAATGCCAGGTTTATTAGGCAACGAGATTAGGAGGAATTGAGGCAAGCTTGAGAAGATTAGAAATGCAGAGGTAATGACAACATTGTTGGGTACAGCAATTCTTTTTTATAAAAGAAATTACAAAGCATCTACAAATTGGGGAAATTATTCTATCCAAACAACTTAAAATCATGCTTTATCAAATAGTATACAATTTAAAAATATATATTTTAGATATTTATTATAGTGGCAAAGTTAAGTCTGCATGGAGACAAGCTCCAAATTGTGAAATTGTGAAGCACCTTTTCTGCTGTTATCGCGGGACGCAAGTCCCGAGGAAAATGGCGTTCGTCAGCTCCAGTTTGTATCCAGCCTCTCACGGAGACTTCAGATGTCCCAATCACAAAGCCTGTGAAGAGACGACTCAACGTCGGCGATATGGACCCTCTATGGTGGACGGCACTGATCCTCAACAACTCGTCTCCATACCGGCGTGATTACTTCGACTTCCAAAAAGATGGAAATGGATAAATACTCTAAATGTTCCGATACAATCTGACTTGTAATGCTGCCCGAATCATACACTGTTCCTTCGTTGGCCGGAGGAGAACTGGCCCTCCGACTGAGTCTGGTTTCTCCCAAGGTTTTTTCTCCATTCTGTCACTGATGGAGTTTTGGTTCCTTGCCACTGTTGCCTTGGCTTTTGGCTTGCTTAGTTGGGGACATTTAATATTCAATAATATTATTGATCTGCCTTCCTCAAGGTGGACGTTGACGCCATTTTCTTTTAGAAACAAACTTTGTTGTATTATTTTCATGTTATCACTGTGAAGCTGCTTTGATACAATCTGTATTGTAAAAAGCACTATATAAATAAAGGTGACTTGACTTGACTTGAAATTCTATGAGGAAATATTAGAGGCATCGTTTAATGCTAGTATAAACTATCCTTTAAATCTTGAATGTTTGTCAACTAGAATGAAAGCATGTTTTCTTTAAAAATCATTGTAAGGCAAAGAAAATTGACTGATTGAAGAATCCCCCATTAGTGACAATTTGCACTTCAGCTCAAAAAGACGAGGCGAGGAGGCAGAGGCTGGTTTTATTTAGAATCATTCTGGCCCTTGAGGATGCACTTACATAAGCAATACACATGCAGTCTCATGACAACACTACCTCAAGGTGTTTTTGCTTCGGTTTGCTGTCGGAAGTCTTTGGGGGAGAGATGAAACCATGTTTATTCAGTTGTTGCAAACACAATCTCAGCCTCTGCATTTAAGATCACCCTTCAGGACACAAGTAGAATGTCACGATGTTTCTCACTGTCAGTTGTGTAACTTGATGTTTCTCTGTCTGTCTTTCAGCCTGCCCTGCTAAAAGCTATTTTCAATGTTGATCCGGATGAAGTGCGCTCTCTCATTTTCAAAAAAGAGGATGTGAATGTACAAGTAAGATTTTAACCTGTTAAAAAAAATCATGACCTGATTGCTTAATTGATCCACCACGTTTTTTGAATTGACTCAATTGTGATTAAGAACTCTCTTTATTTCTTTCAGGACAATGAGAAAAGGACACCACTGCACGCAGCTGCTTACCTAGGAGATGCTGAAATTATAGAGCTCTTAATTTTATCAGGTAAATGCACCTGAAGTATTCATCATGATGAAATACATTTCCTGAGGCTTCTCATATCTTCTCCCTTTGATTCCAGGTGTCTTCAGATCAGATGTGGCTTTGATGTATTGTTATACATGTTTCAATGTTTTTTGTGATGTAGGGGCGAGGGTGAATGCCAAAGACAACAAATGGCTGACTCCTCTTCACCGCGCAGTGGCATCCTGCAGTGAGGTACTACAAGCACAGAGCCATTCGGCAACCTATACATGTAGACTCGCGCTTGGACTTCCTGAAGAGTAGGATTGTCACAATACCAAAATATCAGTTGTGCATACCAGGGTTATTATAGTTAACTGAAACTAAAACTGTATTTAAAAACATTTTGGTTGTTTAAAATAAAATAAATGCTAAGTGAAATAAAATATTACAAAACTTATTGAAAGTTGATAAAAAAAATTATGTAGACATAAAAAAAAGTCAAAAACACGCAACAAAATTAATAAAACTTTCAAATTAAAACGTAAAAATAAATATAAAAACTATCAGATATCAAAATATGAATAAAAACTATAATGGTATACTAAAATAACACTGGTGAATGCCAAAATATATATCAGAATTTATCAGTGCAAAAACTGATTTTGAAACTATTCTAAACTATTTTGAAACTAACAAAATAATTTATTTAAAAAGTTAAATTAATTAATGTACGAATTAAATTAAAAACAATCAAAAATAGCCTACATTTGATTAATTAAATTGAATCTAATAATTATCAAAGTAAACGGTAATAAAATAAGATAAATTACAATCGTAAATAAATAAAAACAGAACAAAGATATAAGTGAGCTAAACACTGCTGTAAGATATCTGAAACTTCAAGCACTAAAAATTGAAGAATATAAAAATTAATTTATCTTGACACACGTCCAGTCTTCGTTTTTTGCCTATAAAGGCAACTGTTCTTGTTATTATTTTTGCTCTTGACATTTTGCAGTGCAAAAATACCAGTATTGAGTACCAATATACCAATATGAGTCAATTGACTTGACAAAATAAGGCAAAAAGAAAAGTAATGTTTCAGATTATTGATCTGCCTCTTCATATAACCTTGTGTCTTGCAGGAGGCAGTGCAGGTTTTGTTGAAGCACTCTGCTGATGTAAACGCTCGAGATAAGAACTGGCAGACCCCTCTACATGTGGCCGCTGCTAACAAAGCGGTTCGCTGCGCTGAGGCGTTGGTGCCGCTGCTTAGCAACGTTAATGTATCCGATCGGGCTGGACGAACCGCTCTGCACCACGCTGCCTTCAGTGGCCACCTGGAGGTCAGTGAAGAAGCATTTGCATATGTGTGGGTTTGTTGAAATTATGGTTCAGAATTCATTAAGAGCTTGAGGTACAATTGAGAGATGAATATTTTAACATTATATAAATTGAGGGGTTTTTTTTACACTGCAGATGTATTGTTTAATTAATGTCCTCCCTGTGTAAAGTATGCATGTTTTTCTTTTTTCAGATGGTGCGGTTACTGCTATCCAGGGGAGCTAATATAAATGCGTTTGATAAGAAGGACAGAAGGGCGATCCACTGGGCGGCATACATGGGTGAGACAGAGCAATGTTTGTTTTTCAGTCCTTTTCACGGCCATATGTGGGATCTATAAATTCAAAACCCATTCAAATCCTTAACTATTAATTTTTTCTGTATCCCAGGTCATATGGAGGTGGTGAAACTGCTGGTGTCGCACGGCGCGGAGGTGACGTGTAAGGATAAGAAAGCTTACACACCCCTTCACGCTGCGGCGTCCAGCGGGATGATCAGTGTAGTGAAATATCTGCTGGATTTGGGAGTGGATGTGAGTGTTAACCTTTCACAAAAATCATATTGTCTTAAAATAAATGTTTACTATGGATGATATTGAATATACAGAAATTTTGCTGCCGATATTAAAAACACACTAGTGGTCGATGGCGGATATTTAGTTTAATTATAGACAAATGAAACATGCTGCAACACTGCAGTAATATTGTAATATTTTACAATGTATAATTTTACATATTCACTTAAAATTAAAATAAGTATAAATGAAAAAATAATTTAAAAACTATAATTTAATATAATAAAAAAAAATAGCTTGAAACTATACAGAATAAAAGTATTTATACTTTTAATAACAGCTTTTTGAATCTGTGATTCTAGTATTTCACAAATAAAGAATTTGTAAAAAAAAAAAAAAAAAAAATAGTAGTAAATACTAGGTAAGGAAGTAAATGCTAGAGATGAATTACAATTTTCTTCCATTTTTCTTTTGCCGATTTGCGATTTTCTTTCTAAGAACTATTATTGACAGTATATGCAAACAAAAATCTACTTTTCTTTGATACAAAATAAAAATAAAAACAATAAGAACAAATAAACAAATTGCATATGTAAAATACATTTACATATGCCTGCCTCCAGAGCAAGATATCAAAGAATAGTTATACATAGACATGTGCCGGTATTCGGTAATGCGATAAATCGCGGTAATGGATATGCATGAAATTGTTATCGCGGGGGCTTCAAAATATCGTGAAAAATAATAGATCCGAATTTAGATTTTTAGAACGTGCACTAGCTTATTTTCCATCAGCTTAAAAAACGCTGCGTATTTGATGTGCAAAACACGTGCGCACTCTGAAGTAAACCAGTCCCTCCAGGATTTCACGATTTTTTTGTGTGATTTTTGCGATCAAAATGACTGATTTTGTGGTGGTAATTTCCAGAAATTTGTGAAAAAATTTGCGATTTTTATATTTTATAGGACATCACATTTACCATAATAGTATTATGTCAGATGCACAATAGTCATACATGACACAAATCACAAACAAAATGCATAAAGCTTGTTTATTTGGTCTAATCAAATTCTTTTTTTTTAAATTGTGCTGTAGCCTATTGTTGTTGCTTGATTAACATTAACAGCACTGACAACAGCAGGTAAATTAGGTTACTGTCACTTTAAGACCTACTACAGTAATGACAAACGTCCCAATCAGTTATTAGGCCTACTGATTGTTTTACATAAATACCTGCCAAGATGAATATTTTGAAGTAATTGTAGCTATGTGTATTTGTTCAAGCGCTATAAAGAGAATTCAATATTCTAACTAGGCCGACAGGCGGTGACACGCAGTCAGTCAGGCAGTCAGTCACACGCACGCACACACACTTGCAGTCAGAGACAGACTGTCACTCGATTGGATGAAATTAATTCTCTTTCACGGTATACTGCGCTTTTAATAATTCTTTTTAGTACCATCGAGCATATCATACTTTTTGTTATGTCATTCAATCATGTTAAACGTGTTAATAAGTTTGCCCTATACTGCCCAATGAAAACCTGGGCGCTTATGTGAGAGGGGCAGGAGAGACGCATTTTCTTTCGCCATGTTTCTGACAGACCGCTCAAAGACATCACGCGTGCGCAACATCTGTATCCACGTAAAAATGCATTGAAATTAATTAACTAGATATATTTCAATTGGGTGATTATAATTTAATGTTTTGTGAGGTCTTTTTTTTTTTGTGATTATTTTGCGGTTAAATCAGGAATTATGCAGGATCGCAAAAAAATGCGACATTTTGTTGATTTTGCGTTGTATTCAGCGATCGCAGAATCGCGAAAAACTGGAGGGACTGGTAAACAATCCCCACATGTAGCACTGTGTGCATGCGGCGCAGTGCGCACTCTAGTCTAATGTAAACAAGCCTCACATGAAGAAGGAGGAACGCTGCCGACGATTTATCCTTCTAAAAGCAGGACTTACCGAATGGTATACATAATTTCGATCAATCAGTGGTCTTCAACCACGGAAAGAGGTCAATAAAACTGCAGGAGAACAATTATGTCACAGAACATTACATTTACCTCAGGAAAGCCATTTAATGACCAGAACGTTAGTTGACTAGAAAAAATTGCTATAGAGAGGAGTATTTTGCTAAATATGTGCACTATATTACATATTTTAATATACGTTTACTTGTCATTACATAATTGTTATTATAATGAAAATTATATTATATTTTTATATTTATATTATTATTATATGTTATTATATGTATATATATGTTTAGATACCCCCAATCCATCTGTTTCTCTTGTGCAATTAAAATATTGTGATAATACCGTATACCGTGATAAAAGCTCAATCAATTAATCGCAGCATGAAAATTTTATACTAGTTATACATCATCACACTACTGCCATTCTGTCAGTGACTTAAATTAATTTCTCTCAAATCTACTTTTTTTTTGTATTTTGGCAGTGTGCAATTTTATTTTTGATTTTCATTGGTCCAGTCAAAAGTGGCAGTTAGTTTGATTGACAAGAACATAATAAAATGCACAATGGGTCTTGCTTTCACACAGGCATTTGTAGATTTGGGACAGGGTGATTTGTTCCAAGTATGTTTTTAGAGGGCATTATGCCAACTTTTTCATGCAGAGACCCACTTTAAAGGCACTAAGAAAGAAGCCTGCTGTGCATTTAAAAAAGCATGTATAGCTAATTGGGTTACACCACAATTAGGGATGGGCATTTTTCAAAAATATTGCATTCGAATATTCGGGCTCATATAAATCGAATATTCGAATATTCTTTTATTTAAATGACGTTTAACGAAAAAGACGTTATTTTTTTAATTATTTTTTTTTCACGTTTTTGTCACCATTTCTGAACAAGCTTACAATTTGGCAATATACACAACAAGCTTACAATATATGTTAAAGTTTTCTTTTAGTTGAAAACATTAAATAGTAGGCCTATGTGTAAACAAAAAATATAAAAAACAAAAGCATTAATAAAAGCATGCTCAAGCAGCGCGAATGGGAAAAAAAAGCCTAATAAAGCGGTTGCGCCAGATATCGTAGAGAACGTACACGCACACTCGAGTCAGCATATGATTATCGTGTTTGTATTGTTTCACGTTTTCATTGAGAAAAACAATATCCACATGTAGGGGCTCCGCCAGCAATTTATGCTCGAGTGAGAAAAGGCGCTGCGCTGACAGACGCTTCAGAGACACAAAGATAACGGTGTTCTAAGTTTCTAACAGCACTTTGTGTTTTCTGTTCTTAAACCGGTCTCCCTCAACGAAACTTAAAGGAAGTATGTATCAAAATCATTTTGCTATAAGATAAGTTATAATTTCGGATCACGCGGGGTCCAGCTGCGCTTACCTGCAGTCGTGATGCTGTGTTGGACAGCTGTCTTTCCTCAGTCGACTGTTTGGATTTCATGTGATTACTCATTGTGTTAAGGATATTATAACTCAGATTAATTAATTAATTTGATCAAAAGTAATTCCATTTAGTAAGATAATTTTCAAGTAATTCCAAACTTCGCGAGGCAGACGACAACATTACGTGATCAAATACACACAACTTAACACACTCCACTTGGAATTTATCATGGATTCACTGCATTTACGGCCAGCAAAGCAACGTAGTAAAATTCAAATAGTATTTTATTTTTCTAATAATAATTACAGATCGAATATTCGTGCACATCCCTAAAAACCACAATGCTTAAATTGGTTCAGTTTCATTCAGTAGCACATTCTATTTGACACGTTTGTAATTAAACTCTTCTGAAAGCCTGCGCAGTTTAAAGTAGGGCTGTTATGAGGCATCTGCGTAATCGATGACGTTGATTTGCGACAATGCGTCTCACTGTGAGTAAAGGAGTCTTGTTTTGTGTGAACATGCAGAGACAGAGAAATGTGCACCCACAGCAGCTTCAGTGGATCTTCAGATGCAGCTCAAGCGTACTTACACTTGGTTACAAAACTTTTAGAATACCTAGTCGTTTCAAAATAGCTGATAGATGAACTCATGCCTTGATTGGTGTTATGGACTTTGGCATCTTTGGTACTGTCGCTATGGTTGTCGGAGTTAGAATGCGGTTTTGACTTCAGCTGTTCGTTTTTCTTCTACTGAATGAAGAAAATATTTCAAGACTCACACCTGTAAGCAATCCCAAACACACCTGTTGGCAATCCCAAACAGTGACTGAATGCAGCCATAATGGACAGCCATCATAATTTGTATTACAGATAGATGTCTTTTCATTCTTGGCTCTTTCTTATGAGAATTTTTGGATAAAACATTGAATATTTAATTGCAGTTTACAAGTTACGGTTATTATTTTAATCGATTAATCTGAAAATAATTAATATATTTATTAACATTAAAAATAATCGATAGATTACAGCCCAAGTGTGAATGTTGTGTACCTGATCATTTAAACTGTGGACATGCTTGCAGATGAATGAGCCAAACGCATATGGGAACACTCCGCTGCATGTGGCATGCTACAACGGTCAGGATGTGGTGGTGAACGAGCTGATCGAGTGTGGCGCGAATGTGAACCAGGTTAATGAGAAGGGCTTCGCACCCCTGCACTTCACCGCAGCCTCACGGCACGGAGCGCTCTGTCTTGAGCTGCTTGTGGGCAATGGAGCTGATGTCAATATCAAGGTAGAGCCTCTATTAGGGCTTCACATGTATGACAAAAACCACCACTGGATTAGATTAGATTAATAGAGCTGCAGAAAAACAGGTTTGACTGGTTATTTATCATTGTTTTCTCCTTGCACAGAGTAAGGACGGTAAGACCCCTCTACATATGACCGCAATCCACGGGAGGTTCTCAAGATCTCAGGCGATTATTCAGAATGGTGAGTCTTAATTTTTCTGTGTTCCATTATTGAAACCTGCAGTATCTGACTGCGTCAACTTTGTCTGTTTCGTGTATGTGTAGGTGCTGAGATAGACTGTGAAGATAAGAACGGGAACACTCCTCTGCACATCGCAGCTCGATACGGACACGAGCTTCTCATCAACACACTGATCACTAATGGAGCTGATACAGCCAAGTATGAATTCACATTCCCCATGCGCTTGTTAATTACTGAACATAACAGCTTTGTTACATTTGTGCACTAACTGTTGACATAGATGTAGGCAGGAATTCATTATATATATCATCTTTGGAAATCCCAAGAATGTTGTAATTGATCCCACATGCATACACAGTGCGATGCTCCTGGCTTTCTGATTGTAACGTTGGCTCTTTTTCATTTAGGAGGGGAGTTCATGGCATGTTTCCACTGCATTTGGCTGCTCTCAGCGGCTTCTCTGACTGCTGCCGTAAGCTGCTGTCATCTGGTAAAACACTTTCTGTGCATGGATTACAATATTTGTTGTTTTTTAATAGTCTGCTCTTTTCAATATAAAGATGAACTGAATGGGTCTCTGTCTTCCAGGCTTTGATATAGACACCCCCGATGACTTTGGAAGGACCTGTTTACATGCTGCTGCTGCTGGCGGGTGAGTTTCTTTTTGATTTTATGGTCAATGACATGATGCAATGTTTTATGTTTTTCTTGGTCCAAATCTTTTTATTTAGAATTAATAAAATAAAAAATAATAATAATAATAATAATAAAAAAAAAAAAAATATATATATATATATATATATATATATATATATATATATATATATATATATATATAATTTAAATATACATTTTTATTTTTATTTTTTTTCTGAATTAAATGTAATAATTTTTTTTTTAAGGTCAGGGGTTTTGTAGCTGATACTACATGATAAATAGAATGCTTCAAAGAGACCCACTGGTGTATTTAGCTATTTTTAACAAGAATGTATTTCAAGAACATATTTAAGCATAAAAAAAATTATGAGATGAGAAAGGGTCATTCATTGAATCCTAACCCACCGATCAAACTATATAAACTATTAACGGCCGATAACGATCGGTGCCCGATCAACCCAAGCACCCTTATTTAAGGCATAAATGTCAGAGGTATACAAATATCTTGATATCATAAATAAGATAAAATAAAACACTTTAAAAGAATACAAATTTTAAAAGAAACTTAGTTTGGCATCATTTTTTTTTTTTTTACAGTTGGACAAATAATAGTTATAATACAAAGTAATAGTTTAACAAAATTGCTTTGTAGTTTATAAATATTTTAAAAACTTTGTCATGTGGTGCGACCAACATGGAGAAAAACTTAAATCATAAAATTATATCATAAAGACCCTCATGACTGTGTGCCAAGGTCAACAAGTTTCTTAAAATACCAGATAATTTGAACTTTTTTATGGTAATGCAAGGTTAGTTCAGTTTGTAAAATGCCATGTGGTGGCCCCCAAAAATGTATGTTATTTATAAAGTATATTAATAAATAAAACATATTTTTCAAGTTTCAAATTTGTACACTGTGATGTAAGGAAGCACACAAGGTGCAAGGAAAATAAATGAATGATTGCTACACCACACATTCACTTTAAAGTCATTAAATTGAAACTTTCTTGACATTTTGAACTAGACTAAATATTTCTTATTGTGAATACTTTTTGTTGTTGTTGTGATTAACCAACCTAGTGTAACCCATTTAATGTCATTCGTGCAGTTTGAGCATGTATTACAGTATTTAATAAAACATGTTTTCCACTGCAGGAACCTTGAGTGTCTGAATCTCCTCCTCAACACGGGGGCAGATTTCAATAGGAAGGACAGTTTTGGAAGGTGTGTTTACCTGTACACTACCAGTGTCATCCATTATGCTAAAATGTTTTTGATTCTGGGGCTTGAGAAAATATTCTCTTCTTTAGGACACCTTTGCACTACGCAGCTGCAAACTGCAACTACCAGTGTCTGTTTGCTTTGGTGGGTTCAGGAGCCAATGTCAATGAGCTGGACAAGAGGGGCTGCACCCCCCTCCACTACGCTGCTGCTTCTGACGCAGATGGAAAGTGAGTTACCATAAGCACTATGGTTGAGTTGGATGGGTAATTTCAAAGCAAATGAATTTACCAGTCTCTCTCATTCCCTCCCTAGGTGCCTGGAATATTTGCTGAGGAATGATGCTAACCCAGGGATCCGAGACAATCAGGGCTACAATGCAGTGCATTACGCCTCTGCTTATGGACACCGCCTGTGTCTGGAGCTGGTGAGACGACTTAAAATCACGTGATAGGTCTATGCTTTTAATATTTTCAGCTTACTGTATTTCTGTCCTCTTTATTAGATTGCTAGTGAAACTCCTTTAGATGTGGTAAGCACTATGACACTCAACATAAACACCTTTAAGATCATCACTGCCCTTGAGTAATCAGACTTAATTAAATCTGTTGTGTCTTGTCTTGAAGTTAATGGAAACCTCAGGGACAGACATCCTAAATGACTCTGATGTACGTGCTCCTGTGAGCCCACTCCACCTGGCTGTGAGTACAATCTCCATCTGTATGTTCAACAAATGTTGGGAAACATTACAATTTTCTTGCGTCCTGGCTGGGGTTCGTCTCAGATTATATAATGGTTGTCCTCAGGCATATCATGGACACCACCAGGCTCTTGAGGTATTGGTTCAGTCTCTGCTGGACCTGGATGTGAGAACAGCACAAGGGCACACGCCGCTGGACCTGGCTGCCTTCAAAGGCCATGTTGAATGTGTGGATGTGCTCATCAACCAGGGGGCTTCCATCCTGGTGAAAGACTACACGCTCAAACGCACCCCCATCCACGCCGCTGGTATGTTGTACAAAGACTAATTAGATAGCATGAAGTTCAGTTATCCCCAAAATTTGTGACAGTTTACCAAACACAGATCATTTGTGTATCTTAACGGGTAACCATATTTCGAGAAAAGTCTTTATCTCATAAAACTATTTTGTTGCTCAACATGAATGCATTTTTTTTATATCTGTTTTATATATTTTTAGAATTACTCAAAGGATTAGTTGATAGCAAATAATATGAATGCGTATAATTATGCAAAAAAAATTAAATGCTTGTTATCTTTTTTAATGTTTTAAAATATTAAAAAAATGTAAGATCAATTTTACAAATTTTTTTTTTTTTACTGAATTTACATTTATAGCAGTTGATATAAATGAATATATACTGAAAAACTATTCTTATTAAAGGTTGAGACTGTAAATGATAGCAGTTATAAATGCATATATGCTGGAAATTTTACTTTATTATTTTTTTTTATCATTTTATCAATAATTTATCATTTATTATTACAAATTTATTTTTTAAATATATTTTATTTACTGAAAGGATTGTGTGGCCTCTCCCGGTACAAACAAACAGGATTGGGCAGCCGCATTCGTCATTGTTGTGCGTCAAGGTCAAGTGTTACTCTTTTGGCGTAAGTCGACTTGCGTACGTCCGTCTGCCAGAAGCTAGTTATTTTAGTCGATAAAGTTTTAAAAATGGATATTTTTCTTACGCGAACGCTTCACTTCAGAAGGCCTTTTTTGCCAGAGCCGTGTGGAGAACTTTTATCATGGATGGACAGGCTTTGATGGACTTCCAAAAAAATATACCCATTGACTCCCATTATAAGGCTTGCAAGAGCCAGGACATTTTTTAATATAACTCCGATTGTATTCGTCTGAAAGATTAATGTCATATACACTTAGGATGGCTTCAGGGTGAGTAAATCATGGGCTAATTTTCATTTTTGGGTGAACTATCCATTTAAGGCATTTAATGATAGAAATGAATGATTGTATATATACTTAAATAAGTTTGATTTTATTGCTGTTATCTTTTTTTATTATTTTTTAACTATAGAATTATATTTACTCAAATCACTTAAAGTATTTGGAAACAGAAAATGTTCAAATCCATTGACAAAGCTGTTTATAGATTCTTGACACAAGGCAGAGCTAACACCTGTTGTTAATCAGCCAATCAGACACAAGCTCGATGTTGTCGGCAGATTTATCATATAATATATGCAATATATATCGATCTATCGCTAACCTCAGAGGGATTTAACCTGTTACTGTATATGTATGGACATAAACACTCATGACGTGTGTATTTGTGCCTATTCTCTTGCCTTGCAGCCACAAATGGTCACTCTGAATGTCTCCGTTTGCTCATCGGAAATGCCGACCTGCAGAGTGCAGTGGACATCCAGGATGGGATTGGCCAGTAAGTACAGGACACAAAAAAACAACAATTTTCATGTTCTTCTTGTAGAAGTCAATGGAAATTACAGATATATTCATATACGTGATTCTCAGGACTCCTCTGATGCTGTCAGTTCTGGGCGGACACACAGACTGTGTTTACTCCCTTATTAATAAAGGAGCCAATGTTGATGCCAAAGACAAGTGGGGCCGCACTGCTCTGCACAGAGGGGTAAATCGCAACTCATTGCACTAGAAGTATTTCTACTGGCACTGGCTCTCTCCTCTGCTAGTGCTTCCTGTCGTGGCTCATGGATGTGTGTGTTGTTCCAACCAGGCGGTGACGGGCCATGAGGAGTGTGTGGAGGCTCTGCTGCAGCACAGTGCCAGTTTCATGGTACGGGACTGTAGGGGGCGCTCTCCAGTGCACCTTGCGGCCGCCTGTGGCCATGTTGGGGTTCTGGGGGGCCTTCTGCATGCTGCCCAGTCAGTAGAGACCATTCCTGTCATCACTGACCACCAGGGCTACACGCCCCTTCACTGGGCCTGTTACAACGGTGAATAAACGCACTTGCCAGTCACAGATGGATACACCATACCTGTCTAAAGGCCTGCTCACACCAAGTCTGATGGAACTTAATGCAGGGTTCCCACAGTCAAGGAAATATCAGGGAATTTAAAAATGGGAATTTCCATCTGTTTGGATTTCCATCATTTGTTTGGAGGCGCAGGAAGCTGAATCATCTTTTGAGCTACATTCAGATTTCAGGTTGTTAGCCATTTTTAGAGACTTTCATGCACAGATAAGCATAATTATTGAAATCTTATTTTAAGGGGAAAAAAAACTGGCATAAAAAGGAAATCCTCTTTAGCAATCTCTATGTAATAAAAATAAATTATAAAAATATTATGTAGTAATAATAATCTCATAGGACAGGTCATGGAAATTTATTGGTCAAAATGTGTGGGAACCCTGTAAATCGCACTATGGTGTCTATTTTTGTTTATTTTTCTGCAAAATGTTTAAATCGGAATGAAAGCATGAAATGGTCTGAAACATACAGATTTCACTTGCATTAATCTGAAACAACCCATATATATATATATATATATATACTGTATATATCTAGGGGAGCGAAGCCAAATCTCAATGGCCTGATTTGTTGTGACTACACCATAAAAAAGGTCAAACCAGCATAATCACAAAATACGATCACTGTCACATGTTCACTAGCCAGAGTCTGTCATTATTCCTATTTTAAATGATGTTTGAGTTACTATTCTTATCACTCGACGCCTGTGATTTCCTTTACCGATTCGGACGGGACTGACATCACCATGTTTATTACAGAGGTGGGAGTGTGTGTTTTCTAGACGTGGGTCTTACAGAAGTTACATTATATTTGTTAATATAATTTAAATTTATTATAAAAACCCTATTTAAGTCAACTTCACGAGTTTTTAGCAGTGGCTGTTTATAATTAACTTGCTTAAGTGAGCAGAGAAATCTAGACCAGTATCTTACTCTCACCTGACACTGATATTAAAATGTGCAGTAAAAGTTTCCACGATTTGGCTCTATGTATTGATTGTATGTTATTTTTTCCTTCGGATAACATCCATATTGAAATAAAAGCATGCCAAAGATTGGTGCAGAAATAGTAGCTCAACAATCACAGACATTCACATTCCGACAGGATTCGATTTCTCAGAGGACCGTTGAGTTTGAGTAGGTCATTTTTCTCAGAATTTTTACAGAGGTGTGAGGAAAAACAATGACTTGGCAGATTGGGACGGGATTAAAATCACAAAGTACGACTGTGAAACATGAATTTTTCAAACGTCCTCCTGGAGAACTAGTCCCGTCCGAATAGGGCTTTTGAGGGATTTTTTTGGTCTTGTTGGATAAACTGTTGTTACATCAGATTCTCTCTCTCCAGGTCATGACACTTGTGTTGAAGTGTTGCTGGAGCAGGAGTTATTTCATAAGACTGAAGGGAACACTTTTAGCCCCCTTCACTGCGCTGTGTAAGTGGATTTAGGTTGGTTTGGTGTGTGTGTGTGTGTGTGTGTGTAAGAAGGGCAAGAGTATTGAAGCTTTGTTTTTTTTATGACCTTCAGTATAAATGACAATGAAGGAGCAGCTGAGATGTTGATAGACACACTTAGTCCTGCCATCGTCAATTCAACTGATTCCAAAAACAGGTACCACTCATACTTCTCTTTATTCATTCTTAATTCATTCTATGCTACTTTCATTTCTTTCTTTCGTTTCTTTAATGAATGTCAAGGGTGGGCAAAAAAGTATTATTGTTAACAAAAACTAAATACCTATAAAAAAAAAATTGTTAATTGGAATACAGCTGAAATAAAATGAAAATATTATATTACAACTTTTTTAAATTGTAAAATTATGTGAAATTCTCATTATTTAGCATCTTTTGTTGTGGTTGAGGTCCAGGCTGTAATTGTTGTTCTCTCTGTAACAGGACTCCTCTTCACGCTGCAGCATTCACAGATCACGTGGAGTGTCTGCAGCTCCTGCTGGGTCATAACGCACAGGTGAACTGTGTGGATGCTGGAGGCAAAACCCCACTCATGATGGCTGCTGAGAACGGCCAGACCAATGCTGTCGGTAGGAGTTTGACACTTTTTTTTGTGTTTACAGTTAACGGAGTTTGTGTTTGGTTTTGATGTCTGTCTGTGTTTGGCAGAGGTGTTAGTGAGCAGTGCAAAAGCAGATCTCACGCTTCAGGATGCCAACAAAAACACTGCTCTCCATCTGGCCTGCAGTAAGGTAAGAAACTCTGTTCTGTTATGTCTTCATTTCTGTAGAAGATGTTTTTGCGTTCTGCATTGAGCTCAAGCAATGGGACATTGCATCTAGTATAGATTTGGGGATTCTCTCCTATCTGTTACTCACACTATTGATTTTCATTTGCTCTCTATAGGGTCATGAAACCAGTGCCTTGTTGATCTTGGAGAAGATCACTGACAGAAATCTCATCAACTCCACGAACGCAGCTTTACAAACGTACGTACGGTCAACACGTAGAAATGATGCACTGACTTACCAAAATATATTAACAAGTGATGGTTTTTTTTCCGTATTAATACGGATTTCTGTATTTTCTGACCTTAAATTATGACCCACGTGAATTGCTTAAATCCGAGAAAAAAGTTGTTGGGGTAGGAGGGGGGTGGTGAGGTGCTTGGTTACTGTATGATGATTGAAATCGCGAAATGGCCTTAAACGATTACTAAAACTGCTAAATGTTACTTTTTCTAATACTTTTTTATTTCATGCATGGATTGCTTCTCACAGCGCTGCACAAGCTTGTGGCGCCATTTGTGGGACACTATTAGCATGTTAAGCCAGGGTTCAAAGCCCCAAATGCGAGTAAAATCGTGTTACTCGCCAGTTGCCCAGTAACTTTTAAATGAATTTTGACAGTGAATGTTTTTGAGAATGTGATACGCCTTAGTGCGATCATCAAATCGCAACGGCTATGATTGTAATTATATAAATATATAGTCTGACACGCTCTATGTATCGGAGTAAATGCTTGTCTGCAAGGGCTGAGTGTTTGAGTCGCTTATAATGTGCATTTTGGAACGCAACGTGCTTCAACCACCTTCCCCAATTCGTAATGAGAATAAATCTGTTGTTGTCAACAAAGAGAAGCGCTAAGGTCTCCCATCCGCCAAAATAAAAGCAAAAAAATGGATGCATCTCTTGATGAAAAAAAAAAAATGTTGTGATGTTATTTCCATCAAGAAGTGCATACATTATTGGTTCAAGATTCCAAGAGTCCAGCATTCTGTAAAGTCTCTCCAGCACATCCCAAAGACTCTCAATGAATTAAAGGTCTGGCCTGCCGATTCATGTGTGAAAATGATTCGTCATGCTCCCCAATCATTCTTTCACAATTTGAGCCTGATGAATCTTGACATTCTCATCCTGAAATATGGCCATGATGTGTCTTCCTACATGGTTGTTTAAGAAATGAAAAGCTACACACTCCATCAATTAGGGTTAGAGGAATCATATATGCCAAACATATAACATGCTAGAAACATGATAATCACACCAATAATGATCGTTAAGTATTTGCGTATTTAAATATATATAAATGCCTCATTCTATTCTAATAGTATGTATTATTGCGATACTAAGATAATTCTTGAATAATTAAAAAAAATGACGAATAATGATTTTCTTTTACTTGATCACATGCCTGATTAAAGAATAAGCCTAATATTAAGTTCTCATTTTCCAGGCCCCTGCATGTTGCTGCCAGGAATGGCTTGACTGTGGTTGTCCAAGAACTACTAGCTAAGGGTGCTAGTGTGCTAGCCGTGGATGAAAATGGTAAATGCTGATGGTTTATAACCTTACCATAATCATGACTAGAGTTATTAATGTGTGTTTAAAATAAATAGTATGTTTAGAAATGTGCAAAAAGTTGGTGATCCTTTTACGTGCATACACATTACCATTAAAAAAATTTTGGAATCAGTAAGATTTTATTTATTTTGATACTTTTATTCAGCAAGGATGTATTAAATTGATCAGAAGTGACATAAATATTTTGCACCAGATCAGCATATTAGAATGATTTCTGAAATATGACACTGAAGACTAAAGTAATGATGCTGAAAATTCATGTGTTTTGCCGTCACAAGAATAATTATATTTTAAAACATTAAAACGTTTATTGTAAATTGTAATATTTGGCAGTATTACTGTTTTTACTGCATTTTTGTAAAAGCAGCCTTGTTGATCACAAGAACCTTCTTTCAAAAACATAAAATAATCTTACTGACCCTAAACGTTTGAGTGGTACTGTGTGTATGTTTTTATGTATTTCTTTGTGTATGCAAATTTTATAACCTTTTTTTTTACCCCTTTTTGTTAGTAAACAATAGATTTTTTGGAAATCGTGGAAATTTAAAAATCAAGAGATTATGGAATTTTGGTTGCAGGGTTTACAGATAAATAAAACAAAACATTGATCTCCTAATATTATTTTTAAATAATATTTTTATCATTTAATTCTTTATCCGTACGTTATATTGGATAATAATTGTTTTATCATTAGTATCAGTCCAAATTTCTCCTTTGTCGCATCCCTAATTCTCACATGGCAGTTTTGTTTACCATAATAGCATAAAACCATTCTGAAGGCTCTTCTCTCATTTCTCTGAAAGGCTACACTCCAGCCCTGGCTTGTGCTCCTAACAAAGACGTTGCAGATTGCCTGGCGCTAATCCTGGCCACCATGATGCCAGTGTCTCCCGGCGGAGGTGTGGTGCCCAGCCTCACGTTCAGTGCCATCAATCACTACACCAGCCCCACTAAAAGCGTCACGTTCGACAGTCTGCCCATGCTCCGCTCCGAACACAGCTCCTATTGCAGTTTCAACAGCATCAGCCGCCACGACGGCTTCAAGGACGACGAGCTAAACGACTCTGACTCAGAGACTTACTGAGGTAGAGGAAAGGAGAGGCTCACATCTTGTCTTAATTTACCCAGCGGCCGGCCACTCCGCAGAGCCTTAACTCTCTACACACACAAACACACGTGTATATGAGGCGCTGCAGGCTGGCGCTCCCAGCCCCTTTATCCATCAGCTCAACCTCTGCCAGCACATCTTGCCCTACACAAAAATAATGGATAAGTGGGCGGACCTCCCGACATGGCAATAACGAGACAAGAATCAGCAGCCTGGGACCAACATTTGCACGGGCAGTTTGACACTGTCACAGTGCATCTGGGATTCGAGATTCAGCTCTTTTCAGATCGTGAGGGAAGATTTGAATCAGTCCCTTACAAAAGACTGGAATATTTGTGATGCTTTCAACAGTTTCAAGTCAGTGTGCACTTCTGAATCGATCATTTACAACTTGGGTAAAGAAATGATTTATTTTTTAAAATACGATTTTAATACGTGTCAATTTCTCTGTCCCTCTGAGGGGAAAAAAAATAATCACAGCGTTTCAAAACCGAGGACATGAAGATCAGCATTGTAATGCTTCTGGCCACAAGCATGAGTGATGTTAAAAAGCTAACTGTCTCCATCTTCAGTTTTAGGATAAATTATTCTTTTTATCTATGGTATTTATTTTTACTTTCCATATTTCATCATCATTTTGTGCCTTCATAAATTACTGTATGGAGGGAAGGGGCAGCTTGTGAGAACAAATCTACGATGCACAAGAAGTTCAACACTACGTCTGTGAAAAGCACTGAAAATGAAGGGGCAAACGACTCCCAGCATGCTTTGCTCCAGGATGAGGAACACTGTGTAAACCAATGGTAGAACAGAATTTGATCTCTTTGTATGTTGATATATGAATATAAATATATATTATATTTTTTCTGGCTCTTATTAACATGATGTTTTGGGCATGTATGCTCGCTTTGATTTAGCAAATGAAACCACTCAATCCTTTGATGACCTGTCAGAAAACCTGTGTTTGTCTCTTTTCAAGCTTTGATTTTGGAATGATTGAAACTGGAAATCTGTTTAAAACAGCTTCCCGGCTGAGAGGGGGCCAGCAGTTATCTGTTAGCTTTCCTGTCCTTTTTTTGTGTGGAAAAAGAGTGATTGGTGCAGTCGATGGCCACTGCTGTCCCTCTACTCAGAACAAGAGATTCCTGTATATTTTATGGTTGTTTAAATAAATAAATGAGTTCAGTAATTTGAATAATCTTTTTTCTTGTCAAACATTTTAAGAGGACCTATTATGTTTTTTTATTTTTTACATTTTCAACTATTGTGTAATGTAATGTTGCTGTTTGAGCATGAAAAAGGACTCCAAAGTTAAATGTCCACTTCAAAGTGTTATTCTTTGTTATTCTCTATATCAGTCCGGCTCAGCACTGTTTCTTATGTCCCTGAAACGCCTTAATTGTAGTCTTGAGTTTTCTTCTGGGAATGTACGCATCACAATATTTCTTGTTTAAGCAAAAAAGGGGTGGAGGCCTGGTTAAAAATTGCATTAATAGTGTGTTGTTGTAGCCATGTAAAACTTGCTGTTATGGGTTAGAAACATGCTCAAAGAGGTTGACCAATCACAACACTAGTCCAGCTGACCAATCGGAGCACGTTGCGCTTTTCATGAGGGGCTTCATAGAGACAGGATCCAAAAATGGTTACAAACTGGTAGAAGATGTGCTGCAGCAATTAAAAAAAAAAAGTATTTTATGAACATTCATGCATGAAAACCTATTCTAGTAGACCCACCCCAAAAACAAAACTGTAATATGGCATCTAAGAAAACCATTTACAGGTCATAGACAACCTAGAAATATTAGGGAATTGTGGAATTTTGACCAATTTTAAATAAGTTAATAATTGAAATTACATTTCAATGTGTTATTCAATTACCATTTCAAAGGGTTCATGAAGGTTCAACGCGTGCTGCCTTTGTGTTTCCTGTCTGGACAAGAGTTCAGACAGTTTATCTCAATTAATATATATCAGCCACAACCTTATAACCACTGACAGGTGAAGCAAATAATATTGATTCTACTGTTACAAAGGCACCTGTCAAGGGGTGGGATGTATTAGGCTCCCTGAAGAGAAGAAACTTGAGGCTTCTGCTGCTGCAGCAGCGCCCGTCTCAGAGGCTAAGGGATCTTTAGCTTTTGCCTCTTAAGCCGGGGACAACTTAACGACTGCAAGGCCGATTATGAATATAATTTGAAGCTTACAACGGATCATGCCCAATCGTGCTGAGTCAGAGACAGTTGCATTCTGTCGGTGTTCTTTAGATCATCTTTCACCATCAATTCCAAAATCAAAATGAGTATGTCAACAGTGCCCACCGGTTTTCCTGAGAATGAGATGAGCTCACCATGCCTCTCGCTGCAGGACGGTGGTGGGCAATAATGGAGGTTTCACGCCCCATCTCTGAGGAGCCTGAGTATGGGGACCTCACCCCTCAGGGCTGTGGTGGGAAACAGTGGAGGCAGAGGAACTTCATGGCTGACATCCCTGGTCTTCAGTGATGCATCTGAGAAGGCTCAGTCCCTGCACTCAGGCTTCTCAGATGCAACACTGAAGACTATGGACAAGTGGAGAAAAGTGGAGGCAGAAAAAAACACAGAGAGAACTAGTGGCTGCCTAGTCCCCACAGGAAGCACCTGTGCCTACCTCGCAAGTACGATGTCAAGCACTGTAATTTGCTCTGGCCACCTTCCTGTTCGCAGGAGTGATGAGATAGTTAGTCGATTGGCCTCACTCAATAGCTGGCTGTCTAAGTGGTGTCTGCAAAATAATATAGAATTCATAGACAATTGGAAAAGTTTTTGGGGCAAACCTGACCTGTTGAAAAGAGATGGTATTCATCCCTCCTGAGATGGTGCTGCTCTTCTCTCTAGTAATTTGGCTCACAGTCTTAGAGATAAAACATGACAAGTTAGGCACCAGGTCAGGAAGCAGACAGACTGGCTTTACCGACCGTCTGCTAGCGGCCTCGCGTCACCAAGGGCAGATAAATCCCATCACATAGAGCCTCTTTCACCTAGATATCATCATATAGAGACTGTGTCTGTTCCCCGAATTTGGAAATCCAAAAAACGTCCAAACCCATCTAAGGTAAAAAATGTAATCGATGTTCAACAAATAAAAAACAGATATAATGCAGATGAGCAAACGATAAAGCTTGGGTTGCTGAATATTTGATCCCTTACTTCAAAAGCGCTCATAGTTAATGATATGATTTCAGATTATAATCTAGATGTTCTGTGTTTGACAGAAACTTGGTTAAAACCAAACGATTACATTACTTTAAATGAGTCAACCCCAAAAGATTACAGTTATAAACATGAACCTCGTTCGAAAGGCAAAGGGAGAAGTGTTGCTGTAATTTATAGTAATATTTTCAAAACCACTAAGAAATCTAGTTTAAAATAAACTTCTTTTGAAGTGTTGGTGCTTAATGTAAAAATATATAGTGTATTAATAATTTGCTGACTTTCTATCAGAATTAGTATTGGCTGCAGATAAAGTACTAATTGTTGATGATTTTAATATACACGAAGATAATGAAAAAGATGCATTTGGATTGGCATTTAAAGACATTGTAAACTCAATTGGAGTTAGACAACACGTGTCAGGGCCCACTCATTGTCGTAATCATACTCTAGATCTAATACTATCATATGGAATAGATGTTGATACCGACGGAATACTGCAGCAGAGTGATGACATCTCAGATCATTATCTAGTCTCATCCAAATTACATTTAGCCAAGGCTGCAAAGCCGACTCCGTGTTATAAATTTGTTAGACCTATCACTTCTGCCACTAAAGATTGCTTTATCAATAATCTTCCTAATCAATTTCATGATCTCAGCATATTGCAACAGAAACTTTTAACTCTCTCTTTTCCAGCACTTTAGACACAGTTGCTCTTTTGCGCTTAAAGAAGATTAAAGAAAATAGTCCAACGGCGTGGTACAACGAGCACAGCCAGAAAAATGGAGCGCAACTGGAAGAAAACTAAACTAGAGGTACTTCGGAGATCATGGAAGGAGAGCTCGATTGCTTACAGAGAGGCTTTAAAAGCTGCAAGATTTGCTTATTTTTCAACCCTATTAGAAGAAAATAAACATAATCCTAGGTATTTATTTGAACAAGTGGCTAAACTAACGAAAAATAAAGCTTCAAGCTCAGAAGTGTCCAAGCAACACAGCAGTAATGACTTTATGAACTTCTTCACTTATAAGATCGATAATATCAGGGACAAAATTATAACTATGCAACCGTCTACTACAGTATCGCAGCAGGGAGTGCATTGTTGTCTCCCTGAGGAAAAATTTGATTCATTCGTTACTATAGGAGAGGAAGAATTTTGCAAACTCGTTAAATGATCTAAATCGACAACTTGTATGTTAGACTCTATACCGACTACGCTACTGAAAGAGATGTTTCCAGATGTCATAGATCCTCTTCTTAATATCATTAATTCGTCTTTGTCTCTAGGATATGTACAAAAAAACTTTAACTTTAACTTGTTAAAAAAACGCAATTTTGATCATACAAAATTAGTCAATTACAGGCCGATCTCGAATCTGCCTTTTCTGTCAAAGATATTAGAAAAAGCAGTATCTTCACAACTGTGTTCCTTTCTTGAAAGAAATGGTATCTGTGAGGATTTTCAGTCAGGCTTTAGACCGTACCATAGCACTGAGACTGCTCTCATTAGAGTCACAAATGATTTGCTCTTATCATCCGATCGTGGTTGTATCTCTCTATTAGTGTTACTCGATCTTAGTGCTGCATTTGACACCATTGACCACAACATTCTTTTAAATAGACTATAAAACTATGTTGGCATTAGTGGAATTGCATTAGCATGGTTTAAATCATACTTATCTGACCGTTATCAGTTTGTAGCAGTAAATGAAGAGATGTCTTATCTATCACAAGTTCAGTATGGCGTACCACAAGGCTCAGTACTAGGACCAGTTCACTCTGTACATGCTACCATTAGGAGATATCATTAGGAAACATGGAATTAGCTTTCACTGTTATGCCGATGATACTCAGCTGTATATTTCTTCAAAACCTAACAAAACTTACCAATTCACAAAATTAACGGAATACATAGCTGATATAAAACATTGGATGACTAGTAATTTCCTACTACTAAATTCTGAAAAGACAGAGATTCTAATTATTGGACAAAAAACTTCCTCACGTAATAACCCAGAATACTGTCTAACACTTGATGGCTGCTCTGTTAAGTCTTCATCATCAGTTAGGAACCTGGGTGTGCTCTTTGATACCAATCTTTCATTTGAAAGTCACGTGTGTAGTATCTGTAAAACCGCATTTTCCCATCTTAAAAATATATCTAAATTACACCATATGCTCTCATTGGGAAATGCGGACCAATTAGTCCATGCGTTCATGACCTCAAGGCTAGATTATTGTAATGCTCTACTGGGTGGTTGCCCTGCACGCTTAATAAATAAACTACAGCTTCAAAACGCAGCAGTTCGAGTTCTTACCAGAACCAGGAAGTATGACCATATCAGCCCGGTTCTGTCAACACTGCATTGGCTGCCTATTAAACATCGTATAAATTTTAAAATATTGCTGATTACTTCCAAAGCACTAAATGGTTTAGCTCCGCAGTACTTGAGCGAGCTCTTAACGCATTATAGTACTTCACGTCTATTGCGATCTCAAAATTCCGGCCAGTTAATAATACCTAGAATATCAAAATCGACTGCAGGCGGTAGATCCTTTTCCTATTTAGCACCAAAACTTTGGAACAGTCTTCCTAACATTGTCCGGGAAGCAGACACATTCTGTCAGTTTAAAGCTAGACTAAAAACACATCTCTTTGACCTAGCATTCACATAATACATTATCGCCTTCTATAATTCAATGTTAGGCTGTATAGATTAGGTCAGCCGGAAATGCGAACACTTCCCAACACGGAAGTTAATCAATCAAAACTAACTTTAGCTGGAAAATAGCATTATTCAAGAACCGCTATAAAACCAAACCAATCTCTGTTACCTTAAAATATATGATGTCTGTAAAGCTGCTTTGAAACAATCTACATTGTTAAAAGCGCTATATAAATGATGACTTGACTTGACCAACTGTCCCCAAGTTTCTACAGAGAGCACCTGGGCCTGCCCCAAAAGTGCCCGCATGTTCCCCACATGGAGCACCCATGCAGGTCCCAGATAGGCGAAAACTACATATCCCTGAGCCTCTGAGGCAGGAGCTGAAGAGTCTCAAGAGTCTTCTCTTCAGGGAACACTGCCTGACAACATATCAAAGAGGCAAAAGCTAAAGATCCCTGAGCCTCTGAGACGGGAGCTACTGTAGCAGAAGCCTCAAGCTTCTTCTCTTCAGGGAGCACCCGTGCCTGACAAGACCTCAAAGAGGGAAAACTAAAGATCCCTAAGCCATTGAGACAAGAGTTAATTCAGCTAAAGCCTCAAGCTTCTCTTCAGGAAACACTACCTGACAACATCTCTAAGAGGCAAAAGCTAAAGATCCCTGAGCCTCTGAGACAGGAGCTGCTGCAGCAGAATCCTCAAGCATCTTTTCTTCAGGGAGCTCCTGTGCCTGAGAAGACCTCAAAGAGGGAAAAACTAAAGATCCCAGAGCCACAGAAGCAGGAGATACTGCAGCAGAAGCCTGCATGTTGTGCACAGGGAGTGCCTGTCCCTGACAAGATCCCAGAGAACAGAAATTTGAAGATCCCTGAGCTGCTGAGCTGCCTAGTTTTGACATAAATGTTACAATTGTGCCTGCAGGTTCCCCGAAACAGGGAGAAAGCCTCAGGATCCCCAAGCACCAGAGACAGAAGCAGAGGGAACAGCAGAGACAGCATATTTATTTAGAAAAAACTTTGACTTCAAATATGCTACTATGTTTTCTAGCTCCTCTATTTGAAATCCTTTTATACTGTAGGCCTATTTCAAAACGATAAAAAGACATGACATTTTGATTTAGTCTAAGAAGCAGTCATTAAACCAGCCCAACATGATTATGTTTGTTTCTTCAACAGGACAATGTAGGTGCCACATGTATGTTGTTTTAATTTAGTTTTCATTGGGTTGTGTTTCTAGTTAGCTTTACAGTTTGTTATATTAGTTCAGCCACCTGTTTGTCTCTATAGCCACTGATTCGATTAGGTTCCTCAGTTCAGGTGTGCCTTGTTAATTAGCTCCTTAGTTTGTGTATATAAGCCCTCAGTTTGAGTTGTTTTTTTTGTACTGTATTTTCTTTATTTAGTAGAGTAGAGTGTGTTTTGATTCTCCTGTTTTCTACTGCATTTTGATTAAAGCCTTTGTATCAGCACTTCCTTGTGTGTAGTGTGACTAACACACCATAACCGTGACAGAATACAGTACAAAACACCGTAAGTTGAATCCTGACATTTAGAAACGACTCCAGCCCATGAGCCCATTACATGGCCGAGCCTGGCTTCCTCGACAAGGCCACGAGGGCCAATCCTTCTTGGCTCCCTGAAACGACAGCGCCTTCCTGGTCTCCTGATTTGCCGCCGCCGCTCTGGAGGCTTCCAGTTCAGCAAAGCCACCTCGTTGTCAGCCTCCAGTGCAGTTTGCCCACCCTCCCACCCCTAAGGACTTATATGGCGCGAGGATCCGACTTTGTATCAGCACTTCCCGGTGTGTAGTGTGACTAGAACACACCACAATGCAGGTTGCAGCGCTTGGCAATCAAAGACAGGGACCAGCAGTTGGAATGGCAAAGCAAATTTGCTATTTATAGCATTTACATAAATTTTTGTAAAGTTTTAAATGTTTAATATATATACTGTATATATTAAATATAAGCATACTGTATATATTAAATATATATGCATATATATTCAATATTGTGCATATATGTGTTATATTGTGTTTGTAAATTTTTATTTGAATGCATGTATAATAAATAAACAACACAAACTTATTTATTATCAATGACAATACACCTTAATTAACACTGGTGTTATATAAATGTCTGTGCCACTTTTTATATATATATGGAGAGTTTTTACTAGACCAAAACATGTTCAGAAAACTTAACACGTTTAAGTTTCAGGAAAGTGATTGAATTGGACATTATACAACTATTTTACATAGATTCTTCCTCAGTCAGTTCTGTGGTCACAACAAATTTTTTTGTTTAAATAAACCTTTAATGTTAATACAAACTAAGTTGGTTGTGTGGAACCACTTAGGCACATGAACACTTAGCGTAATAGTAATATCAGAGTTATTACATCTGGACTGAAATGACAAGGCTACTGGGGCCGGTTGCAGCTGTGCGTATTACAACAACTTTTGAAGTACATGTTACAACTTAGTTACAATTTACACACTACTAAATGTTACAACTAAGTATTATTTACAGAAGCCTCAGGAGTAACGGTTGGAATAAAATAGCAGGCTGACTGAACTGCATCAATAATTTTCCTGACAAACGTACTCGGTTACTAACGTAACCTCTGTTCTCTCTAGAGAGGGAACGAGTACTGCGTAATAGCTTACGCTGTGGGGAAAACCTCTTTTCCTCGAGATATTGAAGCCAAAAATTATCCGTAATTTTTTATTAATGTAAAACGCTTTGCAGCAGCAAGCAGACATAGGCGAAACAGCTCGCGCGCCTATGGCTGCTCTTGCGGCAAATGCAGCAGCCTATCGAGAGGCGTTGCGTGACACATATCCAATGGGGGCATTACGCGCCCATTTCGTCACGTCCCGCCAGAAAAGGCGTGGTCTCGCCTTATAAATATAGCTCGAAAAGGCTGGTACACTGGTTTTCATCGCCGAAGCGAACCAGCGCTGTTGTATGCACGGCAAGATACGCAGTACTCGTTCCCTCTCTAGAGAGAACAGAGGTTACGTTAGTAACCGAAGAGAGGGGAAGAGAGGCTGAAAGCGTCATTCCTAATAACATAGCACCCCGAGGGGCTAATCATGTGACAATTAAACGCGCAGCCTGGGTGAAAACTTTTCAGCCTGATCTGGGTGGCCATACATGTGTCAATACTCATGGGGCTGAAGTAAACTCACTATCTGGGCCGCACAGCGGGGCAGATAGTACTGAAATCTATATCGCCAAAAGCTTAGCCTGCAAGGCGGGTACCTCCAGGTTATAGTACTTTATAAATGTAGACGGCGAGGCCCAGCCCGCGGCCGTACAGATATCCTGCAGGGAAACCCCGCTGGACCATGCCCACGAAGAGGCCACGCCTCTCGTGGAGTGCGCTCTGACACCCAAGGGGCACTGCAGGCCCTTTGCCGCGTAAGCGAGCACAATGGCATCCACTATCCATCTAGATAGGCTCTGTTTTGAGGCGGCGAGTCCCTTGGAACGCCCACCAAACAAAACGAAAAGCTGCTCAGTCTGTCTGAAAACAGACGAGCGCGACACATAAGCCCTTAACGCCCTGACAGGGCAAAGGAGACTCGCGTCTTTCTCCTCATTGAGAACCGGAAGGGCAGACAGGGAAATTACCTGGGCCCTAAACGGTGTATTGAGGGATTTTGGCACATACCCGTGCTTTGGTTTGAGAATGACTTTCGAGTCATTAGGCCCAAACTCCATACATGAAGCGCTTACTGAAAGCGCCTGTAGGTCCCCTATGCGCTTCACTGAAGTGAGAGCCGTGAGAAACACTGTTTTGAACGACAGGTGTTTCATGTCCGATCGTTGGATTGGCTCGAACGGGGGGCCTTTCATGGCCTCCAGGACCGTGGAAAGGTCCCACGCCGGGACTGAAGGGGGCCTGGGAGGGTTTAGCCTCCGAGCTCCCCTAAGGAAACGCACGACTAAGTCGTTCTTCCCCAGCGGCTGGCCAGGCACCTGTTTTGCAAACGTTGCTATGGCCGCCACGTATACTTTGAGCGTGGATGGGGTCCTGCCCCTATCCAGTAGCTCTTGAAGGAAGGAAAGCACTTCCAAAACCCCGCAGTCCACCGGTGAAAAGCCCTGGGCTTGACACCACGCAGAGAACACCGACCATTTCGAGGAATAGAGCCGCCTGGTAGACGGTGCTCTAGCCTGCGCGATCGTGTTTAACACTCCCTCTGGGAGGTTAGCGGGTACCCGTTGATGGCCCATGCGTGCAGGGACCACAGCTCCGGGCGAGGATGCCAGATCGAGCCCCCCGCCTGAGAGAGGAGGTCTCTCCTCAACGGTACAGGCCATGGGGCAGTGCTGGTCAACTGCATCAGGACAGGGAACCACGTCTGGTTCGTCCAGAGCGGAGCTATGAGCAGCACTGGGCATCCGTTTTCCTTGATTCGTTCCAGCACTTGAGGCAGGAGCGAGACAGGAGGAAAAGCATATAGGGGACAACGGGGCCAGACATGAGCCAGCGCATCCTTGCTTTTCGAGAAAAACTTCGGGCAATGAGCGTTTTCGTGGGACGCGAATAGGTCCACCTTCGCTCTGCCGAAGGTTCTCCACAGCAGCTGGACCGTCTGCGGGTGCAGCGACCATTCTCCTGCTGGGACATTGTTCCTGGACAGTCTGTCTGGTCCCACATTCAGGTGACCAGGCACGTGCGCTGCTCTTAGTGAGAGCAGGTTGTGCTGAGCCCAGACCAGGAGGCGTTCCGTCAGCCTGTGAAGGTTTCGCGACCTGACGCCGCACTGGCGATTTATGTATGCCACCACTGACATATTGTCCGACCGGACCAAGACGTGGTGGCCAGTTACTTGGGGACAGAAGTGCCTTAGCACTTTGTCGACTGCTATCATTTCCAAGCAGTTTATATGAAGGAGCTTTTCCCGTTCTGACCACAGGCCAGCTAGCGGTCTGCCCTCGAGCAGCGCTCCCCACCCCGAGGTGGAGGCGTCCGTAGACACCACCCTCACACTCGAAGCGGTCCCCAGACTCACACCTGACTGATACCAGTCGGCTACTTTCCAAGGTTTCAGAGCTGAAACGCACTGCAAGTCGACCCTGAGGCGAAACAGACCCGCTGTCCATGCCCTGGGCGGAACCCGCGCTTTCAGCCACATCTGCAGTGGGCGCATGCGAAGCAGACCCAACTGGAGTACAGAGGCTGCTGAGGCCATCAGACCCAGCATTTTTTGAAACCTTTTGAGCGGAACTATCGAGCCGTGGCGGAAAGATTTCGCGACGTGCTGAATATTTTGTCCGCGCTCTGGTGACAGGCGTGCTGTAATGGACAGCGAGTCTAACACTGTTCCCAGAAAGGAAATTTTCTGACTGGGAGACAGTGAACTTTTCGCCCAATTGACTGTGAGGCCCAGCCTCTCGAGGTGCACGAGTAAGGCGGCCCTGTGTTCTATGAGCTCTGATCGTGATCGAGCTAGAATCAGCCAATCGTCCAAGTAGTTCAGGACTCGCATGCCCTGAAGCCTCAGGGGTGCGAGCGCTGCGTCCATGCACTTCGTGAATGTACGAGGTGCTAGAGACAGGCCGAACGGCAGGACTGTGTATTGATATGCCTGGCCCTCGAAAGCGAATCTCAAGAATCGCCTGTGATGGGACGCTATTTGTATTTGGAAATAGGCGTCTTTCAGATCTATTGACATAAACCAGTCCCCGTGATCTAAAATGGGTCTGAGACCCCCATCTTTTTTCGGTACCAGAAAATATCTGCTGTATAAGCCCCCTTCGCTCTGAGCCTGAGATAAAGGTTCTATAGCCCCTTTGCTCAGTAGTTTCGCTATCTCGGCACGAAGTAGATGAGACACTTCGTTTTTTACCGTAGTTTCGACACGCGCCGTATGACGGCGAGGGCGCCGAGCGAACTGTAGCGAATAGCCTCTCTTTATAGTGTTCAGCACCCATTCTGATACCCCGGGAAGCTTTGACCACGCAATAGCTAGAGGTAGAATGAAATCCGGGCTCTGGCCGCGTCGAAACGGCAGCTCGAGAGCCCGGGTATACTGGGAACACAACACCGTGTTTACAGCGTTCGAGGCGGGGGGCGCGCTGATCACAGCGGGCAGCCTGGCCGCGCTCAGCTTCTCTATGGCATATTGTGCAGAGAAAGTGAGCGGGGCGGATCCCGTAGGATTTGGTGTGTTTATGAGAGACTGCGGGCGCGGGACTGCGGGCACATCTGCACTGAAAACACTGTCGGTTAGAGCCGACTGAATGTGTGTTGGTTTCGTTTTTACAGAAACCAAGGGACACGCAGCGTGTAGTGTAAGCGGGCATTGTGACATGGGCGCGTTCACTACATTGCCTGCACAATCGACCTGAATCGATTTTATTTGTGCTAGCCCTGCACCGTGGCAGGCTGTGTCTGGGTGTGGGAATGGGCACTGGGGCGTGGGCATTCTTACGACACTCATAACACCATCGGCCGTGGCCGGAACACCAGAAAATACACTCTTTATTTGATTTATCTGGGTAGCCGTAAAAACGGCTTTTGTGCGCAGGCAAGCGGGCTGAGACACCGGCTGGCTCACTGCGAAATACACTGGGACAGTCACAATGCTTGGAACTGAACGAGCGAGAAGTTTTGGTGGAAATCCGGCCGCAGCGGGATCTGAACACCGTCGCTTTCCTAGAGTGGCTAGGAAGGCTTCGAGGCCTCGGGCTTGATCTCAATCCTCGGCCGGGGCCCGCGCTGAGGGGGGCGGCGTCCAGCAGAGCGAGAGCGCGGTCTCTGATCTCGGGCCTGGCGGCGCTGTGAAGCGGCGGCGGCGGGCGGTGCAGGATGCGGCTGAGAGCTGCGAGCAGACGACTGTTTTGGGCGACCTGCAGCGGAGCTCGAGCGCTTTGGAAGGAAGTGCTTCATGGCCTGCGAAGTTTTCTGCACCTCCATGAATCTGTCCGCGAAATCCTTGACGGCAGATCCGAAGAGGCCCGCTGGCGAAATGGGCGCGTCGAGGAACACAGAGCGCTCAGCTTCCGTCATCTCAGACAGCGTTAGCCACAAGTGTCTCTCAGCCACGGTGAGAGAGGCCATATTCCGTCCCATGGCCTGTGCAGCGGCTTTAGCAGCGCGTAGAGCGAGGTCTGTAGCGCTTCTCAAGTCCGCCACGCAGATCGCTCCGGGTCCTTCCTCGTCCAGTTTAAGGAGAAGGTCGGCCTGGAAGATTTGTAATATAGCCATAGTGTGCAGCGCTGAAACTGCTTGCCCGGCGGCGGTGTAAGCGCGACCGTGCATGGCTGACGTCACACGGCAGGCTTTAGATGGGAGCGTTGTCTGAGCGCGCCGTCCAGCGGAGGGCGGGCAGAGATGAGACGCTACCGCAGGTTCCACGGGGGGAATGAAGAGGTACCCTCTGTCCTTCGCGCCGTCCACCGTGGAGAATGCAGCAGAGGCAGAGGTACGCAGCCTGGCGGAGAAGGGGGCGTTCCACGACTTCGTCACTTCCTCGTGTAACTCAGGGAGGAAGGGCGCTGGTCTCGACTTTGACGGGGCTTCGTCTTTCCCGAGAAAGCGCCCGTCCAGTCTGTTGCGCGGCGGTTGCGCGGGCGCCTCCCAGTCGAGGCCGATGTTTTCCACGGCTTGAGAGAGCAGACGCATCAGCTCAGACTCAATGCCGGATCTCTTCCCAGTGGTTTGGCGGGAAACGCTAGCGGGGGGGAGGTCCACAGAGCTCGCCCAATCCTCGCTATCAGACGCCAGAAGAGAACACGCCTCGGTGGGTTCGTCGAACTCGTGGACGGATGCGGCGGCAGACGGCGGCCGTTGTCCTCCGGTGAGCGACTCGAGCGAAGCCGGCGAAGCTGGCGGGCGAACCGGCGAGCTTTGGCGGGCTGGAGAGAGCTCGGGAGCGCGCTGGGCGCGGCGCTTCTTGCGGCGCGGCGTCACGGCGGGCTGTGGTGAAATGATGCCAGGCGAGTCCTCAGAGTCACCATGGGCAGAAGCTCGCAATGGGGGCATCCGCCATCAGCGAGTGCGATAGCCGCGTGATCCTCACCCAGGCAGGACACACAGATGACGGTCTCCGTCGCTGAGTGGGGCGCGGCACGAGCCACAGGATGGCATCTTTAAAAAGGCGCAGCTCTTTTGTGATGAGAAGTGCGTGAACACTCTCAGCAGAGTAATGAAAAGGATACTTAACACCAGAAAGCGCAGCAGGTACGGCAGTTGAAGGCGGCGAGGCCAGCGACTCCAGGAGCTCGTCCCGCTGAAAGGCTTGCGTCGACGGCGCGGCTTCTCACTCCGGATCCAGCGATGCGAGTGCTTCGCTGAAGAGATGAAAATCAGTGTACCAGCCTTTTCGAGCTATATTTATAAGGCGAGACCACGCCTTTTCTGGCGGGACGTGACGAAATGGGCGCGTAATGCCCCCATTGGATATGTGTCACGCAACGCCTCTCGATAGGCTGCTGCATTTGCCGCAAGAGCAGCCAATAGGCACGCGAGCTGTTTCGCCTATGTCTGCTTGCTGCTGCAAAGCGTTTTACATTAATAAAAAATTAAGGATAATTTTTGGCTTCAATATCTCGAGGAAAAGAGGTTTTCCCCATAGCGTAAGCTATTACGCAGTACGAGAGATACTCTCGTAAGAGAACTACAATTCTGTAGACATATGATAATGCCGACATTTACATGTATCGTTTACCCAGGAAACAGCAGCAGAATTTTCTTTTAATATATATATATGTATAAAATGACTCTCAACTAGAAGTTCCTCAGGCTGTTTTATAATCATTCTCAGTGGGATATAAAACTCTAAAATCGCTCCCGGAACTGAAGTCTTCCTTTGAGCCTTCACACTGGTTGTTAGAGTAAAATACTAATTGGTTGTCAACATTCATCCTCAACCATATTCATTAAAATATTTCCCATAATTTCGATTTCACTGGTATACGTCCGGTCTTTTACAAACGTCATGCCCCTTTAAAGGTTAAACCCATACCACCATCATTATAAGAGGCTATTCTGAGTTGTATGTCTCTAAGGGAGCCATGATGACGCTACAAGGTAAGTTAATTATATCAATTATGGCACTCAAGGTCCATCCAGATATTCTTTGAGTAAAAAAGAAATGCCAATTTGCCAGAAGGGACGAATTGTTCATGGCTGTGTATAAAAGCAAGGCCAGTAAAGCTTTTGAGCAACAGAGGCAAGCTAACAGCAAACTGCACTCACAGGCACTGCAAACATGTGAGTTCTTTTGGTTAGATGTTGAAGTGGTTTACTGAGGAAGTCTGTTTCATGCTGGGATTGTGATGTCTGCATGTTGTGTTCATGTGCGTGTGTTTTGCGTCTAGGTTGAAAGCGTTGGCTCTGATGACACTACTGATGATCTATGTAGAGTCGGACAGAGGTGAAGAGTGGAAGTCTCTGAGCAACCCACAGACCAGGACCCTGGTGAGTCAAACTGCTCTGTTCTTCATCCTTCACGCAAACACTCTCGCTGATTTTAAAAATAAGCAAATGTGGGAGTTATATGTGAATTTTTTATATAGGAATATTTTTCTATGTGCTTAAAAGGTCGTTGAAATCTTAGAAACATTTTGTGATAAAAATTCAAACTTGGCACAAATGGTAAAAATGACGTTTTTCATTCATGCTACACTCAGGGTCAGTTTTACTCAAAACAATTTTTACTATTTTTTTATTTGTATTTTCAGTTGTTTTTATTGCAAAGGGATACAATTCACATATGTTCACATTTGTCACTTTCACAGCTTTACCGGTTTACAAAAATGTACTCAATTTTAAAGAACCCTTTATGCCATAAAGGTTATAAGGAGAAATGTCATAAATGATTAAATAATACGTTCAAGGTTTTATACAACCTCTTTTTGTATTATTATTAAAGTCAGACTCTTTTTTTTTTTAGCTTCGTTTATTCTTGTAAAAATATTTAAATGACATTTACTGCATTTTAAATTCATGTTCTCGTAATATGTTGTCAGTTTTTCCGGATCCTGCAGTCGTATCTTGAAGGCAGAGAGAGTGCAGCTCAAGCGATGGGCAGGAAAGCAGACGTGAAGGTCAACAAAAACAGCAATATGGAAAATACTGGTTACGACAAGTACAACCTCTATCTTCACAATGACATTTATGATGTTTAGCCTGAAGATTTCATTTTTAGTTTCTCAATGTCTATCATGTAAATCATTAGGTGTAATAGTTTGAGGAATGTTCAGGTCATGTAATGTTTTGCACAGTAAAATTTGACCTCTTGCTTAACCAATCTTCACTATATGTTTTTTGTCTCATATACTACATAAATGATCAATTTAATATTTGTTTTATGTTATAAATGTTTTAAAAAGCTACAAGTTAGTTGATAAAAGCAAAGCTTGTCATATGTGTTTGTAATAAAGACTTATGTAAGTGGTAAGCTGTTGTTCTCTATCATTCCTCTATAGTTTAAATCTTCCTAGTTTATTTGTTTACTAAATTAGTATGTGAATGGTAACAGTGGAATGAAAATAGTAACTGTGGAATATAATATTTTGTTCAGGAGTGCAGATTCTCAACATAATTAAATCATAATATACATGCAGTACAGAATATTAATTTTTATTAAATATTGAGGATTACTGTGAATATTGAAAGATGGAAGTTTTAATTAAGTGTAATGAACACTATCTAGAAAGGTTTCTAAAACTCTCAGGAATGATTTTCAGTTGAAATTTCATATTGATGAGTAAATTTTGAAAGAAAGCTAAATGAATACCATTAAAGAAAAACATTGGGAGAAATTTATTTAAACATGCGTTGTTGCTTCTTAAAAAACACACACACACACACACACACACACACACACGCACACACACACACACACACACACACACACACACACACACACACACACACACACACACACACACACACACACACACACACACACACACACACACACACACACACACCTTCATCTTCTTCTAGGTCCATAAGAACGGGAGAGGAGACCAGATTTTGCCACAAATGTGAGAGTGACACGTCCGGTTTATCCAGTAGGTGGAGACATACGCTTTCATTTCATTGCTACTACAAAGCAAACCACAGAAGAAGAGCAGCCAGCAGGACAGAAGAGCAGTTTGATATCTGTAGTCTGTAACGTCATATGAGTGAAATGAGTCTGTTGTGAAGTTGATTATGGATGAAGTTACTGGAGCTCAGCTGATCGCTGAGGCGCTTAAATCTCAGGTCTGTGTTGTGTTGCCGGGATGCTTTTCAAAAAGTGTTTTCTCTAAGTTTCTCTTGTATATTTAAATGAAATAATCTAGCAAAGTAGGCTATCTAATCAAAACCTTTGTCAATAGAACCAAGTCATTAACGTGTATTTTATTTACAGTGTTGTTGTTTTTCCATTGCAATATGCGGGCAAAGAATCGCCTGCTGTACTATTGAACTTGGACAGTGTGTCAAAGGTTCCGCGCATGCGCAAAGAGCTGTCAATAAATGTGTGATCCAAAACACTAAACCAGGCATGGAGTTAAATACGGAGATGACAAATTGTGTGTATTTCACCTTATGCTCAAAAAATGATTAGATAAAAAAACTCTAACATCTTGACTAAATATGTAGCCTGAATCAGGGGCTTCAAACTTTTAGATGTCACAGACCCCTAATTTGATTATCCTCGTGCGAGGGACCCCCATCCTAAAAATTTAAAGGCAGATATATATATATATATATATATATATATATATATATATATATATATATATATATTCATATATTCATGTTTAGAACGCCCCATTATAACTGAAAAATAATTAAATATTAAACAATTTCATTAAAATCAGTTTTATTTATTTACTTATTTATTTAAATCAGTTCATTTTAATCAGATTTATAAAAAAAAATCTATTATTTTATTAATTATTTGTATATTTTAATAAAATTGGTTATTATGTATTTATTTAAATCAAATATTATTTATTTTAATATTTGTATATTTTAATCAAGGTTGGTTAGTTAGTTAGTTAGTTAGTTAGTTAGTTAGTTAGTTAGTTAGTTAGTTAGTTGTTTGTTTGCTCCTATAATCTTATTTTTATTATTTATTTTATTTAGTTTATTTTAAAATGTACTCTGTTTTTCTCTAAACTTTTCCACGGTCGCTCCTCCCTCTCTTGTAGCTCCAGTTTGAAAACCCCTGGCCTAAATGTACTGCTTCTTTTATTGTGGCTTGGATTACCAGAAATACATTTAATATTAAAACGAATATTTAACATATTAGTTTGCCTATTAGGTATGTCTTTTATTATATTTAACTCCATCTGCAGAATGTGGAGTACATGTTTGGCATTGTTGGCGTGCCTATCATCGAGGTGGCCATGGCTGCCCAAGCGGCGGGCATCAAGTACGTGGGCATGCGCAATGAACAAGCAGTAAGACAGTCTCTCTTTCCACTTTTACTTTTAAATGTGTCCTGCTTTCATTACAATGAAGACTGTCTGGGTCTGTGTTTCCATGCATCTTCTCTCTCCTAACAGGCCTGCTATGCTGCGTCTGCTATTGGGTATTTGACAGGATGGTATGAATATGTCAGTTAATTTATTTCATTTATAACTTGTTTTTTCTCATGCTGTTTCGCTGAAGTATAATTTCCTTTCCTTAGGCCAGCTGTGTGCCTGGTGGTGTCTGGACCTGGGCTGATTCATGCTCTCGGAGGAATGGCCAATGCTAACACGAACTGCTGGTAGCGAACTCCCACACTGCTGAATTCACTTAAAATTAAAGGGAATTGACCTCAAATGGGCCATTTTTGTACTTTTCTTCTCTTCTTTGAATTCACAGGCCTGTCATTGTCATTGGCGGCTCATCTGATAGGAACCAAGAAACCACAGGAGCATTTCAGGAGTTTCCTCAAGTAGGGTCGATTGGAAATGTTTGGCTTTGGTACAAAATAGCCTCTGGTATCTCAGTATTTTTTACTGATTTGATACATTAAGTAATTAATAAACATTTTTGGTGACTGATAAATGAAACGCGTTCAATCAATAGATTCAAATATTCAATAATTAGTGATTTATCTCATATATCTATATGTGCTTAACATATCATTTGTATTTATTGTCTTGTGTCTCTTTAACCTGAGATATTCTTTTTCTCGTTTCTCATCAGGTTGAAGCTTGTCGTCTGTATAGCAAGTTTTCTGCTCGACCAAGCAGCCTTGAGATGATACCAGCCGTAGTCGAAAAAGTAAATTGTGTTTTAAAACCCCATGTAATCAAAGATTTTGTGGCTTGTTTTTCATGTCTGTCAGCTTTGAGGCCATCTATATGATATAAACAAAAAAGTTGATTTACATTTTAGCAGATATACATTTTTGAAATTCGCGTTTTTAGCAATTTTACTCATTTAAAATTTAAATTAGTAAATGCTCCTAATGTAGGCGAAATATACAATGTTCTGTTTGTGTTTTTTAGGCTGTAAGGAGCAGCATTTATGGCCGCCCAGGAGCTTGTTACATAGACATAGCTGGAGACATGGTGAACGCCAAAATAGACCGGACCGGTGTCAGGTGAGCTTTATGTAGACTTGAAGATTAATCATAGCAAAGGGGACTAACTGTAGTTTATGATGTGATAATCCCTTATTGATGTTTTTTCTTTTGCATCTTGAAATATTCACAATTGCATTGCTTGTATACACATTCTTCATTTTTCTTTAGGTTTGTTTCCTGTTGTCCTGCTCCTCCTGTGAGTCAGGCTGACAGCAGGGAGATCACACAGGCTGTCAGGCTCCTCAAAGCGGCTCAGAGGCCTCTGATCATCGTGGGCAAAGGTGAACAGAATAGAACTGAATGACCCAGATGTTTGAGCTTCTTCAAGGCATGCAGTGTTGAGCTGTGATCTGGTGCAGGTGCGGCGTATGCCAGGGCGGAGAAGGAGATCCGGGAGCTGGTGGAGGTCGCTGGAATCCCCTTCCTTCCCACACCTATGGGGAAAGGAGTACTGCCGGATGACCACTCCAACTGTGTTGCTGCAGCCAGATCCAGGTATGTGTGTGAATGTGTCTAAATGATCTTTACAAAAGCTCTTTTTAATGGAACCGACTGATGTGACGTGATGCCCGTCTCTCTCTGTTCTAGAGCTCTATTGCAGGCTGATGTTATAGTGTTGCTGGGTGCCAGACTCAACTGGATCCTGCACTTTGGTTTTCCACCAAGATTCAGTCCTCATGTGAAGATCATTCAGGTTAGCTGCAACCTGGACACTCAGTATGTTGCTGCAACATCAGCGTAAAGACTTTAAAGTCCACCTGCAGTGCAGTCAATAATTTTATCCCTTAAAACTCGTCTTTGATTATCAAAATTACATATTTACATTTTTTTTTTTCCTGTGAAAATAATTTCGTCAAGCCTTAAAGGGTTAGTTCACCCAAAAATGAAAATGATGTCATTAATCTCTCACCCTCATGTCGTTCTAAACCCGTGAGACATTTGTTTATCTTGACAATCTACGCAACTACCACTTCCAAGCCCCAGAAAGGTGGTAAAGACATTATTAAAGCTACAGTGTGTGATTTTTACCCCCATCTAGCGGTGAAAAGGTATATGACCATCCAGTGAATATTAGTTTCTGTTCCTCTCAATTTCGATTTCGTTTTAACTCCTACGGTGGCCAATGAAGTCCAAGATTAACATGGCTTCCAGTACGACCTCCTCGACACGGTGCCATCGAGTGTTAAAACGCGAAATGCGAAGCTTGATGTCTCCAACATCTCCAACACCCATTCACGCATAAACGTCTGCTCTCTTGTCAAAACAACATGCATACGTTGTGGTGCTCTCGTTCGTTGGAGATTAATATTTTGTGAATAAAGTGGTAAATTATGTTTTTTTTTCAGCAAACAGTACTCATATCGCTTCATGAAATTGAGGCTAAACCACTGGAGTCACATGGATTACTTTAATTTACTTAAAGGATGTCTTTACTACCTTTCTGGGCCTTGAAAGTGGTAGTTGCGTAGGCTGTCAATGGAGGGACAGAAAGCTGTTAGATTTTATTAAAAAGATCTTAGTTTGTTTTCCGAAGATGAACGAATGTCTTACAGGTTTGGAACGACCTGATGGTGAGTAATTAATGACAGAATTCTCATTTTTGGCTGAAGAATCCCTTTAATAAAATAGCTTGAATGTAACTCTACACCCTTGCTTCATTTAGTATACGTGGAACTCCCTGATCCACTTGGTCAACTGTAGTAAACGCTACACAATAGCAAGTGGAAATATTGGTTTAATTCAGCCATGTTTGAACCAGAAATTGAATTAATTATACAGGGCCGTCTCCAAGGCGATATATCAGAATGGTAATGCATTTTATGTACCGCTCTCTACAACGTCGGACACATAGTGGTCATTTATATGATTAGCCTTTGGCTTGAATACATTATAAAACAACTAATGTGTTGCTAATGTTACACAAACCACATTCCCGTTCGCTATTTAGAGTCAGGGAGTTGCCTTCTAGAAACTAGCATCTTTAGAAATGATTCGAACATTTTAAAGCATATTAAAAACACCACAGAAATATATAAACAACATTAAAAACTTAATTTGCTCAACAGGGAGTTTTTCAAAATTACTAAATGATCTTCAGTTTATTGTGAATTTGTTTAGGTGGATCTATGTGCTGAGGAGTTGAGTAATAATGTGAGAGCCGCATCTGCTCTGCTTGGAGACATACGGGCTGTGGTCAGCCAGGTAAATTACAGTATCACCTGAGTTATCTTACATAAATGCAATGTTTTTTGGTTTTGCACCCTTATCTGCATCATGACAGTCTGCACACTCTCAGAAAAAAAGGTACAAAAGCTGTCACGGGGGTAGTACCCTTTCAAAAGGTACACCTTTGTACCATATTAGTACCTCAAAGGTACATATTGGTACCTAAATGGTACATATTAGAACCTTTTTAAATGGTAATTTTTTTCTAAGAGTATATGTTCTACAGACTCCCAATATCCCTATGAATTACAGTATGTTTTGTAGCATTTATTTCCTTTTAGTTCGACTTATAATGTTACACAAATGTTTTTAGCAAAAATGCATCATTTGATTTATTTTCTCTATTAAAATGGCAGTTTTTCTATACCTTTAACTTGAGGCTTTTCTATATCAATGACTTCGGTTTTTATAGGCTTACGTCTTTGCCTGTGAAACGAGGAACAGTTTGTCCACTGTTACAGAATTCGGAATCAGTGTTAAAGGGTTAGTTCACCCAAAAATGAAAACTAAGTCATTAATTACTCACCCCCATGCTGTACCAACCCCGTAAGACCTTCGTTCGTCTTCGGAACACAAATGAAGATATTTATGATTAAATCTGAGAGGTTCATGACTGCTAAATAGGCTCCCTAAGGGAATGAATCCTGACGGCCCAGAGAGTCATTAAAGAAAATGTTTAAATATTCCATGTCGCAACAGTGGCTCAACTATAAGTTTATCAAGCGACGAGAATACTTTTTGTGCGAAAAAACAAACAAAAATAACGACTTTATTCGACTATTCCTTTTCTTCCTTGTAGGCCTGAAACGAGACTTCAAGAGATTTCCACGACGCACGCGCGAGAACTTAACTGAAGTAGTTGAAGGAGATCGCAATTCTCGCGCATGCGTCGTGGAAATCTCTTGAAGTCTCGTTTCAGGCCTACAAGGAAGAAAAGGAATAGTCGAATAAAGTCGTTATTTTTGTTTGTTTTTTCGCACAAAAAGTATTCTCGTCGCTTGATAAACTTATAGTTGAGCCACTGTTGCGACATGGAATATTTAAACATTTTCTTTAATGACTCTCTGGGCCGTCCGGTGTCATTCCCTTAGGCAGCCTATGTAGGAGTGATCAACCTCTCAGATTTAATCATAAATATCTTCATTTGTGTTCCGAAGACGAACGAAGGTCTTACGGGGTTGGTACAGCATGGGGGTGAGTAATTAATGACTTAATTTTCATTTTTGGGTGAACTAACCCTTTAAGTATAAATGGATGGCTATATGTTAATGTGCTCATTTTGCAGTTTAATAGGGTGGAAAACTCATGGAAAATCATGTTTTCCATGAAATGCCCCCTTAAATCTCTTTTTCTATTTGGTTTAAAGCTGTTGGAGACTGTAAGGTCAGAGTCCTGGAGATTTCCTTCTGATTCACAATGGTGGGTGACACTGAGGGACAAAATGACTGCCAATGCTCAGATATCAAAGGTGAGCTTGTGTGCTAGTAACATACTTGTTATAATAAAATTGCTTTCAATTGATGATTCAGCTTTATGTAAACATATCAACTGTGAATTTAGCATGTATAGTATTAGATGAACCATTATTGTGTCCCACAGACTCTTGCTCTCCAGTCCACTCTGCCCATGAACTACTACACAGCGTTCCACCACATTTCTGAGCTCCTGCCCAAAGACTGCATCATAGTGAGTGAGGGAGCGAACACGATGGACATTGGCCGTACCATGTTGCTCAATTACCTCCCGCGACACAGGTGAGAGACATGTTCCTGCCCCACTGTTCACAGCTGGAAAAGAGATGATGCTCTCCCTTTTTTTTATCCCTAGATCAGTATTCACTGTTTAGCTGTCCAGATCCAGACCTGGGATTGGTTCAACTTGAACAGTGAATCATTCTTTACGAATTAAAATGTTAACATACATAAAAAGGGGACAGAAAAAACGATGTGCTCTGATTGTCATGACAATGACCAATTTTAAGATAGCTCTGATGTGTCATTTCAAAAAGGAAATGGTTTGTGTGTGATGAGAGAAATGGAGGACGGCATACAGATTTTTTCTGTTGAGATCACAAGAAAGCTACCTTTTATGTTGTGGTTAAAAGAAAACAACTTTTGTTGTGTTTTAATTTACTTATAACGTGAAAACTTCTGTTATGTGTACATCATGAGAAAATAACTTTTGTTATGTTTAGATCACAAAAAACAACATTTGTTATGTTCACATTATGAGAAGATGTAATTTATAAAACGGATTGTTCTGGTCCTTGATTCTGATTGGTTTAACCACGATCTAAGCCGCTGTAAATTACTCAACAAACACACCTGTGACTGCATTACATTAGTATTACTGCGCAACTGCCGTTTGTGATTGTTTGTTGCTGCATGTGTTGCTTGGCAACCTCTTTGGAACTTCATTGCTTGGCGGAGGAATAAATGTGTTATAACGTTATATTTTTTGTTGCTGGTGTTTATTTTATGAATAAAATAAATATTAAAATGAATATTTTATGGAGTAACCATTTTATAAAAGCAATAAGCTCCTTGAAGCCGTGTTTTACAGTGAATTTAGAACAGCTAAGGGGGTTAGTAAGGGGCTTCACTGTAAATCACTGTAATAACTTTTGTTAGATTAGATCACAAAAACAACTAATGTTTAGATAACAACTAACATAAGAAAACAACTTTTGCTAGATTAGATCACAAGAACTACTAATGTTTAGATAACAGCATTTGTTATGTTTAGATCATGAGAACTGGATTTGTTTGGATCATAACAAACAACTTTTGTTGTTTAAATCATGAGAAAAACACTGCTTTGATCACACACACACACACACACACATAAAACTTGCTATATTTAGATAATGAGAAAATTGTTTGTTTATAAAAACAAAACAAATGTTTAGATCACAAAAAAAACACATTTTATTATGTTTTGATCATGAGACAACAACTTTTGTGATGTTTCGATACACAGGAATAACACAGTTTTCATTTTAGCTGTATGACATATTGACTCCTATAAGTTAGGATTCTTTTCCCTTTTTTTTAAGAAGGAAATTTAAAGAATGTACCGTAGAGGTAGCTCTATTAAATGTTGAGTTCTACTGTAATGTTGTCCAGAGCAGTAATCTGAATGTCTTGTACAGGTTAGATGCAGGCACGTTTGGCACTATGGGGGTGGGTCCAGGCTTTGCCATTGCCACAGCAGTTTTGGAGCAGACGCAGAAGAGCGCTCAGAGAGTGGTGTGTGTAGAGGGAGACAGCGCTTTCGGTTTCTCTGGCATGGAGGTGGAGACCATGTGCAGGTGAATTACACATCATGACGCATCATTCTAATCATTATTTATCTAAGACATGGAGCTCCACCTTCAGGACATTTGTGCGGTGTGCATACTTTTATAATGGTTCTATTTGCTCTGCGTCATTATAACTACTTTTAATTCTGAATAGGTATAAACTGCCCATCATCATCATAGTAATCAACAACAATGGCATCTACAGTGGAGTGGATCCAGAAACATGGAAAGAGATGGAAAAGATGGGAGACATGACCACCATGTGAGTATTGAGCCTAAGGAAAGTTCTGGGTTCCTCCTAAAGCAGAGGTGCCTGAAACTGAAATCCGTGGACCGAAAGTAAATGTTATATTATATGATACAAATTTACAGTCTCTACTTTTCAATGCAAAAAAAAAAAAACTATTAGAAATGAAGATATGCTTCAATGGCTTGATTTGTTTCCTTTGTTTCTCATTTTTGACAATAGATGGTGATGTAAGTTTTGCGACTTTATATCTTGCCAATTCAGACTTTATGACTCTATATTTCACAATTCTGAGAAAAAAGGCAGTGTGATACAAACTCAAAAAGTCTGAAATGTGAGATAAAATGTAGCAATTACCTTTTTATTCCATAGCAGAGACGAGCTTCCATAAAAATTTGTGCAGCACTCCAACTTATCAGGGACTTAGATGGAATGAAGATAATACAAATTTGTTGGGATAGATGGCTGAAATGTGTTCAAAATGTTGGGGCCTGTAAATTGTATATATAAATTTAGAGTCAATAAGTTAATTGTTAAAAATGAATTTAATTTAGTGTAACAGATAGCTATCAATAGGCTTCATTTCTGTTGAAGTCAGCTGGTATCAAATGCTGGCTATAATACTGACCTGTGTGTGTCTTAGTGCTCCTCCGGTGACCCTGCTACCAGAGGCCCGGTACGAGCAGGTGATGACTGCGTTTAGGGGTCGTGGGTATCTGGTTCGAACGGTGGAAGAACTCCGCAGTGCACTACAGGAGAGTCTGAAAAACACAGAGATGCCCAGCCTCATCAACGTACTTATAGACCCGGCCTCAGACCGCAAACAACAGGTACCGCACACACGCGCAGTCTTACATTTTCGTTAAATAAGTTGGAATATCATTAATAGAGGAACCTCCGCCGCAGCCTGTATCAATGGCTGTGCCCATAGTACGGGATTGTTGTGATTTATTTATGTAAAATTCAGAACAGATACTTCTTCTAAAGACACCCACCTCAGTTTACAATCATTAATTGAGTATTGTGAAAGAAAAAAGGTGTCAAATATTTCCTGATTTAAAGGGGAGCGCGCAAGCCGTACTGAATGTGAATGTGCAACACTTCAGAGTCTGATCACCTTGTTTTATTACAGAACTGCAAGAATAAAATACAAACAACATGTCACATTATAGAGCATTACAATTAGACAAAGCTTAAAATATGAATTACGACTGAAGTCTTTATTGGGATACATTTACATTTAGTCATTTAGCAGACGCTTTTATCCAAAGCGACTTACAACTGAGGACTAAACCAAGCGAGTCATTGTGAAGAGGCAAAAACAACACAAGAAGTGCTCAAAATACAAAGTTCAGACATTGCTCGGAGTAGCATAAGCCAGACAAGCAAGGATTTAAAGGAAAAGGAAAAATTTTTTTTTGTTTTTTTTTTGTTAAGTGCTCACGGAAGAGATGAGTTTTCAGTTGTCTTTTGAATGCTGTCAGGGATTCTGCATTCTGGATGAGGGTGGGCAGATCATTCCACCAGCATGGTACCGTGAATGAGGATGTTCTGGAGAGTGATTTTGAGGCTCTCTGTGATGGTATCACGAGCCGTCGCTCACTGACCGATCGTAGGCTTCTGGTAGGGATGTAGACTTGTAGTAGTGAGTGGAAGTAGGAGGGAGCTGAACCTGTGGTCAATCTGTAAGCAAGCGTCAAAGCCTTGAACTTGATGCGAGCAGCCAGTGCAGAGAGATGAACAGAGGAGTGACGTGGGCCCTTTTGGGCTTGTTGAAGACCAGATGAGCTGCAGCATTCTGGATCATTTGTAGAGGTTTAGTTGCACATGATGGAAGTCCAGCCAGAAGAGCATTGCAGTAATCAAGCCTAGAAATGACCAGGGCCTGGACGAGAAGTTGTGTTGCATGCTCAGATAGGAAAGGTCTGATCTTCCTGATGTTGTGCATAGCAAACCTGCATGATCGAGCTCTCTTTTTGATGTGGTCTGTGAAGGTCAGCTGATCATCAAATATTACTCCAAGATTTCTGACTGACCTTGATGGGGTGATTGAGGAAGAATCTAGCTGGATAGTGAAGCCGTGCTGTAGAGACTGATTGGCAGGGAGGATGAGAAGCTCAGTCTTTGCCAGGTTGAGCTGCAGGTGATGTTCCTTCATCCATGCCGAGATGTCCAGACAGCTTGAGATCCGTACAGCTACTGTGGGATCATCTGGTTGAAATGAGAGGTAGAGCTGGGTGTCATCAGCATAGCAGTGGTAAGAGAAACCATGTGCCTGTATGATGGGTCCCAGTGATGTGGTGTAAATGGAGAAGAGGAGCGGTCCAAGAACTGAACCTTGGGAAACCCCTGTGGTCAGCTGATGTGCTTTGGATACCTCACCTCTCCATGTGACCCTGAAGGACCTACCTGTGAGATAGGACTCAAACCAGTGGAGAGGAGTACTTGTGATGCCCAGTGATGAGAGGGTGGACAGAAGGATCTGATGGTTCACAGTGTCGAAGGCAGCAGACAGATCCAGGAGGATGAGAACTGATGATTTGGAAGCAGCTTTTGCGATCCACAGGGCTTCCGTGACTGACAGCAATGCAGTCTCGGTTGAATGCCCTTTCTTGAAGCCAGATTGGTTGACATCCAGCTGGTTGTTCAGAGACAGGAAGGATGATACTTGGTTGAAAGCAACTCGTTCAAGTGTTTTCGCAATGAATGGTAGGAGAGAGACAGGTCTGTAATTCACTAAAAGTGATGTGTTTAACGTTGTTTTTTTAAGCAGTGGAGTTACCCGAGCCTGCTTGAATGCTGTAGGGAAAATGCCAGTGTGGAGGGATGAGTTGATGATGTGTGTGAGAGCTGGAAGAAGTGTGGGAGAGACGGCTTGTAGAAGGTGTGAGGGGATGGGGTCCAGAGGGCAGGTGGTAGGATGACTAGAGAGGAACAGTTTAGATACTTCATCCTCGGTTAGTGGAGTGAAGGAGGAGAGAAGGTTGTTGGTTGTTGAACAGTGAACGTGTGTTAGAGGCGCTGTTGTTATTGTTGTGGAAATATGAAGATTTTACGGTGTGAACATCAGCAGAAAAGGCAGAGAGCAGAGATTGATACCTACTGAGGTCAGATGTGTCTTTTGATTGCGCCATTTCCTCTCCGCTGCCCTGAGTTCGGTCCGGTGTTCCCGAAGAACCTCAGATAACCAGGGGTTGGAATTAAAAAAAAAAAAAAAAAAGATAACCAGGGGTTGGAGGGAGTAGCGCGTGCTGGCCTGGAGGAGAGAGGGCAGATGTTGTCTAGAGAGGAGGTTAGGATGGAGCATAAAGTATCCGTTGCAGTATTCACATCCAGAGATGAGAAATGCGAGGATGAGGGAAGAGAAGATGACACAGCAGAGGAAAGATGGGACGGAGAAAGTGAGCGCAGGTTTCGTCTGAAAGTAACTGGTAGGGGAGTTGGTGGTGCATGGGTAGTGAGTTGTAGATTGAAAGTAATGAGGAAATGGTCTGAAACGTTGAGAGGTTTCACCAAAATATTGTCTGTGATGCAGTTGCGTGTGTAAACCAGGTCCAGTTGGTTGCCTGATTTGTGAGTACCTGTGGTGATAAGCCGTTGGAGATCGAAAGAGGCTAGGAGAGAGATGAAGTCTGTTGCATTCGGCTTCTCTAGATGAATGTTGAAGTCGCCAAAGACTACAAGTGGGATGCCATCCTCAGGGAAAGAGGAAAGCAGCACATCCAGCTCCTCTACAAAGCTTCCCAGTTGACCTGGGGGGCGATATATGACTACAATATGGATCTTAATAGAAGTTGTAAGTGTAATAGCATGATATTCAAATGAGTAGTAATTGCATGATTCAAGTTTTTGGGGAAAACCTGTATTAAACGATGTTTGCATTTTTTTTCATGCTCTTACTTAATGCAAGAATCAATAATTGTTATTGTTGTTTAAGAGAGAGCGAGATTAAGCATAAGTTACCCGAGTCTGTGCGTGTCTCAACAGTGTTCGGCAGTAGCATCTCTTCTATAAGAGAAACTGTAAGTTTATCTGCTCCAAAAACAGCGTCATTACCTTGCTACTGAGAAATGTCATGTAGCTTTCAATTTGCTAAACTATTTTACTGATAAAATCATCCGTGCAGCGATGACAACACGTTTCTGTGCGAGTGTGTGTCCGTACTGTATGCATTGGAATGGGAGAGAGAGTGGGAAAAAGAGAAATAAAATGAAATTTTGTGGCAAAAACATGGAAATAACTTTTCATTTTTGTCCTATTGTTTACTATATTTATTTACTTTGTCAGTGTCGTAGCAGGTTTTGGTTGCTTTGCTGTTGTAGGCTGAAATAACAAATCATTTTTGGTGAAGTGATATGGAACTTTATTACATGGCTTGGTTGAATTCTAATGTAGACTGCGGTCTGTTATTTCTTGATAACAGACCGCTGCTAAGTATAACACACCGTTGTCATGAAAAACAGAGCGTTGCCATGGACACAGTTCTGTTCACTCTGGAGGATAAACTCCTTTAAATCAATAAACTCCTTTTTAAATCAATATTTTGTCAAATTATTGATTTATTGGGTAGGTAGCCATGTAATAAGCGGGATAATGTAGAGCGAGGCGGTTGTTATAGCGAATACAACCGCTTCGCGTCGAGGTCCTGATCAGCCTGTCGGGGTTGTATTCGCTGTAACAACCGCCTCGCTCTACATTATCCCTTACGTAATGCGGTACAAGACCTGCGTGGAACTACTTTAGCCGTGCGTGTCCCTGAAAATAATTGCACAGCTTTGGTCAACCAATCAGTTTCAAGCATTTTACAGCCCCATAGTATAACAATTTATATAAAACACAACTCAGTTGTTTATTCTTACACAGGAAAAACAGGGAATCTAAGTTATTGACAATTGGGTAGTGTGGGGTTGTTGGACCTTTGACATGTACAGCATGCCTGTTAAGTGTTCATAACATCACAAGGCCTGTGTAACCTTAAATTTCAACACTAACACACTCTTTTTTTTATACCTCTCCCTCTCTCAAATACACACACCTTAAACATATCTGACCTTTCTATTCTTGAAAGTTATGAGGCCCCATTATTGAAAGTTGTGACCCTCTTTGTTGTGCTGGTTGTATCCTGGCAACCACACGCAGACCTATTGAAGGATTGGGTGTCATAGCGAGCTGGAACACTGAAACTCTCTCACACCGACACTCAAAGGGCTTCCCCAACGATGAATGGAAACTTTCTAGTGTTACAAAAGCATTTAGAAGTAAACAGGATCGACTTCAATGGAGTTTATTAATGTGTAAACTTTTGTTGTCTTTAATGTTTATATCATAATGAGACTGTGTTTATCTCCTAGGAGTTTCCCTGGCTGACACGGTCAAATCTTTAAAAGCTGACAGAGGTATCGAATGTCGGATCACACTGCATCTTACACTACATTTTGGTCAATTTACTTATTTACTGTAGGTGGCACCGTTTCCTATAAAAATAACCAAATCTATAATTTTACATGATCTACTCTCATGATCTTCAGTCTCTACTGACTGAAATGAATTTTCATAGATTCCAGTTTTTTCTTTAAAAACTTAAAAGAAACAATTCGGCCAAAAATGAAAAATTCAGTTATCATTTACCTCATGTCGTTCCAAATCTGTTTGATTTTATGTTTCTTGTGGAACCCTAAATTAGATTTGTTGTTGTTGTTGTTGTTGTTGTTGTTGAAGATTTTCCAGCAGCTCTTTCTAAACAATCCAAGAAATGAGTTCCATTGTTCTGAAGTCAATGTGTTTTTGGTTAAATATCTGAAATAAGGTCTGTGGTTAAAACAAGCTAAAGATATTTTCACATTATATTCTACAACATATACCTCACTCGTGCCCTTACTCTATACTCATGCTCTTGTAAACTCTATTTTAACCCTACAACTTTCCACCTTGTAGATTTGAAATAGCTTTGTGCTTGGTGATGGTGACGTTGAAGTCATGTGGCTGTGGTGTAGTCCATTTAAAGGGACGCTAAGTAACTTTTTAGTTAATTTATAATCTAAAATCAATATTTTTATTCATAAATATGTCCTCAATGGTGCACAAATACCTCTGCCAATTATCTTGTTTATCTTTGTAAACAAAGAATTTATTATATTTATATACATGGGACGGGTAAGTCCACGGAGGCTTCCATGTAGTTCCGGCATCTTGAAAAAATATAATAGCAGAGAGGGACAAAAAGTACTAGGCCAACGCGTTTCCACAACACGTTTTCATTCAGAGCCGGCGTGACGTGACTGAACGCAGCAGAAGCGGAGGAGCAGAGCAGTGAGAGGCGCTTGTCACTGCCCCGGTAAGTTTAAAAGGCTGCATTGCAAATCCTCGTCGCCAGAAAAGTCCAAAATAGATCGTAAAAGGAAACGTGACCGGAGATTACAAAAACACAAGTTAATGTCGGGATAGCTTTTTCCAGGTGGATAGAGCTAATGCAGGAGAAAGATTTCAAAAGAGACGCTGAAGTCCTGCTTTCTTCTCGACAGGCAAGTCAGTGTTACAGTCTTAATTACAAGCTTTTTTCATTGTTTGCTTGTGTACTTTATTTTATAGACAGATGAACATGTATAGTTAAAAGTTGATGATGATATCTAACAATGCACGTAGGCTACTTCAGAAAATATAACGAATAAAGAAGGCATAACTACTAATTACAATAGTTCATGTTTTTGACACTCATTATTTCATACTGTAACATTCGTTTGTTCGTTGTGTCAATTTGAAGTTTGTTTGAAATAACAAACCTGTTCACCCGAAGGAAAACTCGACGAAGTGCTATTAGAAGACATCCTGTCATAGCTTTTTGGTACATAACGGCTACCGTAGATGCAACACGCATTTGAAAACGCGAGGCGCTGGAGAGCACAATTCGTTTGAATGCAAAATACAATTTCACCGCTAGATGGGAGTAATTCTTACTTAGTGTCCCTTTAAAGCCTAAATTTAGCCTTTTATTGCTGCTGATTCTATTTTAGGCTTCAAAATGTTGATTTATGAAACAAACTTTTGTTGTTCACAAAGCATATTGTCTGCAATAATCCAAAAGCCAAGGAAAAAATCCTATTGACTTTTTGTCGAGGGAAGCAGGGGCCACAGTACATTCCTTGTTGGCATACAAAAAAAAATGTCATCCCTTCAGTACTTTATAGTGACCATGTGTCAACCCATATGATTTGTGCAAGTCTTCTAAAGTTATACTACAGCTTTATGTGAGGAATAAGCTAACTTTGAAGTCATTATTCACTGATAATATTCATGTCTTGCATCTAGCCCGCATTGTTTTATTCTTTTTTATAGCTATAAAAGAGCAGTGGGAAGATTCTTCCAAATATATATTTTTAGTTCCACAGAAGAAAGAAAGTCAGTCATACAAATTTGAAATGACATGAGGCTGAGTAAATGGTGAACTTCTTCCTTTTGAAGAGAAAATGCTAAATAACAATGTCAAATAACAAATTAAGGGACATTTCACTAGTTAATACTATGTATGTTTGATCATTTTATTTGGCTGTTTCAATAAATTTTTTAAATTCCCACTGTATATTTTGAGTATTTTAACCTCTGATCTCAGGTCAGTGTTGTGTGCACTGCTCCCGAGGACTTCTGTTTAAGCTCATCTCAGTATCTGTGTAATTGAGGTCTTCCTGGCCTCGTCTTCTGCTCTTTCATAAGGTATCATTACTGTGGTGCTTTATCACAGAGTGAGAGAGCTTCTCCTCCTTGGCCTTGGTAGATCACACCATTTTCACAATTCTACATTGTGGAAATGTTCCCAACAGTTTTACAGCACATAAAAGAACAATTTTCACAGCCAAATGTGTAAAGGTGAGAATGTTCACATTATAAAAGCCTTATAATTGTGTTAATTATTGTGCACTTACAAAAATGTCCTTATGTACATTGTTATTGTATAAAAGTGATAGTGGTTTAAAAAAATATTTTTCTAATAACAGCTTGTGATAAGAAACAATGAATGTACTGTAATGTGACGCTCTTTTGAAAGATTTTGTTGTAAAATTAAAATGCGATTCATAAGAAGCCATCTCTGCCTGTCTTTCTCTCCATCTCCCTGTCTGTCTGTCTCCTTGGTTCTGCACTTTGTCTGATTGCAGGCGTTTACAAACTGCATCTCCCATCAGCCTTTTAAACGGCCCTCTTCATAATTGCTCTGTCATTAATTCTGAGGGAAAGTAAAGGCGCCAATAAATTGTGAGCAGTGGTGGTCGATAAGTCCTGAAGAGGAAAAAAAAAGGACACCGAGAGAGGGAGGGCGAGGTAGACGAGGGGGTCGGGAAAACATCTGTGATATTCCACTACGGAGCATGCTGGCTTATTCTGTCATTTTATGCATGTGTGTGTGCATCACATGCCAGTGGCAGCCCGTCTCAGATTCAAGTTCTCCTTTCGAACATTATAGATGCTCAAGCCTCAAACCAAACCCAGCAGGTTTGACTTTCTATCGTTCTATACAAACAGATCATCTATAAATGAATGCCTGTAGTTCAACTTCACCACTTGCATGATGCCTTGTCACTTCAATGTCATTTCTATCCATACTGTTTTGTTTTCTCTGTCCATTTGAGGCAGGGGAAACAAAGGCAGTGCTGGCAGTAGTAACAGGCTAATATTGGCTACAGAGGGCAGCTGACCGGCTGCCTCCTGTATATTTAGCTCAGGGCCAATACATGGGAGAGGTGTAACAGACATTGGCTGGCATTCACTTCTCCTAAAGGCGTGGATCTAGTGTGTGTGTGTGAGAGAGAGAGGAGTAGTGCGGGACTGCCTCAGATCACTCCTCTGTGCTATTGGAGGTAGACGGCAGCCGGCAGAATGATTCTGTTCTCGCTTGGACTATATTTTCAACTCCTCTGCTATGTGTCGTCATTCTCTTACGTGGAGAACATATTCCCTCTCCCAACAGGTAAGACATCACTCTCTTTTGCACATGTTTGGTAGGTGCTGATATTAGGGGTTTTCTCTTACAGAGGGAAGTTTGTTTGCACAATATGCAAATCCGACTATATTCAGCAACATAAGCTTGTTTGACCAACTTGGTAATTTCATGAATCATGCAAATTAAATAAATGCAGAATATGCATGACTTGACTCGGGTTGCACTGCTCGTTATGAGATGTTGCCCTGATTTTGCAATACATTTCCCCACAGGCATCAATGAATTATCTCAGGTTATTATCTCTAATGGCAAAATGGCAGTGTTTCAGTTTTGTCGGCCAATACTGCAGTGAAAAGTTTAATTAGGCAAGTGCTTGTTTTTTTGTTGTTGCAAAATTAACACATTTTTTTGTACTTTATATTTTAATATACTGTGATACTTGTATATATGGTCACTTTTTTTCTCCTGCACAGCAATAAAATATATATATTACATAAAAAATATGGGAAAGTATTTCGACACCAAAGTCACACTTAATGTATGAATATCATTGCATTATATATGCATTATATACAAGTACCATTTTATTTTAAATATAGACCGATTATACATAACCACAAATATTCAAAAGACATTAGGTTGATAAAACAATACATTTACTGTTCAATATGACATGAAAAATAATTTTCAGATGTTCGTGGATCCTTTTCATAGTAATGAAAATACTTTATAATAAAGTGACTATAATAATAAATATATACTTATAATAAGTAACGATGAACTGCATTTAATTAATACACATCTTTTTCTTCTGCACCTGACCAATTAATACTAGCACTTACCTTTCCTATTCTATACTATTCTATTTAACCTTGTTATGTGTACTGTACTAGACTAACTTAGTCTTGTTACAGCACTTGTTAACTGTTTCCCTCTTGTTGGTCTTAATGCTTCTATTGTTCTCCTCATTTGTAAGTCGCTTTGGATAAAAGTGTCTGCTAAATGATTTAATGTAAACGTAACTGTGTGAACTTGAGGCGAACTGACTTCATCAACTGGTGTCAAGGTGATTTTTGAAGATTGAAGTCATCATAAATGCCTTATTTCTTAGAAAAGCTCTAGCGTCATGTGTTTGCAGATAAATCTTTAAATATCCAGTAGTTTCAGGAATGAATGGCCTTTCGTTACACTCTTATCCACATGATAACTATCATAGCTGTCATGTGTTTCAGTCTCTCTTTTCCAAAACAGTGGCGTGAAACCCTGTTCCGCTGGCCCACGTGTCTGTTGACATGTTCCTCATGAACCTCATTTCCCCACATCTAGATCTCCAGTTGCTGGAAACCAGAAAGAAATTCAACCCCTGCTGTTTACTGAGTCCACCTCCGCCCCCTCTCTTCCCTCCACCCCCTTCACTGTGGCGGCAGGGGTCTCTGGTGAGTCCTGACACATGACCGCTGATCCAGCACCTGCATTTTATGTAGGTTCCCGGTCAAGGGTTACATCAAGTGTTCAGGGTGTGAGTAAATACATCAAGTTTGTCCCCAGGACCACAACAGCTGTGTCTACATCACTTTGATAAATAAATGCAAATAAAGGTCAAAAGAGGTTTGTGATTACCATTGAAGCTGCAAAGACTGTAACTATTTATTTAACATTTTCTCATTTCCATCATATTTCTCAGATGTTATTTTACGTGACTTGTCTTATAGACTGAGACTGGTGTTACACCAAAAGAGGGGAACTCAGAAGAGAAGCACAATCCCACAACCCACACATGTTCCCCAGGGCCTCCAGGACCAGCAGGACCTCCTGGCCCTCAGGTATGTGCTTCAAATGTGATATAATGTTGAGGACGAAACCATATGCATTCACATACAGTAAATGTTTTGTCACAAAAACTGGCAAGATTTTAAAATTAAACTATGTGACTGTAATCAACTCAAATCAGTGAAAATCTGTGGTTGTTTGAAGGCTAGTTTGATTTTTACACTGTTTGAATGGCAAACACTGTGTACAAGAGCTAGAGGGTATAAGGGTATACAAAAGGAAAAATCTTGTTTAGATTCCTAAAATGTTCTCTTGGTTTTGGTTCTTTTTATTTGGTTTTGAAAAACTGTTAGTTCCAGTCCTTGATTCTAATTGGATGTAATGTGTTGTAACTATCATATCAATTATCATGAATATAAATATTATTGTTGGTCGCACCACGTTACTTTTTTCTAATTGGTGAACAGAAATTTGTCTTTATTTTCAAAAAATAAATAAAAAATTGTCAAAGAAAATCATAAATTCTTAATTCTCAATTAATCTTTATGCTTTTGCAGTCATGAAAACAGTCCACAGGAGAAAACCAAAGCAAAGATAATACTGGACAATGAGTACAACTAAACTGAGGGCTTAAAAACACAGGAGAAAACAAACTGAACAAGAAACGGGTGCACAAAGCAATCAGTAACCATGACAAAAAATATTGAATGAGAACTCATGCAAACAGGAACAAGGAAAATCAAACTTAAGGACTATTTACACACTGTTTTCAACAATTTTTTAAAAAACGTTTTATGTATTTTGGCCGTTCGTTTACACGTCAATGGCACTTTGGGGGCCTCAAAATGCAGACTTTTGAAAAGGGGTTTCAAAACGATAACGTTATCATCTCTGTGTAAAGTACAAAAACATGAATCTGTGGAAACAGTGACGGCATGCATATTACATGTTCAGTCTATAGGCACGTGCATTTAGTGTGTATGTGCGCAGGCGCGTAGTCTTTATTTAAAAAGTGACAAAGTGACATAGCCAATTAGTGGCCTGGCAGCATAATACAGCGTTTTTAGTCGTTTTTGCGGACCCGTTTGAACGGGGATTGTTGTAACAATGTCGTCATTTGTACCAAGAAAAAACTTTTCCGTTTTTAGTACATTGTTGTCGTGTAAGCATAATAACCCTAAATAACTAAATTACTCAATAAAACCTTACAGATTTACTAAAACTAAATAACCCTTACAGATTCTCAGGATAGTTGTATCAGCGTGACATTTGTTTCTTTATGAATTTTAATTCAAAAATGTTAAACTTGCTCATCATAGAAAAATTGTATTTGTGTCAATGTCATTTTTATGTATTTCTGAATAAATTAATAGATCTGAATAAAAAAATTAGCATCATGTCATTGACACATAAGCTATGTTTACCAGTACAGACTCTGTCAAACTCAAATGTTAAGTATTTATTCATAAGTAATAACAGCAGTCACGTGCAAATCTGTTGAAGGTTGCGTAGTTGGTGAAGGCGCTTCAAGGAAGCCGAGTATTGGGTTGTCACAATGGTCAGTTGCAGCTCTGTAATTAGCCTTCATAACCCTCTCAGCAAGTGAGACCCGTGTGAGTTCCCCAGACGTCTTTCTGTAGTGACACGGATGTGACCAGTTTGGCCCCCCACGACACAGCAGGCCATTAACGCTCCACATTTAGAGCAGATGGAAATAGACTTTTTCCATTGCCAGCCTCTGCTCCATCGTGCCATTCTTAGAAACAACCCCAAGAGAGAGTTCACCGCTTCCCTGCAAGTTCACTCTGAAAAGAGTTTGATCCCTGTCATAGGTTTTCAATTATGTGGTGAATATTATTGTGATTGTCGGTCAGGAAGACTTGGTCAAAATAATTGTTATAGATACTTTGGCTTTAGACTATGATATTACCTGAAATTGCAAGAGGTTTTCCATAAAGTTTTGCAATATCTGTGTGTTATGATCAGGGTACTGCTGGACTGCCAGGACCAAAGGGACCAAAGGGAGATAAGGTACGACACATACTTATGTAAATATACAGTACATATCTAAGTGATCCAGTGAGGTCAGGAAACAAGTAAGATTGTATTATTATTATTATTATTATTATGATACCACTTTATTTTACAGTCCTTTTCAGCATATACATATTACGTATTTATTATAGTAATTATAATAACTGGCTAATAACTAGGTACTAACCCTGAACCTACCCCAAAACCTAACTACTAATTACTAATTACTGTTACATTACTTATATTTCCTGATGTTACTTATATTACACATACTGTAATATATACTACACTCAACTAAAGGATTATTAGGAACACCATAATAATACTGTGTTTGACCCCCTTTCGCCTTCAGAACTGCCTTAATTCTACGTGGCATTGATTCAACAAGGTGCTGAAAGCATTCTTTAGAAATGTTGGCCCATATTGATAGGATAGCATCTTGCAGTTGATGGAGATTTGTGGGATGCACATCCAGGGCACGAAGCTCCCGTTCCACCACATCCCAAAGATGCTCTATTGGGTTGAGATCTGGTGACTGTGGGGGCCATTTTAGTACAGTGAACTCATTGTCATGTTCAAGAAACCAATCTGAAATGATTCCAGCTTTGTGACATGGTGCATTATCCTGCTGGAAGTAGCCATCAGAGGATGGGTACATGGTGGCCATAAAGGGATGGACATGGTCAGAAACAATGCTCAGGTAGGCCGTGGCATTTAAACGATGCCCAATTGGCACTAAAGGGGCCTAAAGTGTGCCAAGAAAACATCCCCCACGCCATTACACCACCACCACCAGCCTGCACAGTGGTAACAAGGCATGATGGATCCATGTTCTCATTCTGTTTACGCCAAATTCTGACTCTACCATCTGAATGTCTCAACAGAAATCGAGACTCATCAGACCAGGCAACATTTTTCCAGTCTTCAACTGTCCAATTTTGGTGAGCTCTTGCAAATTGTAGCCTCTTTTTCCTATTTGTAGTGGAGATGAGTGGTACCCGGTGGGGTCTTCTGCTGTTGTAGCCCATCCGCCTCAAGGTTGTGCGTGTTGTGGCTTCACAAATGCTTTGCTGCATACCTCGGTTGTAACGAGTGGTTATTTCAGTCAAAGTTGCTCTTCTATCAGCTTGAATCAGTCGGCCCATTCTCCTCTGACCTCTAACATCAACAAGGCATTTTCGCCCACAGGACTGCCGCATACTGGATGTTTTTCCCTTCTCACACCATTCTTTGTAAACCCTAGAAATGGTTGTGCGTGAAAATCCCAGTAACTGAGCAGATTGTGAAATACTCAGACCGTCTCGTCTGGCACCAACAACCATGCCACGCTCAAAATAGCTTAAATCACCTTTCTTTCCCATTCTGACATTCAGTTTGGAGTTCAGGAGATTGTCTTGACCAGGACCACACCCCTAAATGCATTGAAACAACTGCCATGTGATTGGTTGATTAGATAATTGCATTAATGAGAAATTGAACAGGTGTTCCTAATAATCCTTTAGGTGAGTGTATATCTTATTATTATTATTATTATTTATATGTTCCAATAACACTTTAAAAAAAAGTTTTAACGACAGCATCAACTTTCTGTCAATTACTATAATAAACAATAATTTCACTCAGTTTGTAAAAACTCACATCTAGGATTACAGAATTAACATGCATGACAGGAGTTTTAAAAAATGGATAACTTTGCACAGACAATGTTTGTAAGCAAATTCTCTGACAGTATTTTTATTTTAACACCTATAATATTTAAGTTATGTGGATATGTTTTTTTATACCATTAACATGTATGCCTTGCCCCATAGACTTCTAATGTAAGTAGATTACTAACACAATTGTTGCCTGTTTTACAAACTGAGGGGTGGGCCAGAATAATTGGTAACACTTTATTTTACAATGTCCTTGTTACATGTTACATGTAGTTTTTATAGTAATTAATATAAATTGTGAATTACATGCAACTAACCTAAACCACATCCTGATTCTAACCCTAAGATGTAACTACATGCAGCTCTATAAGTACATGTAGCTAATTATTATTACTCAATATTTACATGTATAATTATACTGTAACACAGACATCTTAAAATAAAGTGTAACTGAATAATTTTCTGTGGTAATTATCATCATGCCACAGATTCTGTTAATGGCAACCTTGTGGATTCCTTTAATTTACATGGCAATCCCTGTCATGTGTTTAAAAGGATAGTTCATTCTTATGTAACTCATTCTCATGTCACTCCAAACCTTTATTACCTTCTTTCTTCTGTGGAACACATAACAATATATTTTGAAAAATGTCTTAATGTTTTCTGTACAATGAATGTAATGTAGTCCAGTGTTGTTTTGGACCCCAATGATTTGCATTGTATGGGCAAAAACAGATTCTTTAAAGGGTTAGTTCACCCAAAAATGAAAATTCTGTCATTAATTACTCACCCTCATGTCGTTTCAAACCCGTAAGACTTTCGTTCATCTTGGTAACACAAATGAATAACTTTTTGATTAAATCTGAGAGCTTTCTGCATGTCCCTCCATTGACAGCTATGCAACTACCACTTTTACGCTTCAAAAAGTTCATAAAGAGATCGTAAAACTAATCCATGTGAATTGAGCGGTTTAGTCCAAATTTTCTGAAGAGACTCGATCGCTTATATGAACAGATTGAATTTAGGCTTTTATTCACATTTAAACATTCATCAACTCACACATAACTTGGGGTAAACGGAAGCTCAAGCATGTTCGCTTGATGTGCAAGAACCAATGAGGTTCATTCTCATGTTACTCAGCACGTTTGAGCTTCCACAAGAGCCAATGAGGTTCATTCTCGTGTTACTCAGCACGTTTGAGCTTCCACAAGAGCCAATGAGGTTCATTCTCGTGTTACTCAGCACGTTTGAGCTTCCACAAGAGCCAATGAGGTTCATTCTCGTGTTACTCAGCACGTTTGAGCTTCCACAAGAGCCAATGAGGTTCATTCTCGTGTTACTCAGCACGTTTGAGCTTCCACAAGAGCCAATGAGGTTCATTCTCGTGTTACTCAGCACGTTTGAGCTTCCACAAGAGCCAATGAGGTTCATTCTCGTGTTACTCAGCACGTTTGAGCTTCCACAAGAACCAATGAGGTTCATTCTCGTGTTACTCAGCACGTTTGAGCTTCCACAAGAGCCAATGAGGTTCATTCTCGTGTTACTCAGCACGTTTGAGCTTCCACAAGAACCAATGAGGTTCATTCTCGTGTTACGCAGCACGTTTGAGCTTCCACAAGAACCAATGAGGTTCATTCTCGTGTTACGCAGCACGTTTGAGCTTCCACAAGAACCAATGAGGTTCATTCTCGTGTTACGCAGCACTTTTGAGCCTCCACAAGAACCAATGAGGTTCATTCTCGTGTTACGCAGCACGTTTGAGCTTCCACAAGAACCAATGAGGTTCATTCTTGTGTTACGCAGCACGTTTGAGCTTCTGCAAGAACCAATGAGGTTCATTCTCGTGTTACGCAGCACGTTTGAGCTTCCACAAGAACCAATGAGGTTCATTCTTGTGTTACGCAGCACGTTTGAGCTTCCACAAGAACCAATGAGGTTCATTCTCGTGTTACTCAGCACGTTTGAGCTTCCACAAGAACCAATGAGGTTCATTCTTGTGTTACGCAGCACGTTTGAGCTTCCACAAGAACCAATGAGGTTCATTCTTGTGTTACGCAGCACGTTTGAGCTTCCACAAGAACCAATGAGGTTCATTCTTGTGTTACGCAGCACGTTTGAGCTTCCACAAGAACCAATGAGGTTCATTCTCGTGTTACGCAGCACGTTTGAGCTTCCACAAGAACCAATGAGGTTCATTCTCGTGTTACTCAGCACGTTTGAGGTTCATTCTCGTGTTACTCAGCACGTTTGAGCTTCCACAAGAACCAATGAGGTTCATTCTCGTGTCACGCAGAACGTTTGAGCTTCCACAAGAACCAATGAGGTTCATTCTCGTGTTACGCAGCACGTTTGAGCTTTCACAAGAACCAATGAAGTTTATTCTCGTGTCACGCAGAACGTTTGAGCTTCCACAAGAGGTTTGTTCTTGTGCGTAAAGCAGGTTCGGTTGAGCTTCTGTTTATGTTCGCTGATCAATGTTTATATGTAAATAAAAGACTACTTTAAATACAAAATTTAGACTAAACCGCTCAATTCATATGGATTTGTTTTATGACCTGTTAATTAACTTTTTGAAGCGTCAAAATTGTAGTTGCGTAGACTGTCAACGGAGGGACAGAAAGGTCTTAGATTTCATCAAAAAGATCTTTGTGATCCGAAGATGAACGAAAGTCTTGCGGGTTTGGAACGACATGAGGGTGAGTAATTAATGACAGAATTTTCATTTTTGGGTGAACTAACCCTTTAAAATGTCTACTTTTGCGTTCCACAGAAGATATAAAGGTTTACAATTGCTGAATAAATGATGACAGAACTATTCCTTTAAGTCAATGACACTATCAGAACAAGACTGTATATATTGTGTAACACACTGATGGGCTGACTGTTCTTATTTCCTCCTCCCTTCCTCTGTGTTTCCAGGGTGAAATTGGAAGACCTGGACAAAAGGTGAGACTTAATGTCCTCTTCTTTCCAAGTGGATTTGCTTAAAGAACAATGAACGAGAGATGCACACACATACACTTTAACAACTGCAGCTGGATGGAATTCAAAGCAAGCGCAACCTTGACACAGATACGCAGGTCACATGTTTCCACACGATCTTCTGTATGTATAAGCAGCGGAGTGCTTAAACATCAGGGGACGCTTATGGTCACCCTCATTAGGTTCAATCCACAATAGAACATCCCCATGGCTCCTATCCCACAATGCGATTTGTGGCTTGTGTGGTTTCCTGGAAGGCATTTGGGACCAGAGTCAGTAATACCTACTGCTGGTAAACTGAGAAGCCACTAAACCACTGCGCAGGGTTCTGGGTGTGCTGGTGCATTGTTTTACTCCAGGCAGGCACTGGTAGTAGAGTGCTACTGCTGTAGGAAGCTTTGCAGCATTGCATAGTAATTTCGCTTAGTGCTAGGGCAGCCCAATAAATCATTCCCTCTCCCACAATCCCCGGCTCCTGCCCTTAGCACATAATTTAATTAAAGCCAGAAGACTGATGGGGTTTGGTTTAGTTTGCTCTCTCTCTCTCCTGATGGCTGTTTTGTCCCTCAGAGCACTCAGAAGACACGTTGTCCTCACCTTGTCCTTATTGCTCTGTGTTTTAGGAGCTAATCATCTTCAGGTGTTAAAAGGAACATAAGTCATAACACCTAGATAATACTCAATAGAATCGTAAATATTCCATTACATTTGTGTTCTTTGCATTTGGACATATGCCTGCCTCAATTACATTTCTGATTTACTGAATCAGTGCTGTTATCGTTAACGACCGTTTTTGTCGAAGACCAACTGTTACACCCAGATTGGATTCAGAATGATGATCAAAACATAGATGGAGTAGATCGAGTCCATCAACTCTCCTAATGCTTTGCACAGTCCTATAGTTCGTCCTGGGTCGACATTTCATTCAGTAACATTAGGCAGTTTTGATGCTGTTTATAATTGATGATCGCGTTATTTTACATTTGCATCTGCTTACATATGATATCGCTTGTTTCTGCTTCTTCTTCACATGTTTTTTTATCAGGAGATTCTGTACTATTTCAGAAGATGTGTAATAGCGCCCCCTACCATATAACAGTGAAAACACGTGAAGATGGTGGGGAAAGAGTTAATAAAGTCTATTTAAACTCAAATTGGTATACCTTACAGACGGCATGAAATGGAAGTGTGCTAGTCTTTTCTTCCCTATTGTGATGTATATACGAGTGAAACGGCTTCATAAGCAAGAAATGTAGGGCGGGACTTGATTTTGTCTATCAGGATTGATTGGATGGTTGTGGTTTGCTGTTACTCTGATGTCATGTGAGTGACAGCTTGTCTGAGAGAAACAAGAAAGAGGGAAGGGAAGTTACTTTGATTAAAGTTGACAAGGGCACAGGAATTTTAAAATAAAATAATCATGTTCACGGATAAATCATTTATAAAAAATACTGCAATATTCCATATAAAAACAAGAACTGTCAGTTTTGACATCATGGTGACTTTAAAGGTGCTTTACAAAACAAAAAGCTCTCATCCACAATCGACAATAAAATCCACAATATAAGTTCTGTTGTATCAGGACCATATTATCAAGCAGTAAGATGCTACTTAATGAATATACTTAATAAAATTAAGTTTTAATGAAAATTTGTCCTAATCAATTTTGTTATGCGGTAACTGTGCCGAATGTCAGCCAAAACAATGTCAGTAAACCTGATCATGCAAAACTATTGACATGCGGAGAGTGTTTTTTAAGCCAAGACCACTTTCCCAGGACATCTATTTCAGTGAAATCTGAATGTCGCTAAATGTTTTTTTTTATTTTTTTATAGTACCTTTAAATGTTTAGGTTTGTGTGCTAGATTCATAGCTTGTATGTGTTACAGGGGCGCACTGGCCCTCCTGGTCTCCCAGGGCGACAGGGATCAAGCGGATGGCAAGGACCAACTGGGCCTAAAGTGAGTAATTCATTCCATCCTCATGTGAACACAATTCCTACTGCTTCTCTTTATAGAAGGCAAGAACTAATCTGAAGTAGATTCACATTTGTCAGGATGAAAAAGCAAATATTCTGTATCTCAAAATATTGTAGAATCTAAAACATTTCTTCACCTACATACTGTATATCTGCAATATATATGTTTTTCATAAAACTGTTTTATGTTTGACATACTGTAAATTAACATCCAAAGATTTGGGGCCAGTAACGTTCTTTTATGTTTAAAAAAAAAGTATCTTATGCTCACCAAGGCTTGCATTTATTTGATCATAAATACAGTTAACTAGCCTGGGGAAACCCAGACAACTTCCGGCAAATTTAGATTTGATCTGAAAGTTAGTCTGGCAAAGAGGCAAGAGCTCATTCAAGCCCATTTCCAATCCGTCGAAATCGAGGCACCAATCAGAAACGTTGGGGCGGGCTTTACACGATGACGACAGCGCTGGGATTTTGAAGCAGATTTTGTAGCCTACATTACAAAGATGGATGCCGCATCCGTCGAACATCACTCGTCAGCTATCGCGTCTGTTTTAAGCGATTTGAACGTTTCCTTTTTGTTAAAAACCGAGCAAAGAACAACACCCGGAGATGTTTCTCCGCCGCTCTGCACACGTCATCTCCTTCATCGCTCTGATTGGTTTTAGGTCTATCCGCGACGTCCGTTGGTGACGCCCCTGTGGAAATGATTTGTCTATGACGCTTTGCCAGACCATAACTCCGTTACAACTGAGAATGGTCTGGTTTTAACCAGGCTAACAGTTAACAGTAAAGAAATTTTTTTTTAAATATATTTTTAAAATGTAATTTATTCCTGTGATGGTAAAGCTGAGTTTTTAGCAGATAGCGTTAAAAACGATAAAAGATTATGTTAAAAACAGTTGCGCTACTTAATATTTTTGTTAATTCTTTGATGAATAGAAAGATCAATTGATGCATCCTTACTGAATATATATTAAGTATAAGTTTCCCTGTGTGTTTTGTGTTTCTGGACTTTTATTTTGTATATGTTTCCTGTTTCTAGCTTTTTAGTCCTTTTGTAGTTCTTTTGGTTCCCCTCGTTTGCACCTGTTATCTAGTTCGCCTGTTTGTGTTTTTAAACCCCAGTGTTTCCTGTGTTGTTCTCGATGATGTCCTCATTTCTGCTCCTGTGATTCCTGGTTTCTGTTCCTTGTGCTTGGATTATTGTTTAACTAAATGTGTTTAGATCCTACTGTTCGAGTTTTGCCAGTGTGACCGAACCCTTGAGACACATTTGCAGTGAATGCTTTAGTGTACAGTGACTCCTATGTGTTTTAACAGGGGGAGAAAGGTGACCCTGGGCTGATGGGCATGCCAGGGGCAAGAGGACCAATTGGACCCAAGGTCTGGACCCAACGTCCTGAATTAGTATTGCTATAGTCATAATGCCTTGTCAAATGGACACAGAATAATGTGCTCTGTGTGTTAATGTTAATTTCTTTCTGCAGGGCTTCCCTGGACATAAGGGAGAAAAAGTGCGTTACCTCTCTGAACCAACTATAATTCATCATTCAATTCATTCTTTCACTTTTTTTCCCTGTTGTTCATCAAATGACCCTTTTTATCTTGTAAATGATTTAATGTCACTGGGGTTTTGATGTTGTCCTGCTAGGGCTCACATGGTTTCAGAGGTGAAATTGGCTTAAAGGGGGACAAGGTAAGTTACCAGAGTACTTGTGTTGCAATACAAGTTTGAATCGGTGTAAACAATAAATAATTTTTTGTACAAAGACTGCATCTTTCTCTGTTTCAGGGATCAATTGGTCTTCCTGGAATGCTTGGGCAAAAGGTGCTGAAAATATTACTACGTTTTTAGCCTTTCATGTTTTTACAGGATTATGCTAGAGGAGGTTATACTGGTTAACTGTATATGCTATATTACATAATATATTTTATAAGTTATTGTACAGTTAGTACTATTTATAATAATGCAGTGGTCTATTTTTATTGGTAACAATGAGGTCCCATTAGTTAACATTAGATAATGCATTAACTATAACATTAACAATAACAATGAGCAATACAATTGTTACAGTATTTATTTACTGTATCTTTGTTAACGTTAATTAATAAAAATACAACTTATTACGTTTGATTTTAATAATGTATTAGAAAATGTTGATATTAACATTAACTAAAACTATTACATGCAAAAAGTACTTTTCATTGTTAGTTCATGTTAACTAATGTAGTTAAAGTTAACGAATGGAAAATTTGTTAAAGGGATAGTTCACCCAAAAATGAAAAAAAAAAAAAAAAATGTTTTATTAATTACTCACCCTCATGTCATTCCAAACCTGTAAGACTTTTGTTCATCTTTGAAACGCAAATGAAGATATTTTAATAAGATCTGAGCGATTTCTGTTCCTCAAATGAAGATATTTTAATAAGATCTGAGCGATTTCTGTTCCTCCATTGACAGCCTATGCAATTAACACTTTGATGCCTCAAAAAGTTAATTAAGTGATAGTAAAACTAATCCATGTGAATTGAGCGGTTTAATCAAAATTTTCTGAAGTATATATACTTATATACAGTATATACTTATATACAGTAATATAGTATTATATGTCATTTTAAAATTCTTTCTCAGGGTGAAATGGGCCCAAAAGGAGAACCTGGAAGCTCAGGGAACAGGGGACCCACCGGCCGCCCAGGAAAAAGGGGAAAGCAGGTGATCCATCCTTAAACACATAATAGCAACATGATAACAAAAGCAAAAGCATTTGGAAATAAATGACCATTATCATTGATTTCTGATGCAGGGCTCAAAAGGTGACGGTGGTGCAATTGGACCCATGGGACCTTCAGGCCCTCAGGGGGTCTCTGGTCACCCTGGCCCTCCTGGTTTGCCCGCCTCAGGTATTATATTTTACATACAAGTACATATCAGATCTCAAATCTCTTCTGGTCTCTGAGGAAGGAAACTTCCCTAGAGAAATGACATGAAAATTTTAGAACAATTACAGTATCGTTCAGAAGTGTGGGGTTGGTAAGTGTTTTTTTTTTTTTCGTTTTTTTTTTTTTTTTCGTTTTTTGTAATGGTGCAATGTTTTTGAAGGCTGCATTTTATTTAATCAAAAACACATATAAATGTAATTTGTTCCTATGATGGCAAAGCTGAATTTTGAAAACAGTTCTGTTTAATGTTGTGGAAACCGTGATACTTTTATTTTTTCAGTATTCTTTGATGAATAGAAAGTTCAAAACCACAGCATTTATTTGAAATATTTTTACTAAAAGTCCTTACTGTCACTTTTGATCAATTAAAAATATCCTTGCTGACTAAAAGTATTTAATTTAAAAAAAGATAAGTTTAAAAAAAGACTCCAAATCTTTAAATAGTGGTGTGTTGCATGATTGATGGTACTTTTTACAAACATTTACTAATTATTTATTTATTATTTAAATGTATTGATATATTTATTTTTACTGTATGCTACATCTTCTGAGTTGTTAGTTTGAGGATCACATGATGATATTGTAGCATTAGCTAGTGCCATGTGCAGACGGTGAAGCACATGATCTTAAATCACCTCAGGAAATCCCACCGCTGGTCTATTTAGCTTCAGAAGCAACCTGATCTCCGGCTGAAACAGAAGCCCCAAAGGTGACTGAAGCCATGACATCATGTCCTTAACTGATGGCCGGAGCGGCCAAGCTTCGGGCAGAATCACAAACATTGTCATCACTTTATTCACAGCACAGCTGCTGTCTTGTTTTGGTTTCTGTGCATATTAACTCAATTGCTTACTCTTCATGATAGATGAGGGCCAGGTTTAGTAGCTCTTAAAATCACTCCATTACTTTTGCATCACATGGAGGGACATTTATGTTGTTTACCTCTCCTCCAGGACTGTACATGGTAGGACAGAAAGGAGAGAAGGGACAATCTGGCAGCCCAGGCCGCTGCGGATGCAATAGCCCCTCGAGTGTCAACCCCTCCTTTGACCAGCACTTGCACCGGGGCATCTATCCCAGAGTGCCAGCGGTAAGCCACCAGTGCAGGCACGGTTTACAAACTGAGCCTGAATATTACCAGATATCTGTGCGCCTCACTGGATTCCCAGTCCAACGTTCAGACATTTCATGATATTTAATGTCTGTTGCAGATATTTGTGGTGAATAACGAACAGGAGCTGAACCGCCTTCAGACCGACAACGCTTTGGCGTTCCGTAAAGATCAGAGGTCGCTTTACTTTAAAGACTCTGATGGCTGGATGCCAATTCAGGTGCCCATCAATAAACAAAATCCAAGTTATAATTGGGTAGTTGGCCTATTGACACTGAGAAAAGAGATGATCCTGTAATGTATATTATGTTTTTTGACCTTGGATGCATGTAAACCTATTGTAGGAGACCTTCAAAACAAAATTAGGTACCTTTAAAATAGCATAATAGGGGCACTTTAATAGTTTTACACACTTTAATAATGAGACTCTTTCATTCCAGTTAACGCCGTTCCAGTCGATGGAGCGGGATCCCGACCAGGACGGTTTCTGTGGAGACAGCATTGTGCAAGTGGAGAACGGAGAGGAGTGTGATGATGGAAATAAGGTGGTCACAGATGGCTGTGTCAGTAAGTATCTGGTTGAAACAGTGGAGTTCCTGCTGACAGCTTATTCTCAACTACATGCTGTAATGCTGTTTAATATGAGAGTGAGTTCTAAAATGGGAATGCAAGAATAATCGGGTCCTGTATTGCCAGCTGAGAGTAACACCTTCATTCAGTAGTCACCCAAACAAATGCTCTCCTAATTCATTACACGGCGCTCTGGAATACTACATTCTGATTGGTCGATCACTGCATTCTGCGGTCAAATATTTGAGTACAATGACCTCTAAACTGCACAACTGGCTGTTGTCCCAGGCATCCGATTTCATACACAGCTGTGCTATCACTCGTACGCTCTGTGGTCTCTGGGTTCTCATTTAATAAAATAATCTATCTCAAATCAATATTTGATTTTCATTTTTTCTATTTATTTTGTGTGCCATGTAAAAAGATGGATAATGTACGGTTGGTATGTCTGCGTTTATAACAGACAGATTGTACATTTATCTCTCACTGTAAAAAATTATCGCAATTTGTCTTTAACGTGGTTAAAAGACAAATTACTTGAAAACTTAACTTAGTTCCCATACACTAAATGGTGAAAAACTGTAATAGATCTTATGGAATTTTTTGTCATTTGTGTTACCATGATGGTGTTTTGTGTGAATGACATCTTCTATATACTAGTATTTCCTTCAGCTTGTGGAAAAGCTACTTGTGATGAACACACAATGTTAGTTATTATTGGTTATTATGGTAGTTGTCAGTATATTTTAAAGGTAACAAACAGATTTGTCGTTTGGTCTACATTATTTCAGTTAAAGAAATGTTGTTGTTGTTGTTGTTTTTTTACCGTAAATTGAAGGTCAGTCTGTAAAAAAAATTCCAGTGAAGTTCTGCTGCTGGTTTTTTTTTTTTTTTTCAGATTTTTTTTTTTTTTACAGTGTATGTTTCTTATTCTTTCTTTCCCTCTTTCCCAGAGTGCAAATTTGCATATTGTGGGGATGGATATCGCTATGAAGAGGCAGAGGAGTGTGACAGAAAGGATTTCGGCTTTCACACTTGCAGATCCTTTTTGCCCGGGTAAGACATTTCAAGCCAATATAAAAAGAGTTCAAAAAGGCTAAAATCCCATTGAACATGTAAGTACGGATGAACAAAAAATCTACAATTATAATTTATGTTATTGGTCCCATCGAAGGTCAGCAGCAAAGACTTTGATTAATAAAGTGATATTAAATACATAAAGTATATTTGTGTTATTTAACATTTAATTATTACAGGTTTGCGGTTTTATTCATTTTGAATATTGGAATACTGAATCTGTTTTTGTGCAAGTGAGATGAGTCAATGGATGTTCACGTTTAGTCTAGAACTAGAGGAGAGGTGTCAGTCAATAAATGGGAAAACAGTAACTTTCGTTACTTATTTGAAAAAGTAACTCAGATATTTTGTTGTAAATTTAAAAAAAGGAATGCGTTACTTTACTAGTTACTTGGGAAAAGTAATCTGATTACGTTACTCACATTACTTATGGTAATGGTTAGTACATGCATAGTAGTTAAAGACAATTTATTGAATATTATTATATTCTTTTTTTTACTGAATTTAATACTCGATCACAATTTTATATTAAAGTAATATTTTAAAATAATTTTGTTTAGATTAAAAACCCATACACAAATAAAGGAACACCCCATGGTCCTTGAAAAGCAGACTATAATATTTGACAAAATGTCCAAACAATAATAATGTCCATCTTTCTGTCCACAGATCTTATGGACATCTCAAATGCACAGCTGACTGTTTCATTGACTCAACAAACTGCAAGTATTTCACATGAGGACACAAGAAAGCAGTGTCTCAATTCAGCTGGCGAGATCCTTATAAACAACGACACTGAACACCGTAGATTCAGCAGATAAACTGAGAGTAGAAATCATTGAGGGAATTATCACAAACACATTAGCTGAACTCTTTCTTGACATGATGCTCTGAGGCTACGTAGCTCACTTGGGAAAGGAAAGCTTGGCAAAGCCATGGTTCTGCTCGCGCTCTTAAGAACTCTAACAGGACTTCAGACACCAATATCCGTTCATTCAGCCTCTGCTGCCTGCTGCCCGGTCCTGGCTCGACATTTGGCCAGTGTGGTTGGCAAGAGGAATCAATCGAGTTGGGTGTCCTTGGAGATGGGTAAAAGACTCCTCAATACCTCAAAGTACTGTAGTACTGTTTCAGAGGAAAGCCATTTTCTCCTGGTCCACCCCACCTTCCCTTACACAGGGTGCTCTGTATGTGGAATGCAATGTGACATTGTTACTATAGTATTTTGCATGAGGCTGAGATTGCAGTAGACGTGTCAGCAGAGATCATTACCGAGGCATGTAAATGAGTAAAAGCTCATATCTTTAATTGTAATATTATGTAGGCTTAAACCAAACTGGTGCTTGGCCCTGGAAGAATCCTAATAATGTAACTATCTTAACACTGATGTACATTAGGATCAGTACAGCTTTGCATACTGGGTCCAAAATTAACCTGTTGCCATACAGCTCAACAGCGGGTATATTGAAAAGAAATGTAGGAAATTTAAGGTTCCAGACAAAAAAAAAAATCTTTGGCTCCCAAAAACTATATTAAGCTAAAAGCCAAATTACTGTGTAATTGACAAATGTCAGAATGGCTATAAAGATGGTGGTTCAGAAGTGCTTTAGTCCATTGCATGCATCCGACTTTGGCTTTCAGTAGACGCTTCGATTTAATTCGAACATAACCAAAAAATTATTCACGGTTCACTTTTAAACCCAGTAACATCTCTGAACGATTCACTGACTTGTTCTCCGAACAAATTCAAGGCTGGGTCATAAATTCTTTTGAATCACTCCATAAAAAGAACTGGTCCATATTGCATTATGGGCGAATTTCAAAAATGCGTTTTTGCACTCTTGAAGGGCACTTTGGGAACTTTACTATAATGTTAACAGTATATTTTTACAGAATTTGTTCTCGAATCCGACATCACAGATCACGCTGTTCAAGAAACACTGTCTCGCTCTCTTACGAAATGATATCTGACAAAATCACACATTGAATCATATCAACTAGACTTTAAATTATTGTTGAAAAAAGGTACGTTTTTGTTGCATTTGCGACCATTTTACCTACCCTAATGTGAAACATTACCTCTCATATACCATTTATACTCTCGCTTTAGTGGTTTCATGCAATTTCAACCATTGTTGCTTTGACCTAAATGGCCAGTAAATCCATTTACTTACTCACCAAAATCACATTTTACTCCCGTTTGGTGCATGGCAGGTGTTATTTTTGGACCCTGGCTATAGAAGTGTTTTCACTAACAATTTAATCTAAAAAAAGGCTGTATGAATATACTTCAGCAGTAACCACAATAATACTACAATACTACTGATAAACAATACTTTATTACAGATGTTTAAGGTTAGAATACCCTCCTTTCCAGGCTCTCAGTATGTCTTGCTGGGTCACACTTAGTCTAACATTTCCATCATATCTCAGGAAACCACTTAAAGATATCCAGAACCTTTCCACCTCCATGTGTGGAGTAAGGTGCACATATTCCACAGTTTAGCCTAGTTCCACGCTGTTGTCTTGCGCTTCAAGAGCTTGCAGTCTTGAAGTAAAGCAAATACGGATTATTTATTAGGGTTATGAGTCTAAAGATCTTAAATTAGGGTTGAAAAACCAGCCCAATCTCATGAGAAAAAGTAACTATTTTATGATCCGGCGATTTATTTTGAATAAATTCTTACGAGAAAACATACCCTTTTTAGAAAAAGTAAGCATGTGAAGCTTCACCCATAACCTCACATTCAAACCATACTGTCAATGGAGCGTAAGCAGCTCCTACGAAAATGTACGAATGGTACATACAAACTCATACGAATTAGCTACCAATATGCCAAAATGTAAAATAGTTATGAATTGCCATGAGATTATGTTGGGGAAACCATACAGTATGTGAAGGCTCTACAACTGTTATTGAACATTTTGTACTGTCTGCTATTGCAGGAGTAGCATTTTTGCTGCTATTCAGGCTAAAGACTGTTGGATTAAGGCTGGACTGTTTATGTCGTTCCAAAGGCTTTAAATTGATTCATACCCAGTGCCAAAGTCCAGTCTGAATATACCTCAGCATATACAGTGTGCTTTAGCCTTTGTGATTACAGGACCTGAGGTGTAGCATACAGCACTTACTTACTGTTATATTCAGTGAAACTTTGCTTAAGTACCTTTGAGTTACATTACTTTTTTTGATCAACCGTAAGCCAGTTTTCCATAAGCTATATGATGCATTTGCTACAGGAACCTCTTTGCTTACATTTCTGGGTTGATATTCCTGACTTATCTGTAGATTTCATGTAAAATATTATGGATATAATATGGAAATAAGTGTCTTGAATGTGTTATTCTGGTGCAACTGCATGTTCATCGTATACTTCGTAAACATCGTAAAAAGAGCAAGATTGCCACATTTCGAAACATTGACGGCCTATAACAGTGCATTAAGTGCATTAAGCTTATAACCGACTGTTATCCTCATACTGTGTTTGTACAAACTGAGAAAAGATGTTATATATTGCACAACAAACATACAAAAGAGACTGAATGTTTTGTCCTAGTGTAATTTGAAAGATGTTCTCAATATTAAAACATGTTTGATACTGTCCTGTAATCATGTTAAAATAAAGCTTGAAAAGCTAACTTATCACTGTCCTTTATATTGGACCCATTCATTTTCTTCTCTTAAATATGAGTTTTGAGAGGAAAAAAATACTAGTGCTCATTGTCAATACAAATGTGAACATGGAATCAAAATTAACCCTATTTACTTTCTTATATTCCTGATAGTGTTCACAATTCATGCATGTAAAAAAAAAAACTTTCATCAAAATGCAACTTGCTGGCTGATTTGCCAAATTTTTTGCCATTTTCAGTCTGTACAAGTTGACGCTAGTTGCTGTGAGTCAGAGCCAATCTGCAGATTTTGGGCAGTCAGAATTGATTTCACAGAAAATCACGTAGTGTATGATGGGCACTGACTTTGATTTCTTCCATCTAGCTAGAGGGCATCAAGTATAGTTTGATATGTTTAGCTGATTTTAGAACACATAGGTGAACTCAAGTTGATTGTGCCACTTTTCCCAGTCATCTCAATGCCAAAAAGGGACACGATTAACCTGAATTCTGGTGTACACTACACGACTTTTAAAACCCTGAAAAGATTTTGTATCACTAGGCGTCATACACTTGCAATACACTAAACAAGTTGGAGTTGGTCCGAACACAACCCACACAGGAAATTGCACCTCATTGTTAGGAGTCATGTGACAAATGAAAACATGAGTTCTAAAATCAGCTCAAAATATCAAATGTTTGTTATTCTCTGACTGGATGGATTCATATTCCAAAGCAAAAAAATAAATAAAATCGATGTGCCTATCTATCACACAATACATGATTTTTTAACCTGATCTCATGGGAAAACGTAACTGTTACGAGGTGGTGATTTTGTATGAAATTGTATGAATTATACAAAAACGTACCCCTTAACATACCCGTCACTGGGGCGTAAGCAGATCATACGAAAATGTACGAATGAGATTGTACAAATTCACACGGCCAACAATTCGCCAAATGCAAAATAGTAACGCATTCCCATGAGATTGTGTTAGACTTTCTGTGAAATTTGTCAACTTTCGGCAATTTGCTCTGACTTTTTCTGACTCACAGCTGACTCGTCAAGACTGTAAACTGGGATAAAAGTCTTTTAATGTATTCCACCCTTTAGATTGTAGACACAATGTTGCCAGTTACAATTGCAGTTGCTATTTTTGCTCGGCCAAAGAAAATTGTTTCAAACGAAGCTGACTGTTTGATTCATAAAGATGAACCTGCACAAACACAGTGTGTCTTGCTCTTTTTTTCATTGGTTCATTGTTTGGTTTATGTCATATGGAGGTTGATGTCTGTAAAACTTTTATGTCGCCATGCCTTCAGAGAATGTCAAACTGCTCTCATTGCTGTAAATTTGATGAGTTGTAGCTGACTAAGCTTTGTGCTAGATCACAGCCAGACGCAGTTAGATCAGCATTTCTGTGCTGAGTCTCTGGTTCTGCTGCTCACAGAGACTGTATATGTGGGCGTTTGGCCCGACAGTGATTGACAGTGTATTGATCATGGAGAAGACGGAAGGTGACAGAGAAAGACAAAAGGGATGCTGTCGACAGTTTTCAGGAAAGAAACTCTTTGTGCTGCCTGGAGAACAGACCGTGGAGCCTGCAAAAGTCTTGTGCTGTGGATTTGGACTGGAATTTTTTAATTATGTGTGTGTGTGTTTGTTTTTAAAGGTTGGCAGGAACCTCGAGCTTGGCGCTGAGATTTTTGAAGATGGTTGTCGTTCAGTAACCATATTATAGAGCCATATCTTTACCCACTAATGTCATTACAGTAATTTGCCTGCAGATGAGCTAGGCAATATCTTACATATGCATTGCATAACAGAATCTGATTTTGAACTTTGTTGGGGACATGCCAGTATGAGACTATGAAGAGGAGGCCACATGGAACAGGGTGTGAGGTGAGACCCTGTTGCATTTGTGGGGGCTCAAATGGGGTCTTATTTAGCTATAGCTGCCCCGGACTTATAGCTGCCCCGGACTTTCCATTGCAGCTGAGTGGAAACTTTCTGATAATCCTATAGTCTGGAGTTTAAAAATGTCTTGTTGAAATCCTAAACTGTGACCAAAATCGCCCCCTATACCCTTATATAGTGCACTATTTGAAGGTACAGCCATTGTAGTGGTCTGAAACCAGGGGTGTTTCTAACCCCCAAAAAAGTATACTCATATTTTGATACTTTTTTTGTTTGTCCACGTTATTTTTTATGTAATTTGAATGTGCGAGGCTTCCCGCGTCATTCGCTTCCAGTTATTTTACCTGTACAAAATCTCTGTTATGCTGCTTGATGATATTGCAAACTGGTACATATTATATTATTTTAATTCATTATCCTAATCATGAGCACTGGTTTGCACAAGTAGTTTTACAGTGGCAATCACTGCATTTTGTGATTATTCAAGTTATTTATAGGCGGCAAATTAATCACAAGTCTCGCACATAAAAAAAAAAGCTTATTTCTGTTTCAAAATAAGATGTATAAGGATATCAGTTATTTTGTCCAGCAGAAGAGTCATTCACAAGCTGCATGCGCAATAAAGGACTGCTTCATCCGTGACAAACGGCAGAATATATTTCCGAGTTTTGTCTCCTAAAATGGTTTGTAAATATTCACCTCTTTTTGTTTTCTGTCTTAAGTATCCTGTTACTATTTCGATGTGAGAAATTTGAGACGATTCAGTGCATGACTGAACTGTCCTTATGAATCAAACTGAATCTCAAACAATTTGAGACCTTTTTGCAAACATTTACATTTAATCATTTAGCAAATACTTTTATCCAAAAAGACTTGCCCTGACAAGTCCCAGTTAGTCTAGCTCAGTACACAAAGCCAAAACAATAAAAATGAAATGTATAGATAGAATATAATGGTAAGTGTTAGTATTAATGGGTCAAGTGTTGACAAAAAAGATGCGTCTTTAGCCGTTTATTGAAAATGGCTAAAGACTCAGCAGCTCGGGTTGAGATGGGCAGGTCATTCCACCAGCAGGGAAAAGTCAAGGTAAATGCCCATGAAAGTGATTTTGTGCCTCTTTGGGATGGCTCCACAAGGCACCGTTCACTTGAAGAAACCAAGCATCTGGAGGGCACTGAAGGGATTCTGGAATCCACTGCTGCTTCAATATATCTAATGAGTGATTATATAATCAAGGTATTAATCAATATGTTTTCCTTCTAAATATCACATGAGTTGAATGACTTCTCTAGGCTTATGAGATTTTACTTAGTTATAGAAGTTACCAGTGTGATTACTGAAATGTTCTTTTCATGTATCCTCTATGTCTTTATTTGATATCTGAGAGGTGACTGAGGGTCTGGCCCATGCCACGAATGCCGTAACAGTGCTTGCTCATTCAGCCCGGCTTCCAGAAATTTAACATGGACCCGTTTTGTTTGAGAAAGGTATTTAACGTGTTTAAAACATATATCTGCTCTTCTAGCTCACCATGAAGACTATAGGTCACAAGGGTCATTGAAATCCATAGTTTAAGTGACCATTTCTTAGTTAAAGTCTTTACTGTGTTAGATTAAAGTGTCCTCTCACTAAGAGAAAGAACATGTTATCTGGATGTTTTGGGAAGAGTCTCCTGTTTATCGTTAGAGCCCGACCAAATCCAACCTTAAAGAAGCCGTGTGTCTGTGTGTGTGTTAGTATTCTTGGTTACAGGTTAAGGAACAAGTGGCATTATTGGAGATGGACTGACTTGTTTTCTTCGACATGTTGGCGACTAGAAACGCAGATCTGCGACCTGTAAGATATGCTTCAGTCTATCTGTCCATGTGTGGAAAATGTGTGTTTATCTATTTATTAGCCAATCAGAATCATTCAACCTGAAGCAATGATGTAGCTTAGACCTTGGTGAAGGGTATAATTGATGTGATCTTTGTAACTGTAAGCGGTCCTGAATTTTATGTGGGGGTTATTGTCAACCAGTGCAAAATGACGAAGAGAGGTGTGACGTGTGCTCTCTTCGGCATGTTAAAGACCACTCTCGTTGCTTGCTGCATTCTGGATCAGTTACAGAGGTTTGACAGAACATGCTAGAATGCCTGCCAAGAGAGCATTACAATAGTCCAGTCTGTATAGAACAAGAGCTTAGACAAGTAGTGTAGGAAGGGCCTGATCTTCGTAATGTTGTATAAGGTAAATCTGCAGGACTGGGCAGTTCTAGAAATGTGGTCTGTGAAGTTTAAATGATCATCAATCACAGCTCCAAAGTTCCTGGCTGTCATGGAAGGAGTTATGGTTGACAAACCTAGATGAATGGAGAAGTTGTGATGAAGTGGTGGGTTGGCCGAGACCACAAACAGTTCAGCCTTCGCAAGGTTGAGTTACAGGTGCATGGTGGTCCTTTATCCAGGCAGAAATGTACTATATGTCTGTCAGGCAGGCTGAGATGCGAGCAGCAACCATTGGCTCATCTGTCTGGAATAAGATGAAGTGCTCATTCCAGCCACTTCATTTCGAAGTGCTTTCAACTTCCTCAAGTGGTAGAGGGAAGTTTATTTGGACAGATCTGCGACCCCTCGATGGTACCCCCCTTACTACGAGGTAGTAAGTCAAATCCATAGACCACAATTCACCATGATTATGACGTCACAGCAGATCACACTTAAAGGAGTAGTTCACTTTAAAATGAAAATTAGCCAATGATTTATTCAACCTCAAGCCATCATAGGTGTATACGACTTTCTTCTTTCAGACGAATACAATTGGAGTTATATTAATAAAGTCCTGGCTCTTCCAAGCTTTATAATGGCAGTGGATTACAACCAACAGATTGAAGCTCAAAAAAGTGCATCCATCCAGCATTAACAAACTCCACACGGCTTTGGGGGATTAATTAAGCCCTCACAATAAGTGTATGATCCATCTATCTTCCTAGCTTTATTCCCACAGGGTCCGTAACTCTAGTGTATGATATTGGCGTTATTTTGACATTTAACCGCATTTAATACTTTTGTTGTATGTTATAGCTACCTTAAGCTGACTTTATTTTAACACCGAGGGGCGGATGGTGTATAGGGGCGATTTGGGCGACGCACTACCAACTGGGAGAAAGAGGATTTTTTTTAAAACAAATTCTATCACAGCAAAAGTAGTTTTCAGTGTTCTAGACATATTATCTGTCATTGTCCAATCAGATTCGTCAGATTCAAGTCACGTTTCAAATGGTCGCGCCCGCGACTCCGCCTCTCTGGGCGAATTCATTGACGTAGAAAATCACCCAAGTAATCTCCCATAGGGCTTGGGCGCCGCGTTGCATTCTGGGACGTGGAACAAGGAGAAGCAGCAGAGTTGGGAGAAAGTAAGTTAGAAATATGTTAAAATCCAATCGGACCTGTCAGTCTCTGTACTGTTGTCCTGTTGCTACCCCCTTGCTTTAAGCATCGTTTAGCTTACTAACTTAAGTTTTGCTTAAAACGGCTACTAACTACACTTTTGAACACATAGTTAAAAGTAGGGCTGGGTTTCGATTCAAATTTCAAGAATCGATTCGATTCCGATTCTCAAGATCTTGAATCGATTATCATCATTCGATCCGATTCGATTCGATTCGATCTGATCTTCGAGATTTAGATCAGTGTTTTTGAAAAAAGCATTTTTTTTCAGCAGTTACCTGAAGGACTGTATGCAACATATTGATACTATTATTATAGACATTCAACTGAGTATGGATGGTTGCAAAGAACAATCCCCCTTCCAGAGTGTTGATACAACTGCTTTCACAAACTTGCACTGGTGTAGACGACAGAGGACGCAGTATATCAGCAGCAGTAGTAGGGCTGACGCGATATCCGCAATCTTGTAGTACCACACTGACAAGTCAACCGCAGAGGATTGCAAGTAACCGCAGCAATATTCACGGTTTTTTATAAGGCTATACCCTTCTTGTTTTGAACTTCATGCATGTATTGAATGTTGAACAAGTTCATAATGATAACAAGACTGCTTATCATGGTGATTTGTAGCCTACGGCTTCCCACAGACAGTGAGCTGTGGGAATCGGCAGAGCGCGTGCGATTACCTGCGTCTGTCTTTTAAGTCATATTCGTGGAAAGGTTGCCGTGTAAAAGGAAAGCGAAATATTTGTCGTATAGTCCTTTTAACGTTCATGTCACGGAAATGCGCGTCAGCAGCAGCGCTGGTCAGCTTCCCACAGCGCGAGGAAGCCGCGGGGAAATAAAATCAGTTCAGTGTTCATTGAATGAACGGTTTAGTGACTCACTCAAAGTCCGTTGTCGTAACAATGTGCGCGCTGAGTGAAAGCCTTTCAATGCGCATATAGGGATCTCCCAGTCGCAGCAAGTTAAAGTTCACCGGGAAAATGTAAGACTATTATTAAATCGATCCTGAGTTACGGATCGATCTTTAGAAATTTATATGAAAATCGATTCAGAATTGGTGAATCGATTTTTTCAACACAGCTCTAGTTAAAAGTACGTTACATGTGTGAATGGTTGTTAGCACTATAACTGTTACTAAACTAGCAGCTAGGTGGAGGGCAGTTTTAGTTTACCTTTGTCCGGATTAAGTTGCTGTGCTCCCACTGTTTGTTGGAAATTTCATATGGATCCAAACCGTTAAAAGTGCCGGTTTTGTCCACATACCGGTCTCTGGCTTCCCCATTTAACATATTCCGGTAAATTCCACATCCTTTTAGGGATTTTAACATATTTTTTCTTTTCTTTACCCCAACTCTGCTGCTTCTCCTCATTCGACTTGCTGTATGTTTACATGCGCGAAGCTGTCAACATGGCCGCCACGCCAGTAATGACGTCACGACGCCCAAGCCCTATTGACCGAATGACTTCAAGAGATTTCCACGACGCATGCGCGAGAATTGCGATCTCCTTCAACTACTTCAGTTAAGTTCTCGCGCGTGCGCGTCGTGGAAATCTCTTGAAGTCTCGTTTCAGGCCTACAAGGAAAAAAAGGAATAGTCGAATAAAGTCGTTATTTTTGTTTTATTTCCGCACAAAAAGTATTCTCGTCGCTTGATAAACTTATAGTTGAGCCACTGTTGTGACATGGAATATTTAAACATTTTCTTCATTGACTTTCTGGGCCGTCAGGTTTCAATCCTTAGGGAGCCTATGGAGGAGTGATCCAGCTGTCACATTTAATCAAAAATATATTCATTTGTGTTCCGAAGACGAACGAAGGTCTTACGGGGTTGGTACAGCATGGGGGTGAGTAATTAATGACTTAATTTTCATTTTTGGGTGAACTAACCCTTTAAAGTGGAGTTAAATGCAGCCCTGCACACAGTGTTTGAATTTGCTCACTCACTTTTATTCACTCATTCAGTGGACTAGATTTGTGGAGTAATATAGGGAAATACTGATTTTGGATACAGCCCACTAATCAGACTGATTAAATAGGAAAAAAGACAGCTGCCATATTGTATGATGATGGATTATACTAATGCAGGTTTAGTGGTGTCACGTTTCGGGTGCTGGTGTAGGACGGAGGAAGAGGGACTCATAGGCAGGAAACAGAGAGGACCCAGCTGTCACCCGAGGCCCCAGTGAAAATCCCTGACCTACAGAAGGGAATGGTAAGCATGCAAGGTGCAAGAGAATAGCATGGAAAGAACAACAAACGCATATGAAATAGAAATAAATGGACATATATTATCCAGGAACAAAGGAACAATTTACAAGAACTCTTAAATCTTAGATTAGATGAGTGTTCATCAATATAGGAGGCAAGAGCCCCTTCAACAAGATGCTTTTACACCTTTAAGTGGAAGGTGTTCGCAAACTGGTGTGCGGGCAGAGATGAGGACCCTCTAAACTGTGAAGTGACCGTAATTCTGGCTTTCTTACAGGAGTGGCTGGATGCTGGCAGCTCGCCCTCTACGCTGAAGGTTTATGTGTCCGCTATTGTTGCTTCTCATAACACCTTTAGATGATCGCTCAGTAGGTAAAAACTCCCTAATACGAGTTTTCTTCGGGTGTGAGGCAGGGATAGAAATTAGCACCCGCCACCAGCCAAATGCGGGTGATTTTGTGTTGTGGCGGGTAAACTCACTTCACCTACCGGCCACCGTGGCGGGTAAATAAAAATAGCACACTGTTTCACCCGGACGGCGGACACTTTTAGAGGAGGCACACCCTGAACACCCGCGCGGAGCGCGCTTCCGTCGAGGCTCGACTATGGGCCCGACGAGGGAAGAAAATGTGGGAGCGCGAGAGGCGGTTTGCCGACCAAAGGGAGAGCTAGCCCCGAGCGCTTGGTGTATTTTTTGGGCGGGTTGGCTCTCTTGTGTCGTAAAGAGCTAGCTGCGCGAACATCTACCCGCGCGCTTCTTCCGTTGATGCTTGAGCGCGAAAGGTGGGAGCTAGCCGCGAGCGCATGATGTAAATATGACAGAACAGACATACCGTAAAACTTCAAATAATAGCCCGGGCTTTTATTTTCCCAAATCGTCGAACTGCACCGGCTTGTATTTGAGACAGGCCTTTATAATTTAGTGTTGAGATGTTGCTCCTAGAGTCTCTAATCACTAAAAATCCCCAAATGCTCCACGTGAAACTGCGGTCTTCAAACCTTTTACTATCGTGTCCATTGATTTTGATTAAAATGCGCGCGAGAGAGAGCAAGACAGCGCTCGTGTTGTTTGAAAACGTGAGAGTGCGCGCGCGCGGCCGGGACTCTCTCTCGCTCTCTCTCTTGCTCTGCTCGTTTGCGCCCTGTCAAGCGCAGCAGTCATTCTATTCTACATCACTCACCGATCAAAAAAGGCTTTAAATACAAATTTAAATTTAAAGGCTTTAAATTAAGATTAAATACAACCCGAAACTAAAAAAGCCTTTATTTACCCAAGCCTGTCGCCACAGCAGGCGTGTAAAAGAGACAGGCGTCTTTTTGGGACTTGGCTATTATTTGAAGTTTTACGGTACTCTCGCAAGGGGGTAATCCATCGACCAGAAGTTGAAGTCGGCCGGGTGCCGCCATCTTGTAGCAGAACTTCACTTGCGTTAGCATTTCCATTGACTCCCATTCATTTTGGCGTCACTTTGACAGCGAATAACTTTACATCTGAGGCGTTTAAAGACTCCATTTGTCCATTATTTATTTCTAAAGAAATACGACAATGTATAAAGGGCTCCATTACCTTCTATGTTACATTATGGCCCCGTAGAAACAGATTTGGTAAAAATAGGCTAACGATTGCGTCATAACCACTCGACTCTCTGTCGCGCTGTACAGAAATTACCGTACAGACAGGAGGAGAAGCTCGTAGGCAATCGGGGGGATGTCCCGTCAAGGGAGAAGCCCATAGATAATGAGTCCATAAAAGCAACGGAATACTTACTCCTGCTCACTCACGCCAAAGAACTCTTTGCTCAAGTTCCCCGTCTCTGCAAGATTAACGTTGGCAATTTTCACGCACAGCTACTAGAAGATTAACGTCTGTCAGACAGGTTGCTCACGTCATCAAGCTTAGTTTGAGTCGGTCTGAGTCTGCGCGTCAGGAACGGAAGTGCTCAAAAATCGCTAAAAGTGGGCTTCAACTGTCTCAACTGAGTTCCAATGAGATCGCTCTGTCCATTTCTTTTACTGTCTATGTACTCTCGCAGAGAGAGCAACCTCCAGCATAGAGTGCGGTTTAGCATCGGTTCAGTTTTTTGTTTAATCTGCCCCACTCATTTAACGAAATGTATATCAGTTCATGGTTTGTGTGTGTATAAGAGAGAAAAAGAAAATGTCAGTATTTCATTGAGACTTGAGATTAAATAAACTGGTTAAGTATTGTAGATCTTGTAGTATTAATTTTCACATGCAGTTACACATTGTCAGTTAAAAACAAGAAAGTGGCTGGTAAAAACATTGAGTGGCTGGTAGATTTTGAAATCCACCAGCCACAGTGGCCAGTGGACAAAAAAGTTAATTTCCATCCCTGGTGTGAGGCGTTTGAATCCTCCCCGGCCACATGACAAGTGACTTGAGAGTACTTTTGTTCAAAATGGCGCTGCTGCTTGCATTTGCATGTAGGAAGCAAGTGGGGGATTTGCAAACTCTCTGTCAACATTGCTTGTATGCAGTTTGAACCAAACGATTAGTGAGGCTTACGCCTAGACATGGTTATACACCTAAAGTGCTTTCAACGTTCAGAGCCCAGGTTATAATGCTGCATGCAGATTCGCATACTGAGCAGCTGGGTGTCTGCTTTGGAGGAGCCAAGAAAAGCTGTCCAGTGTCAGAACAGAGACTGTAGCACTGGATAATGAAAGCTACACGCCTGGCTTAAGCATGTTTCATCTCAGTCGTATAGGCTGATGTGCCGTTCTATTGCTTGCACTAATAGCAACTGCTTATGCTAGACTAATGCATTTGCAGCATAACCTTCTGTGTTCTGCGTTATTTCAGTGGTATTCAGGGGCTCCAGCTGTTGCTGTCTGCCCTCTTATTGTGCTTGTGAACGTGGCTTGTCCTGCAGATTTATGCCGGACGCTTTAAATATAAGTGTAACTCACCTGTAAGAGCAGGTTTAATGCTGTATGCACCAATTGTTGCTTTATTATTATTATTATCACTCTCTGCACTTCATAAGTCCAGCGTTGTTCGACTGTGTGTATGACGGTGTTGAAAGCACCGGCGCCATCTTGGCCCTCTGCCAGTTAGATGTATATATTAAACCTTTCTCCCTCTATCACACATGCACAAGTGCACGTAAAATCCATCCTTCTATTCTTGGCCATTATTATTGAGTCTAGTGATCATCCTTGATGTGGTAAGAGCTGGATATCTGGGTGTTTTAACTAGGTCCAGTACCCAACCTAAGTGAGGTGGGGTGCTAGAGCATTGTCGTATTCACCTGCTGCAGCATTTTCCTCTGTCAACTCTGTATATATTTGGGAGATAACGCTGTTTTACATGGTGGGAATTTTATACTTTCCCCAAAGCGTAAGCTATTATGCAATGTCGAGAGACTGACTCAAAAGGGAATGTCTGGGGTTACTCAACGTAACCATGGTTTCCTGAGAGGAGGGAACATGATATTGCGTGGATCGTTGTGTAAAACCTCAATGAGGAGTATTCGCTCAGTTGAAATATTCTGAGATAATTTGCGCTCAAACACCATTGGCTATTGCATTGCACGTGAAATAGCGTGATTTAATCAGGCTTAAGTAATTTTGGAGAAAGGAGTTTCCCCAAAGCGTAAGCTATTTCGCAATGTCTCGTTCCCTCCTCTCAGAGAACCATGGTTACGTTGAGTATTACGTTTTGCATTCCACTGTGCTGCAACCACAGGTGTATTGTCCATTCGAATGAGAACATGATGGTCCCTTCCTGTGGTGACCACCTTCCGTCTGACCACTCTGCCCATACTGATTTCCTGCTTATACATGCAAATGTTGATTCAGGGCATTGAGACATGCGTGTTACTACAATGCGCGCTGTCCCTGATTTCTATGCTCTCTGCGGGACGCGGCTCTTTAACCAAAGCTGCAGTGGCCTCATATGCAGCAGACCCAGGTGGCAAACGAAGGCCTCTGAAACGTTTTCAGAGGAATGGCTCTGCCCTGCACAAAAGAGGTTAGAACATTGAGAATAGTCTGAACAGACTCTGTTTCAACTCACGATCAAAACGCACGATCATCGAACACGAGTCTAAAATCCTAAGAAGGTGATGGACTGACAGGGCTGGAGCGTGCTATCCTGCATGTTCACAGGCAGGCCTACGCATGTTAAATGGGCTAGGAGTTTGTGTCTGTGGTCCTCTAGCACACTCGGAGACTGGGTGATGATAAGCCAGTCATCGAGTTCAGAATCCGCATCTCTCTGAGTCTCAGGGGGGAAAGAGCAGCATTCATACGTTTCTTGAACGTGCAAGGGGCCAAAGCTAGTCCGAAAGGCAGAACTTTGAACTGATAAGCGACACCCACAAATGCATATCTCAGAAAGCGCCTATGATGAGGGGCAATCTGCATATGAGGTCCACGAACTCTTTGCAATGGTAAAACAACATTCAAACATTTCTCTGCACTCGTTGCAACACAGGGGGTGCGGTCCACCTCTCTCCACAGACATCGCTCTCTTCCTCCAAACAGGACCATTAGGAACTCTGCTTCTGGTCCGCTGGGCGCCTTGACAGGCAGGGAACTTGCTTCGTGCCATAACGGGACTTTTTTATAAGTCTGATGCATCGATGACTCAGGATCACGTCATGAGCTCATGCTTGGAGCAGAGGGACGGCTAGTGTCAGGTTGGCTGCTGCACTGATGATGATCTTGATCTTGGTCCGCTTGGGAAAAAAGGGAGTCATAATTCACGACTGTTTTTGCGCTAACTTGTCTGGAAAAGACCCTACGGCGTCACCAAAGGGGCCTTGAGGGTTTACTGGGGCGTCGAGCAGCGATAATCACACATTTCTGCGAGCGTGAGCCGCAAATGCCGCTGCAGCACTACCAGGCTGGCCATGCTGCGCCCGACTCCTTGGGTGACCTGTTTCGCTGCACACAGGATGAGATCCGCCGTCGTGCGCAGTTTGCTAAATAACTCCCGGCCTTCCTCGTCCGGGACTTCAGGATTCTAGTCTGAAACACCTGGAGGACCGCCATTGTATGAAGGGCGGATGGTGGATGTCCAGCCAAAACGTATACCTTCTCTGCAATGTGGGCTGTAGTCCTACATGACTTAGAAGGCAGCGAAGTTGACTTCCATCAGTGGGACGGACATGGGTGAGCCGCGATGGCCTCTTCAACAGGAGGCAACTGGGCATAACAACGTTTGTCTGCCCCCTCCACCACAGAGAGGAGGTGGGTTCCTTGGGAATGGGCTTGAGCTGAATGAGGGGAGCACCATGACCGCATGAGCTAATCGTGGAGCATAGGGAAGAAGGCTGGTCTCTGCATCCAACTGATGGCCTACATTGAGATAAGACCCGTCCAACCACTTCTTTACCGGCTGCTCTGGGACTGACCACTCCAGGCCCATATGGCCATATCGCTTTTCAGTTTTCACATCGTCCTCATTTCTTCAAGTGAAATTAAGTGAAGGAGAAAAATTCTGAGACAATTTGGCGCTCGCCACTACCTATATGGTGGCTGGGCCCGCCCACCACACAAGCGCTCGAATGCCATTGCCTATTGCAAGTGCAATGGCGTGATTCAATCAGGTTTCAGCAATTTCGGAGAAAGGAGTTTCCCCAAAGCGTTAGCTATTAAGCAATTTCGAGAGACTGACTCGACAGTGAAATGCTTTCCGTGTGAAAATGTAAGTTACTTGATAGTAACGTCTTGTTTATTGAACTGTTGTATAAAAGCTTGTGTGATATTGCTTGATCAAAAATAGTTTACGGTCTGTTTGTTTTTCTGAAATCTAATTAACATTAGACCTCTCCTTCCAGGAAGCTTGAATTCAGGTCACTGGAAAACGCTATCTGAGGGCCAGATGTTGTTAAGAGTGATGGGGGTGTTGCAATTTGGCATCCAAGTGCCAATCCCTCATTCCGTCTGCCAAAGCTGTTATCCCACCAGAATCCTGGTAATAGATTGAGCAATGTTGCTTAGGTTAAGAGTTTCCAATGTATGTAACGCAACATAGCTCCTCTCAGAACTGTAATGATGCTTATATAATAAATACTATATTTGTTTATAGTACATGTAGTCGCAACAGATTACTAGTAAAACCACTGCTTCAGGTTATTTGCTATTTTGATTTTTTTTTTAGGTATATATATATATATATATATATATATATATATATATATATATTTATAAACTTTCTCCCTCTATCACACATGAACACATGAACAAGTGCACGTAAAAAAACATCCTTCTATTCTTGGCCCTTATTAATTAGTCTAGTGATCATCCTTGTTGTGGTGAGAGTATCCTGGCAACCACATCCAGATATTGAAGGATTGAGTGTCATAACGACGATGTAACATTACTTGTGTCTAAAACTGTCGCCTTGTGTCTAAAACGGTCATCTCATGACTTTGAAATATTTACAAAATAGATCTATGTTGCTAAGAATTTTGCATATTTTTTAATTAAACGATTAAAAACACTGCAGCCAATTCAGTATAAATGACAATTTAAAATTACAATTAGTAAATACATATAAAAAGGCATATAGACATATTTTAATACTAGTGAATGACAACATGAATACTGTGTGCTATTCCTGGGAGAAGTAAAAGCAAACATTTACCTTAATGGTGTTGTGTCAAAGCTCTGCTTTTCAACTGAAGTCGTATTGATTTAATAAAGATTTAAAGGGTTAGTTCAGGCAAAATTGAAAATTCTGTCATCATTTACTCGCCCTCATGTCTACAAAAAAGAAAAGAAAAAAAGACTAATCTCATTTTTATATTCTCAGTACAACTTTTTTGGTTACCAGAATTCTTCAAAATATCTTTTGTGTTCTGTAGAAGAAAGTCATACATGTTTGAAACAACATGACATAATTTTCATTTTTGGGTGAACTATCCCATAAATGATTCTGGTAAAGGACACATCGGATAAATTGTGACCGTTCAACCAAAACTGGAATTGAAAAGGAATGCAAAAAAAAAGTTATTGTTAGGAAGGCACATTTACAAAGACAATGATTTGTGGGATTTTAGTTTAAACTCTGTGGAATGCAATTAGAATAAAATATAAACCTAGAACATTCATCCTCATTATGTGCTAATCATTTAGTAATATAATTCTAATTCTGAAATATAAAAACAAAACCCATGCAATGCAACATGCACAAATTAGTATCATTCGTATGATTTGAGAGCAAGCAAAGTGTGATTCTTACAATAAAATCAACAGTTAGAACTGATATTCATATAAATAAGTCGATAAATAAAGTCACTGAGGAAATATCACAAATCTCTCCTTTTGTAAATGAAGATCCAAGATCATCACAGCTACATTTTTTCAGGGATTTCTCCACTAAACCAAGAAAAAAACTCCTTTGGTCCCTAAAACCAAGTAGATCCTACAAGTCCTGAATTGGAGCAATTGTGAATGTGTTTAAAGACAATGTCACTGCAAAAAATATCTGTATACTTAATGGTTTCATGATGCATGTTCTGAATCCCATGAAAAAATCCCAAGTGTGCTAGTCTAAAATGAATGAGATGTGAGTATCTGAACAAAAGTAATGCAATATTGAGGAGAAAAGCACACGTGCATTTTTGCACTTTTACTGTGAATAAGGATACTGCGACTAATATCTTCACTTCCAGGTAAACAATATGGTATATTACCTTCTTCACCATATCTGCAGTTTGCAGATGCCAAAATGTGTATGTAAAAACATACAACCAATGTCAACAAAACACTTGATCACTCCAATGAAGGTTGCTAAAAATACAGCTGTTCCCTGAAAACACTTGGAATCACACCCTGCCCCCCTTTTGATGCGGCCGTTTCAATTTTGCAGGGATGACTGTTACTGGCGTTTGCAGATACCACATTAACCAGTCAGTCTTTGCAAGCCCTGCCCTCACAGAAACCTCCCTGTCTTCTTCAACACCAACTCAGGGTTCGGTTACCACAGTGGGTGAAAGAAATACAACTCCACCACTGAAACCGATCAGCTCCTTCAGAAGCAAGCTGTGTTTGCTGTGCGGGTGCGTTTGTGTTAGTCACACGATCTCGTCTGATTCCAAGCCGTACTCCTCATAGAGAGAATCCAGGATGGACAGCTGCTTCCCCATAGCTGGAAGGTAGAAGTCCAGGTCTCGGTGCATGCCGGTCTTGAAACCTTCCTTCAGCTCATCGCCTTCATGAGAAACCAGAGCAGCCATGAAGCCCTCATAGGACGGGGCGGCCCGTAGAGCAAGCTAACATACACAAAAACAGAGTCAGAAAGGAATATTGTTATATTGTTATTTTATCAATGGAACACAAAAGGACAATTTTAAAGTCCGCATGATATGGAAGCTGTGATATTCTTTTTTTCTATTGTGACGTATATCCGAGTTAAACGGCTCCTCGAACAAGAAAAAATGTAGGACGGGACTTGATTTTGTCCTTCGGGAATTGATTGGATGGTTGTGGTTTGCTATTGCTGTGATTTCATGTGAGTGACAGGGTAAGTTATTTTGATCAAAGAGTATGAGGGCACATGAATAATTTAAAAAAAGAATAATAATGATGTGAACAGATAAAAAATTATAATAAATACTGGTATATGAAATAAAAAATAAAAATGGTCAATTTTGTTTTCATGGTGATATATAGTGTGCATATATAGCAATATTAGAGCTGTCAAATAAATTAATCCTGATTAATCACATCTATCAAGTTTGTGTATATATATATATGTTGTGGGAACGGATTCTTCAATATCTACTTTTTTTAAGTTTAATGAGGGAACAAATTAATTTGTGACAATGATATCTTGCCACGATCAACCCAACCCCCACAACCCCTCAGACCCATGTCGTGCAGGGCTCCGTCCGAACATAAATTGATTATTAATATTTTTATTTGTTTGGACATACTTTAAACAACTTTTAATTTTTAAAGCTTGACAGCCCCTGGTTATTATTAATCTTTTATGGTGAGAGCTGCCTACCGATTCTTCAAAACAAAAAGTGTTCGACACTAGGGCAAGTACATTTTCAGACAAAACTATTCATTTAAAATGGAGAAGCAGCTCTTAGCACAATACTTACTGCAAAGACTCCTCGAATAACCCATCCGTGATATTGCCGTAATGTTTTTCCATATGCTTTATCTGAAAGAAAAAAAAAAACTTTTCAACAGGAGACATTACAAAGCACTGATATCAACGTAGGTGAAGGACACATGTTTGGACATTTTGAACCATGAATCACAGTTTTACACTTGATCATGTGACTTACTAAGAGCTCCCTGGACGTCCTTCATCCCTGTATTGATTTCAGAAAGGAATTCTTTGAGGAACTTGAGTCCACGTTTAAGCCATAGCAGCGCTTCTGTGGCCGAGTTCCGCACCTGTGACACCTCCGTCTCCACCTCGTGCAGCACGATGCTCTGTAGGGTGGGGAAACTCTTAGGATCGGACACCACCTTCTGCTGGATCTTCTGATAGAGCAAATAAGGAGGATCAACTAGTTATGATGCCCTCTAGTGGTTATGGAGACACTAAATGTGACCCTGAACAACAAAACCAGTCACATGGGTAATTTTTTTACAATTGCGATTAAAAGGGTGAATAAATAAGCTTTCAATTGATGTATGGTTGGTTAGGATAGGACAATATTTGGCCGAGATACAACTATTTGAACATCTGGAATCTGAGGGTGCAAAAAAATGTCGACCCATACAATGTATTGTTGGCAATTGCCACAAATATACCTGCGCAACTTGTGACTGGTTTTGTGATCCAGGGTCACAAATGAGGACATTGTTGACCCAGGCTCTGGCTCGTTTGGTACCCTAGGTGAAATTTTAGATAGCACCCCAGACAAACCAACCCTATAATCTCTAATCCAACCTTTGAAGACCCAATTCATAATATGTAAGGAAACCCACCTCAAACCCATCTCAAAGTCATCAAGGACATCACTTTGAGTGGTCAAACCTATTAACTAAAACTTGTTTTAAGACAATTTGATAAAAAAAATAAAACATTCAGTTTGATTTTATTATATTGGCACAATTCAAAGTTTATTTCAGAAATATGGAATCTAATTTGGAACACTGAAGGAAAAAAACAATACTCCAAGTTTTAAATTCACAGGCTCAAGGAATTTAGTTTTTCCAGGTATTTTAATTAAAAAAAAAATGGTTACATTGATATATACATACACACACACACATATATATATATATATTATATTTATATTTATATATATATATATATATATATATATGCTGGCCAGCGATTAATCGCATCCAAAATAAAAGGTTGTGTTTACATAATATATGCGTGTATACTGTGTATAATTATTTTGTATATATAAATACACACATATGCATGTATATATTTAAAAAATATTTTCATGTATAAATTCATACATAATTTATATTATATTTACACATTTTTATTAAATATATAAATGCATATACACACACATGTATATTATGTAAACACAAACTTTTATTTTGGATGAGATTTGAAAGCACTAATAAATATATATTACAGTGAATCTATAATCCATAAACCCACTTCTCATGTAATTCAAAATATGCCACCTGTTATTTACATTTCTTGCTTTTATATATAAAAAAAGGATGCATTGAGTTTCGTGGTTTACATGTTACACTTACCTTAATGTTTCCCACAAAATCTAGTTTAACTGGGGCAAAGACAGTTGGTCCAAGCTTGTCTGAGGGGAGAAAACCTTTGTAAGTACTTTGTTGGTTTAACTTATTTTCTGCCTAAAGATACACTCAAAAGTTTGGGGTCAGTAAGTAAAAAAAAATTAATTTCTTTCATTTATTCAGCAAGGATAGATTCATTGATTAAAAGTGACAGTAACAACTTACAAAGTTGTTACTGACAAACTTACAAAAATCAATTTCAAATAAATGCCAATTTTTTTTTATTTGTGAAGATACAGTATCTCACGAAAGTGAGTACACCCCTCACATTTCAGCAAACATTTTAGTATATCTTCTCAAGGGACAATACTATGGAAATTAAACTTGGATATATTTTAGAGTAGTCAATGTGCTGCTTGTATAGCAGTATATATTTACTGTTCTGTGAAAATAACTCAACATACAGACATTATTGTCAAAATAGCTGGAAACAAAAGTGAGTACACCATAAGTGAACATGTCAAAACTGTGTTTAAGGATTTGAGAATTGGTGCTCTCCACAAAGTTGACCTAGGGTATAAGAAGATTGGTAACACCCTGAAACTGAGTTACAGTACAGGCCAGGGTCATACAGAGGTTTTCCAAGACAAGTTCCACTAGGAACAGGCCTCGCAAGGGTCAATCAAAGAAGTTGAGTCCTTGTGCTGTGCGTCAGGTGCAGAAGCTGGCTTCAAAAAACAGAGGTATGAGTGCTGCCAGCATTGCTTTAGAGGTTGCAGAAGCGGAAGGTCAGCTTGTCAGTGCTCAATCCATACGACGCACCCTGCAACAAGTCGGTTTGTATGGCCATCGTCCCAGAAGGAAGCCTCTTCTAAAGCTGGCTCACAAGAAAGCCCGCAAACAGTTTGCTGAAAGCAACCTGTTCAAGAGCATGAGTTACTGGAACCATGTTCTGTGGCCTGATGAGACTAAGATAAACTTGTTTGGCTCAGATGGTGTCCAGCATGTGTGGCGACGCCCTGGTAAGGAGTACCAAGAAAATTGTGTCTTGCCTACAGTCGAGCATGGTGTTGGTAGCATCATGGTCTGGGACTGCATGAGTGCTGCTGGTACTGGGGAGCTGAGCTTCATTGAGGGAAACATGGATTCCAACATGTACTGCGACATTCTGAAGCAGAACATGATGCCCTCCCTTCAGAAACTGTGCTGAACGGCATGATAACGATCCCAAACACAGCGCCAAGATGACAACTGCCTTGCTGAGGAAGCTGAAGGTGAAGGTGATGGAGTGGCCAAGTATTTCTCCAGACCTGAACCCTATTGAGCACCTGTGGGGCGTCCTCAAGCGGAAGGTGGAGAAGTGCCATGTGTCTAACAGCCAGCAGCTCCGTGATGTCATTATGGAGGAGTGGAAGAGGATCCCAGCAACAACCTGTGCAGCTCTGGTGAACTCCATGTCCAGGAGGATTAAGGCAGTGCTAGATAACAATGGTGCTCACACAAAATATCGACACTTTGGACACAGTTTTGACATGTTCACTTAGGGTGTACTCACTTTTGTTGCCAGCTATTTTGACAATAATGTCTGTATGTTGAGTTATTTTCACAGGACAGTAAATCTATACTACTATACAAGCAGCAGCACATTGACTACTCTAAAATATATCCAAGTTTCATTTCTATAGTATTGTCCCTTGAGAAGATATACTAAAATGTTTGCTGAAATTTGAGGGGCGTACTCACTTTTGTGAGATACTGTATATAAATGTTTGTGGGAAATAAAAATTCATGCCAGTTCATGTTCTATCTGCACACGGATTCATTCCTGATGCGCAAGTTAAAGCTTCCACCACCACCCACAGAGAAACCACCAATCCTAACCTAACCACTTTCAGAAGCATCATGCCCATTCAAACTATAGAAAAAAAAAGTGAAGTTAAAAACGGCAATAGACTAACTGGTGCCCCTTCAAAAAAAGTTTAAAAAAAATTAATTACCACTGTATGTTCTTAAGAGGAAAGTTCTGTACAAAAGCTTTCATAAGTGATTGCTGCTACAGTTGGACTTTTATTTTCTTGTTGTTCTGGGGCCCTGCAGATACTCACCGAACTGTCCCAGTATAAAGACATAACAGAGCATGCATGACTATGCCTGAGAGAGAATGAGCAGACTAATATGAGATGCAGAATAATATAAGAAAAAAATGAACTAAAATCAAGAGCACGTGGCGAGCCGACACATGCACAGAGTGTCAGAAATCAATGTTCCCACAAGCCTTTTGCAACCTTTAATAAGCACAACACTAATGAGAGCAAAGACTGAGATAGCCGACAGAACTGACAGAAGGAAAAAGACAAAGCAAAGAAAGGATGGAAAAGGGAGAGTGAAAGATAGAGTGTCCTACCTAAAACTGGTACTATAGCATAGCAAGAATCCAAAAAGGCCTGTGTGGGAATACCACTGTTGTCCTCCAGTATTATATCACTAAATCTACAAGAAAAAAACCACAGACATTCACACAAGGACAATACATGTGAATTAGTACACACATCAACAGGGAGCACATTTATTTGATCAAATAAAACACCAAATACAAAAGCAGGCATAGCCAAAGCAGAAGAAAACCGGTTTGGAGCATGCATTCCTTAATTGAGAACGGCACACATTAAATACATGTTTAGTAAATGAAAAATTATACAATCTTCACACAGTGGTATAATACTGAAAAGGTTTTATATCTAAATACCAACCCTGTGCTTTGATAACATTACTGGTTCAATTCAATTTAGTTTCAGCCCAATGAAGGTTGTTGGAACAGATTAGTGCTGTAGTTATATGATGACCTCATCATTACATAAAGAAGATGAAAAAATTATGTATAGCAAAAGAATCTACAAACCCTCATCACATGCCGGGTCTCGTTTTGAGTGATCAAAAGAAAACATACCATGATAAACATTTAATCATGGACCATTTGTCTTTCAAATCTTTACATATTGAAACCATTACATATGAAATTATGAGACATTTAGTTCATTGTTTTGGAACTTTCCACAAACAGGGTACAAATTACAGTCTTAAAACGTTTTCTTTTCCAGCAAGGAAGGTGCTTGTCTGTTAAATTCCGGAAGTGATTCTAAATAATATGCCTGTTACCAAAATTTCATAATTGACTTATTTTAAAATACCTATTTTAAACTTCATAAATAAACAAAATAGTCTGCTAGCTGCTTTACTTTGAGATTAAATATTGCTGTAATTTTTTTTCAAATAAAGTTATACATTGTGCTAGCTTATTAAATTGTGTGAGTTTTATTTTCATAGAACTCTTGCATTAAGACATTAACAATAAACAATTACAGGAATTATTGAACAGAAATAATACAACTTCACTATATTTAATACTGGCATTTTGAGTGTTTCCGCATTACGTTGCAACCGTCAAAATTCGTTTTGTTGTTCTGACATGGTGTGAACGCACCTACTGCTTAGCTAACAAAAAAATGAGATTTGTACCTCTATTGCTGTAAAAATAAATATGGGAGACCTAATGTACCCTATTTGTGGGAAGTGCCTTTTTAAAACCATAATCTAATCAGACTAGACTCTACAAATGATCTCATAGACTTCAATTATTAGTGCATTTCAGTCAATAGCCGCTTTTCCACTGCCGGGCCAGGGCCGAGCCGTGCTAGTGCGTGCCAGGGCCAGTCGTGTTTCCACTGTCACTTCCGGGGCTTGATCGGGGCTTACTCAGGGCCAACGGCCAGGATTTCTGGCCCGTCGAATACCTTGGACCAAAGCGGTAAAAGGCGGAGTTTATCGGTGTTATGGAACCTTATGATCTGAAGCAAGATGCACATTTCACTTTTTTATATCGCGCAAAATAATCGCGGGCAGAAGAATGGGTACAACGTCAATTTGACGGCGTGTGAAGAAACGAGGACGTTATAAAATACATCGATGCTGAACTTTCTAAGCTAAGCATGCAGCGATCAACGCTTCAAGTTCAGGAAAAAATAAAAAAGTTGCGGGCGCAGTATTGTTCAAGGCGATTAAAACGCACAACGGACAAAGCGGAGCTCAGAAAAGGAACTTTCCATGGTTCGACTTGATGGACGTGTGTTGGGTCACCGTCCCTCTGTTAGTGACAACTCGCGAGACAATCGGGACACCATTGCAGCCACGGCCGGTGAGTTAATATACATGCTATCTTCCTAACTTAAAAAATAAATAAATTCATAATATCCGCTGAAATGGGTTGGGTTGTATGACGTTTGATCCAGAAAGGCGTGTTAGGGGCGGGGTTTAGGGCAGCGCTGCGGGGCTACTGGCCCGTAGGGCTGGGCGATATGGACCGAAAGTCATATCCCGATATATTTAGGATGAATATCGATATACGATATATATCCCGATATTTTTTCCTCAAAGTGAGAGCAAATGTTCAGTCAAAGTCAAAGCCAAATATGACGTCACAAGTAGCCTAGTTTTATTGAAAGTTGAAACTGGCTATTTCAGTGAACAGGTGCAAAATCAAATGAATAATAAACAGGTTTCTTCACCTGGTTCATAATTAAATGGTCAGCTGTTCAAATAACAATAAAATGTAAACATAAATACTGTGTAGCAACAGGAGTACCTTTTTTGAAATCAAAGCTCCATAAGGTGGCTGCGGGAAAATTAAGTTTGCAGTGAGCTTTGTTTCGGGGCTGGAGCTTTTTCGCAGTGTTTCCTCTAGGATTTTTTTCCCAGCTGTGGTGGCAGTGATAGTCCCATGGGCCACGCTCCCTTGCCCCTAACCTTGCCTAAGTATTATAATATGAAAGGCTCCAATAAGAGCGGCAAAGCGATTATGTGCATCCCGTGCTTTTCTTTTAACAGTTTGAAATTTCAGTTACAGTGCGCATGAAGAACAATTTATAGCGCTCTCTACTCCAGTGCTGCAATCTAACAGACACCCGGGAGAAAGGAATATGATTTAGAAAGCGCAGTAAACTCCAGTAAGATAGTAATTTTATGCAAACCATAGACATTTATCTACAAATAAAGTACAATAATGGGAACATTGATCTTGAAGAGAGTGTCGCCGTGTTACTGTCGTAACCGAACGCAACGCGCTGTTTGAATGCTGAATCAATAGAGAATGACTGAGGAGAGATGAGTTTTCATTAACTTTAACTTAACGACTTAAATATAAATTTTTACCTCACATTATGCAATCGAATGACTTTAGAAGTCTTGGAATATAGTGCACAAAAACTTTATGGTGCTTTACAATATTTGTATGCCTTTAGTGGGGCTTAACGATAACACAATAGTGTGCATAATATCGGACTTTACTAAGAAGCTGCAGCCGTGGCGGGATGATGTTTGGTGTGGCGGACCACCACGGTAGAATGAATGTAGCGGAAACACCGTTTCGGGTTGTCGATGGCTTGCGGCTGGGGCTTCTGCAGCGCGCAGTTTCACGCGCGGGGAGCAGTGCAGAGAGCTCCGGGTCAGCAGCTTGCTTGGAGCAAGGATCACAGCGCATATTTGCACCGTATCGTATCGATATATGCGATATGGTCTAATTCCATATCGGCCCGGCAGTGGAAACGCGAACCCGGAGCTTAGGCCCGAGGCCACTGGCTCGGCTCGGCTCGCTGTTTGCCCTGGCCCGGCCTTAGCCCGGCAGTGGAAACGCGGCTAATGCATTTTTTGTTTGTTTTTATGAACTGTCGGATGTGTCCAACTTGTTTTCTGTGTTATTTCATAGCATTCACAAAACAGATTCTTAACCTGCACTTAACCTGGACATTCCTTTAACATGAAACAGACGTCACTTTATCGCATTGCACCTGGTTCCTTAGAACACAATGTTACTATATGGAGATTTGTAGTCCCTCAATCTAGATTTGCACTGAAATGCTGACTCTGCATATAGCACATTTCTGTAAAACAAAATTCTAAGAGTAGTGTTAGCTATAACTTTACATTAACAAAGGAAAACTGGATTCTGAATTGTGTAAATGTGTGCAGTACATTCAGCTTGTTTCTTCAGAGGATCACAGCAACGGAGGCGCCTCATACCTGTGGCTCATGGTACTGAAGAATGTGTCCACCTTATCTTCCTCTTCCTGTGTGTTCTCAGACTGAGGCTTGTTCACTTCCAGGTCAGCCTGGATTCCTTCAGTGACCATTTCTTCTTTGTTCTGTGTGGGGCTATGGGAGACTTCCTGTTGTTTTTCTTCTGGTGGTTTGTCCTTCTTCTCTCCTACAGGTTCTTCAGGGTCATGTGTGCTTGATGAAGAGCCATTATGAGGCTCCATGGGCTCCTCTTGGTCCTCCATTAAACCACTTCCTAAAACAAACAAGACAGACAAGATAGGAAATGAGAGTTGAGGTAAGTCAAAATGTAGCACCAGTTCTGAATCCGACTGGCTTAATGCTTGGCAAACCTGTAGGTATGCTTTCTTGAGGAGATGGAGGTGGTTCATTTTCTGGTCCACTCTCATGTGCTGATGTTCCTGAGGTGTTTATTAAGTCCTTTTGTCTGCAAAACACACATTTTCAACATTTTAGAGACAAACAAATCCACACCTGACCCACAAGAGTCCATTAACATTACCGAACTCACGTTTCTCCTTGGTGCTGATTTTTTGGATCAGTAGTTTTGATCTACGGAAATAAGAAATATTTTAGGTTTTGACAAACTGAATTAAAATTACGACAGCACAAACGTTTGTATTTTCCAGTTGGTGATTACGGTGTATTTAATATACCTTCTGAGGTTTGATGGTAGCCACAGGAGGAGAGCCTGGAGGGGTCTGACTTAGAAGGTCTGGATTGAAGGTTCGGCTAGCAATCTGCATACACTCCTCCAGGGTCTTTAAGAAGGTGGTGCATGTGGACTTCACTAGATTTCCTGTCTCATCCCCTACCTGAAACCAACACATACCAAAACTGAATTTCCAGAGGCACTTGACCAGTCTGAACAGTCCAGGGCAGCTTTTTGACCCTTGGTTTTGTGATAAAGACAAAGCACACACATTTAGGGTGCGTTCACAATTGGCAGTTTTGGTTTGATTAAAACGAACCTTGGTGCGATTACTCTGTTAGTGCTGTTCATTTGAATAAGTGTGAAGGCTGCCATCAGAACCAAGGTTTGCACCCAAACAAGTGGACCAAGAACGCTAAAAAGATGGGTCTCTGTCCACTTCCAAACAAACTCTGCTGCGGCTCGAATGAAATATGAATGCAACACGGACAAAAGACATGCAAACGACCCAAAAACAGGACATGCGACCCAAAAAGGACAGAATCCTCAAGCATACCTGTTTTTTCTCATCATAGTCTTGATATTACTCATCACAGTTCGATACAGGCATCAGAACTGCATCTCCTCGCAGCAGAATTTCGGTTGTGTGTGTGACAGAGGGATTCCTGACGCTGTTTTGAGTCCTTTACACATTTTATAAGCTCTTCACGAGTTCTCAGCTCCATTATATACCACATCATATGTACACACATACAGCGAGCGCATTTAACCCAGCACACAATGTTCGATAAGTTCCGTCACAACATATACATCATAAAAGCTGTTTTTTTGTGTGTGTGTGTCTTTAGGTTCAGTGTTAAAAATGACCAGTGTGACCGCTAAGCGAACCAGGAATAAATGAATAATTTTCTTTTTTGGTTCGGACCAAAAGAACAAAGAGAACCGAAGTACAAGTGTGAACACACCCTTAGAATGATAAGGTATGAAAAGATAAACTTGATAACCTTGCATTATTGATGTTTGACGAGCTTGTAAATTGTTTAATAGTATACGCTTCCTCAATGATGTCCTTGAAATATGCATAGTAAAGCAGAAGGTAGTCGAGGTCGACACTAAAAATCAACACAACACTCCCTTACCTCCTCAGAATCAGCTGTCATCTCCGCTAGAGGACTTTCTTGTATTTTGTTCACTTGCTGAAGGAGAAGGTCACAGTAAAGCCTTAGCTCAGACATTTTTGTTTTCAGAGCCTCTGAGCTTTCCTGGAGCTCTAAGAAAATAGGAGAGACTAGTGTTGAAACTCACTTTCTTCCTAGACAGTTCTTTGAAGAATTGCAAAATGAGGAAACATCATGAACTGAATGAGTTATGTAATTTAATTTGAATCCCAAGAAATGGGTTTTGTTTCCTGTATTGAAACATTGTCTATCGAAACAGGAAGTTGGTGCCAGGACACAAAATATTTTTGGTATATTTTTTTTCCTGGAAGTGTAAGACTATAAATATTCAATGTGTATATCTGCTGAAAGTTAATTTTGTCATATTGTAGGAGCTAAAAAGTCCATAGACACGGACTAAAAACCACTACCGTATATTGTTCACAATACCCTATAAATTACTTTATCATATTTCACTGTCATATTAACACGAAAAGAGAAGCCAGATGATCTACAGAGAATATCTTGTCTACTTCAGCAGAAATACAACACTCACCCTTCTCTCTCTTGGTTCGGTTGTCTGTAAGACAGGCTTTTGCAGTCCCTAACGCCACAAGCCATTTCTGCCTCTCTGCTGCATTAATTGCCCTGAGATAAAAGTACTGTTCTCCTGGAATGATCAGATCAACCCTTGTGAAATCCGATGGGTGAACTACAATGGGCAGAGGGAGGACAAAGAAGATGGATTAGCAAAGTATACCTTCTGTAAGATCATTCACAATAGTTGTAATACAGTACTTAGGTGTTTCTTCAACTACGGACATTTTGGGGCATGTGGACTGTCAAAAATAATGACTGTCAAAAAATAATAGCAGTGAACACACATTAATCACAAACTTTTCCCCCTTATTTTATTAAGAAAAGCAATAATGATTTCAACCACAGTGTCATTTATACCACATCTCAAATGAAGTATTATGTTTAATAGCATTTTAGGGTCGAAATGATGGCAGTGGATTTTTTTGGACATTTTTCAAATAAAATAGCTGACACATTTGTCTTTTAAATGGCTTTTAAATCTAGCATTTCATGTATCCTAAATACAATTAAATAATATTTTCACCCTTTTTGCTGAAATTACAGGTTAGAAATGAGGTACAATAAAAAGTACACTATTTTTTTTTCTGATCATGTCTCATATTTTGTCTCAAGCTTTTTACTGTTTTATCATGTATTAAGGGAAATTTGTTTGATGTAGCAGTGGCAATAATAATACATCATTTCCACACAATAAATATCGACATATGTTGTTTACTTTACAGTTATAACCATGTAATAATTCATACTTTTACAATGATTTTTTTTTAGCTGGGTTTGATAGTCTGGGTCTTAGAAAAGAGTATCATATAATCATAATTTGAAAAGTAGAAAAAATAAGTTCTGATGGCATGATATATTTAGATAAAAAAAAAGTTTTCAAGAAGACATTAATGAAAATCAACCCCTAGGCCTAGGACATAAAAGTTCCCGAAGATTGGGTAAGCGTATTATGACATCCTGAAGCATATGAAGAATAGATGCTTGTGATGTAACCATTATTAGCTTTCCTGCTCAGGTTAGGCATAAATTTCCCTTACCCTGTATTTCACACACAGAAATTTTGATGCTGCCCTTGCATCCTTTCCATGCATCTTCTTGAGAATCATAGTAGGAAAGAGTGCCTCCTTCAAGAACAAACCAACGGGGCTGCCAACCTTCAAAAGACACAAAAGAGACATAATGACATTTTAAGCAGTAGCTGACACATGTAACAATGTATCTTATGATGTTTAAGATACATGAACATACTATGGCTTGGCTTGTTTTTTCCAGTCAAGAGGCTTTTGTCACTGTCAACCCATTGTCAAAAGTGAATAAAACACAATCCAATACATAATCCTAGGAACTTTTCTGCGAAGGTTTTTTTTTTTAGCAGATGAAATGTATGTGGTTGAGTTGGTCACTGCAATGTATAAAGTATCGACACAGAGAATTAAAGAGGATGATGGCTTAACTTAATTTATACACTACTAAAGCTAGCAAAGAGGCTAATTGCTTTACAGACTTCCCTTATTTATATTACACATAACTTTTAACTGTCGCAGCATGCATACATACCACTAATATAGTTGGTCCATTTATAGAGAACTCCCTCCATGGTAGACATTCTCTTGACAATTCATTACTTAGTCGTGGCAAGACTAAGCCCAACACAGCCGCTTTGAGAAACTCGAGATAATTCTTACCTACGACAATTGTACGTAAAAGACGCAAAGTCACTGCTGGGAGTTGATATTGCGCAAATGATTTTCGTAAATGCTTCGAGAATACAAAGCCATGTGATCATAGAAGGATCGGCCCATGCGCTTGACGTCTGTGGGATTTTCTCTTAGCGCATCTCTGATTGGATACAGGACGAGCATGTGGGCGTTGTTGTACTGGGGCTATGTGTTTGACGTCCAATGAAAATTGAATATTGCTTATTAAGGCGTGTCTACAAAAGAAGCTGACCAATAATAATACAGGGTTGTATTTTAGGGTGGTAACGTTTACATTGGGATCTGGGAGTGTGATCTGAAGTCCGTCTCATTTCTTCGAGTCGGTTCTTTTGAACAGGTCGTTTTAAAAGATCATACTCAACGAGTCTTTTACGCCATTGCGCTGTGACATCTAAACGTGGCATATTACATTCTCATTGTTCTAATATACTGTTTTTATTATCAATACAAATTTAAAAAGAACAGCATTTACTCTGTCATAATAGAAATATTTTCTAACAAGAGGCCTATACATCTTTACTATCACTTTTTTAAAATCAATTTAACACATCCTTGCTGAATAAAAGTATTCAATTCTTTAAAAAAAGAAAGAAACAAATTTACTGACCCCAAACTGTTGAATGTCAGTGTATAGTATTGTTACAAAAGATTTCTATTTAGAATAAAGGCTGTTCTTTTTAAACTTTTTATTCATCAAAGAATCCTGAAAAAAGTAGGCCTATCACAGGTTATAAAACAAAATTTTAAGCAGCACAACTGTTTTCAACATTAAATCTGCATATTAGAATGATTTCTGACAGGTGACACTGAAGACTGGAGTAATGGATGATGAAAATTCAGCTTTGCATTAAAGTAATTATATTTTAAAGTAAATTAAAATAGAAAACCATTATTTTAAATTATAATAATATTTCACAATGTTTTTTTTTGTATCTTTCAGCAAATAAACGCATGCTTGATGAGCATAAGAGACTCCTTTCAAAAACTTTAAAAATAGTAATGTTTCCATACTAAAATTCATGATCACTTGGCTATAGTTTAAAATTTCAGTAAGTTTTATATTTCAATAAGTCATACAATCAGCCGTTAACATGTCTGCTATTAACTAGATTTGACTGTGGACACTTCTCACTCCGTATTGAATTGCTCGGAATTATTTAGACAGGTTTGTGAACAGGTTCGAACAATTCATTGAAGAGAGTCGATTCAAAAGAACGATTCGTTAACGAATCGGACCAACATCGCTAGTTTTGGGAAAGACCCCTGCAGAAACTTTGCTTGCCACGTAGTCGCGGCTGCACAACTTGTAGCCTACTTTGTGAAGCTTTTCATGCTCTGTTGTGTATGAAACGTCAGCTTAACAGTTAGAGGTTGTTAAACTGTTCTTGATATTAAAATGATTCCAGAATTGTGGACATGCATTTTTTCTGCATTCTTCTTTTACGTGCATGGAGCAAAACTTCCGGAACCAGAGGTGAAGATAGAAGTTCTATACAAACCTTTCCTTTGCCATCGTAAATCCAAATACGGGGATATTCTTCTGGTTCACTACGATGGCTTTCTGGAGAGTAATGGCACAATGTTTCATTCCAGGTGACATCTAATGAACCATCTACTGCATGTTCATCAACTTTAAATAGACCGCACACCGCAAGAACAGACTGCATTGACATAAGCCTGCTCTTTTGTTTTGAGAATTCATTAGTTAACTGTCCACATGTGTTTGTGGTTGTTGAATACACGACATTTAAGCTTAAACAGCTATGTTTTGGAACATGGTAGTTTGTTTCTGATTAAAGGTGAGCATTAGCATGGTATACCATGGTCCAAAAACAGTTTTGACCACCTTTAGCTGTTATCTGGTGTGTTGCTGGACCAAGATGGTCTAGTTTGGATCAGCTAATGACCAACTTAGACCAGATAGAAACCACCTATCATGTTCCAAAACACAGCTGCCAGCTCAAGCATGTCAAGTATGCATATCTAGTATAACAGAGTTTTGCACATGTCTTGTAATCGGCAGCCGTCATCATGGAGACAAAAACCCTGTCTGGTTCACATTGGGGATCCGTGAGGTGATAAAGGGTTGGGACAAGGGTCTTCAAGGAATGTGTGCAGGAGAGAAGAGGAAACTGACTGTCCCTCCAGCTCTTGCATATGGCAAAGAGGGCAAAGGTGTGCCAGCAAGATGCATATTCATAAGGCATTATTTGAGGAACTTTGGCTTCTTACACCTTCCGATATTGAACTTGTCATTGACGTTGCATTAAAGGAATAGTTCACCCAAAAAATGAAAATTCTCTCATCATTTACTCACCCTCAAGATGTACTAAACCTGTATGAGTTTTTTGTTCTGTTGAATACAAAAGACGATATTTTGAGGAATGTTGGTAACCAAATAGTTGATGGCCCAGAACCAGAACCTGTTTGGTTACCAAAATTCTTCAAAATTCCTTTTTTTGTGTTCAACAGAAGAAAGAACTTCAAACTGGTTTAGGGAAAATAAATGATGACAGAAATTTAAGGGTGATCTAAAACACCCCATACAAAAAGAACTTACATTATCTTGCCAATGGTTATGCTCTGTACTCAGGTAAAATCCCTCCGGAGAGCAGTCTGATCTTTGACATCGAGATCATGGAGATCCGAAATGGGCCCAGGTCACATGAGTCCTTTCAGGAAATGGACCTCAATGATGACTGGAAGCTTTCCAGATCAGAGGTTTGTGTGTCAAAAAGCAGCTGTTTCATCAAGCATGGGTTTCAGCATATTTATTTCAGGGAGTTATTTGTGTTTTTCCTTTCTATTTCAGGTCAAAGAATACTTGCGCAAAGAGTTTGAAAGACACGGATACGCCCCCAATGACACCCATCATGAAGTGATGGTTGAGGACATCTTCCAAAAAGAAGATGAAGACAATGATGGATATATATCATCCCGGGAGTTCACTTATAAACACGATGAACTATAAATACACTCCTGCAAAACCACAGCAATGTTTACCTTCAAAAGATTCCAATATTTAGCTTCAGAGATTTGCAGCGTGTCAGTATCATTTCACATAATGTTACGGTATAGATACAAACAGGTTTTCTGTTATCTACAGGTCATGTGTGTAAATAAAATTGTCTTTTTTTTCTCTTTTTTTACACTCAGGTGGTATAAGGTTTGTTTGAACTGTTTGTAGTGTTTGAAGATTTTAGGTCTTTTTCAATGGCAAGATGAAAATTAAATTCTGCTCAAAGAGAATGTTTTTTTCCCGAAAGTGCCTGTTCACTGAAATATTGAACCTTTCAGAACATTTCAGTGCTGTTTATTTTATAGTATGTGTGTGTGTGTGTGCGTGTGTGTGTGTTACTTCAGAGCCAAATGGATTATGCACACTGTTATGTTACAATATTGTTACAATATTTAGAACATGTTAAAGTTAATTTTTCAGTAATTTCCTGTAAGTATTTCTTATAAAATATATCAGTTTTGTGCTGCTTATCACTGTTGACATTGTAGTTTTATACACCATCACTAGAGGGAGCTCTTCTCTTAGCCTGTTATAGCCTGTCATGACACAAATAACTTGAGATCATGCCAATCAAATTAAGTTGTGTGATTTTTTTTTCTTTTTTTGAGTGATTATCTGCAATGGCTCATACATATCATAGATAAAAACCTACTTTAGTGTTTAATAATGAGCAAAGGGACAGAAAACTCTGAGACGCGCAGTTAAAATGCAGTCATGTGGCATTTCATTGACAGATGGCATAGTTATCATCACACACCTAAATAATGCAGATGACTAGTTTGTGGTGTGTATTATAATTTGCATACAACATTTACTCAGAGCCATGTTTAACAACATTCCATTCTTTTATGGCATTACACAAGTACATAAACCTTTGCAACATTAGTCTAAGTTACATTTACAGTTTGTGTGTTTAAGTATGTTTGCTTAACCAGTTTGCACCAATGGCTCTGTCTCAAATCACTTTGGACAGAACCATCACCAAATATTTTTTTAGGAAACAGCTATTTTGCCAAACAAATAGGCTATATAAGTCTATGCACAACATGGATTTCTATGAAACCCGATTCATTTTTCCGAAATAAAATGGTTAGATAGGGTAGCCTTCTCAAACGTGCAATAGGGTATTTATAGGCTAATGTAGATCAAACCGAATTTCCCCTCGACAATCAGGGAAAAAAACTACATAGGCCTACCAGGGTAAAAAAAATAATCGAGCCTATAGCCTACATCATATCTTCTGTATTTCCTTCATTTACGGTAGCCTAAAACACGTAGACTATTTTAAAGTCCCTTTTTAAAATAGGCTAAGAGACTTTTCTTTAAAAAAAACTAAACTAAACAATAAATAGCCTACATGAGCCTACAGAGTAAATGTCTTTCTTTTTGTAGGCTTAATTCATCAATGCATAAAGCCTTCAGTGTCTCTAAGAATAACCAGCAGTAAAAAACAACAATAATCCCAGATTATAGGCTACTGCAGCAGTCATTGTCAGTCACTGAAATTGAAATTAATGGCTCCAGCAAATTATGTTTTTTTTTTTCATTACATCCTCTACGCGACAAAATTACAACGCTCTTGCGACAGATGGAGAGGCGGAAGATTCCATTCACAAATCCCAGAAGACGCGTCGCGCGCTTGCAGTGTAAACAGCTCCATTATAAACAGGGTTTTTTTTTTCCTTTTCCTTTTTCGCGTAAATAAACAACGTAAATTAGCTAGCTGTGCTACTTCGCGACAGCAATGTTTTTGTCATAAAAGTTGTTCTCAGGCATGGTGACGCGCACTTTTCGTTTCTCCTTGAAACGGCCAGAACGTGAAACTGTCCAATTTCTGCGGCACGTGTTTTCGTTGAAGGAGGGCTCCAGCTGAGAGTCGTCGTAAGTCTCGTCGCTGATCAGATTGTTGTTTTTGTTCTCGCTCACAGTTTGTTTCGCTGACGTCTTGTCCGAATTTCCAAATTCCTGTTGGGTTTCTTTCAAATTGTTCTTATTTCTTCCAGTTAAGTTTTTCCACCAGGATCTGTCTGCCATTCTGTCCTATTCTTCAATTCACACTGAAATGCACATTAAATGTTTATAAAACAAAACAACACCAGTTACAATTATACCTAAAGAATTATATGATTGAGACAACATATGTATTTTTACATTGCTTTAACTTATTTTGGTGAGTCAAAGCAATGTAAAAACATATGTTGTCTTAACTAAAGCAATTTCCAACTGTTTTTTTATAAGTCATACAAGATTCAACTCATTATTTAAAGTCCGTTTAATGTAATTTAAGTTGAAATGACTTAAACATCCAAGTTGGTTGTACTTCAAAATTTAAGGCAGCAACTTTTTTTACAGTGTTATATATATATAAAATCATGTCCTCAAGATAAAAGTTCTTTCTGTATCATCCATCAGAAACACTCACCTCAGCAGCCGATGTGCTAATGTCAGTCAGAGACTGACTGTCAAGTCTTTCGTTTCTTTTAAGAAAACATCCAGCAGAACAACATTGTGGCTCTTTTTTTTCTCTCTATATCCAAACCCACAACATCAGCTCTTCAGCTACAGCTAAACTATAATAAGGGATGAATTCATTCATTTATACTTCACCTGCGTGCGTCTCAAACACCCTCCTTCCTCTCTCCCATTGGTCTGTTGATCTCCTCCAGCTGCCCTCAGGAGGCTGGTTTCAGGTTCTTGCTTCACCTGTGATTTGGTTTAAAAAAAAAAAAAATCTCTTTGGGGCATATACCGTCTCAGCTGTCTGATACTAAAACAATGCTGCCGTTCACACCCCTGAATTTGGAACAAGAAAACCGAGCTTAGAGAAAACCAACGCCTAGAGAGCTGACCGAGCACTAATTGCAGCAACATATTTCCCATACTGCAAATGTGAGGTGTTGCAGCTTCAAATAATGACACAAAAACTACTTTCAGAAGTTAATTTCGACTGCCACTTCATTTTGAAGTCGAGAATCAAGGTCTTCACAGATTTAAAAGTAACCAGATTTACATAATTTAATAAATCAGCATTTGATAAATTACAATCATAATTACAATCATTCTTCACAGAAAATATCTTTAAAAAAAAACAAATTGTAGAAAGGTCTTATATCAAATAAACAATTTGAAACAAGTCAAACCAAGGTGACTGTACCGTTCATCAAAAAAAAAATTTTGGGGTGAATAAATGATCTTGCAGGAGACTAAGATGAATACAATACAAACAATTTTGTTCTTGAAATGGGATCAAGTTCAATGAGGAAGGAACAAGCACTAATAAATGCTCTAAGAACAAATTTTTTCCAGTCACAGAATAATCACTCTATTGTTGTCAGGGTAAACAAAAAAACATTTTCAAAGGCATGGGTTAAACACAGAATTATTAACACTGGATGAACAAGAAAATAACTATTTACACTCCATGTAAAATTAAAAAGTGCTTTACACATGATCTCAATTGTCTTGCCATCATAGTACATATACATTTACCAACCACATGACCAAAATATATATATATATATATGTTTTTTAATTCATATTTCTGACAGTTTGTTAGTTACACAATGCTAATTGACCATAGATTCATACGTCATGTAGAGCATCAAGGTCAGTGCATCATACTTGTTTGGCATCAGAGAAAACAAAGGTACTGTAATTGGATTTAAACAAATTGCCCATTAATATTAATTCAAATTGTATATTAGCATTGATACAGGTTACTTTATGCTTAACAGCATTTGTTTGAATAAAATAAAAAAGGTAAATGCGACTTTTTATAAAACGTCACAATTACCTTTTTTAATTGCAAATTTATATCTCACAACTCTGACTTTTTAACCCCAGAATGGTGAGTTTATGTTTCGCAACTCAGATTTACTCACAATTTGTTAGTTTAACAAAAAAAGGTCAGAATTGTGAGGTATAAACTCACAATTGTGAGAAAAAAATCAGAATTGTAAGATAAAAAGCCACAATTACTTTTTATAATTGCAAGATTATACCTTGCAATTCTGACTTTATTTCTCGCAATTCTGAGTTTTTAAATTCAGAATTGAGATATAAACTTGCAATTTAAAAAAAGTAATTGTGACTTTTTAATCTCACAATTCTGACTTTTTATTTTATTTTATTTTTTACAATTTCCAGTTTATAACGCAATTCTATTTTTCACTAAAAACAGCAAGTTTCGACTTTATAACTTACAATTCTGACAATTGTGAGATATAAACTCGGAATTGTGAGAAAAAAATATCAGAATGGACAAATATAAACTTGCAAAAGTCAGAAAAAAAGGACAAAAGTCAGAATTGTGAGATAAAATTCGCAATTGCCTTTTTTAGTTTTTAAAACTTCCATAGTTTGGGGGGTTTGAAACACATTGAGCGAAATGTGCAATTAGTTCCAAATTTCATATGCAAAATCTGATGAGAAAACATATATTATCTTTGAAATGTGTGGCAGGCTGCTTTTTCAAATGTACAAGCTCTTTAAAGTCTTTAAAAGATGTCTTCATTTCAGATGTTTAAAACAAGATGTCTTCATGCTCTATCAGGAGCTGAACAATCAGTTTCTGGTATCTCATATCGTTGAGAGTGGCGAGCGTGTTCTGGTCCGGGGGTCTCATGAGCGTCGGGCCGAAAACGATTCCTAGGTTCTCTGAGTTCATGTAATTGTCCTTCTCGTACATGGTGACCCTGATAAACAGAGACAAGACATGGAAAAAACACCTCAGACAAAATAATTTTGGTAATAAACACAGGTAAGTAAGTGATATACTTTCCATCGTTAGGGAAATGCGGCAAAGCTGGCTTGACAAGCTTTCCTTGAGGACCATTTTAAAGGTTTCCTGAAGTGCACTGAGCTAAAGTGCCGTATTGGGTTTCCTGTTTCCTCCTAATCATTCTTAGAAGTTTTATATTGCATGGTGACAGGAAGTAAACCCACTCTATAAAGCTGTAGGTAAAATGCTTAAATGCAACAAAAACCTGAACACCCACCGGCTCAATGTGTAGTCGTGAAATAAACTATGGGACCGGAACCTAAGGGAGTAGTAAATGTGTCTGGAAATTCAATACATTTGTGGTTTTACCTCTTCAGGTGTGTCATCAGGTACCGCAGGGCCTCATAGTGGGCTGGAGGAAGTTGGAGGAGACCATCATGAACTGCCTCGAGTCTGGAGTCAGGGTCTGTTATTTCTGATAATAAAAAAAAAGTTTTGAAAAATACTGTTCAGAATTATGCTAAAAACTGCCACTAGTCCACATACTTTACTGATGTTTAAACATAATTTGGTCCACAATCTGAGAACACTATAGTGAAAGTGATTATTTTTTGTATTTTTGACACATATTTTCATATTTTTTTTCAATTAGAAATAACACTACCATTCAAAAGATTGTGATTTTAAATGTTTAAGTATCTAATGCTCAATGAATCAAAATATGGGAAAAAATAGGGGGAAAAAAGCATAAATAATTCACAAAATGACTGTGAAGAAAAAGTTGAATTTTCATCATCATTACTCCAGTCTTCAATATCACATGATCCTTCAGATCCTTGCAGCTCAAGAAACATTTCTTATCATCACTGTTGAAAACAGTTTCAATATTTTTGTTAACTGTCATACATTTTTTTCAGGATGATGAATAGAAAGTTCTAAGAAATCTTTTGTAACATTATAAATGTTTTAATGCCACTTTTGATCAAATTAATGTGCCCTTGCGGAATAAAAGTATTAATAAACAACAACAACTTACTATCCCCAAAGGTTAATGTATATTTAGTAGTGGTATACGGCAGTGTATATTTTCATATAACATTGGACCCAACTGAATAAAATATAGTTATTTATTTAAATAGTTTTTTATTAATTTAGATATTTGTTTATTCATTCATTCATTGTCATAAGTTATTTCATTATTTAGTGCAATATCAGAATCCAAGAGAATTTAATGGTAAAATAAACATTATTGGGGAAATAAACATTATTAAGGATAATCAAATCACAGATTAGAAGAGAAAGTTCCTGGTTGAATGTCAGAGAAAGTGTCCTGAAATCTCTTACTGGCTGCCTCTATGAATTTGGAGTAGACGTCATATGTGATAACTGGAATGGGCAGATCTCGCAAATAAAGCTTCAGAGCTCCAGCGATTATATTGATGTCTGAGTAGGTATTGGCACTGATGTCCGCCTTCTCACCATCTACGGAAGAGAATTAGTTTTCTGTTATGAATAGCAGATGAATCACTATACTTCACCAAGAATACATTGTTTTGACTGGAAAAAGCCTGGGCTTTTCCATCCAGGTTGAATGTTGATAGAATTACAGTGATATAAATGACTGCGAGTTCATCCAAGCATGAAAGAAAATGTAAAGAGACCAAATATTTGTTCAACACCTATAATACACATGATTACACATAATCTAAAGGTAGAAGAGTTATTCTATACAAACCTCTATCGAAGGCCAGCCGGACATCTTCTATGTGGTCTGTGAAGCCTGACACTCTGTACAGACCCTCTGATTTCAAACCTGAAAGAAGCAGAAGCAACACCTATTTACTTGAACTATCCAGACAGTGGATTTGGAAGCGGACGTATTGATCAAACTAGGGCTGCAAGCAACAACTAATCGGATGATCAATCAATCTGTCGATAATTTCTTCAAATCAATGGAATATTCTGCATAGTGCTAGGCATATCTATTATCGATTCAACTGTGTGTACAGGAACGTCATCCCTCACTCACTTATTCTGGAAAATGTATATGTGGAACAGTTACAAAGTCCTTCACTCACTAGACTAGACTTGAAAAGTCTCTTCTATTTTTATTTTCTCAATATTTTTGTGTTAACCACAAGCAAGCTGAATGATACATCCTTAAAAGTAAATGTTCTTCATTGTCATATACAGTAGTTCCACGAAGAACCATGAAACCTTTCCATTGAACAAAATGTTCTTGATAGAAGAAAAAATGGTTAAAGAACATTTTTCCACAATGGCATCAATGCAGAAACCCTCTTTTGGAACCTTTATTTTTAAGAGTGTATCCTCTGATAATGATATAATAATTGTACGGAAGATGCAATTTTTTCCCTCTTTGTGCCAAAAATGATGATACTCTATTTGCATATACATTCTGATTAGTCATTTGTGGATTCATTTAAACAGAGGTTTGCAAACGTTTGATGCCATTGACCCCCAAATATGAGCAGGTAGCGTCTTCATTGAATATAAAAGCAGCTATATAATTATTTATCATATATATATATATATGATCATGTAAGCTGTTCTCAACATTGGAAAGGTCAAATCTTATAGATATACATACTGTGACACTCGAGAGCAAGTCGACTGTGCATCTGCAACTTAGTTATTCACATGTATGTATATCTATAAAGTATATGCAAAAGACAGCGATTTTCACAGCCATAGGTTGCACAATGCTGTGACATTTTCTAAAGAAATTTCATTGATTTGTTAGTGTGAGTGATGAACAGTCATGTTAACCATTCCATGATGGCATACGCGTCAACGTGTCTAGAGTGCGATGCACCCGGCCATCCACATGATGTAAAAGAAGACCAAGCCACCTTCTTCCATTGCTCCGTGGTCCAGGTCTGACGCTCACGTGGTTGGTGCTTTCGGCGGTGGACAGGGGTCAGCATGGGCACCCTGACTGGTCTGCAGCTATGCAGCCCCATGCGCAACACACTGCGCTGCACTGTGTATTCTGACACCTTTCTATCAGAGCCAGCATTAACTTCTTTGAGCAATTTGAGCTACAGTAGCTCGTCTGTTGGATCGGAGCACACGGGCCAGCCTTCGCTCCCCATGTGCATCAATGAGCCTTGGCCGCCCATGACCCTGTCGCCGGTTCACCACTGTTCCTTCCTTGGACCACTTTTGATAGATACTGACCACTGCAGACCGGGAACAGCCCACAGGAACTGCAGTTTTGGAGATGCTGTGACCTAGTCATCTAGCCATCACAATTTGGCCCTCGCTCAAATCCTTACGCTTGCCCATTTTTCCTGCTTGTAACACATCAACTTTGAGGACAAAATGTTCACTTGTTGCCTAAAATATTCCACCCACTAACAGTTGCCGTATTCACCTCACCTGTCAGTGGTCATAATGTTATGCCTGATTTGTGTATTTACACACACACACATACATACACACATCTATCTGTATTGGATTAAAACAAAAATTTAAAAATTTGATCACTTTCGTTGTAACATTCATTTTAGTTTTTCTCTCAAATAAACATATTTTGAGAACTTAAAGAATGCTCTCTTTAATGAAAGGCGTCAACCAGTAAGTCATGATGTGCAGAATGTTAGCTTATCTTCCTGTTGTTTTAAGTTAGGCATCTAAGGATTCTTCTTTTCACACATTTTAATATGACAGGGTGACAGTGATTAATTGCCTTGCTTCAGGCCACAAAGAAGGTTTGAGCCTGGGATCTCCATATTAAAACGTTCTGATTATTTAGCACTCCATTTTAGAAGCGATCAGTACCTCTGTGCTCGATCTCTTTGATGCACATGTCCAGAACCATCGGCCGCGGCGTGTTGTGGGCTTTGACCAGAGTGGTGAGATCACAACTAAAGACCTTCTTGATCCTGCGCAGGTCCGGCTGACAGTCGCTGGGCACTAGTTTGGAGCACTGCTTGTGCACGTTCAGCCCGCAGTCTGCAAGAGCAACAGGTCAGAGGGTTAGAGGAGCATGAGACAAAAGAGACAAAAAGACAGACTCCAAGAGACTGGAGCGTGCGTGTGTCTGATCGAGGGTATATCCTCAGGGGTAAAGTATACGTGCAGAGACAGGTGAGTGTCAGTCAAGCTGGGTGGTAAAGTGTAACAATATCTTTCACATGTGTCCGTGGCTCAGTCAATCTGAGAACGTAACCTTGAGTGACCCTGGGCGAGTTTGTCAGCAGGTCTACATACATACATGTATGTATCCAAAAAGGAGAGACAAGTTGAAATGAATTTTTGTGGTAATCAACATTTTACAAGTGCTGTTGATTCAGCGTAACTTGTATTGAACCCGGGGCACATTACATGAACAATATTCCTAGAATGGTAAACACTTTTGATCTGTTCATTATACAAAGTGATTGTGTTGCTTCAGAAGACTTGGAATGTACCAGTCGAGTCACATGCTACCTTTATGCTGTTTTTGGCACTTGAAACTATTGGGTCCCATAATGATTATATTGGACAAAAACAGCTAAATCATTCTTTTATGCAGAAGAAAGAAACAAGAATTTTGAATGATGACAGAATTTTCAATTTTGAATGAATTTTAAGTTATAAATATATGTTAGATGAGTGTTGTTCATGTTTGTTCATAGTATATCAACTATTATTTATTTACACTTGATTTATACCTAATTATGGTGTAACGGTGTAAAAGTATTGTTCATTGTTATTTCATGCCAACCATTGTATGAACTAATGTTATCACATTGAACTGTTAAATTTGACCGTTTTTCTTATTACTGGTGTTTGCTCATATTCAGGGTTAGATATTTGAACAACCCCTTAAAGTATTAAACTTCGGCATGTAATGTGCCCCGCACTATTTGTGCTACAGACATGAATGATCTGACAGGTGTTGAATCAGAATATATTATGAATAGAATATTTATGGAATGTCATTTTTTCTTGAGCTAGTACCCACCCAGAACACCCTAGGAAACCCATAGCAAAGCTCTGGGAACCGCACCCAAGCATCAGTGGCGATGTTTCGCAATTTCTTCAAAAAATTGCTACAAGAATTATGCTACAAATAATGAGTGCAAAAATGAATGCCATTTAACTTCGGCATGTAATGTCCCCCGCACCATTTGTGCTACAGACATGAATACCTCAAATGATCGGACGTGTTCAATCAGAATATATTATGAATAGAATATTTAGGGAATATCATTAAGACTCAAGTATTTTTTTCTTGAGCTAGTACTCACCCAGAACACCCTAGGAAACCCATAGCAAAGCTCATGGGAACCGCACCCAAGCATCAGTGGCCAAGCATTCTTGGTAGCAAGAATTTTTCTACAAATAATGAGTGCAAAAATGAGTGCCATTTAACTCAACAGATATTTCTTATCAACATCAGAAGATGTGAAAATAGTAATCAACCTGGTTCGATACTCTGCTTTGACACGGGGACAGTGGTGTGTGTGTGAAGTGGAATGTGAAAAAAGGGTGGTCTTTCTTTCTATGTCTCCAGTAGCATTCACATGCTGTCCAACTGTTCCTCATCTTCAGCAATCCCATTAATCACTCTCTCTGTCCATTTTACTGCCTGCTTGGACCCCTCCTTCACATCTTTACACCATAGAGAAAAAATAAGAAAAAACTCTGTGTTCCTCCTTATGGGCCTGGGGACAAATTCAACTCTGCTCTAATTCTCAATGTGTCTGATGACACTGGCTCGCCCGGGGGCCAATGTGAAATAAGAGCCCCTGTGTGAAAAGAAAAGGCTTGAATAATGGCCCAAATGGATGAGACCATTTACAGTGAGACAAACCAACAGTAATGCCTTGTGACTGGATTGGGTTTACATACAGAGTGTTTGGGGAAAGTGCTGTCAAACAATAACCAGTGTTAACATGAGATCTGACCAAACCTGTAATCATGACATTATGGTGCATCTGTTTATCTAGGGCACATCAAAGAACATCCTGTATCGAAGATGGTTATCGATTTAATATGGCTGTTTTTTTATAGATATATTTTTGACATTTTTAATAACAAAAACAAATACAAGGCAAGACAAAGCAACAACAACAAAAAAGCTAGACAAAACCAATGCAAATCAAAACAAAATTAAACGAAACAAAGGTAGTCAGAGTTCACCCTAAAACGAAAATAAAGTCATCATTTATTCACCCTGGTGTTGTTCTAATAACGTATGCCCTTCTTTCTTTTATGGACCACAAAATGAGAATTTTCAAATAAGTATCACAGAATGGACCAATGCTACACGTGTCTTATATCCCACATGTTCTGGTGGTATACGATAGGGTTTGGTGAAAAACAAACTGAAATCCAATGTATTATTTAACAAAAAATAATACGTGTGCACGGCTGCATGAGATGCACGTTTGTGAGACTCTATTAGCACTGCAGTTCACTTCGTCTCGCTCAGAAAAAGCACACAGGTTGTGAGAAATCAAGATTAACAAAAACATGACATGAAATACAACGCCTAGAAATCCCAATAAAGTATCCGTGTACTTCCTTCACCGAGTCAAATATGACCAGACCTCCGTCAGAATGACTGTCGACCGATCTGAAAGTGATTACTTACAGTATGTTATGACAAACACAAGGCATATAGCGCAGAGAAGACATGGATTGTATTTCATGTCGCATTTTTGTTAGTCTTGATTTTATCACAATTAGAGTCTCACGTTACATTCATTACATTTTCATCAAACCCTATCATATAAGGGAGATCACCCTGTCAAGGTTTATTTAGCGATAATGAGCGTCTGACAGTACATTATCCCTTTATTAATGGCACAGATAACAAAGTATGAATGAACAATACTTAATAATATTTATTAATCTCGTTAATTAATAAAAAATGTCATTAAGTTAATTCATAATATGAAATTATATAGTTAATAGGTTACTTTTAGGTTCCTTTCTATATACAAATACATTTGATAAAAAATACATTAAAGGCATTGTTCACCCAAAAAAATTAAAAAACAAACAAACAAAACGTTTGGATGGAACAATATGAGGGTGAGTAAATAATGACATCTTTTCCAGTGTCCTCATTTTTACTAACCCATTAACATTGGTTCATTGTTATGATCAAACATGAATGAACAATATAAAACAATCAACGAACAATAGTATACTCATAAATTAACCTAGATTAATAAATGCTATAAAAATGTTGTTCGTTGTTAGTTTACGATACATAATTCTTTAATTTGAAATTTTGACTTGTAAAGTTATTGGATAATTCATACACGTCACTTCTACAAAGTAACCAATAAAGTGTCATACTTTCTGATACAGTACAGGGTGTATGTGCATCTAAGCATGTGTTTATATATGTCAAGTGTAGCCTGATTCAATTGGCATTAATACAAGAAGACTGTCCTGGTTCACCTGGGTGTGTCTCTCACAATACTCTATGGTGTATACAGTATGTACATCTATAAATAGTCAACACTCAACAGAACGCACTCAACTGGTTTGGACCAGGTGTCATTTAGGAATTCAGAGTACTACCCATACTTCAGCATTCTAGTTAAAACCCTTATTGTCCCAGGTATCACTTTCAGTATTTAGCTTCAGGTTTCCACAGCATATTGGAATATTTCTAAAGGCAATTGAGCATTGTTAGCAGAACGGCATGAGAAATCATCTGGATCTTGAGTGGCTATTGATTGTAACTCGATATGAATGATGCTCCTTGGCTGGTGCCATAAATCTGATGGACAGTTTATTTGTGTGGGAGAGTTTGTGATTGGTGGAGGGTTACCTGAACAACGGACGCCCTGTGCGATAAGACCCCACATGAAGTTAGCACAGTATTCACACCAGTGCGGCCCTCTGAAGGTGTGCACCTACACCAAAGACAAAGTTGTCATCATGAGTCACACACACACACACACACAAGCTCACAAACACACTTTGAAAACTCATGCAGACACACACAATGTCAGTGATTTGTTAATTTCTACATTTTCATTTCCAGCTAAAGCTCACAATAAAAGTTCCACAGAAACACGTGATGTGACATTTCCAGAGTATTTCTCACTGTACCTGACAGCTAACAATGCCTGTCTCACTCAGACTAGACAAACATAAAGATCAAAGCACAACACATTTATACTTTAGACCTATAAATGTACAAAGAACCACTGGCATTATTATTTTAGAAACTTTGGCAGGGTACTGTTCCAAATTGTTCATGTTCAGTATTTTATTCAATACATCATCAATACTGCTTCCAAAACACATTTTTGTCTAACCTTGATTCACTGTGGTAAGCATATTGCAAGTGTTTATATTTTAGACCTGACACAAGGGTTTTCACAGAAATATGCGCACATAGATCTCTCGCAAATCTGATAAATAAAGAAAAGTTGCTCCAGCTACTTTGACGCGTGTATGGAGTGGGAGTGGCATAGGTTAATTGTCACAGCGAGCAAGAAAGGTTGACATGGAGCAGCTAAATCTCCAATCTCTGGGGAGTAACCCCTTAAAAATAAACGCTGAACAGAGGAGAGTCTGTTCCTATGGTCAAAAAAGAGAAGGCGACATAGCTTGTAATCAAACAAGAATCAACATGGACTTGACTTTTTGGAAATGGTGCAAACTGAGGGATTTGAAATGTAAAAGCGATGCGGAGATGGCGGTTACTCAACAGGTGAGTACCAGTGATGCGCGGGTCAATGTATAAAGAACCCGCACCCGACCGACGTTTTCAACTAACCCGCCCGCAACTCGGGCCGCAAAAAAAAGTATGAAAATATTATACCCGACCCGCTTCCTGACCGCATTTTTTAAAAGTAGTAAATGCTCATCGTAGCGTCATTGGGCCATAGACGTGTAACAACACAGCATCGCAAGACGACGTACACATAACAAAGCCAGCACTTTGGTCATCATCTTTCATTATTTCGGAGCTTCCACTCCCCAGTCTTCACCTTTTCTCTTGCCGCCTCCATCTCTCTGCAGACTAGTGATCATAGATATGGCCGGTTCGTGAACGAATCGTTCTTTTGAACCGGTTCTTTTTAGTGAACCGGTCGAACCAGTACACTAAATCGAACTGAATCGTTCGAAACAGTTTGCGTCTTGCGTCAGTGCTGATCCACAAGTTACTAAAGTTACTCACTTTCAGACATGCCTGACAGTCCCTCCGAATCGAAATAAACCAATATCCCGAAGTATATTTTACTCCAGGAACAGTTCACTGAACTGAGACATGTTGGTGCCACTGCTGAGAGAAGTGATGAGCACGAGCAGCTGATACTGCGCATCCGCGTACTACCGAACGCACAGGTATAGTACAGTACAGTATATTATTGAACAGATTAATTGCCATATATAGCTCTCTTACAGAGTTAATTGTAAAGCATTATCTATTGAGAAGGGTCATTTCATTATGGTTGTTGTAGTGCTGTTGCTGGAATTTATTTTCAAGCAAGTATTGTGTCTATTAATGGGTAAAGCTACAGTAATGTCTTCAGCTTAGCTTGAGATCTTAGTGGCAAATTTCATTTAAATTTGCCACTTGCCACCATGCAATGATCAAAAAATTTCTGCAAAGAACCGGGAAATACTTAACAGATTAAAACTTTTGCCTGCATTAAGGCAAAATGTTTGTACACTAACTCTTGGGTCATAAATTCAGTGTATTTAATGCCACAACCCTGACGTTTGAGGTAGTTTAGGAAACGACAGCCAGTGACAAGCTAAGTTGTTGTCTATAGCTCAGGGAAGTGTCAACGCCCCCATCTCTGTCAAACCCTGAGACTGCAACCAAGCTCTCAAGGGCCAGTTTGACCATAGGAACAAACTCAGACAAAACTGATCCTTGTCAAAGCTCAGAGGAAATAATCAAGCCTGTAAGTAAAGACTAGAGGGTGGTACTGTATGAATGTAAATAGATTGGACCCTCATATAGACACAGCCCTGATTTTTTTTATTAAAATGCATGTGAGTCAGATTACAGGATTGCTAGGGAAAATAATGTGTCTGGCATCTGTTACCAAGCTGCTGAAAGTCACACGCAAAGCATGTTCCCATGCACACCCTTGTGCTGTCAAAACGCAACTCAAAGATTGACAAAAGAAAACACGTAACACGCAGGGTTTGTGGAACAAAGCCCAGGTTTGTGAATGCTGAAGTATAAATATAATGAGAATACTCTTCATCTGTGTCCACAACCACTGGCTGTTCTCCAAAACCTAGAGAGCTGTCTACATTCTAACCGAAATACTATTTATTTTATTTTTGTGAAATGAACACATTTCCATTTACACCTGGTGTTTTAACCTGGTGTCTCTTTTGTCCACTTTCAACCACTTCTGTCCTGATTTCTTCGAGGGGAGGGTCTATGGGCTGGTAAATCGTTTTTTCAGATCTTTCGATCTAATGGACAAAATAAGCTTGTGCAATTTACATATGAATGCGACCGGAGGCGACGGAAAATCATACAGAGAGCATCAGCTTTAATTTTAGAAATCAGGAATGGCCAGAGAACATTGTGCTTGGTACGTTTTTCGTCTTCAAACCAAAATTGGTTCTCCAGCCAACAAAGTTTAAAACCCGTCTGGCTAGCGTGTCTATAATGTTTACGCATTAGGTCAGTAGGCGTAGAGTAGTCGGTCTTTTGCGACTGTTTCTTTGAAACAAAAAAAATCTCAGGAGCCAACATAAATTACAAAAAAACTACGCACTGAGTGAGCTCACTAAGTTTTGGAACAGCCTGTATGAGTTTCTGGGGGAGGTGGACACTGAATAATCCATGATGCTCTTATGACTGCAGGTGACATCATGAGGAAGATGTTATGAGGAAGCATCCAAGTGACACGTTGAAGTCAGATGATTGCTTCGTTTTGCTTTGTTAGAGTTTTAAAAAGTCAGATGACGATACACTGAGTTCATTCTCAGCCTCAGTCATTTATCAGAAACTGAAAAGGCATGAAATGGGTGACTCCATTCAGCAGCGAGAGGTTATTGATTTGTGCGATCAATCTTATCAGTCAATAACGCTGTTAATGGATTAAAAGCCTAGGCAATTAGGCTCATAGGATAGATTTAGGCTTATTGATACGAGGCTCAAAGTACCGTGCATTTAAACGCGGTCAGCACATAAACATTTGAACGAGACATTAGTAAACATTCAAGCAACCTCATAGTAGCGGCACATAAAGAGTGTAATAAAAGTGAAGGATTTCATCAGGCTCAAAATCAACATTTCAAGTTTTGGTAGTTTTAAAATAAATTAACCATCCATTCAGAACATTTGAGAAATCACAAACATAAATATATATATATATATATATATATATATATATATATATATATATATATATATATATATACACAGGACATATTCAGTGTGTGCAATATCAACATTTAAAGGAATAGTTCACTTAAAAATGAAAATGATGTCATCATTTACTCACCCTCAAGTTGTTTCAAACCTGTATGAATTTCTTTCTTCTGCTGAACACAAAGGAAGATCTTTTGAAGAATGTCGGTAACAGGTTTGAAACGACTTGAGGGTGAGTAAATGATGACAGAATTTTCATTTTTAAGTGAACTATTCCTTTAATACAGGCCGCTGACTAAAATAACTGATAATCCTGCATGAAACATTTGTGTTTACATTCAAATGTTCTACATGTAAAAATGATCGCAATTGCGAGATGACATCCTCAGTAATATTGTGAAATATTATTACAATTTAAATAATAGCCATTACTCCAGTCTTCAGTCACATGATCCTTCAGAAATCATTAGAATATGCTGAATTGGTGCTCAAGAGAAACATGTATTATTATTATTATCAATGTTGAAAACAGTTGTGCTTCTTAGTATTTTTTTTTTGTAAACTGTGAAACACTTTTTTCAGTATCCTTTGCCACTTCTGAACAATTTAATGCATATTTGTTGAATTTAAGTTTTTTTTTTAAATCTTACTTCACTACTGCTCTTGAGCAGTAGCGTAGTTACAATAATTCTGACATGACGTACAGTAGTCGCAACACAACCAGTAATTACCTTAAAGTTGTGGATCTTCTCGTAGTTGCAGTGTTTCTCTGGTCCATCCTTGAGTGTGGTGCGTCTGCTCAGCGGTGACGGGGTGATCTGTGAACAAGCCAAAATCTTTAGAGGCTTCCAGAGGAGGGCACCTTTACTGCCCAGATTCACCCCCAGAGCTAACGCCAACAACTCCTGGTGCTTACGGTCCTTCTGCTTAGCTTTGTGAGGGGCTAATTCACCTTTTGCTGACCCCTTAGTGCCAACAACCAGGGCCCTGGTCCTCAGAAGATCCTGCATCTCCTCTGTAGAGGAAGATGACAATGATGTGGAATGGGGGATAACAGAGGCAACTGTCGTCTTCACTCTTTGGTAATCTGGGTCGAATGAGAAGGGGGACAGCCTGGTCCTGCATGAGCAGAGCAGGGCTGGGCTGGGGGTGGGTGGGCTGCCTGGGGGCAGGAGCGTGTCTCAAACAATAGCACACATTCAGCACTCTGAGAGAGTGGCAACACAAGAGAAGGGAGACATTGGGAGGAGGGAATGTGTCAGTCTTGTAGATACATCTCAACAGGTTTCTACAGTGGGATAAATGGAATCCAGAACACAGCAGGATTATTATTGTTAACTACTACGGAGCCACGGAGCCTCACACATGACAGGCGGACACTAATATATATATATCTATATATATATATATATATACACACACACACACACACACATGTACATACACATACACACATATTAGTGCTGTCAAATCACATCTAACATAAAAGTTTTTGTTTATATAATATTTGTGCGTATATATATTTTTATATTTACAAATGTGTGTCTGTATAAATATATATATATATATATATTCACACATATATTATATAAATAAAAACCTTTATGTTAGATGCGATGAAGATGATAGATAGATAGATAGATAGATAGATAGATAGATAGATAGATAGATAGATAGATAGATAGATAGATAGATAGATAGATAGACAGATAGATAGACAGATAGACAGATAGACAGATAGACAGATGGATAGATGGATAGATGGATGGATGGATGGATGGATGAGACTGCGAATGTTCCCCCTTGGTGCCGACCCTGACTGGAACACAGCACTTCCAGACACGATTCCACTGCAGTTCCCTTGAGTGCGGACAATCCTACATCTCAAAGCCAAAGAGCTCAGCTTTACATGCTTTAAATCAGAGATTTACACTGAGAAGAGTAGGTTCTCTCTCAAAAAAGATCTTTATCAGGTCTAGTCTCTGTCTAGCACGTAAACTTTTATAGGGTTTAGCCTTCTAGTCCTCTCTCTGTCTCTTCACTTCTGATCGTAACTTCAGTTACAAATCGGATCAGGATTTAGGCAGCTTACAGTCGTAATCCTGCATCACGGAAAAATCTTGTAGTGCCAGAACCATTTGTTTAGGGATTCAGACTTGTTTAGACCCCTTTTAAAACTAATCTTATCATCCATTTCGGGTAATCTAATCAAATCAAAAGTGGGTAGCGCAAGACAGGATTCAAAATGTTTTGTGATCTGGATCACTCAAACCATATTTGGGGGTCACTGAAAAACAATTGGTGTAGGGTTTGCTTTAGCCTTTTCACACATAGAGCTCACTACAAGTGGACAACTATTCAAAAAGCCATTTTCTTGCATATGCATGGGCTTTTATGGCATTTTCAACTTTATAGTCTATGGGCTTTTTTTGCAACTTTTTGCCTATTTGGATTATTGTGGTTTATACACCTAGACTTTTTTAGGTCCTGTGAATTGTTCTATTCTTCTGTAGAGACTGAAATAGTATTTTCTTGTAGAACATACTCCAATAATCTTTGTTTTATTTACAACTTCGGAAATTGTTATTGTTTTTTAGTGTAGTCGAAACATCATTTGTGGTCAATGGAAGCTTAACTGTACTTGCTTAACGCACAAGAACAAACCTCATTGGTTCTCGCGCATTGAACAAGCATGTTTGAGCTTCTGTGAATTAAAGCCTACATTACATCTGTTCATCATATAAAGTGAACATGTCTCTTCAGAAGGCTAAACTGATCAATTCATATGGATTACTTTTTATATATTTTTGAAGCATCAAAATTTTGGTTGCATGGACGACTGAATTTTTCTGGTTTCATCAAAAAATTATCTTAATTTGTCTTTCGAAGATGAACGAAAGTCCTTTCGCTTTAAGTACTGCCTTCTTACAGTACCTGTCAATTATCCACTATGTTTAAACAAGCGTTTTAAACTTTTTAAACATGCATTTTAATCAAGTGAATAAATTTGTCTTTAAAAGAAATTAAACTTCCGATCTCAGGACCATCAACCCTTGTGACCAGATCATCTAAGACGGATGTTACCAAGTACTAGGTTTAAGTAAGGACTCATGAGCTGCATTTCCACTGTCGGACCACAACCGAGCGAGACTCATTTTTTAGGCTGGGGGGCCGTGACCCTTCTCAGCAGGAGGCTGATGCCGAATCCAGCAACATTGTCTGGGTGTTTGCTGAAACATCCTGGAGAACACACATGAGACTTGCTGACCTCACAGATACAGCACATCTTAGGGCCTAGTATGGGTCGCCGCCTGGCTGGTCATTTGCATGATTACATCAATTAACAAAATGGTGAGATTAGGAAAGAATAATGGAGATCTGATGAGTAAAAAAGAAAGAATGCTGAAGAGGAAGAAAAGCAACCTGGCTATGGCTCACATATTCAAGATATGCCGCATTCAGGGACATGATGTACCTGATTCCCCAGAAAGTGAGGTGGAGATGACTGGAAGCCTGTCACGGTTGTTTTGAGTAAAAGTATGAGCACAGCTTAAAAAGAGCACACGCTGGTGTGGTTTTTATTGCTGCTGACCTCCACAGTGACCCAAATGTTTGTGTGCTGGGGGTGCAGGGCAGTTAACATGTGCTCTAGTGGTCGACCGATATGGGTTTTTCACGGCCGAAGCCAATATCTAGGGCACAAGGCACTGAAGGCAGCTGATGGCCAATATAATTTGCAATTTTATAATCAATATAGACCAATTTTTTAGTTGGTAAACATGGTGACGTTTTTTATGTGGGCGGAGCTTAGGTGGTGGCAGAACGATCCCTCTGGCCACTTCACTAACGTAAAAGTCTGCAAGTTTTGTTAGCTTGTTTTTAACAATGACTGGAGAAAATCCGATTTTATCTTAATGTGGAAGGCCACTCACTGTCCAGGACCGCGATTGTTATTTGCAAAAGTAAATTTTAACGGACAGAAGCAGATTGGCCGACCCGTACTGTACACGCTGGACGATCTGACAGGATTAACGTTAATGCTACCTCTGGTTGAGTGGCCTGACTTCTACACCTACCTGATAGAGAAACGGAGGGCATATACATCTTTAGATGCCTATAACTAAGTGCTGAATGGTCATGTTCAAGTTGTGTGGTACGATCCGCAGTTCTGCCTAGCCAGCGCCATGAAGACGATGTAAAGAGTGACATTACGGTGCAATTTTACTGAGGTGAATATTTTCTAGAAATAAAAAATTGCAGATAAAGCATATTAATATTTCATTGATTCTTGCACCCAACAACACAACAAGATGACATTTAATAATAAGAAGAATAATTTAAGATCCTTATTTTGTAGCCGAATCTGTGCTGGTTTGTATTTGCCGCCTCCAGTTTTCCCTTTGTTCTGCCACCAGCTAGCGCCGTGACGCAACTGTGACGTCGGCTGGAAATTGGTCTATAGAGCTGTTCAGTTTGTAGTCCTAGAACGGATTCCCCTTTTTAAAATGACATTACTTGCTTAAAAGTTGCTAAATAAGGTGTGCACACAACAATTTTAAAATTCACGTTAGAGACATGACTGTGCGTAATTTATGTTGTAGAACAAAACAAAAGTCTATTTAGGTAATGTTAAGCACAGAATCATGAAAAAGAATTACAACAGTACTTATTACGGAAATAATATACCGGTACTTTAAAAAGTACATAGTGCAAACTAAATGTAATGTTTTCAGAAACTTAACTGCATGTTAACTGCTATTAAATTAAAACGTTTAGAAAATGATAGTTTACATTTATACAAATATATTTAGCTGAAATTTGAATAGGTTTTTTGACCCACTTAAATAGCACTTATGTAGTACATCTTTATATGTATTTTCATAATTACTCCTATGGTCTTTAAAATATGATTAAAGTGTATTGCCGAATGTACTGACATCTTTATGTTAAACTTAAACATACTTTAAATGTATTTTCTATTGAAACTTCTATTTATTGTAATTACACATTTGTAATGATGAAGTTGCAATTAAGTACATATAAAATACATTTACTTTAAATTTAATATCAAATAATACAGTTAAAATGATAATTAAGTACTTTGCATATGCTTTTGTCTGTTAGTCAGCAATAACACATACACTGTAAAAAAAACATTGTTGGTTTAACTAGATTAACTAGATTTAAGCAAGTTATCTGGTTGCCTTTAAATTTTGAGTTCATTGAAATAAAAATTTTGAGTTAATACAATGAAGGAGATTACTTTAATAAATAGAAACTCAACATTCTGTTAACAAAACCAAATTAATTATCGAAGTTCATTTGACAAAAAATAAAAGTTGTGATAACAAATCATGAAAATATTTTTTACAGTGTATCACAAATAAGTGTAATTCTTTAAAAGCATAACAAAAGATCATTAAACCATGATTTAAATAGTACTTTAAAGTAGAACTTTTAATTTGTCAAAAAAGTGTACTTACTGTAAGTGTGTTGAGAAACAGTCATGAACACTTAAGTGTTTTTTTTATTTCATTAATATTATATTATCTCCAAGTACAGTTTAATTAAATTATCATTTTAAAATTTGAACAAGTGCATATATAATAAAATGAAGTGCACTTCTTTTTCACAAAGTCAAAAATAGCTCAATGCTAGCAAATGAGATATACAACATTGCTAAACTACAACAAATTAACTATTATTTCACACTTATTTACTCAAAAAAAAAAACATAAAAAAAATGTGCATTTACAACATAACCTAACACAAGAGGCTTGGCAAGGCCAGCACAGTTATGCACAGCCAATGATGATGATCTCAAAAATTCAAACTGAAAACCAACATCCAGTTCAGATAGCATAAACTGCAATATGTCACAGTTCTGTCACTATTATCTGTGTCTTCTCTGGGTTTAGTGACAGAGCTGTGACACTCCCGGTTTGTCATGTGTTTGTGTTGGTCTGGTTTATTGTGAGCACATGGCTTGTCTTGTATTCATTGTGCCATGTGCTCTCCTGTCAATTGTCTATCCCCTCCCATCTCGTTTCCTGATAATTGATTAATCTTTCCCACCTGCCTTGTTCGTTACCCTCCTTGTTGGTTCCCTATTTAGTCTCCCTGTGTTTGTAGTCCTGTGCTTGTTCGTTATTGATGTTCACCCGTGTTATGAGTAATGACCTGTTTCATGCCTGCTTCCTGTTTCGTGCCTGCTTTGTTTTTGTTATACCCGGATTTATTTTCTGTCTTAATTAAATACTTATTCTCTGCATTTGAGTCCTCGCTCTCCTTTCCACAACTATCCCGTGACACAATACCAGTAAAAACAGTAACTTACTGAGGGTCACACGTTTAAGCTATACACTCAAAAGAAAAGATAAAGGGATGTTAGTGAGTCACATACAGTGATACAGGGGAAGAGGGAGATGGGGCGCACAGAAAGTGTCAGTGAATGAGCAAGACTTGCACTTTTTGTCCTAAGGCAGACGGCTTCTTGTCTCCTAATGAAAGAGGCTCAAAAGCCGAACACAAAAGGGAGACAATAAGGCCTAGTCTCTTTTTAGAGACCCCACAGATGAGGAGACAGACAGAACTAGGCCACATAAAGTATGTACAGTACAAAAACACATCCTATGTGATACACACAGAGGGGAAATCTGCTGCATTCATTTAATACACCATTCAGTAATTCAAAATACTGTCTATCACTGTCAGCACAGCTGCAATATTAGGGAATATCTCCATAAATACTTGATCTTGGAGACCATGTGGCTGTAAATGACATAATAGATTCTCATTTAAAAATGAAGGACAAAAAAATGAATTTTGTCAAACCGGCCAAATAATGAAACCACCAATACACTGTGACTGTAAGAGCCAGACTCATTTGTAAGAGAACCGCAGGAAAGTAAAAAAACAGATATTTCCAATCCTTCATTTTAAAAGCTGCAGTGCTGAAATATAATGTAAACAACAATGATAAATCACCACAAAGCCCAGCGCTAATTCTAATAACTCCGATCCATCATGAGCGAGTGGTTTTAGGTGGAACTTGCCAGGCCAGCAAAACATTTCAGCGATTACTGTTATTAGAGGAAGAGAGCCATGTGAACCCTGAGCTGCGTAGACAACCAAACAGGCAAGGTGAACGATTCATAAAGCTCATCACTCAAGAAAACTGCCGTCATAGAACGACACACCCTGATTCTGGCCCCTAAATGAAACCGGTAAATGGTCAGGCACAGGTAAATCGAGACAGTGATTTCAGGGTGTGTGAGGTCACTGTAAAATTTCAAGAGAAAAAATTCCTTTATAATAAATCGATCATTAGGTTGATGATGATTACCATTTATCCATTGTAACAAATTGGCTAAGCCATCCAGAGTGAGCCAATCATCATGAAAAGCTTTAAATATAGATCCATAACAATTATATCGTTAAAACACAATGGTAGCTCGTTAAGAGTTGTTACTGCTAATTAAAACAAAATTAAAACTACAAAAAACATTTAAATAAATAGGTCACATTCATAAATATTTAAATAAAGCTGAAATAAAATGAAAAAAAAATAATTAATTGAAAAACTTGGCAACTAACTGAAATAAAATAAGTTGAAGTTCTAAAATGACTAAAACAGAAATAAATTTAAAAAATTTAAAAAAAGACAAAATATATCAAAATGAAAAAAAAAACTGACGAAATATAAAAATAAATGCTAATTAAAAATATTAATAAATCCTATAGTAGTATATAAATAATACTAAAATAACACTGATAAAGACACTTTTAATAGGAAGATTCTAGTAAGTCTGCAAGAATTGTAGTCACACTGTAACAAAGCAGGAGTATATCACAACCAAAATTAAAATTATAACTGCAAAGTTATTATCATGAATCCCAGCATTATTAGTCTACGAATACTGAAATACTGTGAATACCGGGCTGCAACAAAGCAGATCTTTTGATGTATATACTGTATACAAATCCATATTCAGTTTGACAGCTTGTTGAGGCTGCCCTCTAGTGGACATCTGAACAAAGCTGTAAGATGAAAAAAACTCCACTTGTTGAAGTGTGTTGAGTTCATTGTTATGAATTCAAATCCTTAAGCCAATTAAAATTCTTTGTCTGGTGTCCGTAAACAAAAACAAATGTTCTCTATGTAACATGATTGTTTGAACACTTCCGTTGACTAATTCAAGAATGGTTTGATCATGGATTGATTTCATAGAGCTCTTATGAAGAGCTATTTCACCTCAATAGTGAGGCAACAGAATTCATTAAGGTAGCAGTAGACCTGACTGAATTGATAAAACTCTCCTGTCAGTGAACCAGACAGTGTGTCTGATGAACGAGAGAGGAGACAACACATTCATTGCATTATCGTTCATCAAAGATGCACACCCTGATGCTGAAACACTCTCCCACTTTTCTAATCTTCCAAATGCACACAAAGAAATGCTCCTTCTCATTTGTCAAAATACCATTCTAACAACGATTTGTGAAAGGATAGTGCCTGACACCATGATTTGGTCAAAAGAAAAACGTGTGAATAATATTTAAAAAACTAAATGAATGGATACGGTGCCTGTTTTAACTCTTATCAATAAAACCTTGATAACATCTATGGGCAAATGCATAATGAAGCAGTGCCAGTGTCAATGTCCTGTTATCACTACACGCAGACAAAGAGATGTGTTTTTATGATTACTGTAACTCTCTCACTGAATTCTGCATGTAAATGTCATCTTAAATACAAATGACAGCTCAGATAAAGAAAAAGAATTTACAGCATTACTGCAGGTTAGTGTTGAGGGCTGAAATGTTCAATAACAAGCAAAAAATGCCAATTTTATCCCAAGTCTACTGATTAGCCTATAATTAACATATACAATGAAAACAACAGAGGTCCTAAAACAAAGCCCTGTGGGATTCCACAAAAAACAGTGCACTTTTATGATTGATTTCAACAAAAATTGTCACAAATTTCCTCATCACCTTTATTTGGCACACAATGACCAAGGATTTATTATAATGTCTTGTGATTATGCAGTATATGATATCTTTAATTCAGATTTCATACATTGCTGATACACGCTATAATAACCTTTAGTAACATGGTAAGAACATTATAATCTATATCTGAAGAGCTATGCACCTTACCTTGTCATCCTGTTGGAAAGTAACTTTTTTGGGCTCAGAGCGGGTCCGGTTAAGTCGGTGAGTGATTTTGTCCCTCAGAAGAGAAGTATAGCCCAGGTGCTGGTAGATGGGGTTTGTGGTCATCTTGGCAATGTACTCTGCTGCCTTGGTCTCAATATAGAGAGTGATGAGACCGTCTGTAACCAGATCATGAACCGACTCGAAACGTTTTTCTCCCACAAAGTGCTTTCCATCATAAAACAGTCGGTAATTCAGACTCTGGCCACCGAATCTGAATGATAGACAAGTAGTACTGCATATTATATTACTGTATATTACAATGCAGTATAATATAATATTATGATAATATTACAATTATACTGTAATTGTAAAACAAAATAATTTATTTATTGTTTTATATTTATAATTCTATCATTTTATTATTTATCATTTGTATAATATGATTTAATATAATATAATATTTATATTATATTATATTATATTATATTATATTATATTATATTATATTATATTATATTAAATTGGATGGATGGATGGACAGCTGGACGGACATGTAGAGAAAGGATAGAAAATAGATGGCATGTACCTCAAAGCAAGTGTATAAGTTCCTGGTTGTCTCTGGCTCTCTCTGATGAGATAAGCACCTTCTGTCCCCGCCAGCAGTTCATCTGCACGCTCTCTGGAAATCAGACCATGGAACCTGCACAGAGACACCATGATTTACCCTGGTGTACACACACACATACAAAAACACAGCACAGACTTTTGTGATGCTTACATATTCACATGCACAAACACTCCAACTTGTTTGACACGACATAAATCACAGTCTCTTCCTCATACATTCATATTAGCACCCTCACACAGATCACTACACAAAATCACTGTGCACCACCACTCGTCTTAAATAATAAATTCTGCTAACTCACAGCAAAATTTGACACGCACATGCAAGGGGGGAAAAGTAACTAGACAGCTAGTAGAAGTAATTTGAGGAATAGTAATATTGATGCTTTGCTTTCAAAGCACTACCAGTAAAGTTAGACACTCACTCTCTACCGTAGTATTTGGGTCTGCTTTCCATCTGCAAGCCAGAGAGAAGACATAAGAGAGAGAAATACATTGAGAAATACAGTTTTCAACACAAATCACTTTGTCAAACGGGTCATGAGGTGGTTAAACAAGCTTTTCTAATAGTTAGTATTTCTAACAAGATGAGCATTTTGTGAACATGGAGACAGTCCAAACATAGCTCCAGTGTTTAGTAAAAGATACGCAGACTGAATCAATATGAGTCATGTTTGAAAAACCTTGGGCGTGTTTACACACATTTTCCTGTACTTACCTCCTGAGGACATGTGATCCTCTTTGGTCTTGATGCTTCTTGTTGTAATTGGTACACTGATGAACAATAAAGAAAAATGTTTCTACAATTTTTATGAAATTATTATTTCTATATTTTGAAAATAAGAAAAGGTTACATTGTCTTTCGGCATGAGAAGCAGCTCAACAGAAGGAATTCTAAAGTTTATTTTACCTCTAATCTTTATAACGCTGTGGTGAGATGTTGGTTTATATAGAGCGTGTCAAAACACAGCATTCTCTCTTAGACATTAATCCATTAGGTCTGAGCTTGAGGACACACACCCACTTACACTGCTGTCAGGCTAAGCTACAACGCATTATAAAAGTGGATTGGGTAATATTGGTAAAGCTATTGAAAAATGAAGACTGCGCAAGAGGCAAACGGATAAATCAACACCAACAGTTGGTCAATATGGGAAAGGAGTACATGAAGGGCCAGTATTCAGCTCAAATGGGTTTAAGAACAGATGTTTTGATTGTGCCTGTTTGTGTAAAAATGTTGTACAGAGAATGGAGGTTAATACCAGGAATTCCTCAGGTTATCCTCTCCTAAATAATCAGCTTGCACAGGCAAGGTCAATTTGTGGTCAGTTCGCACAATATTTCTTTGATGGTGAGTTCATTCTCAATTATAATAATGGGTATTGAATTCCAAGCCATCACACCTGTAGTGAAAACTTTTCACAAGTGAAAATACACCTGTATTTCCTATTCAAATAAACAGACCTTGTATCTACAAGATGCTAGTGCCCCTCCAACTCTCTCTGCATTTGCAGTGGGTTTTAAAAGTCTGAGACAACATTGAAATTCTTTTTATTTAAACCGGGAAAGAATCATAAAGTTTTAGGATTTTGAACACTGTAAAACACCGAAAAATTTAAGTAAATTGAATTAGAAATACTGTTTAAGGAACTGTCAAACTTTCCTACGTATTATTGAATGCATCTCTTTTATGATGAACATATTTTAATGTTCTGAAATAAAACACTTTTTTAATATTTTGATATTATTGTGGCGGATTAAGTAAAAAATACAACTAATGCAACTGTCCTGATATCATAATTAAGGGAGAAAAAACTCAAAAGAATAAATTATTGTAAAGAAAACATTGGGTAGTTTGGCATAATCTTTTATTATTATTATTATTATTATTATTATTATTATTTATTAGGGGAAAAAACAAAACTGCATTACTGCTTTTTATTTGAAAAACTTTTTTCCGCCAAAGCAAAATATTCTGGTGCAACAAGATCACTGTGATTTTGCCAAGTAAGATTTGTTGATCCTGGAACAACATTCCTCCCCGAAACTTTGGACTAAACCCCTAAACCCTAAACCCCTAAACCTAATCCTACCCATAAGTTATCCCTAAAATCAGAGGGAAAAGATAGGTGAATGAGGACAAAATGCTGGTTGTAAGCCTAAATTTGACATAAACTGTAAACCTGTCTCTCAAATCTGATTGGTTGATTGGAATGTTGTTCCAGGATCAACAAAGAAATTGATCCAGGAACATGTTGTATGGTCACCCTCCTGGGAATATCAGATAATTTGACCTTTTAAATGTCAAGGCAAGATTAGTTCAAGTTGTAAAATGTCATGTGCATGGGTTGAGTCCCTTAAAACGTATTAATAAATCATTATACTAGTAAAAAAAAAAATCTACTGCCGATAAAGCAAAAAAAAAAAATGTTTCTTATATTCATATTAAATTTTCAATGAAACATTTTCAATTTATAATTCAAATTGAATAGCTGATAATCAAATTTGTAGTTAAAAAAAATTATAACATGAAAGCATAATGAATAGTGGACTCTTGGCAGGATATTATCAATCTGAACCATTTAGTTCTTTACTGTGAGGAAAAAAGTTTAATAATGGGATTAAGATCATTGTGAAGAAATCAGCAGTGGTGAAATGATCAATACTGGCTCAAAAACAGCAACAGATGTGCAGGGGTACTTCAGCTCGACATGAACGTGACCTTCTCTTGATGACTTCATTAAAAGCTGCTCATCGTGCAGAGCAGCGATTGGCCGGCGCAGTTCGAGCACAGGCAGAATCTGGACTCAGCGCTCAGATTTTTCCTCCCAGAGAGCAGGAAGGCATCTGACAGCGATGCCAAGATCTTGTCAAAGAAGCTCAGAACGAGCAGTGGGTTCTGGACAACGTCCACCAGAATATCAAGGACGGGGCCTGCTCTAAAAATACTGCACAGTGGGAGTGAATGCGAGGGAAAATGAGTTGAAATGTGGGATGGGCTCGAAAAATCTGAGATAATGCTCACTGGCCAGGAAAACCTTGACAAGTGAATCACTCCTGTCAGGGTCGGAAATGTACAGGCAAAAATGCCACCAAGATTAACGTAAATGCCACCACATTCAAGATAAGGGGGGAAAAACTCTGCACAATTAAACTAAATCGATTATGGCTGTTGCGATTTAGATTTTAGATTAGCAACCACTGAAACTGAATAAACAACAAAGTTCAGATATGATGTAAGAGATTCATTTTGCAGTGTAGACAGCTTGAGCGATTGTAGCAAGAGTTTTTGTGAAAGTCATGGACCAGGGATTGGGAATGTTCTTTGCTCACTTTCTGTATTAATTCTCAGTTCGAATTACCATTTTGTTTTTCATGCTCCTAAAAAAAACAATGTGAACTTTTGATATTCTAATGCATAAAACGCAGTAAACTAAATCATAAACGTTCTCAGCTTGTTTTGTTTGTGTAGCCAGAATATGACGTGCAACAATTTTACAGGTAAAAAGTCTATAGCATTTTGATTGAATGAAGTAATTGGTTAAATTTAAGTATATGATATAAAAAGACAACACAGATACAATTATTAAGGTAATTATAAAAATTACAAAAGTGAAAAAAAGCTCCTATAGTAATCAATTCCAATTTGCCCTATAATGGAAATGAACTTTTCATTTCTGGCCCTGGTTTCTGTTCCCTTCGCCCTATGCCAAACCACATTTCCCATGATGCAATGTTCTCATGTTCTCAAAGCCCAGAATACTGTATTTCTTCAGTCGATTGGGTTTTATTCTGGTTGTTACAGTGAAGTCAAATCTGTCAACTGGATCTAATTGAGACATTAAAATGATGTCTGTACATGTATAATGTTAAAAGAATACTTACAGTAGGATTTCCATATCGGTGGCTGATAATCTTCAGGATCTACAACAAAGGATAATAAAAGAATGTCAGGATGTCTTCTGTTCTGTGCTAAATTAACACGTGTCAAAATAATTGTCTCGTCTACATGTTCGCACTTAACACGGTCTATAAAACTTACTGTCAGGTTAGAGAGTGACTGTAATCCAAGGTTATTATAATTGTTTCCTTAATGTTAAGTTATTCTGTAAACTGTGATGCGTAATGTGCATGGCACTGACAATATAATCCTTCCTCTACAATGCCTTCTGGGTACACATGTTTTAACACTTATTTCATTTAGTTCCCCAGCTCAAAGACAATACATATACAAATGTGTGTTTGTTTAACACACCCGTACAGCTAAAACACACACACAAGATTTTCAAATTTAAAACACATGGGCTGTCAATCAATTAAACACTTTAACCAAATTAATTACATAATATGCAGAATGCAGATTAATTAATAAAATTAATCACAATTAATTGCATTTTGCATTTTTAAATTTAATTTGCTGAGAAAAGCCTCCACACAAAGGGAATTCAAGGACGTTGACATAATCATTGAATAAAAATTCAAAAACGGATTTAAGTTTGTTGAGTGACATTGAGTTGATTTTGAACTTGGGCAGATCAAAAGAGAGCAGTAATCCGTTTCTCATATCAATACGGTAATTCTTGAGTGAGATTAAAGGGTTAGTTCACCCAAAAATGAAAATTAAGTCATTAATTACTCACCCCCATGCTGTACCAACCCCGTAAGGCCTTCGTTCGTCTTCGGAACACAATTGAAGATATTTATGATTAAATCTGAGAGGTTCATGACTGCTACATAGGCTCCCTAAGGGAATGACACCGGACGGCCCAGAGAGTCGTCACAACAGTGGCTCAACTATAAGTTTATCAAGCGACGAGAATACTTTTTGTGCGAGAAAACAAACAAAAATAACGACTTTATTCGACTATTCCTTTTCTTCCTTGTAGGCCTGAAACGAGACTTCAAGAGATTTCCACGACGCATGCGCGAGAACTTAACTGAAGTAATTGAAGGAGATCGCAATTCTCGCGCATGCGTCGTGGAAATCTCTTGAAGTCTCTTGAAGTCCCCTTAGGGAGCCTATGTAGCAGTCATAAACCTCTCAGATTTAATCATAAATATCTTCATTTGTGTTCCGAAGACGAACGAAGGCCTTACGGGGTTGGTACAGCATGGGGGTGAGTAATTAATGACTTAGTTAACTTTAAAGGGTTAGTTCACCCAAAAATGAAAATTGATTTTGGTTTGCAGCCCACCCAGGATGACTTAATAAATGACAGAAATGAATAGAAATAAGGTGGAGTTGGGGTTGTGGATGGGTGACAGAACAATTGCCACAGAAATGAGATAAGAAACATATATATATATATATATATATATATATATATATATATATATATATATAATGTTTACATGATTGACATGCTCCTCCCGAATAGAGCTCTATTCTATGTTTCCACCACAGAATAAATAAGAAAAAAGGTAATTGCAACTTCTTATCTCTTTAAGTCAGTTTAAGTCAGTTTATATCTCGCAATTCTGACTTTATTTCTCACAATTGTGATATATAAACTTGCATTTCTGACTTTTTCTTGCAATTGCAAGTTTATAGCTTTTTGTCTCCTACTTGCGAGTTATAAATTCCGAATTGTTATATATAAACTCGCAACTGCGGTGAAAAATTCAGAATGGTGAGATAAAAAGTCACAATTACCTTTTTGCCGGAAACTAGCTTCCAAACCATTCTATATTGTATGCAAGTAGTCAATTTCTGTTTTCCAAGTTTTTCAGATATTCTCTTCCAGTTAAAGCTTTGGGTGACTATCTAACTTCAAATAACATTATGGTACATACTTTCAAAACTAGGATGAGATAAATGAATGGGGAAGCAGCACCTCTAATAAGCAAGTAATTTCTCAAAGGAACACAAGTCAGAGCCTGACATGGTTTAGTAGGGCTGTCGAGCACAGACAGCCAGGATATGGAGGTTCATTTGCATACATTATAATGAGAATGGCAGTCCTGTCCGTCTAAAACACAACACCTTAAAACAATATTTGAATTAAAATATCTCAATTACTGTTTAACATGTTAATTTAATACAGTAGATTACTTTAAAAAAAATAACACATTTAATCATGCCCTCCAGAACTGTAACTGTAAACATACATTACTATTCTCATCTTTGGGCCACTTTTAAAAATTACAGTTAAAATGCAATTAAGTGTCTAAAAACTTGACACAAAGTATTTTGTCTCTTTTTAAGACTCTTTTTAAGTCAAAAATTGTGATTAATTCATTAAATGTGATTAATTTTGATTAATTAACTGGAACAGCATGCTATTCATTTTTAAATTGACTGTCAGCCCTAAGCAATATTAATGTATAATTGATTAATTATTACAGATCATAAGGTAAACAGTATAAAATCTGCCAAATAGGTGATTAAATTAAATTATCCTAAATCTTTCTCTGACGTTTAAATACAGAAGCCTGAAAGCATCAAAACAAAAACAAATAAATAAACTGGGGATTCTCAGGAATAAATCACAACAGTTCCTCTCACAGTTTAGCCAGACAGGGCTTCTAGATAATCAATATTAGTACGTAAAGTAGGCCTGACAGTAACTGCACAAACCCATAAACAGAAATTTGGCAATAAGACAAAGACATTCATTTCACAATACATGCTTGTGTGAGAAATAAACAAAACTGTGGTGCTGATCAGCCTTTCCTCATCCAGAAAAGTACCTGCATCTCTGATCATTCATGGAAAGATTACACAAAAAAACACATTGCATCGTAAGCAATGACACACTCATTGTGTGTGTCTGAATTGAGAATAGTAATATACAACCCCATGCGTGAACGTTCAGAATGACTGCGTGATGTTGTGTCTGTGTGAGAGAGAAAGACAGAAGTAGATCGAATAAGAAAGATAGAGTGGAAAGTAGTAGCCCTTGTTTTCTTTTAGTAAAACAATCTGTTTGAACGTATAAATCAATGTGTGTTTTCTTCTTTTCCCTCAATACGTACTGGTCTCTATGGATCCATGTCTTATTTCAGGCACTGTCTCTTTTAATGTCAGCACTTTACTGCGGCCAGTCAGCATTTCCTCCCTGCCTACACACTCACAACTAAACACAAGCTCAAAGTCCAAACCACAAACACACACAGCGCTCCATCCAAACCCGCAGCCAAACATACAACAACTGGGCTCGCTCTGTATACGTCTTGTCAAAGTTGTAAACATTTTGTCAGATTTATTTATAAAGCCACAGGTAAAAAGTACACAAATAAACTGAGCTGCCAAGCTAAGATACTCATGATGCCTTGACTTGGCCAGAATGAAAGGATTGTATGGTTTGAGACTTTGGCATGTGCTTGCAAAGAAAACATTTAGCAAGAACATCAAGCGATTAAGTCCTTTTCTTTCTGGAAGATGATGATATAGCGAGGATTAAATGTTGGCTGAGGTTTAGGTTTCTGTTTTTCTGGTCTGAATCCTTTGTAATTTATGACGAAGTGTGTAGCAAACCATTTTACATGCAGGCAGCAGTGCAGCAATAAATAGGAAAGATATGAACAAATTAAATAGGATATAGTTTGCCACAAAAACCCTGAAAACCCTGTCATCAATTGTGCCTCACTTTCTTTGTTCTGTGGAACACAAAAGAAGACATTTAGAAGTAGGGGGGGGGGGGTGTAGTTGTGATTTTTCTGATAAAAATTGCTTATGCAAATATAAAAATATCCATGTTTGCAGGGCTGTAAATTTTTGACAAAAAATGTGTGATTATAAGGACTCATGGAATTGGTACGATAAAACTTGTATCAAGTATGTATCAAGTGTTTTGAAAGCCTCTAGATATATCAATATGAATATATTATTATTTATTATTGTTGTTATTAATTTAAAAATCACTTAAGAATTTAATAATTAAGTTAATTATATAATTTAGGAATTACTTTTTTACAGTACAACTGCACAATTAGAATACTAATAAATATGGCTGTTATAATTGATTAATTTTCAAATGTTAAACCAAACCGCAGGGGGCCCTTAAACCTTCTCTTTTATTTACAATTCTCATTACAATTTTGGGAAGATGGTTGGCACATGTTGCTGTTAGCTGAGTTCATGTGGAGCGGCATTTAAAGTGAACTGAGCCGCTCCAAGGTTGTGTTCACACTTGGCAGGTTTGGTTCGACAAAAACGAACTCTTGTGCGATTGTTCTGTTTTGGTTCGGTTCATTTGAATAAGCAATGCTGCCATCCGAGCACTGATGCGCCCCAATCAAGCAGACTGAGACCGGTGAAGAGCCAAACGAACTCTGGTGAAATATGAACGCAACAGGGACCAAAGACATCTAACCGAACCGGATATGCATTATGTATAATGCATTATGCATATCCGGCAGCATAATGTCTTAAGACCCTTCAAGCTAAATCGAAGAACGAACTGATGGGACGTCATTAAAAAAAAATCAGGCCAAAACTAAGTTCGTTTTGGGAGTTTGAAACACCTTACCAATGCAAACTTTCAGGAACAGTTCCCTCCAGCTGGTAAACACCTTCGTACTACCATTGGTCTGTGGCGATTACGTACTAGAAAAAGTGTGCTCTGAGGCACTGCCTTCTTTGACATGGGAAATCTTCTCTGGTTCATTTCTTCTGTTCAGTCCGTTGATGTCAGACGTCCGCGAGTGAAAACATGAACACGCTGGAAAGCCACTTTATAGTAGAAAATGAGTAATCCTGAAGAAATTAGACATTGGCGCTGGTTTAAATGTGTAAAGCTGCTTATCTATTGTAAAAAGTGCTATATAAATAAACATGACTTGATGCAAGTTTACTAGAGTGCTGAATTGCAGAGCTCATGCAAAAATATCTATGTTTATATGATCAGATGCTTTTCTTATGCTTTATTAAATGCGTGCTGTTCTCTCATTTTGTTGTGTGATAATTTTGTTATTGAGAGGAAAGCGCGTACCACATATTTACATATTCGTCTAAACGCCGCTCTCATCAGTGTGGGCGGCGTCGGGATGTTCACGAACAGTATATCGCTGCTCACGTATTCCAAACTTCTTTTTACAATATTTGTAAAAATGTATCCCAGGACACAACATCGTTGATGAGCTGCTTGCGAATAAATGAACAAACTGACATGCTTCAATCTGATACATGCAGCGCATATATTTATTTATTTAAATTGTAGCCTTTGCGATTTGATAATCGGACTAAGCTAATTTTGATTAATTGTGCAGCACTACTTTGAGGTGTTTCAGCTGTTTTTGTCCATGCAAGGAAAGTCAATGGGTTCAAAAACAACATTGTTCATACAATGAAAGTCATTTTTTAAAATATCTTGTTTGTGTTCCGCAAAAGAAAGAAAGTTTTACAGGTTTGGAACAACATGGGGGTGAGTATTTTCATTTTTGTGTGAACTATTTCTTTATTTTGGCGGCCCAGTATCCACTTTACAGTAGTCAAGTGAGATAGATTAGCTTTCAATCAGTGTTTATGTGAGCGTATGTTTGGATTAGTATGAAGCTGTATTGTCTGTTGGAGCTCAGGAGTGCTGGAGTGCTGCAAAGCAAACAATACAAATATATATTCTTCAGTGGCTCATTTGGAAAATTTATGATTTCTTTTGGTGATCTGCCAGGTGCTTTCTTTCCACTATCGCTGGATCTAATAGAGAGGCTGGAGAACACTGACGGAGGAAACCTGAGGGTCAGGAGGTGCAGGCTGCCTATTCTCAAAACACTCCCCTCTACTACCAGTATGTCAATTAACAATGAACAAAGGTTTCGAAAGCCTGAATAGGAAGAATATTGAAGTCAGAGCAATTAGAACGGTGAAGGTTGGGCTTTGTGAAGACTGTGAAAATAAGTGCCTGTAAGATTCAGTACAAAATCTTGCAAAATACTGCATCTTTCTTGATTAGACACCAGATTTGCTGCGGTCCTCAGGAGAAAAGGCGTTTAATTAATAAAATGTCCTTCCCTGAATGCTACAGGCAATCTGTGAGAAGTGTTTGCCATTACTGAAAAAAGAGACAAGATGAATCTGATTAAAATGTTCCAACCAAGGACAAATTGTTGGAGATATGCTGCATGTAAAAGCTCTTATTATATTCAACTTCTCCCGTAGCTCTAAAGCACAGGCATCCATTTGAGGTAGTATTTTACAGGCTGGGTAATGTTAAATGTCATTTGCTCTTTCAGGCTGTTGCAGAAAAGATTCCGTTGCTTAAAAGAATCTGAGAGCATAAAAGCTGCTTTGAGATGGAAAGTTGGGCGACTATCTGCAGCTCACACACACCCTCACAGCTCCCACTTTCTTGGGCAGACTCTTATCTCTCACACAAATTAAAGCTCAGTGGATGAGAGGGAACAGGCATCCTTAGGGCAGAACATAGAAATGCAAACACAGACAGACTAGCAGTATGTACATCAAACGAACGGCCCGTCTGAAATATCTGCATGTGGAGGAACACAGCCTTAGTAAAACCTGACTATCTAATCCCAACACCTTCGCATACACACACATCTTTTTTTATCATTGTGGGAACTTAGACTCCTATACTGAACTAATGATTGGTAATGCTTACCGCTCGTCCCCAACAATGTGTGCTTTCAGGTTTACTAGCCATTATGGGCAGTGTTTACTTGTCAAGCATCTTCAGGGCCATGGCATTTTTATTTATTTTATCTTTTTAGTTGTGAATGTGAGTTTGCCTTATGTCTTTTTTGAATGTGAGGCAATTTAAAGATATACTGGCAAGAAACATCTTTCCATTGAGCTGTACTCGCTGGCAGCATGCAAAAACATGCAATGCCACCAATGTTATTTGACTCACAAACATGACTTATGAAACATGTTCTGTTTGGAGAATCAAAAACATATCTGAATTCAGAACAATATCCTAGAATACTACTCTTAATGTCTGGCATATAAACTAATTGCAGAAATCTTTCTAATTCTATGAGACTAGGAAAGTCCGAACTACAACTAAAATGATAACGATATTATTGAAACCATTTTCAGCAAGATTTGTTTTCCAGCTGATGAACAATAGAAATATTGACAGCCAATCAGAAACCACCTGACTTTAAAGAGCTTGCACACTTAGAGCAGCAGACTACATAACTGTGCGCATGCTTATTATAAACAGAAAGTTATCATGCGTTGGTATGAACTAATACACAGTTATCGTTATATTTACCTTTATAGTTATCGTTCTGGGTGCAAACGAATCAGTGTGAATCCTTCAATCATCTGAATCTATCAGAGCTGGTTACTGAATCACCATCTTACTTATTAATATTTAACTGTATTGCATGATTACATTTTTTCGGTTATCGAAATAAAGGAGGTTCTGTATCAATACAGTCTTGCTTGTCCATATGACAATGTTGAAGGTACTCATAAAAGGCTAAAAGTACAGTAACATATAATGTTGTTACATTTTTTACAAGCAAAATCCAGTGATATCAATAGAAATCAACATGATCAGGGATTTCATGTGAGGGCAAAAGATTTTCCCCATGTGGATTTCACATCAGGTTCAGTTGGTCATGCAGATTTGCCTCGTTGAAAGTGCATGTCAACTGCTTTTTCAGTTAATTCCTATGGAAGCTGAGCTTCACGCCTGCATATTGGATTGTGGGATTGACAGCGGGTCGGAGAAAGCATTGAGAGCATATGAGAGCAGCCAAAATTTGAGAGAAGCTCAACTTTATGCAAATATTAAGGGAAAAAACGTCAGATGACATCATATAAGTTACTTTAGTTTTTTATGGTTATTGTTGTGTTATATTAAGTGAAGTTTGGATGTGCAAAACCTCCAAAGAATTCTGAAGAAATCATTGCTTGTCGAGATATTTGGTCCAAAAATGTCAGTAAAAGCATACACACACACACAGCAGTCTGTTTCAGCCAACACACATATGTGAATATGCAATACGCACACATTTATTGCTGATCCAGTGTTTTTGGGGACATGTTCCAGCTCCTGCGGGGAGGCCATCTGTACAGTATGCTGCTCTGTAAGAGCTAGGGTACATTATACAGACTCTGAGGCACAGAAAGCAAAGCCACACATTACTTCCACTTCACACAATGAGCCTAAAGAGTGTGGGGATCTTCAGGAACAGAACTGGCAAGAAATGTGGAGAATTTTGTGACTATGTGCGAGACAAGGCATCAAGACAGAGTAACTGTGAGGGAAGGCAAGATGAAGTGTGTTTATCCTGTAACACTGAATGCAAGTGAGGGTGGGTTAGGGTATTTTCCTGTATGGCTGTATGCCTTTGTTTAATTGTGCGTGTGTGCGTGTGTGTGTGTGTGTGTGTCGCATGTACTGTTGGAAGCCCCTCACTTCTGATTGGCAAAGGAAACACACAGTCTCACGTAGCCAGACATTTGACTCACAGTATACAATGTCCGGTCTACAATGCAGTTTGTATTTTATATACATATACATATATGTTGGTGCTCATGTATCAACCTAAATACCTGTACACAAAAAAATTAGATAAAAGTATTAATACAAATCCAGGTTGTATACACCAACACCAGAAAGTTGCACGAGGGCAGTCAATCAGATTAGATCTTGCTAGTTTGAGAAAGTGACTGTTGAGGGTCCGTTGGCCTGCCATGAGTTTACACCCATATACACACACACACATGCACAGTACACAAGCACACATCAACAGCAGGGAGATCCATTGTTTGGTAATGTGATTCCAGAGGGTGATGGATGACCATGGGAATATCCAGAGGTGATTAATAATAAATGCAGAGACACAGGAAGAGGTGAGCATTAAAAAACTCTCTTCTCTGGTTCTCAGCAACACTCTATTCAACCAATAAAACGGCAGTCTTAAATAAGCCTCTTATTTCACTCAGACTCACTGACTGTTAAACTACAGCGGGAATCACACAAGAAACCATGAAAACTATTAAGATGACCACTAATGGAGAGACCGTATTACAGTGGCTTCAGTAAGAAACGAAAGCCTTTAAAAACAAGATTATAATAATGAGCAGCTTTCCGAAGAGCGAAGGAGAGAAAGTACCATTTTCGGGCCAGTAAGTGATGTGCACGCCTCATTTACCAGCTCTGTCATCACAGGCCGAGCTTCCATTCAATCTTTCGCCCCTTCATTCATGCTTTTTTTAGCTACGTGAAACAGCTTAGAAAAGATCTCGAAAAACCGAGGTTCTTTTACTAGACCACTTCTATGAGTCATTTACCCAGACTTCAGTCTTCAGCTTAAAGGGATAGCTGACCCAAAAATGAAAATTACCCCATGATTTACTCACCCTCAAGCCATCCTTGGTGTATATGATATTCTTCTTTCAGACGAATACAATCGGAGTTATATTAAAAAATGTCCTGGCTCTTCCAAGCTTTATGAGAGTGAATGGTAATTTTAATTTTTGGGTAAACTTGAGTGATTTTGTTTGCATGAATTGATTTGTAAGAGTTCTTCTATTTCCTTTTTTTCCTTAGCTGTTGACTTGACTTTGATGTTAACCAACTCCAGGACGAGGAACAGAGCTTTACCTCAAACAAGCTGATGCCGCCCGCAATGCAAAGAGGCCGAGTAAACGGACAGGCAAGCCCTGTTGAGAGCTATCTCTCTTGCTGTTTGCTTACCAGAGCTTTCAATCATGTGATCTTTTCCTGTTGTAGAACTCGCCCTTCACTTCCAGAAGAACACAGAACAGAACCACAAAAAGCAGACGTCATTATCACGATGACTATGATCAAGTACAGACTAGAAGTCAAAAAGGACCATTTTTAGATCAATGACATACAAATATATAGGTCTAAATCTACTAATTTATTCAAACATATATTAAAAATATAGTTCAAACATACAATGTCTTGAATGCATCTCTTAAGATTACCATGTTTTAAATTTCTAAATACAATTCATATTTAATATATTTTAAATTAAAAAAAAATACGGTGCAACCAACATTCACAAATATAATCAGCAAGGAAAGGAAAGGACAGATTGAATTAATCAAAAGTGACAGTTAAGTTATAAGTATAATGTTGCAAAAGATTTTGATTTCAAATAAATGCTCTTCTTTTGAACTTTCAAGTCATCAAATAATCCTGACAGAAATGCTTCATGGTTTCCACAAAAATATTAAGCAGCACAACGGTTTTTAGCACTGATAATAATTAGAAATGTTTTTGAGCACCTAATCAGCATGATTTCTGAAGGATCACGTGACACTGAAGACTGTAATAATTCAGCTTTTCCATCACAAGAATACATTTTTTTTTATATTTTAGAAATTACCATTATTTAGATTTTTGTAATGATACTTCACAATATTACCAATCATTAGCATTTACAAGTAATGATATTATTAATGTTAGTAATGAAAATTTGGTTACGCTTTAGATTAGGGTCAAATTCCCACTATTAACTATGGCTTTTGCCTCAATAAACTCCTAATTATTGCTTATTAATAGATAGTAAGCTAGTTGTTAAGTTTAGGTATTGTGGATTAAGGGATGTAGAATATGGTCATGCAGAATTAGGCATTATGCTTTATAAGTACTAATAATCAGCCAACTTCCTAGTAATATGCATGCTAATAAGCAGCTAGTTAATAGTGAGAATTGGACCCTAAACTAAAGTGTTACAGAAAATTCTTATTCTTACTTGATAATCACATCACATAATATTTTTAGAGTCACATTACGAAAGTAAAATGTAAATGCTTTGTAATGTTGACTTTAAATGAAGGGTAACACTTTAGTTTATGGTCCAATTCTCACTATTAAATAGCTGCTTATAGCATGCATATTACCAGGATATTAGCTGTTTATTAGTACTTATGAAGCACATATTAATGCCTTATTCTGCATGACCATATTCTACATCCCCTAATCCTACCAAATACCTAAACTTAACAACTACCTTACTCACTTACCACATCCAGATTGATAATTAAGTAGTCATTTAGCAGGTTATTTCATCCAAAGTCTCGTCCAAAGCGACTTACTGAAGTGCACTTATTATCAAGACAATCCGTCTAGAGCAACCTGGGGTTAAATGTCTCGCTTAAGGGTACAGTGGACAGTTGAGTCCCTCCTTACTGGGATTAATCCAGTAACCTTCTGGTCAAGTTCCCCAAGCTTAAATCAACACAACCCCTTCAGATTAGAAGCAATCACATCAGCGCAAACCCATGAAATCACCCATAATTTCAACATCGCTCACAAGCTTGCAGTTCTGAGCTGCAGTCCCAGTTTTCCTTTAGGGAAACATCAAAAGCTCAAACTGGCTTTTGAAGTCAGAAGAGCTGAGCAGAGCGGCATCCATCTCGCTCTGCCCTGCATTTGTTTACAGCCCTGTCCTTGGCTAATATAAAGCAGAACGGGTGCGCATTGCACACACAGCCAAAAAAGTGTTTTTCCAACATAATGATACTCCTGTGACAGACACGGCGAGCCTGGTATTCAGCATCCAATGATTACACCGGGGGCACGAAGCTAATGACAGCTCTCCGTACCGCAGGCACAAAAAGTTCCTCCGCCTTCTCCAGGCCTCGCAGCCACAGTGCAGTTCTGCTTCTTCGCCAACACGCATGTGAGATAATCTATTTGGGAATGGACGGTGACCACGGAGAGTCATGGCTTGGCTTGATCCCTTTACTGGATCTCAAGAGCCCGTGGCTTGGCGTGGGGGAGGAATCGCGGTTCTGTGCCTCTGGATGAAGAGTTACAGCAAGCACGGAATTGAACGAAACAAACCCTCTCTTTCTCTCTCCCAAGGTCACTATTGAGCTTCAATGAAATGAGTGCCTGCTCGAAAACGGTTCTTCTTTACACGCCCATTTAACAAAGCTTGTTATTTGAACTTGCACTCCCTTGAGACGTGTAACTGTTCCTCAGATCATACACATCCCTCCTTCTGTTCTTACAAACGCAATGCCAAGCGGAGCAGCTTGAAAACAGGGTGTTAATAAGTGGGAGTGATTCTGAGTGCGCTTCCAACCTTATCTCACTCTTGTGATCGGTTTATTTAAACACCTGCAAACCCGTTTGTGCTTCTCACACCTCCGGCCAACCTCATTCTAGACATTTACTGTGTTTTGGGTCTTACAGGGAATTATGGATTTATGGATGGTGGTTTCCATTCCTTCCAACCAATGTGCGTTTCTCATCTAACCTCACAAAATGTGAATAAGTCATACTACATCAAGTTTGGGGTCAGTGTGATTTTTTTCTTTTTAAGAAATAAATCCTTTTATTCAGTAAAGACACAATAAATTGATCAAAAAAGGCAAAATATTCAACATTGATATAATAAATGTTTCTTGAGCAGCATATCAGCATATTTGAATGATTTCTGAAGTATCATGTGACACTGAAGACTGGCATAATGATGCTGAAAATTCAGCTTTGCCATCACAGGAATACATTTCATTGTATAATATTCAAAATATAATGTATTTTTTATCAAATAAAGGCAGAAAGCATCTCACCAACCCCAAACAATTTAACAGTAGTGAGCATGTATTGTTGGTAAAAGATGCAGTTTGGTACATGTGTGAAAATATGGCAAAAGTTTTGAAAATTAACAGGTAATTGTAGGTGGAAGTTAATGTCTTGGCAATCAAACTTGAGATAATGTAGTTCAAACACCATGACACTCAGCTAGGAAGATGACAGGTAATTTTAAAAGCTAATTTTCACCATCAATAATTTCTTGCAGATAATAAGATCAGGGAAATAGAAAATCTTTTAAGTGGATAAAACGGAGAGAGGAACAGCTTTTAGGGTAATTAGTTTTCATCACACGCCCATGAAAACATTTGATGACTCATTTTAGATGCAAAAAAATCTGAAATGTTGGGATTTAGGGTAGGCTATATGTGTGTTGTAACCGTTATCCCTTGAGACAATGGGAGGGAAGAGCATTTGTCCTGGATGTGTCCAAACCAGTTTTTGGTTCCCATGTTACAACATTTTGAAATGGACCGACATAACCCAAACTTTCCAGTTTTTAAAGTTTAGATCATTTTCTGAGAGGTCGACTGTTGGTGTTACTGCAGTGATATGGGATATCAATAATTGACACTGAAGATCTGAATGTGAGCTTGCAGTCGACTGAAAGAAAGGGGCAGGGTATTTAAGCGAACTTAATGATTAAACAAGTATGTCATTTAAATGAAAGAGCGTGTTGTTTTGATTAAAAAAAGAAACGAATGCACGGATGAATCATTGACAAGGTCATGACACCATTTCCTCAATACGCTGATATTTCCACAAATATCCAGGTTTCGATAATATGTTCTTTAATGTATAAAATCATGGTAAAAGGGCTGATTATTTATGATTTTATAGTAAACCTCACAAAATATAAGATATTAAAAGTTCTATTATTTATGGACTTGTTATGGGGAACGACAGACTTGCGATGCCATAGAAGAACCATTTTGGGCTCCTCAAAAAGAACCAGTTTTTAGTGTGAAGAACATTTTAATAATCTTCAGAAGTTTTTTCCACTATAAAGGTCCTTTTGTGCAATGGATATTAAAGGCTATTTGTGGAACCATCATTGCCAATAAAGAACTTTTTTTAAGAGTGTATGGTAACAGGGTTGCAGCAACTTAATATAAATATAGCTATATTAGAGAGAAGACAAAATGCTTTTAATTCTACATAAAATCAGTGCATCCAGTAGCCATTGTTTTTTCACTGAGGATTAAAAAATAGGATATTATTTGGAATTACAATATTTATAATTCAGCACATTCTTTTTATTTTTTAACCTCACGCCATAATGGTTAACAGTTATCGTGATATCGAGTCATATGCCATATTATCAGATAGAGGTGGCCTGTAAAACTCGTGCACTGTGAGTGTGACATTACACAATCCTCTGCCACCGTGCATTGGTTGATATTAAAAACTGCATGCTCTTACATTGGTGAAGAAAGTCAAAGGTGGGTCTAGTTCGTCCTGAATGAAGAAAAGGTTTAGCTACTGTTTGACACACCTCTTCACCATGTTCTATCCTGTCTGCTTTAAATCCATCCAAAACCACAGAAATGAAACTGCCAACCATATCCTTTCTGCCATAATCACGTCAAGTGCTTCTTCAGATTCCCAAACAAAATATCCATGTTTCATTTCGTTTCATTAGCACTCACCCGAAGACACGGAGGAACCCGACAGACTGGAGTTACTAGACGCTGCCATCGCGTGTAAATCACTGAATCCACAAGCTTACTGGCGTCTGTTCGGGCTTGACAGCTCTTCCATCTCAGTCTCTGCTCTCCTGACCTGTCTTCAGCTCTCCAGAGTTCCTCCTAAACAGCCGATAATATCCAGCTGTGAGAGTCGGATCAGACGGGAGTCGCCAACGCTGCCGCATTTACAGGCGCGTGTGTGGCAGAAGAAGAACCATGTGAAACTAGTTGATATACGTACAGAAAATATGACAACTCATCTACACGTCATCGTAATGAAATGCAGAATTAAAAAAAACTTCCATGCCGGTGCGTGTGCTGTCAAAGCCAGTAGGTTTCGGCATATTTTACTGTATCGCTTCCATGTGCCACTTCGAGGTTCGTATAAACACACAGTGTGTGTAGCGCGAATCCGCCTTCTTAAAGTGGAAGAGACGCGCGTCACTAGAGCGCGCGCCGCGCATTCCTCCTGTCTACCTGACCATGCTGTAAACCTAGTTACATGCCTCTCGACTGTGTGCTGTGTGGCCATATAAGAAAGTTGCATTCTTAGTGCTGTTCAAAAATGATTAGATGTACAACACATACATTGCTTTCCTGTGCTTTGACATCACACTAACAGATAGCACGCGTACGTCTGCAAGATGTCTGTTAAAGATCACTTGATCTGGAAAGCATCTGCTGTTTACTAACATCTGATAGACATCTTTAAGATGTCAGTTTAACATACATTATAAATCATTACATCTTAAAGACATCTTCTAAACGTCTATTTGACATCTGACAGGAAACGTCCTATAGACGTATTGCAGATGAGCAAACACTCTAAAAAATACGTCTTCCAGATGTAAACACACACATCAAATAGACGTCTCCGTGATGTACGTGTGCTATCAGCTAATACACAGTAGAGTAGGCTAATAATGATATGATACTTTTTAAAAAGCATTAGATGCTAAACCCTAGAAATGCTTGATAAACTTCTATCTAACTTAAAGTTAAATGGGACCTATGTCCCTTTTTATAAGCTGTAAGCCTCAGGTGTACCCAGAATGTGTTTGTGAAGTTTCAGCTCAAACCCCACAGATCATTTATTAAACCATGTTGTAAATTACCATTTTTGAGTGGAAGGAAAAACATGCTTTTTTCGTGCATGCATCTTTAAATGCAAATGAGCTGCTGTTCCCACCCCGCTTTCCAGAAGAGGGCGGAGCCTTTACAGCTCTTGCCTCGGAGTGCCGAAGTTACGACGTCACTCTGTAGGCCAAAACGCGGAAGTGAGTTAGCATTTTAGCACTCCCGGTTCCCTCGCTCTAAAGTTTATGGGATTTTTAATGGGTTTTTGCTAAATCGCCTGAAAAAAGGTCTGTGTTGAACAAAGCCTCTAAATATTTTCACGTTTTGAATTTGATCTATGACAAAGAACACACAGTTATAACCTGCTTGTGGTTTTTTAAACTTTATTGTGTCTGCTTGTGTTTTTTAAAAACTTTATATAGGCTTCAAAATGTATAAATTTCGGATTAACTTGTAAAGATTATCTTGATAGACAAAACGTGTAAGGGTCACAACTCTTTGTTAAACACAGATCTTATTTTTTTTGCGATTTTCCAAAAGTCTATGGGGAAAATGCATAGCATTTCCGATCGAGGGAACCCATGCGCCGCTAGCTTCCGAATTGTCCTACAAAGTGACGTCATCACTTCGTCACTTCTGCCAAAAACTAGCAAAACTTCTGTTTTGTTTTCATTATCATCACTATCGCAGTCACGCACACGTGACATTGCAGATCTTCATCATCATGAAAGTTTATTATCTGAATGCCTTTTAAAGATATCAGGTTTTCTGAGCACACGCATCTGAAGCACGCGCACAGAGAGCGGGATATTAGACAGCACGTCCAATGAGTATTAAACTAAGTTCTGTCTTATTGCGCTTAAACTGTCAAATACACACAAGGTTATGTCAAAAACACACAAAGTTCACATAAACACAGTCTGTTATGTGTGTGAATGTAAACAGCTAGTAAAGAAATTCCATTAGACCTGTGTATTAATGTGAAAGCAGCAGCAGCGTAATTAGTGATATATGCTGTTAATATGAATCAAACAACAAAAGAAAACACTGCTGTTTATGCTCTGGCAAGGAGATAAACATGGTGGACTGTGTACAGCTCACTCAGGGCGGGGTTTATGGTAATAGGGCAGAGTCCAGAAACATTTGCACAGGCCCTCCCACAATTGCTGATTATTCATTATTTATTTTTATTTTATTAGGATCCCCATTAGCTAATACAACAAAATGCATCCGCTACTCTTCCTGGGGTCCACACAAAACACATAACACAAATAAAAACGCACTACACAATCACTGCACAGATTAACATATTAAAACATACACAACCAATGCACAATCATACACTGAAACAACAAATTCTCATGGAATACAAATATATATATACACACACATATATACATATATACATACACATACACACATATATATATATATATATATATATATATATATATATATATATATATATATATATATATATATATATACATGATATGCTGCTAATAGAAGCTGACATAAAAAATTCCTTTATTTGTTTTTTAAAACCAATATTAATTTGAGTTTTAACAATATGACCTGGAAGAGAGTTCCATTCAACCTTATGGACTCTGCCCTATTAGCATAAAATCCCGCCCTGCAAAAATGCAAACGCTTATTCTGAGACACTGCTTATGATTTATGGGGATTCAAAAAAGAGCAGTGGGTTGATTTTTGCCATTATAAGGTGGTTGTGTACACACACTGCTGACAAACGCCATGTAAAAGTGAATTTTGCATAATAGATCCCCTTTAACCTAGCATGAAAAGTAACTAATTTTAAACACATCAAATGCCTGTAGCAGTTTATAACATGTCACTGTACACTTTAAAACATGCAATTTTGTCACACCCATTTGAAAAGCATGTAGCACTTTCCACGCATATGGGAGTAGGTCCAGAAAAGAAATGACTCTTTTTATGTCTCAACAATGTCAGTTACCTTCAGCAAATGTTGATTTTCATTCTCAAGAGGTCAAACTACATGAGCTGCTTTTTGCTACTCATTTTCTATGAGGTTTGCCATTCGTATACAGTTTAAACCCCTCATTTGTGTGGTTTTCTAGCAATAACCATCACAATTTAATAGATGAATGAATACAGTCAACACTACTGTTTTTGTTTAAAAATGCATTATTTACTTGTCATATAGAAGGGGCCCAAATGATGTTATTTCTTGGGTGTCGCAATTTTAAGGAATCTTACAATTTTATAATGGGGAGAAATCATGCAGTAAACCCACTTATATGCAATGTTAGACACAGCTCAAAATTACATTTTGGCCATTACAATTATTTAATATTTAAAATGAATTACTCCAATATTTACCACAACGTATCGGCCTAAACTTATGACATTGGTGCATGATTTTAATGGTTTGATACAGTCGACAATGTCAAGACAGACAGGCCAGAATCACCCTTTTGTCTCTCATATGTGCTGTGACATTATAAAGTTAGGCCTCGGCTCATCCCAAAGGTTAGGATTACATGCTTCTCAAGTGAGCAGTGACTTGTTACACAAGGGTGCTTTTTCATAAATGTCAGGTCAGAGCAAGTTTTTATTGGAGCAAGTACTAGCCTACATGTATTTTGAATTTTGTGAATTCATACAATTTATTTATTTTGGCCGACAAAATGGTCAAAACATGTTTTTTTCTGTTTAATGAATTGTTTTTGTGTCATAATGATAATGATTTACAAAGTTGTTTTTTTTTGTTTTTTTTTTTGTTTACTTGGTTAGATTCCCCTCAGAAGTCCATAATAGACATTTTAATGACAGGTTCTTCCATTCTAACAATAGTGTGACAACATGCTCTGTTTTTGAGGAAAAGTTCAACTTGTGTTCTAGCAGTAGACATGTTCAGTGGCTTTTTGTGGTCAGAAAAGGACTTTTAAAAATAAAGCAACCCTGAGAAATATTAACTTGTGTGAGACCTAGCATAACAAACAAATGCATGCTGAATATTTTGGGAAAGCTTATGTGTGAAAGCTTCTCTCAAATGGTCCTCTAGGAGTCAATGTTCTCGACTGAAGTTCCTGGTTCACTGAGATCACATGACACAGCGCCCATATAGTCATGTGACAACAACCTGATCTCTTACTACAGTTCAGATTCATGCCGATGCTAACTTAACTGTTTCTGGATTTCTGACTGCCATTTGGATTCAAGGTAACTAGTATTATTGATGATGAGGAATAGATGTATTTGAATAGCTATGTTTTGATAGCAACTCTTAACAGCCTATCACATTTACAGTTTCTGCTGCACATTTTCTGTTATGTTCTTAATCTTAACGTAACGTATATGTAACTCGTGTCGCATTTGTAAGTTGATCTGACGGGAGATCTGGATTTGTTTCTCTGGTCTGATATGTTTAGACATAAAGACAGGTAGCAGGTTATATGATCCTTTAATATCATGCTTGATCCCCGTGTCATATTTCAGTGCTGTCTGTCTGCAGTTAAACTGAAATCTCAATAATGCTGAAGCAAACGCTGAGGCTGCTGTTCCTCTGTGCTGTCCTGGAGTCTGTTTGCTCCCGCGGATGTTCCTCATTCTTCTGCCGCAAATCACGCCGTGTGAGGGGGTCACATTTTGGAGTTGACCCGGGCAAACCTCTGATGCTCACCCCCTACCTGGAGCAAGGCAAGATAGAAGAAGGTATGTTTGTTGTTTGCATGGAATTGTTTCAATTACTCGTGAACCTTCATTCACCATCTGCTAAACAGAATGTTAGAAAGGTTATCATTCATATTTAGGGAAAAATGAGCAAGAATGTTTTTCCTTATGGATACGTTAGTGAGAAATTGATTAAGCAGTTAAGTCATGAAACCATGAAACCAACCAAAGTTGTGATTTAGTCTTTTCTTCCATATTGTGACATGTATATTTGAGTGAAATGGCTTTACAAACAAGAAAAAAAATGTAAGCGATTATGAGGGCAAATCTTTAATAATTTTTTTATAAATAATGGCTAGTTTGATATATATTGATATATATAGATATATATAGACTTAAAAACTGCTATCACAATTCACTGCTTTTTCTGACCTGTATGCTAATATGAATTTATTTATGTTTTGTGGATATGCAGCCAAAAAACTTAGTTTGGTGGGACCCCTTCCTGGTGCCAATGTCAAGAGTTATTCGGGATATCTCACTGTGAACAAGACCTACAACAGTAACCTTTTCTTCTGGTTCTTTCCTGCCCAGGTAATATAATGTTATACACTTAGTTTTTGTTACACTGCATACGAACAGTACTAAAGATAAGACAGATCTGCTGACTGTTGGCATCACTCGAGTCAGGTGCTTTCAGGGGTCGTTCACAACGAATTACACAGTCCACAGAATCTTTCTGATTTAGAGTGATGTTACTGATGTTGCCTAACTGCAAACTCATGTATTGCTGCATGTTCTTCTCTGTTTAGGAGAGACCAGAGACGGCTCCGGTGCTCCTGTGGCTGCAGGGAGGACCTGGAGGCACCTCTATGTTCGGCTTGTTTGTGGAGCACGGCCCATATTTTGTACATAAGAACCTCACATGTGAGTACAAACATATCTGTGTTGTTCCAATATGTTGGAGGTTAATGGCATGTTGTTTCTGTCTTATGCACATTCAATTATATATGTTCTCAGGCCATAAAGGATTGTTTTGCTTAAAGCTGCAGTCCGTAGTTTTTTTGGGGTTAAAAATGATCCAAAAATACATATTTGAGAAAATACATAACCAGCCAGTGTTCAAAACTATCTGCTTGCCTTAGCTCGATTCAAAGCGGTAAGCTTGTAATAATGTTTTTAATTCCAGTGGTACTGGTGGATTTCCGCGGGAGATTCGAGCATGTCTTTGCGTCATTACATCACTTCTGTACACATAAAGAAGGAGTCTCTGCTAGTAGGCTATATTGCGTGTGAGGATGTTGGAGTTGGAGATTTATAGCCTTTTCTCACAGCACTTGATATAATTAAACTTATCAATTTGATGGCGGATTCAGAAAGGTTCAAACGACAATCACCAGTGACAACAGATTCACCCTTTGTAAAATGCAAAAGACTTCGCTTGGACTTCGGAGTGGCTACAGAAAAAAAGAGACTGCAACCGGACCCATGCGAAAACAAGGATACATATCGGAAGGACATTACAGTCACGCAATGCTGATGTTGTTAACATTAACAATTTGAGAACAAAGTATAATTTGCATGGTTTTGCGAGATATAAGCGATTTTTTATTTATTTAATCAGCGCGATTTACTGCAATGTCAGAACCAGAACAAAAGTGGATGTTTCTTACTAGTTCAGATGACATTTTCCGGTGAAAATTCTTATGTTGGTCATATACTTCCAAAAAGAATAATCTGTGATTCTGAATACCAGTATCCACACCGGCACGGTGACTGACAGCCTCACAGTCTCCTCAAACATTGTGTTCATCCGCGCTGTGCCGTGCCGAGGCACAACTCACGTAAAGTTGATAATTCCGCGAATAACTGCAATTGCAGATTTCGAACAGAGATGGTGACAAAGAGGAAAAACTGCGGACTGCAGCTTTAAAGTGCCCCTATTGTGCTATTTTAAAGGTTCCTTCCTAATTTTGTTTTGAAGGTCTCCTACAATGTTTACGTGCACCCAAGGTCTAAAAACATGTTAATTTTCTCATAATATACATTACAGTATCACCTCTTTTCTCACAGTTTCTGAAACAGTGTCTCCTTTCTGATTGGTCAGATGGCCCAGTCTGTTATAATTGGTCTACCGCTTACAGTGTGTGTTGGGAATGAAACGTTCATTACCATATCTGAATTTCAGCTCCGGAGGTTTCCTCAGCACTATGAACAGTATGCTATGAACTATGAACCGTAGTCCATTTTACTGTACCGGATTTGCTAACAGTGTCTTCTTGACACGTCGACAACACGAAACTAACTCTTCCAGGCCTCAGCTACAGCTACAGTGTTTGAGGGTCAGAGTAGATGTTGTTCACAGGCAGTCAATGAAGTCTATAGGCTTGCATTATGCAAATGTGTTACAAAGGAAGTAAGGCTGGAATTGCTGACGACTCATTTCAGGCAGTTCAGAATCAGTTCTTTCTTTTGGGAGACTCCATTAACTCCATTTATCATGCAGTTTGACCTTTGATACTTTGCAGAATTTTTACATTCACAAACCGCTATATAACACACTAGACGAAATGTTATATAACAAAAAAGCATTATAGGGGCACTTTAGTAAAGAAACCCTGCTCTTTTTATGTTATAAAATCACTTCTGATTTGGATATATTAAATTTCCTCCTAAAAATTGAATGGTCTGACCCTTTACTGTCTGCAGTGGGTTATAGAGATTTCCCCTGGACATCACGGTACTCGGTTCTCTACATCGACAACCCGGTGAGTTCAGTGTATTCATTATATTAGACTCAAATAGATATGTCTGATATTTAGGGCTGTCACAGTTCACACGTTTTAGATATAGATTTAAAAAAAAAATCTATTTATGCATTTATAAGTGTTTTATTCTGTTCTGTGTGATTTTTATGAAAGATTTCTTTTGATAATGTATTCTTAAATTAAAATCTGATGGAATGTTTAACAAACGTAGCTCTTTTTAAGTCATTTTCTCTTTTTTTTGTGTGTGCTTTTACATGTGTTTATATATGCGTGTATATATATTAGTGTATATATAATTTTTTTTTTCTGAAAGTGAGATGATTAAAGAGCATTGATGCATAAATCTGTATTTATATAGGATACACGTTCTGTCTTGAGTGTCATCCACACAGAATCTAATTATTGCAAACAATTTGTTCTTTAAGACGGAACTGATTAAACTAGGTAAATCGCATTTTATTGACAGCCCTACTGCAAATATACTCATACAGTACATGTGACCAGTGTCTTTAGGTTTCAGTTAAATTATTGATCTGAAATGCTTGTTTGTGGTTTATTTCTCAGGTTGGGACAGGATGGAGTTTCACTGAGGACGACCGAGGATTTGCCCAAAACCAGGATGATGTGGGCAGAGACTTGTACAGGTACAATGGCAAAAAATTTACTGTATATATCTAAGACAATGTGAGATGCATGTGATATACATTACAGTTTTTTCCCTCCTCAGTGCCCTGACTCAGTTCTTCCAGATATTTAGTGAGTTCCAGTCTAATCCGTTCTACGCTACAGGCGAGGTGAGGAAAAGGATCTCATTTTGGATTGTAACAATTAGAATCCTCTCTCTTCTACAGTCAAAACAGTGTGTTGTTTACATGATTTAAAGGAGTAGTTCACTTTTTAAAAAACTTTTGCTGATAATTTACTCACCCCCATGTCATCCAAGATGTCCATGTCTTTCTTTCTTCAGTCGAAAAGAAATTACGGTTTTTGATGAAAACATTCTAGGATTTTTCTCCATATAATGGACTTCATTGGGTACCAAACAGTCCAAGGTCCAAATGACAGTTTCAGTGCAGCTTCAAAGGGCTTTAAACAATACCAGACGATGAATAAGGGTCTTATCTAGCAAAACGATCTGTCATTTCAAAAATAAATAAAAAAGTTAAAGTTTTATAGGTACAAATGCTCGCCTTGCTCTGTTCTGTGATGCGCGTTCGTGACTCTCCTGTTCGAACTCGTTCATCAAAATGAATGAATCTTTTTTCGAGTCATTTCTTTCATTCAACGAACGAAATGACTCGAAAAAAGATTCGTTCTTTTTTCTACTTTTCTTTTTTCTAAAAGTGAACTACTCCTTTAACATTTTAAACCCATAGTCATATGCAGGAAAGTATGTCCCAGCGATTGGCTACTACATCCACAAGAACAATCCTTCCGCCAAAGTGCAGATCAACTTCAAAGGAGTGGCCATTGGAGATGGTCTGTGTGACCCTGAGCTGGTAAATGAAAAGGATATTTCCTTTAAAACACATCACTTTCCTGATAATTATGATGTACAGAAGAACTATGGCACTGAACTTTCTCTAAAGGCATTATAAACATAACAGGAGATAATTTCCAGGAGTGACAACCGCATTTAAATGTGGGAGTGTGTACCCTAAATTATCGATCCATGTGTGTACGGAACACGACTCACTCCCAAAATTATGATGATTGGAAGGTTGCTTTGCATAGCGCTCTCTTGAAGGGATGCCATGTCCTCTTATTATAAGCGTTTTAGGGCTCCTAAAGCAATGAAGCTTATAGAGTTATCATATGGGCAAATGCGGGTCATGAAATTTTAGTCTTATTATTTTCAATATAAAGCATTTAAATTTAGTTCGGTTTATTGTGGCTTGTTCTTATTTGCTTTTTTTTCTAGCAAGATCTGGCAACACGAATGAGTCAAGCCTTGTGCTGTACCTCTTTCACTGTGATTTTCTTGCACTGCGCATACAGAGAGACGCATCCCTAATGTATCATTATTTTTAAATGTGTCATTAACAGCTAGTTTGTTTCCATACACCGCGTCGAATTTTATAAATGCGGTTGTCACTACTTGAATTTTTAAGTTGGAGAACTGACAAACAAAATGAACTGCTGTGTGTACTTGACTTTCGGTAAAGCTGCTTTGAAACAGTGTGTATTGTGATATATGCTATACAAATAAATTTGACTTTGACTGTTGTTCATGTGGAGACTTTAATCTCGTCGATCCTCTGTCTCAGATGCTGGGAGGCTATGCAGATTTCCTCTATCAGACGGGTCTCGTGGATGAACTGCAGAGGCAGCATGTGAAGATGCAGACGGATACAGGAGTCAAACTCATCCAGGAGCAGAGATGGGTGGAGGCCTTTGAGGTGAGAGTCAGCGTTCAGGATATGACCGAAATCATATTTCACCATATGAGAACTTTTATTTCACGATAACTATATTAATCTAAAATATTAAGAATAAGCATTTATTTAACATAATAGTAAGAAATACTACAGAAATTGAATAATCAAATGTAGAAATAAAAGCACAGCCTTCACAGTATGAATTAAATCTTATTCAGCCAAGAGCAGTGATTTACATTGATTTACCACCCTACTTTTTTTTTTTTGTGTGCATGAAGCTGTTTCACTTGGATATACACTCACCTAAAAGATTATTAGGAACACCTGTTCAATTTCTCATTATTGCAATTATCTAATCAACCAATCACATGGCAGTTGCTCCAATGCATTTAGGGGTGTGGTCCTGGTCAAGACAATCTCCTGAACTCCAAACTGAATGTCAGAATGGGAAAGAAAGGTGATTTAAGCAATTTTGAGCGTGGCATGGTTGTTGGTGCCAGACGGGCCGGTCTGAGTATTTCACAATCTGCTCAGTTACTGGGATTTTCACGCACAACCATATCTAGGGTTTACAAAGAATGGTGTGAAAAGGGAAAAACAGCCAGTATGCGGCAGTCCTGTGGGCGAAAATGCCTTGTTGATGCTAGAGGTCAGAGGAGAATGGGCCGACTGATTCAAGCTGATAGAAGAGCAACTTTGACTGAAATAACCACTCGTTACAACCGAGGTATGCAGCAAAGCATTTGTGAAGCCACAACACGCACAACCTTGAGGCGGATGGGCTACAACAGCAGAAGACCCCACCGGTACCACTCCTCTCCACTACAAATAGGAAAAAGGGGCTACAATTTGCAAGAGCTCACCAAAATTGAACAGTTGAAGACTGGAAAAATGTTGCCTGGTCTGATGAGTCTCGATTTCTGTAGAGACATTCAGATGGTAGAGTCAGAATTTGGCGTAAACAGAATGAGAACATGGATCCATCATGCCTTGTTACCACTGTGCAGGCTGGTGGTGGTGGTGTAATGGCGTGGGGGATGTTTTCTTGGCACACTTTAGGCCCCTTAGTGCCAATTGGTCATCGTTTAAATGCCATGGCCTACCTGAGCATTGTTTTATGACCATGTCCATCCCTTTATGGCCACCATGTACCCATCCTCTGATGGCTACTTCCAGCAGGAGAATGCACCATGTCACAAAGCTCGAATCATTTCAGATTGGTTTCTTGAATATGACAATGAGTTCACTGTACTAAAATGTCCCCCACAGTCACCAGATCTCAACCCAATAGAGCATCTTTGGGATGTGGAGGAACGGGAGCTTCGTGCCCTGGATGTGCATCCCACAAGTCTCCATCAACTGCAAGATGCTATCCTATCAATATGGGCCAACATTTCTAAAGAATGCTTTCAGCACCTTGTTGAATCAATGCCACGTAGGATTAAGGCAGTTCTGAAGGCGAAAGGGGGTCAAACACAGTATTAGTATGGTGTTCCTAATAATCCTTTAGGTGAGTGTATGTCACAATAGGGAAGAAAAAGAAAAGACTTCTCTATTGTGATTTCTTTTTTATGCCGACTGTGTGACAGTAACGCATTGAGTTAGTTTTTCATGGCTTATTGCGCTTAAAGGAGTGGTTCACTTAAAAATGAATATTCTGTCATCATTTACTCACCCTCAAGTTGGATGAATTTCCTTCTTCTGCTGAGCACAAAATATATTTTGAAGAATGTCTGTAACCAAACAGTTGATGGACCTGTGACGGAATAAATATAGATCAAACTAATCATAACTCTAACATCTAACCTCACTTCTCCTTTAGGCTTAAAATTCTACCACTTAAACTTTAGAGTACATTTTGTTCGTGTAAAAACCAGTGGAACATTCTGAGATCCTGACTAGACAATATCAAAATTATAACAGCCTAAAATAGTCTCATGACGTTGAGTAATCAACTGAACTTCTAACCTTTTCCATTTTTTTTAATCATTTGAGATCTTATGTTCAGCTCGTTTGAAACAACTTGATGACAGAATATTCATTTTTAAGTGAACTATTCCTTTAACACTTTTTAGCGTCATGCACTTCCCACTATTTATTTTATCATTCATGCAAGTTTCTTTATCACTATACAGTGTCAATAACTTTAAGTAGTACTGGGCTACGCTGATCATTTACGTGCCACGATATAAACAATATATCAAAATCACTAATGATAGACACTTTAAATCCACAATATATTTCGTCATACCGCCCAGCCCCATTCAGGACAAGCACTGGGGCTTCTTAATACATTCAGTTCTGAAAGCTTCTCGTCTGTCTTCCAGGTGTTTGACAGCTTACTGAATGGTGATCTTGTTCCTTATCCCTCATACTTCCAAAACGTCACTGGCTGCACCAACTACTTCAACTACATGCAGTGTCAGGTACCAGAATATTTTATTACAAGCAAACGGTGGGAATCGGCTGGTCTGGATTTGAATGGCTAGTTGATGTCTCATTCTGTGTTTTTTTCTTGTTTTTCTTTTCTAAATAGGAACCTCCAGATCAGGAGTATTTTTCTGCATTTGTGACTCTATCAGATGTTCGACGCTCCATCCACGTCGGGAATCTTACGTTTAATGACGGCTCAGAGGTTGAGAAGCACCTGCTTCAGGATGTCATGAAGTCCATCAAGCCCTGGTTGGGCGTCCTCATGGACAACTATAGAGTGAGGAAACAATTTGAATTTGGGAGTTTTAAATTGACCTTTAGATAATTTATTTTCTTTCTTTTTTTTAAGTCTATTAAAAAAAGTTTGCATATGCATTTTTTGTTGAATATCATATTTGATACATCAGGCTTTTATATCTCATGGTATGATATAGGATAATATGAAGATCAAAGTTATTTGGTGGCCCACAATTAGGTGAAATATTACTAGCAATATAAAAATTAGTCTTGCTTTTACTACAGTGGTCAACATTTGAAGTGGATCAAAAAAGGTAATCAAAGTTGTCCTAAGACAAGAACGGGTATTCTTCAAAATTCATGTATAACTTTGATGAAAGGTTTTTATCCACTTCAAATGTTGAGTACTGTATGTATTCAACACTAAAATCAGTAAATCAGTTCAGATTTCACAACAGAAAGACACATGTACTCTGACCTGAAGATCAACATTTTAGAATAGCCGCTTTTCAACCGTCGAGCCGAACGGTTCTAAGAAAGGTAAGGAACGGTTCCAGTTATATTTCCACTTGAGCTTGGTTTGGCACAACATGTTTACAAACCGTTCTCAGGCCCGGAATGGAACGATAAAGCAATGAGAACAAGCGGCTAATGATTCTAATGAAAAATGTACAACAGCATGACAAAAGCTTGTACAATTGTAAAAGTGTACAACAGGCTTTTTAGCAAAGTTTTGATCATGTTGACAATTTAGAGGCCTTCAAAATGTGCGCATCAAATATGATACAGTAGGCTTTATAGGCTAAATAGATATATTATATAATATTTGAAATGTGCCATTTCAAAAGGTTGATTTTAGGTATTAGTGTTTTGTTTTTTAATTGTTAAATGGATAATTAATCTGTTTATATTTAGATAAAATTATATAGAATTTTGGTAACACTTTAGTTTAGGGTTCAATTCTCACTATTAAATAGTTGCTTAATAGCATGCATATTTCCAGGATATTAGCTGTTTATTAGTACTTACAAAGCACATATTAATGCCTTATTCTGCATGACCATATTCTACATCCCTTAATAATCCACAATACCTAAACTTAACAACTACCTTACTATCTATTAATAAGCAGTAATTAGGAGTTTATTGAGGCAAAAGTCATAGTTCATAGTTAGTTAATAGTGAGAATTGGACCCTAATCTAAAGTGTGACCATGATTTTAATATCGACTTTAACATGAGTATAACAATCAGATTATCATTATTAGCCAGATTTTTATATTAGTGCATGCCTACATAGTTTGAAGTATTTCACAGGGGGAATCATTTGTTGAAGTGGATTTAATATTTGGTATTTGGCCTGTGTAAAGTTGGTACTTTTGTTGCCCTGTGTTTGGTTAATTGAATTACTTGTATTGGTAATGTAGTGTCCCTTGAAATCAAATTTATTAGACCCCATATCTGTAAAAAGGTCAAGCTCTTTGATGCACCCTGTCGACATCATACTTGTCAAATCATTTTGTGGGTTTACATAGCATTGTGGTCTTCATATGTCTTCCTTTTCCGGAGTAATTCCCACTTTGGATTAAACTGTGGGACTGATTTGTTTGTGTACTCAGGTGTTGATCTATAGTGGACAGCTTGATGTCATCGTTGCAGCCCCTCTGACTGAGCGCTTCCTGCCCACCGTGAGCTGGTCTGGAGCGGACGAGTACAAAAAAACGATGCGCTTCCCCTGGAAGGTCCAGCCCAGTGATACTGAAGTGGCAGGTTACGTACGACAAGTGAATGAGTTCTTTCAGGTGAGGTTTTGCAATATTGCTAGATCAATATAATTAATATAATATAATTTGCTGATTAATTTTTAAATTATTGGCATCGGCTGACAGCCATACCCATTGTAAGTTTCAAAATCTGCTTACAGCTTTATTGGTAGATGATAAACAAATATACAGTATATTGTTTTTAAATATTGTGTAAAATATGTGCTGGTTAATTCTGCATATTATTTTAATGAATATTACTTGTTTTAATTGAATTATATTACTGTAATTATTTGGCATCAGCTAATGTTGTAGAAATACAACATGAATGTATTTCAGAAATACAATGGAAAGCTGGCTGATAATGAATTCCTCTGTTTTCTTCTCTTCAGGTAATTGTCAGGGGAGGCGGGCACATTTTGCCTTATGACCAACCAGAGAGATCATTTGTCATGATTGACAGATTCCTTTCTACAGACGGATTCTCATCACATTGATACACTAAGATCAACTAGAATGTAAAGTGATCACTGAATGAATCCATGTTCAGTTGTGTAATTTTAATCCAATAGTTTGTGTGCTATAATGAAGAAAGGGTTAGGGGTTATATTTTTATTGGTCTGTGTGTAAAGTGTATGTTTTTATTGTACATGGTCATTTTTTTATTAAAGTATGATTTGAGTATAGTGTACTACTTTTTGTCTTGTCTTTTTGAAACCACATGGATGTTTTTATCTATTCTGTGTGATCAGTACTTTTAGTTGATGTTATCTAGCTGTACTTTTCTGATGCTTCATGTTCAAATTCGCCATCCGTCGTATTTACATAACTAGTAAAAAAAATAAAAAAATAATAATGGTGAGACTATTTCAGTAGCTTTATGTTCATCGTGTTATTTTTCTGATAATACGTCCAAAGCTGTACAGTAGAACAAAAGCCGTATGCGCTTCAGTGCACACAGGAGATGAGAACGAAACCGTAAACAGGAAATGACACCGAGGTAAACATTCAAGAAAGGTACGACTGACTTCCACAGGAAGCCGGTTCATTTTGTATTAGGAATGGTATTAACAAAATAAGTGAAATAGTTTTGCCAATAGCACAACATTCCATACAATGAAATGCATTTATATTTAATTAACTCTGTGTAATACATTTTCTATGCCATTTGTTTCCTCCGTATTTTTTACAGGATTTCCTCTGTGTCCTACAGGGGGCGACAGCTGACTATAAAACGAAACGTGTCTGATTGATACGGTAGTTAATTAGATGGTGAATGCGGTTACAAATGTAGATGACGCTTGAATTAGCCTACTTCATGCGAGATTTTACGAAGTTCTTTTATGTCAATTTGTACATACCTGGTTGTTGAATGTTGACCATAAGTTTAAGGTTTTTCAGAGTGTGGATAAAAACATTTTTGCAACCACCCAATTCAGTTCAAACATTAATATTAAGTCTTTTGAAAATCAGATAATTACATTTTATAATAATAAGAAAAAAACAATTACAATAATAATAATTATTGTTATTATAAAAATTATACATAAATAATTGTTATTCATGCATTACAATAAGTAAATGGCACACTCATAAATTGAAATAATGTTTTTGTCTCTATATTGTAATTGCATATAAATTGTAATTTGCACCAGTATGTGTTCCTATCGGCACTGCCAGATTTAACATCACTGGTTTCATTCAGTGTGTCAACCAATTTACATGGCTGTTAGAAATATTCTGACATTTTTCAATATTAAAATATTTCTCATCCTAGGAATAATAGCATTTTAAGGCTTAATTTCTAATTATTATGCATGGAATTTAATATATTCTGCCCTCACTCACAATAGGGCTTCATTGCATGTCATCCAATGCTTGTTTGCTTTTTTTGACCCATTAATTTGAACGATTATCAACATGGTGTAGGCATATAGGTTCTTGATGTATATCTTTTGTATATATAAATTAAGTATTTTATGTTCACCAAAACTGTCAACCAGAGGTCTCTAGTATATTAAATGGCCAAATCATTTTTAGTGCATAAATATTGAATAAAATATTTTTGTATGTTATTTGCTACTTTAAATTACAATATGTAATGTGTATAGATACAGTAAAAAATTTGGAATAATTAAGAATATGACAAATACTGTGCAATATATATTATGACAATTTGACTGTGTGTGTATATATATATATATATATATATATATGTGTGTGTGTGTGTGTGTGTGTGTGTGTGTGTACACAAGCTGCAGTTTTTTTGTAAGTGCATGACAAAATCATGAATTGGCTTTGTTACAGAACAAGTGCTTTATTTTCATATTGTAATATAGTTGTTGTGATCTCACATCTGTACATTTGCATAAACACAAACTGTTCAAGGCATTAATAAACATATAAAATATACAAAGTTATGCAAGCGTGTGTGAATTCATGAATTCAATATGCGTAACAAACATTACAATGTTTCAGCTCCGAAAATGAACAGACGAACATTTGAAGACGGCAAGTGCTATGCAAACATTATTTACAAACAAGTACCAAACATGTACTCCTTTCAAAAAGAAAGGTGGTTGCATTACAGGAACAAGATTACAAAAATTAATGAGAATTTATACAATATTTATAGTTTTGTTGCAATGATACAATTATAGTTTTATTAATGTGTATTCATTGTCCTCCATCTAAAAAAAAAAAAAAAAATGCACACATACCCAGGCACACACAAAAATCTCCCTCCGTTTTATAAGAATGCTTTTACAAAAGTCATCCATCCACCCATCCTAACAAGGACTGGTGCCAAATCAACAATTTGAGATTAATGTCTGTTACGCAATGAGAGCAACTGAAATATTTCCAGTTCAGTGTGTTGTATGTTATGTTGCTTGGGTAAGAGATGACGTGGCCCTGCGTAGACACGCTCCTGACCACCTTGCTTTGAAATGTAAAGAAGCAGGAGATGAAATATAATGCAACTGTTTTCAGTCCTCTATGAAGATGCAAACTGCTGTTTAGCAGGCCCCTCCCACCATATTATTACATCATAATGTTGGGCTAAACAATGCAAAACCTGTGAGTGTGAGGTCTGAGATGACAATGGGAGTGAAAATGCACGCATACACAGATCTCAAGTCAACCTTCAAGCTCACAATCCAAAAACATTGAAACTCGCACCTCATGTGAATCCCATTTGAAACCAGATTATGATGCTACATGCACAAAAGAACATTGAATGTTGGCTTGTGTTCCTTAAAGGGATAGTTCACCCCCCAAAAATCTATCATCACATCAGCAAAAAAGGTCCATTGTTTATTGACTTCTGTATGAGTTGTGCTTCATACATCTCTAGGCTATTGACAATTTCAATCCAAGCAGCTTTGTGTTGGTCAAAGTGGCGGATCATGATTCACAAAATCAGTGTGGGGGATTTCCAGAACACCTGCAAAATTCCTATAGATTGCTATTGAAATAACAATTTAGCCAGCAAAAAAACTGTGGCCGCACCATTACACACGCTTGTGCTGTTCCAGACTGAATTACTTTTATCTGCAGAAGACAAAAGAACATATTTTGTAGAATGTCTCAATGGTTTTTGTCTATGAAAGTCAATGAGGTCCAAATGTTTAAAGCTTTAAAAAGGGCATAAAGGTAGTAAATATCAAATAATTTATTAAATATGTTGGTATGTAATATCAAACCGCATTGGTTCGTGTGAGCCACATGATGTCATGATACAAGAACCAATGAGGTTTGATGTTACTGACGCGTCACAATATTTGATATGGGCTCTGTACAGTATGAGTTGATCAATGTTTTGATTTGATTTGAGAGTGAATAAGCACTTTAATGCCACTCTATTCATCATACAAAGTAATCATATCAGTAAAGTTTGGATTAGTTTTACACCATACCTTTATGTCCTTTTTGGAGCTTGAAACAGTTGGACCCCATTGACTATTATTGTACTGACAAAACAAGCGAATACATTCTTAAAAATGTGTTGTGCAGAATAAAGGTAATTATACGAGTTTTGAAACGACATGAGGGTGAGTAAATGATGAGAGAATGATGTTCATTTTTGGGTGAACTATCCTTTTGAGATGTTGGGAAACAACCAATCTACCGAAAAGGTCCAACAAAATCAACAATAAAAGCACAATCACGTTTCCAGTTGACCTTGATGTCACCCATTTCACAGTGTGAAAAACAGGCTTTCTCTATAGGGACAATTTAAAGTCTTAAAGCTACAGGAGCACCGTACTGAACGCCCGCCAAACCCAAGCCTTCAGGGTTTAAATCGTGTCCTTCTTTGGGCGAACCCATTCCGGGCTCCATTCCGGTAGGCCCACACAAGTTGCATTGCTCCATAGATTGACAGTGGCTGGCTCTCGCTGGTGTGGGAACTGGGAATCGCTGAGTCTTCTTTATGGCTATTCCATCCTCTGCTGCGCAGAGGTCAAAGTGCATAGACAGCTACAAGATTTCCACCTCTCAATGTGGAGGTCGTTTTGCACACTGATGTTCCAAACACAGTGCTGCGAGTAAAGGCGGTGGGAATCAATATGTTCCATTTAGGAGGGATGAAATATCCTCTACAAACTGGGATAAACATGAAACAGAGTTCTGAGCTTAGCTGCTGGAAGAAAGGCCCTTTTTCGGCAGAGGGGAAACATTTTGGTGGATCTCTCCGCATGATGCTAATACATGTCCAGCTGGCCTGTGTTCTCATCACAGGCCTCCTTGGTTGAAGAAGGCAACAGAGTCCATAAACACCAAAAAGAGTCCAAAAACAAAACAGTGTCTGCATTAAAACACTAGTAATTAGTCATTACAAAAAAGCTACACAACGTCAAGGCCTTAAAGTTCTTCAATTGAAAATAAATGTACTGATAAAGGTATTACTAAGGGCTGACATTCTTCGCTATGTGAGTATTTAAGACATATTCAGGCACATAGTGACATTTGGAAAGCAGTGTCTAGATCGGTCTAGATCAGTACCTGCGAAGAAATAGTAAAATGCTACATTTTCGCAGCAGAGAAAAACAAAAGTGGACCAAATTGCATCATTATTTGCTGTTAAACGAGAACAACAGGACTAAAGGCCGTAACATACCAAGCCGACACATCTGTCAGCTCAGTTTTTAGTTGGACCCCATCTGTGGATTTTTGGCCGATTGAGCATGTTGAATCTGTGTCGGGCAGTCGGTGAAATATATCATTCTAATTGGCTGTTCGGCTTATGGAACCAGTGTCCGAGAATTGACAAAGTCAAGAGTGCACACACAGAAGGCTCTTCTTATTTTACATCATGTAAATTCGCATTCCAAAATGCAAATATTTTCATAAAAACATGACCATCTGGAATGAAGAATGTGATCAACATGATTCATATTTCAAAATGGTAAGCAAGCGCTGCTTTGTTTACGGTTTGTATTTCAGCAGTCCTAGTTCCCTTTTTGAATGACGAATGCAGACTGCCAACTGCTGGTATAGAAAGTTTTTTCCTCTCACAGAACGTACATGCTAGTTGGCCGTTGGCTGTAGTCTTTGCGGTGTGTTCAAGCGGCAGACGCAAAACGAAAACAATGTGGCTGTTATCGCCCCTAGTTCTTTGATGACAGTTTGGTGTGTCACAGCCTTAAAGGGATTTAAGATTTCATGTAAGTAAAAATCTATCCATCCAAAATCTAATGGGCCATCTTACAGCCCATCATACACTCATGAGGTATACGGGACTTTGCACACGCATCCCTTAAAATTACACAAAGGGCACAAGCACACATTGGAATGTCATTATTAGGGCCGGTTCACACAGAACGCGTTTTCACGTTCCACTGCGCAGCATTTATTTGGGTGCATCTTACCCAGACAGCAACATAGTGTCGGCCCAGATCCCCTTCTGTTGCTGTCTGGGCAATCAGCTCGCTAGGTTGTGAATGAGTGTATGATGTTTGCACCAATTCAGGTACTGCTAAGAACCCTGACTCATTACACATTGGGAGGTTTCCAACAACATGACAACGCACTTGCATTTTAAAACGTCACCACTGTTATTTATCAAGAACAACAGACTAATATCTTTTAAAAGTACATAATCTTCTGTTGTGTGTCATGATGTGTATGTTTTGGGCTTTAGAAAATGTGACATATTTTCCGGAAAGGGACCATTGATGCTCCCTGGTTTTTGTGGTGGATTGGGGGCTTTTTTTAGGGAGTGAACGTTCCAGCGCACTGGAAGTGGCCCTTCAAATGGCAGACTCCCCGATCAGTGCCCTGACTACTAAACTTGGGAGCTGATTGAGACGCACCCTTTATTTTTCAATGTAAACATCTGCTACACAGATACTCAATGCCGCGTCAAGTTGTAAGCAGTTCAAAAATGCGTCTCAAAAACCTGCATACTTTTCCATCCCTTTCGTGCTTAATCCAGCGTTTTAATCGCAAGAACGTGTTCTTTTGAGAACGGCCCCTTACAGTAAGATGCAGGCTGTATACTAACATCTCCAATTTAACAGCACATTTCCAGAACCTTTAGGGGTTTGACAGTTTCGTAGGGACCAGTGCAGAATTGACCTTGGTCCATGTCAAGAACGAAGCCTCATGATTATAGGCAGCAAACAAACCAGAACTTTAAACTGGGATGTATCAAAATATTTCCTATCACAATAAATCCTATTAAATTATATTTATCACACAGTCAGAATGCCTGAGGAAGATCTAAACAATATTTTGAGCCAAAACTAAAGCTGATTTAAAGTAGCATTTAACAACGCATTTGGCTCACATGGAAGTTTTCCATAGCCTCGGGTGAAGCGAAATCCTTCCAAAAGTTTTCCATGGCATTGTTCTAGTGCAAGACGCACTTGAGGAGCATTTTGGACAGGGTTGGAAGGCCCATCGATGAGTACATTACATATATAAAAATGTACTCAAGAATGTGCATAATACTTGATCCGAAACAGATACTGAAATGACTGAAGTAAAAGAAGTGTGCAAACTAATGAGGACCAGGGGTAAATCTGACCAGAAGTTGCACCAGCTTAAAATGAAACAGCTGATGGCATCTTCTAAAACATTCGGACTTCAACGCCAAGTTAGATGTTTTCCTGGTGCTACATGATTGCAGCTGTGATCTCAGCACTTTGGAAATACTCTGAAATCTCACACACGTTCAGCGGGGCATATGCTCACAGGAGCCTGTGTGAGCTTGATAAATGCATTCCATTTACATGATCTGTACCAGCGAAGGAGTCAAAGCTGTTTTGTTTTAAAAAGATAACTTTTGAAATGACATCTGAAATGAAAGGAGCCAATAGGTTGAACTTAATCTGATCTAAATTCTGGTCGGAATGAGCAAGTGAACACAATCAGATTCATATTGCTTCAGGTTACTTTCATTACGAAATTCCCAGTTGGAGACTGGCCTTCCTAATTTATCCTTTTGAATTAGATAAAAAGGGGAATGTGAGAGTAGTTGTTATAACAATAAACAGAAATGTAAGGACAAGATCTTTTTGGCAATGGAAAATTCATAGCAAAAGCTCTCCAGCTTTCTGAATTTAAGTCAGTTGTCCAGTAGTAATCCAGGAACAAATGTAGCAGTTGTGTTTTCACAACAACCCATCAGTGATGTTCTTGACAAGCGAGATGGTACCCGATGAATTATGCCGACTCCATTTTTTTAAGCGGACTCAAATGGTAACATAAAACAAACAGAACTAAGCAAAATGGTAATCAGTTTACATTTACAAATTACAGACGAAAGAGCTGCCAAATAGGCACAGAGGTGTGTGTCTGTCCAGAGTTTGCAGTCGGGATGTCCAGCGTGTAAGGGGGGATGGGGTGTCGTCAGGGGGTCGAGTCTCTAGTGGATGGGGTTAATATCTGTGCGGTGATTGGGTCCCGTGCTGGAGGTGGTGATGGTATTGTGCTGGATGACTTGCTGCTGGGTTACAGGGGTGGGACTCCCTGCCGGACTGCTCTCTGGACCTGAGGGACAAGAGGAGAGATGAAGATGTGTGTGTGCGTCCAGCTGTCTGACATCTGTCCATATCCGTCTGTCTGCCAGTCACATCTGTTCATCCATCAATCCATTCACCCTTCCATCCATATGTCTATCTATCCATCTGTATTGCTGCCCATCTGTCCTTCATTCCATCCATCCATCTGTAGAATTTTCTATCTGTCCATCCATCCATCCATCCATATGTCTGTCTATCCATGTATCCATCCATCCGTGTCCAACACTTAATGTATCCATCCATCCTTACATTAATCAGTGTGTTTGTCTATCCATTCATTCTTACATCCATCCATCCATCCATCCATCCATCCATCCATCCATCTAATGATATGTCTGTCTATCTGACCATCCATCCACCCGTATGTCCATCCATCCATTTGTCTGTCTCCATCCATCCATTCATCCACCCATATGTCTATCTGTCCATCCATCCATCCATCTGTATGTCTTTCAATTTGCTGTCTAAAAAATAAAACAGATTAAAGAGATCTCATTTGTGATTTCCTTTCCCATACAAAGACTGAATAATAATGTAAAGATAATACACACCACACTTAGATGAATATTTAAATAATCACATCTTGTATTATTAATGAATTTGGAAGTTTAGAAAGACAGGCAGGGGACATTACCTGAAGGCATTTACTGTACTTCAAAGTGAAAATGGAAACAATATATCTATTTCCTGCATTATATAAACACCACAACAGGTTGTTCATTGACTGACAAAATGAGTGTGTTTCCCCCTCCCCTATAACCAGGGAGTGACAGCCTCCATACATTTAAAAAATGTCACAAGTATCTATATCAGTGGGTGTGTCCTACAAACTTTATTCATCTGTTATAACGTAATGTCACCCCTGGCCGTGTGTGCGCGGGATAGTACTCACTGAGGTAACCTTGAGACTCTTTCTGCATGGTGGTGATGGGACAGTCCTTATGTGTCAATAAAAGCTGTTTCAGTTGTGTCACCTCATTCTTTAGCATGGTGACCTCGCTCTGCCAACAAACACAATGATAATATCAAACACTCACAAAAAAGTCCCTCAGTGTTTACAGGAATTCAATAACTTGTTGCTAGTGAAATATCCAATCATACACATTGGCAACAGACATAAAACAAAACTTTTTTTTCTGGTGTGTAGCAACACAAAGTTCAAGCAAAACTAAATGTCCCTCATTATTTCACAGATTAAAAACATGTATATTTCACAAAGCACAATTTTCCTGGATACAGCCTGGCCTGGATTTGACTGCTTAAGAATTACTGTCCGTTGAAATGCCTTCATAGTTTAAAATCAAATTCAAGCAGTGTTGGGGAAATCACGTTTGTGAGATCTAACCCCTATGGTTCCTTCCTTAGTATGCAAACAAATCTAAACAAAGGCACACATGTTTATGATGTTTTGTTTTTGTCATAAACCATACAATACTTAACATAATTATGACAAACATGTTGGAAAAAAGGTCTCTGGTGGCTGTATTGGCAACTTCACGTCAAACCTCCCAGCAGACACACTGAATTAAAGGCCAGACAAGTCTGGGTCTCATTAGAAAACCTCATAATGAACAGGCGGTGAATTCTCTGCAATTACCGTTGTGGGAAACACGAGCATCTGATCGCACAGTGTTCTTGAATTTGATTAAACGATTTAGCAGAAGCAATATGAATACATGGCAGCGTTTCAGGGATGCTTGGTGGAGAAGAATCCTCGCTTTGACAGGTACCATGTTTGTGACTGTGGGGTGAATATTTCCCAAAAGACCAAACAAGCCTGAACAGTGGGACTATGGGAGTGCCAGGGTGTCTATGAGCATTCTGTCCCACCTCGTCAAACTATGCAATAGCAAAGAGAAACAAACACATTTAACATATTTTGTTTTATTGTTGGTGGGAACTAGGGCTGGGTGAAATTATATCTCAATATTTTTCAGCCTTTTGACTATATAAAATATATATATATATTGATATTTAGGTATTTGCTTGGATTAAAAATGTTTTTTTTTTAAATCAGAGGAACCTTCATTTCAATTAAAGCTAATTTAATTTGTATTGTTTAATGCAAGATGCAAAAAAATATTGTAACAAAGGCATGTTTTTTCACATTTGTTTACTAAATAAAAGGAAGAATATGATTTTGTTTTAATTTATATGCACCAGTACAGCTACTGTATACATTAGAATAAACAGAAATATTTGCCTATATGTTTTTTGCTAAATTTTTTTGCCGTTTTCTTTTTTTAAACTTTTATTCAGCAAGGATACATTAAACTGATAAAAAATTACATTTATGTTAAAAAAACATGTCCTGAAAAAATGTAAAAGTAATGATTGCTGAAAAGTCAGCATACTTCTTCACAACATTACTGTTTTTACTATACTTTACGGTATTTTTACTGTAAATATATCAGTGAACATTTCTGAGTCACTATGCCAATGAATCTGTCTTGAACTGATTTTCTAAAACAGACAGTTTGAACTGATTCAAGTCATGAGGCCAAGATGAATCACAACATGTAATTAAAAACGAATTAAACTCTTTGCAATATTCACAAAGTTGTCGACAAAATATATTTTAAATATATCAGAAGTATTCTTAGATCACCTAGCCCTAGTAAGAACTTTTGATAAGACGTGTTGTTGCCTAGTGGTTAAAATTGAAAGACTCACAACCACACAAAAGTGCAACCAGCAAATATTCACTATTTTGTCCCGGGGCAAGACAGGTTACTGCTCAGGTCAGAGAAGAGCAGAGAGTGAATAATGTGGCATGATGGAGAAAGACCACCCAAAGATGGTCAGGCTGTTCTGGTTTCCAGGTTTTTAGAGGGGATTTGGACACGTGTCATATGGTTAGAATGGGAGACCGGCTGGCCGACCAGCTAAACCACCTGAAACATCCATGCTAAAACCAGTTTAGGCTGGTTTAAGTTGTGGGCAATGCAGGATATACTCAACACATCCTCCAAAAATAGGCTTACATGAATATCCACATGGCATCAATCTTTCAGGTAAACCTCTATGCAGATTCAAGGTCTATTGAGAGCCTAAATGGACGCGTTCAAATGGAAACCTCGAAATGTGCCGTGATGCTCAGAGGTTTTACTGGCCTACAAACCACACATTCAGCTGCAGCTGGCTGTGCTCTGGTTACTCTATAGACCTCAATAACCCATTGACCCTTCCCTCCTCACAGCCGTCCCAGTCTGCTCTCCATCTACAGTAGCTTCAGCTGTCACATGAAGGGTGTTTATGAGCTTCTGTGGTCTAGAGTAAGCTAATACCGAGTGAAATATGACGCCCGGCGTGAAATACATCTCAGTGTGTGTTCCAAAGTGGAGTGCGCTTTAACGCTTAAAAACCGAGGCCTTCAGCTGAGGAGAAGTGTGCGAATGAGTGATGCTGACCTGCAACTGCATGTTGGTTTGGGTGAGCTCCTCTGCTTTCTTTTCTAGCGACATCACCCACACTTTCCTCTTCTGTCTGCAGCGTGTGGCGGCTGCGCGATTCCTCTCCAGGAACTTCCGCCTGCGCTCGTCTGGGTCTTCATCCATGACCCGCCTGCGACGACCTCCGCTGGGCGGCGGGGACTGAAGGGTCTGCGTCGGCTGCATGTGCTGCGCAGCCGGAGATAACTGTACAAAAAAAAAAAAAAAAAAAGTCTGAAGTTACATTCTCTCCCGAGGCATCATATTCATATTCATAGACCTGGCTGCCGGCCAATCACCTGCCAAACATTCTCCTTGTTCAGACCTCTCCAGCCAGAAACTTCCTGTCTGGGAGTTTTCTTTAAAACAACATGTGCGCTGTACACGTGGCCCTACGGCCTTATGATGGACGTCTGGGTGTGAGAAACAGCAGTCTGATTTACAGGCCACCCCACCCTCATAAAGAGGTGTCAGGGCCCAGTTTTCCACTTCGGACCAATGCTCTACGACACTCTGAGAAACAGGGCCACTACCAGCGCACATGGCCCACAAAAAGCTTCTTTGACATATGCTTGGCAGTTGCCATGTTTGCCGTCTTCAGATCATTACAGGTTTCTGGAGGCGATGGAAAATGCAGTGGCTTTGATGGTTTGTATGTATACAGGGCCCCTTCTTTGGCTTAATAATACATTAAGGCAGACTTTCTGAATCACAAAAAAGATGGATTCGGTCATGTCCAGACCTGAAGGTTCATATAAATAAGAACGTCAATGATAAATAAAGAAAAACTCTTTTAGAAATCTAGTTTGAACACATGTTTCATGTTCATGGAAATGTACTCTTGATTTGATATGATTTTGAAAAACTTTGACACCATTTTCAACAAAAATGTCATGTGGTGCAAGTAAAACATAACATACTGTTTTGAATTACATTAACCTTACAACATTAAAGGGGACATATCATGAAAATCTGATTTATGTTTATTTCTGCTATAATCGGGTCCCCAGTGCATCTACCAACCCAGAAAACGTGAAAAGTGACAACCCAGTAACTTTGTTTTGGTAAGCCTTTCTCTGCAAGCATGTCAGAAAATAAGCCGATCAGATTTCGCTCCTTTTCTGACGTAGGAAGGGGATCTTATTATAATATTACCGCCCCTCAATCTGCCCGTTTCCACCCACGGCGCCGTCATTTGGTTTTCGCAAGCGATAACAGTGTAACCAGTTCTAACGCAATGGCAAAAGTTCGAGCAAAGCATGTAAACTGTTGTCGTTGCTGCACAGACGAGCACAGAACACTATTTGAGCAAAAAATGTCACAGCTGTCTAATAAAGACCTCAGGGAACTGTGTAACTTGAGTAAAAGTTAAACATGACGGTACATAAAAGTTGATGAGATGAATCAATGTATCTCAACAACTACTACATAAATGTATCCACTAACCATTCAGAAAGATCCAGGTGCGTCTAAAAGTTGCAGTTGAGTCTCTCCTGCACTTCGCTACTGGTTATTTATGAGATTTTGGATGAGTGAGATTTGCTTGTTTTGTTATTGCCGGAGTATCCAAAGCTTGTGTAAAGGGGCAAATTTGACAAGATATAATAAATGATCTGGGGGGTATTTTGAGCAAAAAAAATCACAGACACATTCTGGGGACACCATAGATTTATATTACATCTTGTAAAAAAGGGGCATAATATGTCACCTTTAAATACATTATTTTTAGATTTTTTTTAAAATACATTTTACAAGATAAAACTGCTTTTTTAAAACATCATGAATTATTGATTGATAAATATCAAATCAATGATATTTATCAATATCATCAATAGGTCAAATTATCTGATAAATTAAGAGATTTATTGACCTTGACACACACACGAGTCTGCAGGGTTCTCTCTATGATATAATGTCCTGTTTTATGTTTTTTCTGTGAGTCTGCATCCGAAATCGCATACTCTCTTGAGTAGGCACTTATTTTTAATAAGTAATTACTTAACGACTGGTCAAAAAGTATTTTCTATGTAGTATGGATGTGTGTAGTATGAATGTAACCTGGACGTGGTACATTCGCCATGTTGTCATTATCATGTGATCTACCAGCGTCAGTTGCGTCGCTTCACTGTCATTCATAAATCCTTTCCCGTGGCCTCATGGGATTGTAAAGTGTCCATCGTATGCACACTTTAGAATCTCTCGGGAAGAAGTAGCTCATCCAGGTACTTTTTGCCTACTTCTTTTGTCACATACTGTTTTTTGCCTACTATATAGTAGGGAAGTATGCGATTTCGGATGCAGTATGTATGTTGGTCGCACCACATGACTTCGATTTGGCAGACAAACGTTTTTGCTTATATATTCTAAACATTAATAACCCTTTAAAAAACATTTATTTTTAATAAATACATTTAAAAAAAAATATTCTAAACTTCTTTTAATAATGTCAGTCTTTTTTTTATTATGATATCAAGACAATTGTACCACTCAGAAGCGTATAATTATAATATATTTATATTATAAAAATAGATTATAATTATAATTATTATAAAAGAGGCGTATTCAAGTAATGGTATTTTTAATGTACAGTATTTTTGAATAAAATCTATAAAAAAACATATATTCATTTTACGCCAGATGTTCACAACTTGGCCCTAGTTTAACTTTTTTTTTATAATTATTTATTAAACATGACTCTGAAATCAGTTCATCCCAACTCAACTCAAATAAATTCGAGTAAGTTCAATTCAGCTGAACTCATCAATCCCCACATCACTTGTACTTGTAAATATTACAGCATTAAAACCTCAACGAATGCATCTCAACCCAGTTCAGTACCTGTGAAGCAGCGGAGTGCATGGGTTGGTGCGGAGAGGTCTGGTGTCCGTGTGCAGGGTGCAGGTGGGGCGGGTGGGAGTTGTGGTGTCCGTGGTTCTGGGGGTGGTGATGGGCGCTCTGTGCGTGGCTGGGGTGGTGGTGGTGGGCATGGTGTGGGTATCCGTGAGGCGGGCCCTGCATGTGCTGGTGAGGGTGAGAGTGCAGGTGGTGGTGACCGGCCTGATCCTGCCGCGATGGCATCATCTCCATCATATGACCCATGGAGTTCATGCTGCCGTTCGCCATGCCCCCTGGATGGTGGGCAAGGGCAGCTTTCAGTCTCTGCGTAGAAAAATGGGAGAAAATTGTATTTATTAGCAATATGACTATCAAGTTTCAAATGTTCCATTTAAAAAGAGCATTATATTTGGTCCATTGTACGAAAACCAAAGGAACCTGTTACTAAGATTAGCACCTCGGGGAGGGTGTCATGTTGTGAATGTGAACACTGCATTAAATGTTTTTAGTATGATAGATAGATAGATAGATAGATAGATAGATAGATAGATAGATAGATAGATAGATAGATAGATAATTATTGATCATGTTAAGTTTCTTACCCTATTGATACATTTTCCCAACTTTTAAGTATGGAAAAAAAAATCATATACATCTGGGAAAAATGGCAATTATATATATTCTGTGAAAACAAATGACAATTTTGCTACCCAAGAAAATATATATTTTTTGAGGATCTTTACCTGAAAACAAGACCAAAATTCTGATTCATTTAAACTTCAGTTAACATGACAAAAACATGGCTGTCTATTGAGTCGACAAGTGAGCGATTACATTTTTCCGAAAGATTATATGTGACCGCTCGCCCACATTTTGACGTACATGAATGTCCGAAACTAAGCCTGTCACTCCCATTTACCCTCTCACCCACGCACCTACACACCCTCTTACACACCCAAACACACTATTCCACTATCTGTCGTCACTGTCTAAGAGCTTCATCTGAAGAACGAGCCCAGCGCGGTGCAGTTCTGGCAGCGAGAGGCCCCTGAGGACTCGATTTGCCCGTTTCCCCTTCGGCCTACGCACTGTTGCTTCAACCGTGTGGTCTACTTAAGCTTTCACCCAGGGCTGGTCTTGGAGTCTATGACTCTAGAGACGCTCAAAGCGCGTCTGTATTTGGAATATGTTTACCTGACTGCTCTCTCTCTCACAGGGCTGTTTTTCTGGGCAGCTCAATAAGACAACTTAGGGGTCTGAAAAAAGACACAAGTATAAACATGCCTCCCGCCAAAATATGTCCGATGGTTTGATCTGTTACCGGCACATGTAGACAAAATGAAAAAAATGAAAGTACATAAGCATGTGCATATATACTTGTATGTCTGTGTACATTCAGTGTCACTTTTGAGCCAAGGCAAATACTCGGCGGAGTAATTTTAGAGAGTGTTGAGTCTATGGTATTTCCACAAGAGCTGAGCAGGTACACTGATTTTATAAGAAATGGGTCTGAGGATCGAAAAAAACAAACCAAACACACAAAAAAACTCAAATAAATGAAAGAAAACATTAAATGAAGTCGAGCAAGGATAATCTCTTCATGGAAAGTAAGACTTACAAAAAATCTAACAAAATGACACAAAAGTGCACTCAGTAGTTTTTTGTTTGTTGCAATGGCCAACGTGACTTCTTGGACTTATACTGACACCTAGTGCTGTGGATGCAGCATCATGCAAAAGCAAAAATATTACTTCACAAATGCCATTGTAGAAGAAGCTAAAATATGAATTAGTCATGAATACTGTAAGAATCCAATAAAATGAGGGGTTACTAAGTTACTTTAAAGTACAGTGCTGTTGAATGCTTGATTCTGATTGGTAGATGAATTCTAAGGCGTGCAGTAAATTTCAAGTAAACGCACAGCTAAAGTAGTTCCAGGCAGGTCTTGAACGCATTACAGTTTCATACTTCGCCAAATGATTTCAGTTATTTCACGTTCTCTTTCTCCCCATCTCTCTCACATACAGCACAGACACAAACTCACACACACATGGAAACATACATGTGCACGCAACTTTATGTCAGCGTTGCCCTACGACTGCCGAAGCGTAATTCACACACTTTTAATCAATCAATCTCTCTGCTTCTGTATTAACTATTAGTCTGCTTATCAATGGCTCAAGCTTCTGTTACTGGCTCTAAAAGGACGTTTTGGAATTAGCAACGGAGGCTTGGGATAAGATGTGTAATGAATAAGTTCTGCACACAAGAGCATTTTAAGTACAAAAACCTGACAAATGTCTGAACAGTGTCTTGAGGCGTGGTAACCACAGTATTAATTGACTCAGCTTTGCGTCGTGACCACATTTCCACCTCGGGTGTGCATTATTGTTCTAATAATTCAACGTTCTGTCATCAATCATTCTTCACACAATTATCACATCATTTGGTAGTTTGTAATTTCAAAATGGCTGCCTCCATAAGGCAACCTACTCCAAGTAAAATAAATATACAAATATTTGTGTGATCGCCCCTGCTCCTGTCTGATCGCTGATCGATTGCTCCTGTCTGCCTCGCTGCGTGTTTGTTTGCTTCGAGGCTGTAAGCTTCGCCTGAGCCTCGTATTTCTTTATGTTTTGAGCCATCATTTACTATCTAGTTGTTTATACTACTAAATACAGCTTACCCAACATCTCAGATTAACCTTACATCTCTAGCTTCCGTTATTGTTAACACAGCACGCTAGTAACTCGCTAACGTTAGCCTGCTAACGCGCCACCCGTGCGCTCATTTATTTATTTATTTTCTCTCGCGCGCCCGCGCCTTTGAGTTCATAAAGTCCAGGTAAGTAAGAAATCAGTCAACAAACACGGTGAGTAATGTCTTCTTGTCCTGTTATTGTCACCTGTGTCACATGTCATATGTTTAGTATAGCCTTCTCCGATGGCAATATAGGATTTATATGTGATAAATGCAAGGAGACAGTCAGGCTGACGGAGAAGATTTCAGAACTAGAGACACGCATCCAAACTTTAATTGAGGATGGTAAGAATGCTAGATCTTTAGTTAGTGTTTTGGATGCGCCTAGCATAGTGAACTCTTTACATGATTCGGTTCCGGCTGAAGTAGAGCCCGTGCAGCAGTGCAGATGGGTGACAGTGAGAGATCGTTCTAGTCGCGGATCAAAGAACCACTCTTCCATTCCGATTCCCATAACAAACCGATTTGCCCCACTCAGTGAAACACCCACTGAGAATTCTGTTGATTTTGCCCTGGTAATTGGTGATTCGATCACACGGAACATGAAAATAGAGACACCAGCCACCATAGTCACATGTTTGCCGGGAGCCAGAGCGCCTGACATCAAAGCAAATTTAAAAGTGCTGGCTAATGCTAATCGTAAATTCTCTAAGATCATTATTCATGTCGGCACTAATGATGTTCGACTCGAGTCGGAGATCACCAAAATTAATATTAAAGAGGTGTGTGAACTCGCAAGTACGATGTCAGGCACTGTAATTTACTCTGGCCCCCTTCCTGTACGCAGGAGTGATGAGATAGTTAGCCGATTGGCCTCACTGAACGGTTGGCTGTCGAAGTGGTGTCCGCAGAATAATATAAAATTCATAGACAATTGGAAAAGTTTTTGGGGCAAGCCTGATCTGTTGAAAAGAGATGGTATCCATCCCTCCTGGGCTGGTGCTGCTCTTCTCTCTAGTAATTTGGCTCACAGTCTTAGAGATAAAACATGACAATCTGGGGCTCAGGTCAGGAAGCAGACAGACTGGCTAAACCGACCGTCTGCTAGCGGCCTCACGTCACCAAGGTCAGATAACTCCCATCACATAGAGTCTCTTTCACCTAGATGTCATCATATAGAGACTGTGTCTGTTCCCCGAATTTGGAAATCCAAAAAACGTCAGGTTAAAAATTTAATTGATGTTCAACAAATAAAAAACAGATATAATACAGATGAGCAAATGATAAAGCTTGGGTTGCTGAATATTCGATCCCTTACTTCAAAATCTCTCATAGTTAATGATATGATTTCAGATTATAATCTTGATATGCTGTGTTTGACAGAAACCTGGCTAAAACCAAACGATTACATTATTTTAAATGAGTCAACCCCACAAGATTACAGTTATAAACATGAACCTCGTCTGAAAGGCAAAGGGGGAGGTGTTGCTGTAATTTATAGTAATATTTTCAAAACCACTAAGAAATCTAGCTTTAAATATACTTCTTTTGAAGTATTGGTGCTTAATGTAAAAATATATAGTGTAAACGATAAATCACATTTGAGAATTATGCTGGCTACTGTATACAGGCCACCAGGGCACCATAAAGATTTTATCAAAGAATTTGCGGACTTTCTATCAGAATTAGTGTTGGCTGCAGATAAAGTACTAATTGTTGGTGATTTTAATATACATGTAGATAATGAAAAAGATGCATTGGGATTGGCATTTAAAGACATTGTAAACTCAATTGGAGTTAGACAACACGTGTCAGGACCTACTCATCGTCGTAATCATACTCTAGATCTAATATTATCACATGGAATAGATGTTGATGCCGTTGAAATTCTGCAGCAGAGCGATGATATCTCAGATCATTATCTAGTCTCATGTAAATTACATTTAGCCAAGGCTGCAAAGCCGACTCCGTGTTATAAATACGTTAGACCTATAACTTCTGCCACTAAAGATTGCTTTATCAATAATCTTCCTAATCAGTTTCATCATCTCAGCATCCCGGATAGCTTAGAAGAACTTGATATTGCAACAGAAACGTTTAACTCTCTCTTTTCCAGCACTTTAGACGCAGTTGCTCCGTTGCGCTTAAAGAAGATTAAAGAAAATAGCCCAACGCCGTGGTACAGCGAGCACACCCGGGCCCTTAAGAGAGCAGCCAGAAAAATGGAGCGCAACTGGAAGAAAACTAAACTAGAGGTATTTCGGATTTCGTGGAAAGAGAGCTCGATTGCTTACAGAGAGGCTTTAAAAGCTGCTAGATCTGCTTATTTTTCAAACCTATTAGAAGAAAATAAACATAATCCAAGGTATTTATTTGAAACAGTGGCTAAACTAACGAAAAAGAAAGCTTCAAGCTCAGAAGTGTCCAAGCAACACAGCAGTGATGACTTTATGAACTTCTTCACTTATAAGATTGATAATATCAGGGACAAAATTATAACCATGCAACCGTCTACCACAGTATCGCATCAGGAAGTGCATTGTAGTCTCCCTGAGGAAAAATTTGATTCATTTGTTGCTATAGGAGAGGAAGAATTCTGCAAACTCGTTAATTCATCTAAATCGACAACTTGTATGTTAGATCCTATACCGACTAAGCTACTGAAAGAGATGTTTCCAGAGGTCATATATCCTCTTCTTAATATCATTAATTCATCTTTGTCTCTAGGATACGTACCAAAAACCTTTAAACTGGCTATGATAAAACCGCTTGTTAAAAAAACACAACTTGATCCTACAGAATTAGTCAATTACAGGCCGATCTCGAATCTGCCTTTTCTGTCAAAGATATTAGAAAAAGCAGTATCTTCACAACTGTGTTCCTTTCTAGAAAGAAATGATATCTGCGAGGATTTTCAGTCCGGATTTAGACCGTACCATAGTACTGAGACCGCTCTCATTAGAGTCACAAATGATTTGCTCTTATCATCCGATCGTGGTTGTATCTCTCTATTAGTGTTACTCGATCTTAGTGCTGCATTTGACACAATTGACCACAACATTCTTTTAAATAGACTAGAAAACTATGTGGGCATTAGTGGAATTGCACTAGCATGGTTTAAATCATACTTATCTGACCGTTATCAGTTTGTAGTAGTAAATGAAGAGATGTCTTATCGATCACAAGTTCAGTATGGCGTACCACAAGGCTCAGTACTAGGACCGTTGCTGTTCACTCTGTACATGCTACCATTAGGAGATATCATTAGGAAACATGGAGTTAGCTTTCACTGTTATGCCGATGATACTCAGCTGTATATTTCTTCAAAACCCAACGAAACTTACCAATTCACAAAATTAACGGAATGCATAGCTGATATAAAAAATTGGATGACTAGTAATTTCCTACTACTAAATTCTGAAAAACAGAGATTCTAATTATTGGACAAAAAACTTCCACACGTAATAACCCAGAATACTGTCTAACACTTGATGGCTGCTCTGTCAAGTCTTCGTCGTCGGTTAGGAACCTGGGTGTGCTCTTTGATACCAACCTTTCTTTTGAAAGCCACGTGTCTAGTATCTGTAAAACTGCATTTTTCCATCTTAAAAATATATCTAAAATACGCCATATGCTCTCATTGGGAAATGCGGAACAATTAGTCCATGCGTTCATGACCTCAAGGCTAGATTATTGTAATGCTCTACTGGGTGGTTGCCCTGCACGCTTAATAAATAAACTACAGCTAGTTCAAAACGCCGCAGCTCGAGTTCTTACCAGAACCAGGAAATATGACCATATTAGCCCGGTTCTGTCAACACTGCATTGGCTCCCTATTAAACATGGTATAAATGTTAAAATATTGTTGATTACCTACAAAGCACTAAATGGTTTAGCTCCGCAGTACTTGAGCGAGCTCTTAACGCATTATAGTCCTTCACGTCTATTGCGATCTCAAAATTCCGGCCAGTTGATAATACCTAGAATATCTAAATCGACTGCTGGCGGTAGATCCTTTTCCTATTTAGCACCAAAACTTTGGAACAGTCTTCCTACCATTGTCCGGGAAGCAGACACACTCTGTCAGTTCAAAGCTAGACTAAAAACACATCTCTTTGACCTAGCATACACATAACACACTATAGACTTCTATAAATTCAATGTTAGGCTGCATAGATTAGGTCAGCCGGAACTGGGAACACTTCCCTTGAATCTTGATGTACTCGCTACATCATAAGAAGAATGGCATCTACGCTAATATTAGTGTCTTTGTTTATCCCGAGGTTTTCCCGCAGCCTGCCGGATCTAGGCCGTGTCCAGATCTGACGAAGGAGATCCGCCTGGACCCGATGACAATGCAGTGCTGAAGTATCCACTATCCTCTCCCTATGGAGGATCCCTTTCCCACTCTACAGATGAAGCGTTGTGAATTCCGGCTCGCGTACCCCGAAGTGATAAAATAAAACAAAATTCTGTATCAAAATTTATAGGCAAGAAAAGTAGTTTGTTTAGGCTGGGTTGTATGAATTATAAACCTGCGCACATATTTTAAAAAGCACATAACTATAGAATCAATTCTGAATGAGCATGTGAACGCCATCAGCGTTAATCAGAGGTTCGCGTTTAAAAGTCTGATCATTTCGACGGAGGTGAATCAATCAAAGTTAACTTTAGCTGGAAATAACATTATTCAAGAACCGCTATAATGCCAAAACAATCTGTTACCTTAAATTATATGTTTATCTCTGTAAAGCTGCTTTGAAACAATCCATTGTTAAAAGCGCTATATAAATGAAGATGACTTGACTTGACTTGACAAATAGAGGCTTCATCTCATGTGACTGTACATAATTTTACACATATTTTACAAAATTACTATTCACTTCTTTATGTGTACGTTTTTTATTTAAATGAGAGAAACATTACTTAGCACACCTTCATGTAATTTAAATCTCACAAGTTTCCACAAACAGATCCAGAAGAATGAGAGAAAAGAAACAGACATGTCCCTGCCATGCTCCTGTTCTCCCTGCAGGCGCTCCAGATGCTGTGGGTCAGAGAGGCCAGTGTCCAGAGCCGTGTGTTTGTAACAGGCAGCACATTCACTCTCTGAGAGTCAGAGCCAGCTGGACCGTATGTGAGTGCCAAGGCGCAGACCAGAGCACAGCATCCCTTTCTTGTCAAGCTGGTCAACCTGTGAGATGTCTTTTTTCCCCAAGATGTCTTTATTCTCTGAATCATCCTAGTTGCTATTTACCAAAACAAACCCCAAATTGATTTGATAAGTTGCTGGCTCTTCGGCTCTCCAAGCCAAGCAAAGGCATACCGTCCCCTCCCTGACTCCTAGAGCTGCCAGTGCTTTCTGCCTTCACTCACTGGCGGCCAAATGCACAAGCACTAACTTTCCCATCCTTACTGCTGCCCTTAACTGGCGTTAACTCTGTTTTCACCCACCCGCTGCATCGTAATCCACTCTAACCCTTGCCAACTCAACAATAATAACCCACCATTGCCTTTATCAACATTTCTGCTGCAGCATGCAGAACACTTCCCGTTAAGAAAACACTGCTAGCCACAGTGAGGCACCTAAACTTTCTATTTTCTGTTCTCCCCAGTCTGATTTCTGTGTATATGTTTAGTGCATGATTGTGTGTATGATTTATATGTCTGGATTTTAATGTTGTATTGAAAAAGGACCAATAGTGGCTGGTTTTGCCTTTTAAAACTTAACATTATTAACAAAACACTATACAAAAAAGTATTTGGACACCACTTCAAACATTTTATTGGAAAAAATGCAGTGTTTAAATATATACACACTCTGCCGTTCAAAGTTTTTGTGTCAGTAAGACTTTTGTTGTTTTTTGTTGTTTGAAATAAATTAATATACTGTTATTCAGCAAACATGCATTATATTGATCAAAAGCGACAGTAAAGACTTTTACAATGTTAGAAAAGAATGGGAAAAAAAGCAGTTCTTTTGAACTTTCTATTCATCAAAGAATTCTGAACAAAATGTATCATGGTTTCCACAAAAATATTAAGCAGCACAACTGTTTTCATCATTGATAATAAATGTTTCAAATCAGCATTTTAGAATGGTTTCTGAAGGATCATGTGACACTGAAGACTGAAGTAATGATGCTGAATATTCAGCTTTGCATCACAGGAGTAAATTATATTTTAAAATATATATTTTTTTAAATCAGTTCATTTAAATTGCAATAATATTTCACAATATTACTGTTTTTTATTGTATTTTGAATCAAATAAATGCAATCCTAAATTTGAGCATAAGACCACTTATTTGAAAAAGCATGAACAATCGTATATATATATATATATTATTAAAAAATGTCATGCTTTTTCAAAGAAGTGTCTTAAGATTAAATTTGATAAATCATCTCATCATACACAAATTTATTATTGAAATTTACATTTTTTAAATGATAAAATATTTTGGACACTTTAATATTGATATAAAATGTAAATAATATTTAATACAATTTGGACACTTTAATGTTGAAATATTTTTACGGAATTTTGAAATTCTGCACTTTTCCACCACAATGAATGGCTTAATGGTCAATTTAATCAAGGAATGGTTAAACTGTTCAAAACAGTCAGATCCAATAAGGCATATCGACAATAAATTTTTTTTACATAACATACCGCATCTCGCTCTCTCCACTCGTCTAAAAAAGGAGACGTCTAGGTTCTAATACGTGTACAAAGATGGAGTGCATCAGAATCACAGGAGCCAAGGGACCATCTTTCAACCATTAACATACTTGACATGGGGTCACAGTGCACTAAAACACCTCTGACTGATTGCGCACCTGTCCATCAACACTCTCACTTTGATTGGACCTGGGCAGCTGTGCACCTATCTCTCCGTTCCTCTTGGTCCGGGGCAGATTGCGCCCGAGTTCCCACACAGGGGAATGCCACTGTCTGGGGCCGCGCCACTCTAAAAGAGAGAAAAAGCACGGGGCCTCGTCCTATAAAGCTCCGCTTGGCAGTGAGCCAGCAGTTGATGGAGGGAGGAAGCGAGAACGGGGGTATTGGAGTATCTCTCGCTCTTTCTCTTCCACAGGAAGAGACATTCATCCATCATTTGTGGAGCGTAGGGAGAGCGTCCGCTATCAGTGCTTTAATGTAATCAGTCTGGCTCTGAGCAGGGCCCCAGAGTGCCACACGGGGTCAGAGGCCAAATGAGCCACAACAGGCTGAGAGAGAGAGAGAGAGAGAGAGAGAGAGAGAGAGAGAGAGAGAGAGAGAGAAGCAGGAAGTGCACACTTAACAGATACCTAGTAACCACTAGACACACTACTGATACGGATTACACAAGCTATTGCTGAAACACTTGACCAAACGTGGGAGAGAAAAGTCTGAATTGATAAATATATAGTATACACTAAAAACAAATATGCATAGAGACATTTTAACTCAGAACTATTTCATAAACAATTACAAAGAAACACAATTTTGAAATAGAAAAAATGAAATTGTATTTTCTCGCAAACCGTACTATAAGCTTTTATTTACAACTTCACGAGGAGATAATCAGCTACAAAGGACCATAAAAGAACAAAAGGCACACTTATTAGACAGACGATCATTCTTTGAGCTTTTGGTAACATCAAACAAACCGCTGAAACCTGCTCTCCTGCTGGCAGAAACCCAGAATAAACATGAAACCATTAGTCACTCGACGGGACAAAAATCTGACACATCAAAACCAGAAAGTTCAGATCACATTTGTTAAGCAATTACTTAACTAGGATTTCTCATCCTTTACACTTCCTACCACAAACTGGACTTGTCAATAATGTATACACCCATAAAAATAAAAGTTCCAAAAGGGGTTTTTCGCAGGGATGCTATAGAAGAACCATCATGGTTTCCCCAGTGATCAGTTCTTAAAAGAACCATTTTAAAGAACCAATCTAAAGAACCGTTTGAGCAACGGAAAGGTTCCATGGATGTCAAATGTTTTTCATGGAACCAATAGAAGCCAATAAATAACCTTTATTTTTAAGAGTGTAGCAAGAGCAAGAAAGAAATAAGAATAAAAGTACTCTCACCCAAGTACTTCAAGGAAAACTTTCTCTTCCAAATCTGGCAGGTAGAAATGAACGGTGCATGGGAGGCTTGTAATATAACCTACTGTATTTATGTTAGGTGTCCATAATCTCTTATGACGTTGGCTGAGAACCCAGATCAGCGCTGGTGTGTGTCTCATCTGCCTTTGGTAATGAGGTGTAAACAGACATTAGAGTCGAGCTGAAACAGCATCTGTATTAGCCTGTAATGATAGTGCTGTCTTGCACGCTGGCACTGCAAAACCTGAGGAAAACAGTCATTACTGTAACACAAGTGTTGGCCTGTTGAGAAACTGTCCTTCAGAGATAAACTCTCCTGAACTGATTCACAACAGAGAGGTGTGTGTGTGTGTGTGTGTGTGCGTGTGTGTGTGTGTGTGTGTGAGAGAGATATAACTAAATATTCAAGACAGGGGGAGGGAATTCTTAAACTCAATAAAAGTTTAAGAATTGGTATTAGTGGAAAATGTTTGTGGAAAAGCTAAGCTCTGGATTGTCCAACGTTTGCCAAGTTAAAACTTTTGAAAGATACTCAAAGAGTTTTGTTTGAAGCACTTAGTAGCAAGTTAAGTAGGCTATGCTGTAAAAAAAAAAAAACTTAATGAATTAATGTTTTAAGTACAATAAACTTGGATGTTTAAGTCATTTCAACTTAACCTACTTAACTGACTTTAAAAATGAGTTGAATCTTGTATAATTGCTTAACTTATTTTGGTGAGTTAAAGCAAAGTAAAAACATGTTGTCATGTTGTAACTTATTGATCATATGATTATTTTTTTTACAGTGTAGATATTCACTTGCAGAATTGTATATGTCGGAGTTATTTTTGTGCCCCTAAAATTCAATCACTGTAAATGTATATATATATATAAAAAAATCGCAAAGCAGATTTTTTTAGACTGACTGTTCAAACTGCAAGTTATATGTAGAAAAGATGTGAGAGATTCATGTCAGATGTGTCACCATGTGTGAGATTTTAGCAAAAAATGTTTTTGGACCTGGATAATATCTTCCACAGCATCTTGAGAAATAACCCCCAATCCTTCTTATCCTGTTCCTTTCCTTCTACAAATCAATCCTCAGATATTTTAAGCAATATAAAACATAGCTCCATAGAGCCCAGACGATGATCTATCAGGTTTCGTTCATGTGATATCCACACAGATATCCTGCAACGTCCATCCGTCCACGGTCATAAGAGCAGCGATCGTTTCAAATCCTTCTCCGTTTCATCGCTGAGCTTTAGCCTGACCTCTCATTTCTCTCACTCACATGTGCTTCACAAAGCCAGAGGCATGACGGGTAATCGCACAGTAATGGTATTTATTAATTGCCTCTTCCTTCGTGACACCGGTGTTTGAGTGATATCATCGCGAATGCATCAAGGTGCATCTTGACAACAGCCTCAGCTTTCTGAAGACGGAGGGATGACTTCATATCAATAAAAGAGTGTAAAGAGAGGGAGGGCCACACCTGCTGCTGAAGGAGTAAATCAAAGTGAATGAGGTCAGAGGCAAGAGGAAGCCCCTGGGTAGAAGTGGAGCAGGACAGTGTGTGTGTGTGTGTGTGTGTGTCTAGCCAGAAAGAGCTTGTCTGCTGTCTGCCAGACTCACTGCCAACTAAACTCACTCTGAACCGTATCAGTGACAGCTCTACCTGTCTAATACTCCTTCTGTCAGTCTTGTTCTGTGTTGTTCCTTTTCTTCTTCATTTCCTTTCATCTCTCTCCTATTCCCTGCCTGTGACGATTACACTTTTTGAACTGTGAGGCTGTTCTCTGTTCTTCCATCATGAACCAACTAAGAAAGTCGGAGCCCTTGGTTTCATGAAAATCTGTAAGATTTATATTTTTCTAAAAATGTCTATATATGCATGGCCGTGGCCAAAAGTATTGGCAGTGACATCAATTTTGTGTTTGGTGAAGTTTGCTGCTTCAGTTGTTGTGGTGTTGATTCACATTGTTTCTAGATGCTTGTGATGAGGGAGATGCATTTTAAATAATTGCAAAAAGCTTCATTATCACAAAAAACACAATTTTTTTAACACTGAACATTGAAACGTAACAGTCAGCTATGGACTCGTGTCACCAAAAGGTAGTTTCGAGTGTATCTGCACGCACAGTGAGGTAAAGATTTTGGGACAACGGCCTGGTGTCAAGAAGAGCAACAAAGAAGCCACTTTTCTCCAAGAAAAACATCAAGGAAAGACTGACATTCTGCAGGAAGTAAGGATTGGACAGCAGAAGGTATTTTCTCTGATGAAGCCCCCTTCCGACAGTTTGGGACATCTGGAAAATCGATTGCCTGGAGAAGAAAAGGTGAGTCCTGTGTCTTGCCAACAGTGAAGCATCTCGAGACCATCCATGTGTGGGGTTGCTTTTCATCCAAGGGAGTGGGTTCTCACAATTTTGCCTAAGAACACTGCCAGGAATAAAAAATGGTATCAAAACGTCCTGCAAGAGCAACTTCTCCCAATGACCCAAGTACAATTTGGTGATGACCCATGCCTTTTCAAGCATGATTGAGCACCATTTTACAAAGCAAGAGTGATAATGAACTGGCTCGGAGATCATGAATCCCATAGAGAACCTGTGGTCAAATCCTCAAATGGCGAATGGATTTGTGATCAACACCGAGCACTAATAAGACAAGAACGGATCGCCATCCGTCAGAAGCTGATTTCAAATAGGCCTAAAACTTTTTATTCAGTTTCCACAACCCCCCCCCCCCCCCCCCCCCCCCCCCCCCCAGCTGTTTTCAACCTAGATAATAATAAGAAATGTTTCTTGAGCAACAAATCATCACATTAGAATGATTTCCGAAGGATCATGTGACTAATGACTGTGATGCTGAAATAAAATTAAAGTATTAATGAATGTTTTCATGAAATTAATTAATGAAATGAACGTACTCAATTGTAATATAATATTTTTTTAATAATAAAAGTGTTGTTAAATTGACAGCATAATATAGGGATATGTAACAGCAAAATTAGATTGTATTCATCCTAGCTATGGCTCTGCTATTTTACAATCGTTTCAAACCACAGAGGAGGCTGAAGTCAGGTATTAAAGTATATCCTGCATCAGAGTCCCATAGATTCAAACGTCTCAGCCACTAACTCTTGCGTCCTTCAGCCCTCTCGGTCTGTACTGTGCTTTATGTTCACTCTCCCTCATTGCATAAATCTGAGCTGTAATTTTCCTGGCACTGGTTCCTGCTGGGCTCCAAGGTATGAGACGCCCATCTATTTCTCCCAGTTCCCCCTGAACACTGATGCCAGACTCAATAAGGGTCTTGCCCTCATCTCTCCGAGTCCAGGCCCTGCTGTGCCTCGCTGGCTGCGCATGCCCGATCCCTCCACACCGCCCATTAGCTCATTTTTAACAACCCCCACCCCCACTCCACTCTCGCCCCCTAAAGCAAGACCCTGCCAGCGGCTGCGAGCTTGGGACCACTTAACTGATTTCTTATGGGACGGTTTCTGAGCCGGGAGAGGCAATCCGTTTGGTGGGAGCGCTGCCGTCAGACTAAACTGCTTGGCACAACTGTGGGTCTGTGTCAGCTTTGCCAGGCTAATCATTTGGAACCAATTTAATTTGGCTTTACTTTGCATTTTGTCACAGAGCAGGAATTTCATATATGATGTAGTTAATGCAAAAAATGACAGCGGGAAGGCAAAAACCTACAAGCTGGCACACGTGGCAGAAAAAATAAGGACAATCATTCTTCTAAAAAAAATGTTTTCTAGACTTCAGTATGTCAAAATAGTTTAAAGGATTAAAAATTACACAAAACTGCATGCAAATGTGTTTAACTTCCATGATGTGACATTTCAATGTGAAGCAGAATACCAAGTTGGATAAGACTAGATTGGGACTTATCCACTGCGTTCTGCAATTAGCTGAGAAAAGTTGTTGAAAAATGTTCGAAATGAAAATTTCAAATTTAAAACAAGTTAACATTTAAAAATTAGGTTCAGTTTGTTAAAAGTTATTTATGTAGGTATCAAGAACTAACAATGAATAATACTTTTACAGCTTTAATTCATCTGGATAATATTAAACTCTACATATTTTTACATACTAAATACACTCTACATACGTTTTTTTACATTTTAAGTTGTATAAATTAATGTCTCATAAATCAACATGAATAAACAAAGAACAGTAGCCTATATTTAAGAATTATCATTAACCTAAAACAACAATACTATAAAAAAAATGTTGTTCATTCATTGTTCATGATACCTAATGCATTAACAAATTGACCCAAATAAAAAGGGTTATTAAGAACAAACTTTACATTTTAATGTAAAGTTTGTTCTAGTAGGTTTTTATAGGTTTTTACAAGAAAAAAACAGTTTTTCTACTTTTCTATTCAGTGTGTTATTTACCGTTTCTTTGTAATTATTTGTTAAATTTACAAGCGATTTCTTAGTGAAAAGTGAAGTGAAGTGAAGTGAAGCATTTAATCCATCCAAGTTAGTACACACACATTAGAAGCAGTGAGTAGTGAACACACACACACACACACACACACACACACACACACACACGCATTGAAAGCCGTGGACACATGCACCCAGAGCAGTGGCCAGCCATTCACTGTGGCACCCGGGGAGCGATTGGGGGTTAGGTGCCTATACCTCAGGGGTACCTCAGTCGTGGGTATTGAAAAAACTGTCTTAAAAGTAATCTTTTATCAGTTTTCTGTTTTTAAGGACACATGCTCTTCAAATACAGAATTCACACAACATAAAGTGGTTCAGCACCAGTAAAGGCAGGAGCTGAGCAAGGAAATCACTCCCTTAAAGCCGCCCCTGAATGACAGGCTGGGTAATATAGCTATAGAACCCAATCAGGATCACCTAACAAAAGCAGACACAATCAGCTCCGCGGACGAGCTAATCAACGCAAGTGCAACTGCCGACACAGACATCCATCACTTCACCATGTAAATACAGCATGAAAAGAAATAGACTCCAGCCTTCCCAATCAACCTGTATTACCTACGGGGTGCATTCAACAAACACCATTTGAAACATTTCAGGGTCAAACAGTTGTAAAAACAGAGCTGATTGCACTCAGGCATGGATCTGTGAGCACCAAGGGTCCTTAACTTCAAGGAGAAAGAGACAGGTAGGGTAATGTCTTTAGCATTGAAACGTATTTGCATGCATTGCATTTAGACAAACAAAAGTATCAGCTGAGGATTTCTCAATTAAGTTTTAGTCGTATGATGAGGAACAAAAAAATAGCAAATCTTAATTTGACATACTTAGAAACAAAAGCGCAGAATCAAAGCGTAAACTACTAAAAGGACATATTTCAGCTAATGTCTAATGCGGCATATTTAACCACAGAGATAGTTCAGGGAAGTTTATTTCATGTGCGCCTATAAATGTAGTTGAGGAAATATCAAATTAGTTACAAAGTAAATATGAATAGCCATGTGTATAGGGCGCAAAGATGGTGTGAGATTGGTGACCAACATCCTCGTGCTTTGCTATTCAAGCATTGTGTACAAATTTAGATTTTCAAAATCAGCATCACTCTCAGTTTCTTTCTTGGAAAATAAGGGACATTGCTCCTTTTCTTTCTACTTATGGCATTTAATTGATAAATAAACTATTAACTGCAGTTGTGGTGAAATGAAACAGGGAACTCTGGAGTTTATTGCATTTCTACACTGTAAATATATGATCAATAAGTTATGACAACATGTTTTTACATTGCTTTAACTCATCAAAATAAGTTAAGCTATTTTCAACTTTTTTTATAAGTTATAAAAGATCAACTCATTTTTTAAACTCACTTTAATGTAATTTAAGTTTAAATAAATTAAACCTCCAAGTTGAATGTACTTAAAAATTTAAGTCAGCGACTTTTTTTTACAGTGTAGGCATAACCTATTTTAACCTACTTTAAAGGTGCAATAAGCGATTTCTGAGAAACGCTGTTGACATCTGAAATCACCAAAACAAACACACCCCACCCCCAAATTCACAAAACACGCAGTGCAACACGGACACTTCCCCCTCATGAATGTATACGCCCCTTACTGCCCCCCCCCCCCATCCACTCAATGAAAAAAACTATTGTGCATTAGCTGAACGAGATAATCCTTTTGTTGCATTGACAAGGAAAGACTCAATGCACAAAGAAGCAAGAGGATTAAGTAATTGCCATTCCTTGACAATTGCTTGAGTAAAGCACAACAATTAATTACGTAATTCCTTAAAGGGTTAGTTCACCCAAAAATGAAAATTAAGTCATTAATTACTCACCCCCATGCTGTACCAACCCCGTAAGGCATTCGTTCGTCTTCGGAACACAAATGAAGATATTTTTGATTAAATGTGACAGCTGGATCACTCCTACATAGGCTCCCTAAGGGAACGAAACCTGACGGCCCAGAAAGTCAATGAAGAAATTTTTAAATATTCCATGTCACAACAGTGGCTCAACTATAAGTTTATCAAGCGACGAGAATACTTTTTGTGCGGAAATAAAACAAAAATAACGACTTTATTCGACTATTCCTTTTCTTCCTTGTAGGCCTGAAACGAGACTTCAAGAGATTTCCACGACGCATGCGCGAGAATTGCGATCTCCTTCAACTACTTCAGTTAAGTTCTCGCGCGTCGTGGAAATCTCTTGAAGTCTCGTTTCAGGCCTACAAGGAAGAAAAGGAATAGTCGAATAAAGTCGTTATTTTTGTTTTATTTCCGCACAAAAAGTATTCTCGTCGCTTGATAAACTTAAAAATTTTGTCCCGTTGCTTTTATGGACTCTCTATTTATGGGCTTCTACCTTGACTTTGTGCCTTCATGTCCCCCCGATTGCCTCATAGACAGTAAAAGATTGCCGCGAGCTTCTCCTCCTGTCTATACGGTAATGTCTCTATTGTGCGACAGAAAGTCCCGTGGTTATGACGCAATCTTTAGCCTATTTTTACAAAAACGGCTTCTACGGGGCCGTAACGTAAGATACAAAGTAATGGAGCATTTTATCCATTGTCGTGTTTCTTTAGAAATAAATAATGGACAAATTAAGTCTTTGGACGCCTCAGATGTAAAGTTATTCGCTGTCAAAGTGACGCCAAAATGAATGGGAGTCAATAGGATGCTAACAGCAGGTGAAGTTCTGCTACAATGGCGGCTCCCGCGAGGCTTCAACTTCCGGCTGATGGATTACCCCCTTGTTTACTTCACACAGACATGCACTGGAAATTTCAAAAACTTTTAGCCTTTTATGTTCAAACCGAAGTAGGAAAGATGGAGAGACTCAAGAACAAGTGGCAACAGGTAGAGAACATTTCTGAATGGTTAGTTGGTGAATTTATGTAAAGTTTACGTATGTGTAGTTATCTTCTAGTCATTGATTAGCATATTCTGTCTTGATAATCTATAAATCATGTTGATGTCGTTGAGCGGGTTTATGTAAATTTTAGGGTTAGTGATGTCACTAACCCAGGAGGAATGTTGCGTAGTCCCTACCAGCCGTTCGTTGTAGTCCTTAAAAAGCAATTTCTTTAAAAGAAAATATCTCCCTTTGCTTTGAACTTTGAGCGTTGTGACTTTGCAGATGTTGTTTATGCTCAAACTGCAACATTACACACTAACTAAAGTTAGAAAAGTGAAATCATATTCAACCACCCCTTTAATGACGTTTTAGATTAACGTCATAGATTATATGATATGCTCTGAGTAGTAAATAGTGTATAGGCAGTCATTTTGATGAGTGTTAAACTCATTTTATATGGTTAAACAAAGTTTCCTAACATTTTCTCACAACCATGATGGATTCAGTCTCTCCCTCCCTCTTTCTTTGTATGTTAACATATGTTAAGGCCGAGTTATGTTGCTCGTTTCAGCTGTGCGTTAGCTCATCACCCCTCTCCTATTACATCATTCCCTGACAATGCCACTATTCATACAGATGTGGTGACAAAACGTGGATTTATGTTTGTCGTTGTGCAAACAGAGCTTCACACACAACCTATGTTCCAGCTGCAGGTGTCTCTTCAGTAAAGGACTCCTAACTCGTGAAATTACATAATTCATTGTATAAAATGAAGTTGAAATACTGAGTCATTGAAACAGTCAGAAGTTACACGTGAAGTTACATAATTGTCTATCTCACATTTGCAGCACAAGGTATGACTTAACAAACATTACAGTTTCCACGTGGACATTATACATAATAATGGGGAAATCACATAATAGAGATCTACGATACCTTGAATACATGTGAGTGTATACATCCTAATCTTTATTTTCAAACAAAAGTTTCACATATTCATATAGGCCTATCATATATTTGTATATATATATATATAGTGGAAGTTTTTTTTTTCAGGTATCATGAATTATTAATTCATTAATGCCATTAAGTTTTTGGGGAGACTCACCATTTTCTAAAAATAATAATAATAAAATATTATACCAAACAACTTTTCTTTTCAGGTTTTCTTTTCAAGAATTCCATTGTTTTAATCCACAAAACATTTTTTTTGTATATATTTATAAAATATTATAAAAATGTTTTGTGGATTAAAACATATATAGTATAACATATATATTATAACTATAAATATACAGTATAACTCACCACAATTACAGAAACTCATATTTGGATATTCTAAGACATCTGTTTATATATATATATTTAAAAAATGTAACTTTGTGCTTAAAGTATGTCTGCAACTGAACACTTTTGCGTTCAGTACTTACAGTTACAGAGCGAGGGTGCGATTACATAAACCTGAATCTCGAGCGCTCAAATAAAAACTTTACAACACTTTGATAGCTCTATCCCTCAGTGGAATGTTTCTTTAAGAAAGGTTCCTTTTTTTTCCACTGCTCAAGTAAAAAAAAAAAAAAAAACGAGTACATTTAGAGCATGCCAAGGATTATGTCATCTGAGCGGTGTGTGCCAGCGCAAGGGCCCGGGAGAAACAGAGCAGGAACATATAGTATTGTTTATCTCATAAAAAAAATAAAATAAAAAAAACTCACCACCTAGCCTGACGCTTAGTCACAAATTTATCATCTTGGTAACAATGTAAACAATAGATAATTACCCCCTGGTAAAACAAAGAACCACAGATTGTTTTTAACTGTCATTGGCATGAATAGTGAGACTAACATTCCAACCAGAAGTCGTAGATTTTTTAGTTCTTGGTCAAGAGAACTCGTGTGAAGCAGCTACAGTATAAGCAAATGCCCTTGCAAACATTAAACTCAATGCATTCTGCGGATTCTTTACATAATTCGTTTTTTTTTTTTTTTTTTTTTTGTCTTTCCTTATGAAAGTTGTATCATTTTCATTTCTTTCTTTCATTTCTTTCCATGCACAAAATTATTTTTTAGAAAATATGATACAATACATCTAGTGAAATTTTAAAACAAGTGGGGTAAAAATCCACTCATATTCAAAACTGTAAACTTAGACTCAATATATTATACAATTTGCTTCTCGGGTGTTTAGTTTTAAACATCCAATAAAACGTGGACGTTCCTGGTGTTGTTTTTTAGTCTTTGTAATCATTAATAATAATAATATAAAACTACTGTTATAGACTTACCTGAAAAGCACTGTTTATTTCGTCAGTTTGTTCTAATGTATTTATTTGCACCATTGCTCATACTTTGATTATTTGTTCCTATTTTATTACTGTCAGTTTACTTGTCTTTAACAATTAGAGTTAGGTTATAGTTTTTTGGTGTCATAACCTGATTTATGATTATATAACGCTGCTCACGTGGCAGTCAAAAAATATATATTTTTTATTATTATTTCAATTGAGTAAATGTACGATATTTTAGTTTGATAATGTTTTTTATTTCATATTTTGTCTTTTTAGTGGATTTTTTGGCACTAAATTATATTTATGCAGTAGTTGACCTGAAAATTGAGCATGGACCTTAAAAACGTCCAACTTTAACTCATTAATCTTGAATGCTTTGGATCACAGACTTAAGTTTGGTCTCTTTTTAAAGAAGACACATGGCAGATTATCGTTTTAAAAAGTTTTAAAAAGTTTTATGATTATTGTATTGAAATGCACAAAAATACTATTTTCACATTAAATATTTTTACCAAAACAAGTTTTACTCTAAAACTGAGAGAAAGTCAAGAATCTAACCAAGTAGTGTTCCAGATTTGAGCTTGATATCTCAAAAAATTTGCTTTCAGAAAGATTTTGTTTGGACGCAGCACCAAACGTTTACACTAGATTGAATTTGTTTCCCATTCATTTCCAATGCGGTAATTTCCACACTACAAATGTGACTTATATTTTCAGGTCCATTTAACCTTTTCGAATCACGTTCATGATTTACCAAGTTTCGTACTATAATTTAGAATTTTGATTAGAAGAACTCCTTAGCGTTGAGCCCTGTATTGCATTTTTTTTTTTTCTGAAAAACAAGACAAAAGTACTGATTAAGAATAAGATATACTATTTTTTTGTATCTCAAAGGTCCCTTTATATAAGTTTATAGCTCTAAGCAAATATTTACATACTAATGTTTCAAAGGAAGTTGTAAGCTGTATAGTATATAACTGGCAAAAACTCATAGGGACTTTTCTTTTCAAAGCCAAAACAGTGGTGGAACTGAAAGTGGATCCGCGGTGAGTTTGACAGGGTTCAGCTGGCACATACGCAGGCATTTTCCTCTCTCTGATAAGAGCATTCATGCTTCCTTATCCACAGACACCAGAGCTTTCATGTATCAAAACACAGCATGTGGAAAAACAAGGAAAAACATGACCTGGCGCAGTTTGGTTCTGTGAGATAAATAGAATGTTGTTGAATATATGTCTATGAAGATACATCATAAAGCGAAAAAGAGGAAACCAAGAGAGAGACATGTCTTTATGAACTCTGAATATACTACTATACGACTATACTGTATCTCACTCCCACTTCTACAACAGAACAACTTCATCTGCCCAGCACATCGAACAACTGGATATCTGAAACGTATAATCAGGGGCTTCATTAATAATAAATATTCTGCTGCTCAGCCCAAGAGCAAAACAGCCACAAACACGAGCCTGCTCATCCACATCTGGCCTGAGATAAATGACACCTTAACCACAGAGAACGAAGACAGCAAGGCACTCTGCCATACAGCGCTGTGTGTGTGTGTGTGTGTGTGTGTGTGTGTGTGTGTGTGTGAGAGACGATCTGACAGCGGTCCCGTGGGAACAAAAGCACTTTTAGCAGGTTTTTTTTTTCCCACCGGAGACCCCCTGGCCCACCACAAAATCAATTTGGCTTCATCGGGCAAAGAGCACCGACACACACGCACACATCTGTACACTGATCCACCATCTAACATACTATCTTCTCACACACTCTCTCCCTGTCTTTCTCACATACACAGTCTTTCACTTTCCTCTGTCTCTCGCTTTCTTCATGTTCTCTAGTTCGGCCCCCTCTCTCTCTCTCTCTGTCTCTTGTGGCCGAGGGTTGGGTATGAGGTTACAGTTGGGGGAGATATTTCCCATTTGGAATAAGTCGACATCTCTGTTTAATGAGATTAGGGTTGGATCTCCACACTGAGGTTGTGCTGGGCCGGGCCAGGCCATGTGGGGGACACCTGGCTCCGATCACCCCAGGACAGGTCACCTGACAGCAACGGTTACCATTATCCCAGCTGCATAGGCGCCAATGCCATAGTAATAACTACAAAAAAGGAATTAAAAAAAGATCTTGCACTGGAAGAAATCTCTGTGCTGTTATATCATAAACTATCTAACAATCATTCAAACAAAAGAATCAGAATTGTGGAAAATATTAAGACTTCTTTTCAGAGAATCTTGAATTAAGTTATTTAGATATTTTTAAAAATGTAATCTATTATATAATTTTTATTACCAAACAGAGAAACAAACTGTTTTTCAAAACAATTTATCATATATATATATATAATCATAAGTAATTTAAAAAGACTGTACATACAGTACACATTGTTTTTCCAAGTACATTTTTCATGTTTGATAATCATTATTTAATATATAATTGATATCATTAATAATAATCAATAATAATCCAATTAATACATATTGTTACCAAACATAAAAATCATTTATTTTTGTTTGTATGTTTTACCATTAATCAAAAAATATGTTAAGTATTTAATATATAATTGATATCATTAATAATAATTAATAATAATAATAATAATTCATATAATTAATAATAATTAAATTAATGTTATATAATATGCTATAGCCTCAATATAATACTAATCATATTTTTGACTGATGGAACACTAGATGTTGGCAGCTGTTCTTTTCATCACTTTAAAATTTCATCCATTTTAATATATTTACATTCTTACAGATAATTTCATTATCCAGCATTCAAAGGCAGAATGACCCATGTTTAATTCTTCCTATATGATTGTTTTAGTGGCGTTTGAAAGCTTAAAACAAATGGTTTCGTGTGTCGGAGCAAAAGAGAGAGAAAAAAAGGAATTTATAATTCAATTACAATCAGGGCCGAGAGAGAGACATGGAGGGGGGATGTGCCTGGAGTCCAGCCAGGGGACAGATACGACTGCACATTAAAGTAATATTATGCTCCCCCTGCCCGTTCCCATGGCAACAAACGAAAGGATTAAAAAAATGCACACGGCGATCAATCTCCAGCGGGACAGAGGGAAGGAGAGAGAGTTAAGTGCTCTTCGAACGCTCTTTCCACCATCAGAATCATCACTCATGTTTTGACATAGAGACACTCTCCCTCCTTTTCTGTCTTTTATCTTGTATTGTTTTTCTCTATTCATCTCAGCCGCCTCCTTTCTCGAAATGTCTGCGCTCCCCTTTTTCTCAGAGCAAAATAATTAACTCCCTCCTGAGTCCAATTCCAAATCCACAAATACCGGATTATTACATGCATAATTAGTGGATTTGAATCTAATTACCAAATCTGTCTTGCTGATCCTCTTGCCACCGCTATAAAGCTCAAATAAAACGTGTGAGCAGCCACATACTTAAACGGGATCTACGGTAACTGTACAAATCCAGGCAGACGGATGTAACCGTCCTGGAATAGTCCACAGTCATCATTTTCTCATCCCTAAAAAGTTCCAATCCTGCATGATTTTCTTACATGGGACAAAAAAGTATGGATTATATAGTATTGCATAGTATTGCATTAAATATTGCATAAATCATTTAAACTTCATTTATGATTCTTCTATAGGCCTGTTTGCATCTTGATTGATCCGATCGGTTCTGCACACTGTAAAAACCCTTACCAATCATTTTTATGGTAAAAGACTAAAAATGCTACAGCAAACTGTTTTAAGTTTTATGTTTCAGCTTCTTGTTAAATGAATGTTTCTTGCATTATTTTAGTGATGGTGTGTATGACACTGCAGTCTCTACGTATTAGTATTTCCCTCAGCTTGTGTGAAAGGGACTTGTGTTGAACTTTGTTCATGTGGCTTTCTCTGTTTTTAAGGCCCCGTTTACACCTGGTATTAAGATGCCTTTTGGTAGATTGGATCACAAGTTGATGACGCTAAATACAGGTTCTGTCAAGACCACTATCGTAAAAGACGATTGACAAGTAGCATACAGTTTGGATTGGCGGTATGGTTCTGTTCTGGGCGAGAACTCCCTGCGCATCCATGCAGCCTAGCATGGATAAGAGCAGGGAGAGCAGCAATTTAGCAGCAATTACCCCCCTTAGGGTAGTCAGAACAGAACCAACGTGAATGTAATGAAGATATCATTAATGTCACTATTTCAGAATGAATCAGAATGCCACATCCTGACTGGATGAGAGGTGGAGCTGGGGGTGGAGGAGGGTAATGAGCTCCTGAGAAACGCGATAGCTGCTGATAATACTGAAGGAGCTTATGAATACTATGATAGGTGTCATTTTCCTATAGGTAGACGTGGATTAGCTGAGAGTCAGCTGATGCAACCTTGACTAACATGACCTGCCAGAACTAACGCTACGCTTGATTGTAAACAGGGTCTAAAGCGTTTTGATATTGTCCACTTTCGACAACTTCCAGAGGTAGTGGAAAATGCCTTTGACCGGCCGCAAAAGACCACCTACTGACCTCACGCGTAAACATTATGGGAAGCGTGCTAGCCAGACGGGATTTAAACTTTATTAGCAGGAGACCTAAGTTTGAAGACGAAAAACATACAAAGCACAATGTTCTCTCACCATTCCTGATTTCTAACACTCGCCATGGTCTTGCGGCTGTCAGAGCAGAAATGAAAGCTGCTGCTCTCTGAATGATTTTCCATCATCTCCGGGCGCGTATGTAAATTGAACAAGCTTATTTTATCCATTAGATTGATGGATCTGAAAATACTTTATCCGCCCATAGACCCTCCCCTTAAAGAAATCAGGACAGAAGTGTTTCGAAAGTGGACAAAAGAGATTAAAATGCCAGGTGTAAACATGAATGTCTCCCTCGCCTACTTGTGATCCGATCGTCCAAAACGCATCTTAATACCAGGTGTAAACAGGGCTAAAGGTAGTGGTCAGTATCATAGTTATGTATATGTAGATGCCACATTCGACATTTCTTCTTCTGAACACAAAGGAAGATATTTTGATTGTCGGTAACCAGACAGTTGATGAACCTATCTAACAGTGATCAACTAAATCCTACAAAAATAATCTGCTGAAGTCTATCGCAGATATAGATATTTTCTGGTCTACGGTTGCAGACGTACCGTCAACTTGCTCTCGGGTGTTTACGGACCAGCATTGACCGTTCTAATATGGCGGATGACTTACGCATGGCGTCCCATTGAAACATCCGCTAATGAGCCATCTATGTAGTATCTATCTGTGGTCAGTATATTATATGTTACAAAACAATTTTAGCAATTTCGTATATTAACACTATCAAATAATGAGATATGTTTGTGACAGTTTTGTACATTCCTGTAGCTACTAGATAACTATAAATCAGCTTGTCTTGTCATCTGGACAAATTGATGAAATGTGTAAAAAAAAAAAAAAAAAATTTTCTTTCAATTCCTAGGCTTTCCCCACCAGTCTGTTTCTTTCTCTTTTTCTCGTTCTTTCTGTCTCCGTGAGCTCTGACTGACTGCTTTGTTTCTGATGAGATCACCACCATGCCGAACTAGTGCTAACAAGCAGCAGAGGCACAAGTGGATGTTCAGGGCATCAAGATATACATCGGACAAACTGGCATACATTCCAGTAAAAGAGAGAAAGACGTGTGTGAGTGTGGCTGTGTGTAAATGAGCAACAGAAAGAAAGAAGTTTTCTTATGCTCATGCTTGTGTTGTGTATCTTATACGGGTGTATATTTCCGTAACAATAAGAAGATAGAACAGAAGATAGAAAAAAAATCCAAATCAAATTACAAGCAAGAAAATATGCAAGTATGTGTGAGTGTGTTGATGACTGACTCACCAGCTTTGCTTCTGAGTGCATGGATGGAACATGAGGGGAGGAGCATGAGCTGTTGTGGGCGGGGCCTTGCATGCCCATCATGTTGGAGCCCATAGACATTTGCCTCTCCATCTGTACCCACAAATATGAATATTATACTTTAGAACCAAACACATCAATGCATGAAACTAATTGAATACAAAATTACATTTTCAAAAACAAAGCAATTTCACAGCAAGCTACAATGTAAGTGTGTAAATCTTTTACATTACTTTGGGGACAAAATTACTGAAAAGCATTACTACAATTACAATGTAATAAAAGTTGCTGCATACCTTCAATTTTTAAGTACAGTCAACTCGGATGTTTAAGTCATTTCAACTTAAATTACATTAAACTGACTTAAAAATGAGTTTAATCTTGTATAATATAAAAAAGTAAAAAATCGCTTAACTTATTTTGATGAGTTAAAGCAATGCAAAAATATATGCTGTCATAACTTATTGATCATATAATTTTTTACAGAGTTCAATCTTACTAGTCTGTCAAGTTAAATGACTAAATCTTCTCTTGGGATCATCGTGGAGAAATTTGGTTTATAATTGTTCATGTTTTAGTCTAAAAACACAAACCATACTAGTTAATATTTATTTATCATGCAATAATTTTAAGGAAGTATTTATTATTTATTATACGTTTTTGTATGGTTTAGAATAATTTTGTCAATATGTAAAAGTAGCTTTGACCTTCATCAAAGGGTAAAGTGGGTTAAATATTTGAATGTACATGTTCTTAATTCCAGTAACACTAAAGTTATAAATTAACATTTATTTATAATCTAAAGAGTTGATATTAGTATTATTTAAATATTTATTATTTCATTTTGATTTATTTATAAGTTATTTTAGATTTAGGGTCACACTTTAGTATTTAAAAAAGCTTTATATGTAAAAGTCCATGGCCGAACATCACATTTAGATAGCTACGTAAATATGTGCATGTGGTTTAATGTGTGTATCTATAAATATTCCGCAACTCTGTGGGAAAAGCAGCAGTCAAAGAAAAGCTAAGAGAGGAAGCTGAATACTGCAGAAGTGTGAAGGCTAAAATAGCAATATTAACAAGACCACAAACTCAACCAAAGCTCAGTTCTGTGAGCATGACAGAATATCTTAATTCAGAAAGTCTCAATTAAATGCGACTAAAAGGCTGAAATGGAGGTTTTAGATGTTTGCACTCATACAAAGAGTGCGCTGGTGATTTACGTTCAGTTTAAGGTGAGGGAAACTGTAAAATGGTACTTTCAATGTGTGTGTGTCTGTGAGAGGGGGTCCTGTTACTAAAACCCAAGACCTCCAAGATCTCCCTCCGACCCCCCCTTTCCAACCCCCTTGATGACCTATTGCAGGGTGAAAAGCGTAGCAGTCCGCTGTAATTATTGGAGGAATATTTGGTTTAAAAATATCACCCCACCCTGCACCCCTTTCTTGGGATGTCAATCGAGAGAAAAAAAAAACGTCCTACTTTAATTTAATCAACTCCTTTTACCTCTATAGCCAACATGGACTGGCTTATGTTACAATGAGAACATGTGTTGTGTCATTAGAACCCTGATTTGGGCGTCTCGCACACACACACACACACACGCACACACACACACACACACACACACACACACACTCCTACCTCAGCCTGCATTCAGGTTCCTATTGACTTTTCTGAAATAGAATTAAAACAGATCGAGCTTTGGTAGAAAATTACACCTCTGCTGATGGGCTTCCTGATAAAACAGCCACTGATATGGGCCACGGCACTGGAAAAGGCATTAATTTAAAGCAGACTGCTGAGAAAAGCATGAGAATGGTGCATGAAATATTAGTTTGTGTGCGTATTAATGCGTTTCGGTTGTCAGAGGCATCAGAAAACCACTGGGGAAGTGCAAATGCATTGTGTGTGTTTGTGGCTGTATTTATGATCTCACAGGCATCAGAACAGCAGACGATCCTTGCATAGTGGGGTCAGGCAGTGTGCCAGGCATGGAGGCCGGCAGTGGCTGTCGCTGTCTGTTCCTCAGGTGCAGCAACGAGGAAAGGGAACCAGGCACTGGCCTAACAAACAGAGAACCAGAAGAGAAAGAAAAATTAAGGAAAAGGGAGATTAACCCGTTTCCTCAGATGAAACTTCTGAGGAAACTGACGTCACAAACACTACACATTTGCAGTTATTTGGAAATGGTATCATAAGGTCAGTAAATTCAGTTCTCGTTGCGGTTTGTCATAGTTCCTAAGAATGTCCAGTGCCTCATTCTGTCTTACTTAAAGGCATAGTTCACCGAAAACTGAAAATTCTGTCAATATTTACTCATCCTCATGTTGTTCCATGAGGCTTTTTTTCTTATGAGATAAGGATATATTTAGCAGAATGTCCAAATTGCGCTTTTCCATATAATATGTCATGTGTAACATTATTATAATTAATCTATAAAGTATCTATGATGAATAAATCTAAGAATATTTTTTTAAAAGTTTTTAAAAAATACTGTAAAAAATTTTATGATCAATAAGTTATGACAACATATGTTTTCACATATCTCAACTCATCAAAATAAGTTAAGCAATTTTCAACTTTTTTATGTTATACAAGATTCAACTCCTTTTTTAAGTCAGTTTAATGTGATTTAAGTTGAAATGACTTAAATATCTAAGTTGACACTACTTAAAAATTTAAGGCAGCTTTTTTTACAGTGTACTCTCTTTGTATTCATGTTTCATAAGTTTTTTTTTTTACTTTTATGCCATTTTTAAGAAAAGTTTACATCCTAAAAATGGCTAAAATGGCTATAAAATTGCAATGTGGTGTAACCATTATGCAAAAAGATATTTCCCTTATACTTTGAATATGTGTGTGTACAAAAATGATTGTTATTTTTATTTTATTTTTATCACTATGGCTTGCATGGGGACTCACACCACATGACTCCTTTACATAACCTTGCCTTGTCATAAAAGGTATTGATATTTATTTATTTGATATTTAAGGACTTATTGACCTTGGTAAATGGTCGTGAGGTTCTGCAGTTTTATTTTTATTTTATATAACCGATAGAACAAAGAATTAAGCATCATGTCATTGACCCAATAATAGAATTTAAATATTGGCCGAACTATCTCTTTAAGAAGTAATCACACAAAGTCAGGCATGCACAGAGAGGCAGAATGGCTTTCCCAGCAAGAGACGTTCTGCTGAAAGCTCTCAATGGAGATTTCCTGGCTCTTGCCTTAAGGCTGATCAAAGTTTGCGTGCTTCGATAAAAACGTGGGTATGGATGAATACAAAAAGATGCTAAGAGGAGTATCAGTCTATTACAAATCTCTCTCACAGTTAGTGAAGTCTGCAAACACATGAGAGAGTTGAATAGCGTAATACAATAAACATCTATAAAAAAAATTCTAATACAGGCGATACACTTTCCAGAACCTCTGGTGTGACACGCAATGTGGAGTATCAACACACCAACCGCACAACTTCCTCTCCGGGTTGGCATGAAGCTGCCAGCGTTACACTTCCCCTGACCACACTGATACTTAGGTAGAATGTGTCAGATATAACACTCACTAACTTCACCATTATGCCGTCCTGTGGACCACCACAGTGTGGAGAAACGTCGCTTGTCTGAATAACCTTTAGCCTCAGATGACAAGCATTATTTGGGTCTGATTGGAGGGCTGACGGACAGCTAAAAGGGAAAGGAGGGGGTCCCCACCTGAACAAATACCTGTATTTATCCGGCCTAAATAGCAGCATTTACACTGCATGATTACTGTGTACGTATAGACACACACAAGCACATACGGTCATTAACATTCTGACATATTGTCATTTGAGTCTAACACTCCAATCCATCACATGCTTAACAACCTCACATCTCTAAAACACACATATACACACCCAGCTCATTTTTTAAAGGAATAGTTCACCCCTAAATTAAACTCACATTTTCTTTATTGTGGGAAGAAACTCTTTTTCATACAATGAAGCTCCAAAATCGACAAATAACAGCAAAAACAATAAACTTCCATTACTATCCATTTCCTCACATTTGTATTACAAAGTTTTCAGGAACCATCCAATAGCTTTGTGAGTAACAGACCCAAACTGAAATTGCTAGAAATATTCCCCTCGTCTGTCAAATCTAATTTGCGTTACCTTATATTCAGGTTCACAATACCTGGAATAGTTCACAAGTTATATGAGCTACTTTTTCTGGACTTTTTGTCATACTTGGTGCTTGACAGCCCCAATCTCATTCACTTTCATTGTATGGAAAAGAAGAGCTACTGTAGGATATCCCGCAAAATTACTCTTGTTGTGTTCCACAAAAATGACATGAAGGTAAGTATAAGATGAGAGAAGTTTAACTTTGCAGTAAACTATTCCTTCACTCTAGCATTTTGAGCAAAAAAAAGATGCTAACAACATTAGCATTCCACTAATAATAGAAAACCTGCACTCATTAACCGCCAAAAAACACAGAGACTGCAAAGGTTCTCTAAATTAACTTTTGAATAAGTATTTCACAACCATTAAAAAGTATGTTCTATGTAGTCTAAATGCGTGAAATCCGGACATACTAGATTTGCCATGTTGTCACTGTCATGTGGACTACCAGTGTTAGCATCACTTCACTGCCATTCACAACTCCTCTCCCATGGCCTCATGGGATAGTAAAGTGTCAACTGGATGCACATTACCATGAATTTGTACATACTACTCATTTCACATACTGTTTTTGCCTACTTTATGCATACTAGAATGCAGCCAGAGTTTGTTCCCTTTTGGTTCAGTGTAATATTAAAATATAAGGGAATTTAGTTGGTAAAAAAGGATTTACATTATTGTGGTGGAGAACAGCTACAGCTCAGCTCTGAGCCACCATTCAGAGAGCGGGAAACAGAGAGCGGGTCAACTCTCTACGGGCCAGTCCCGCTGCACATTAAAACTCAGCGAACAGGAAACAGCCTTAATTAAGAGCTCAACCTGGCCAACAGGAAGAAAGGCGCCTTAGACGCTATACAGGTTCCCTGCCAAACTCGTTCACCTGCTCCTCAGCGAGAGAGAAATAAAGAATGTGTCAACAGAGAAAAGAATAAACCTGTTATGAAAGTAGCAAATTATCAGAACAGACAAAAACTTTCCATACTCCCAGAAAAACTGCTCATGTGGGTGTACATCAAGTGCATGAATGTCTGTGACCGTGTGTGTGTGTGAATGATGTACTATATATTTTGTATTAATGACAGGCTGTCATTTCAGAGGGAATAATAAGACCCCTGGAGGGTGAGGGGTGGGCATACAGACACACTCAAACACACACACACACACACATACACAGTGCAATTCTGACCCTCTCCTCTCACATTACACACACTGTCTCCCTGTTCCAACATGACATCACTCCTCCCTTTCTATTCCTCATCGTCTTTTCCCTTTCAGCAGAATCCTCCACTATCTTTTCTCTCTCTGAGCTAATAGACACCAAACCCAACATCACTGACGTTACTAGAGAGCCTCGAGTCTAGAGAGTTTAAGAAGTTACTCCATTCTCTCCTTGCATATAGGGTTATAACATCACAGAATAATCTAAAGTTATGCATTTACAAGAAGTACGGTACATAATGAAATCTTGAACAGAATATAGGTGCATTACTCTTGAAACACAAGGAGAATTTCTGTTTAAACCTTTTCGTAAAATGATTGTTGTTGGAATTTTCACATACAATTCAGTGCAACCATTCATGCAAGAAAAGTTTTGAGAATGATTTTCTCATTCAGCTTTTTTTAACAAATGATGCCTAATCCTAGAAGATTGTAAATTATAACCTAGACTTATGCAATGTATTTCAAAATAGAATCTAAGAGAAAATTATTGAAGAATGCAAGATTTTGTCTAGACGTTTCTACATTTTAGGAAGTGATGTTCACTGCATTCTAAAAGAAAGAATCTAAACGAAAAGTATTGAAGAAGTTTTCTAGATTCTTCTTTTCTAAAGAATAATTTAGGAAGGAAGTAACTGAATGAATTTTAGAAGATTATAGTTTCTGGCTGGTTGACCAACTGAAACCTGGTCTAAAGTCAATGGCGCAATATTATTTTATTTGTTATTTAAAGGGCACGTTAGTAATATGCACCTATAGGCGGGTGCACAGCGCGCATACACTCTGCTTATTACAGGATTACGATGTAAAAGATTAATATTGTGTATATAAAGATATGGTGGAATCCGGCTTGTCCCGTAGATGGTCTGCTGGTGTGCTTTAAGCTCGCGCACAAGCAGATCCGTTTCCTCTCTGGAGAAGCGTTCAGTCTTTCCGCTTGCAAATTCTGTCATGTAACTAGCGAATCTGCCATGGCGCGAGCGCAACTGGCATTTAAAGGGAATGGGAGATGAGACTCTGATTGTTTTTTTGCACGCTACGCCCAAAACACACCCATTACTCATTAATAGAATAGGGACAACCCCCATGCGCCGGGCGTGCCGACCATTTTTCCCGTCGATAAACTAGCAAAAGTGGATTCGAACACACCCTAAGTGCACTTACGTCGTGCGCTTTAGACCATGCACTTAGATCATTAAAATAGGGCCCATAGACACACATTCGACACATTCAAGAACAGAATTTAAAATAAACTTCTTAAAGAATTCTTGAAGATTGTAGTTTCTGGCCAGTGACATTCAACACATTTTAGACCATAATCTATAGAAATCTAGAAGATTTCTTGGATCCTTAAGTTTGTATATTTTAGATAATGCAATTCAAAGCATTCTAGAATACAAACAAAAAGATCAAAATATTATGAATTATGGATAGTTATATTTAAAAACTTTAGACTTAATAAATAGATAGAAATTCTAGAAGTTTCTTTATTCTGGAGAGTGACATTCAGTGCATTCTTAAATACATTCTAGAAGGGAATTCCAAGAATTCTAGAAAATTACAGATTCTACACATAATTCAAGCCTTTATAAACATAATATTTCAATATTCATTATTCATTATTCCACTGTAGATATAAGCATAATTACAGTAAGTTCTAGAATACAATCTACAGACAACTCTTAAAAAATCATTATAAAAGATTGTAGATTCTGGATAAACATATTCAATGTTACTGAACAAGTGTTGATATTCAATACATAATCTAACATACATTCAATACATAACATAATCTCGAAAAACATTTTGAAAAATTCTCCAAGACTCTCAATTCTGGATACTGACATTCAACACAATCTAGAGAGGAATTCATAAATAAAGGAAAATTGCACCGTAATTCAAGTCTTTACATAAACAATACATGTTGCATTCAATCTTTCAACAGCTGTCCTAAACTTATGATCATAGTAAGTAGGAGAAATTATAAAATGTAACGCTGTTTATATGCCACTATAAGTGCATTCACCCATCTCTACATGCCCAACTGAAGTGACTTCAGTGTAAGAGGCTTGACTACCACTTCAGTGAGGGAGAGAGACAAGAGCCAGAGAGAGAGAGAGAGAGCCAGGCACAGTCAGCCCACTGACTCATATCCTTCCCTTCTGACTCCACTCCAGCAATGATGTAATGCTCTTGGCTTCTTACACCCCCCCCCCCCCCCCAAACCCTCTCCCCATCTTCCTCTCTTTTTAAGTCTACACTCTCTCACCATCTCTTTCTAAATACCATGTTCTCTCTCTCTCTCTCTTACTCTTGCACCACACTAACTTGAGCAGACACTGCAGCGGCGATGGTGCAAAAACGTTTCACTTTTTTTTTCTTCGTACATTCGCTGTGTGAATGTAACCAAAACAGCCCGGGGCACGGTTCCAGCCGCTGGGAGACGGTGGTGCGGTCTCCATGGCAATGGGCCTAAACAGCGGGAGAAACAGAGAGAGGCCAAACAGCTTGCAGCTGCCTGGCGCTCCGAGTAAACACAGCACAGGACCTGCCCCTGATTTACCACTTTAATCACACTCAGAAAGAAAGAGAGAGAACGGGCTTGCCACGGGCCCAAGGACTGCAGAGTGGGTAGAATCATATGAATCTGATCAAATAAATCAAGTTGAGACGGGCCGTGAGGGAGCCTGAGTCTCATTAAAGACCGGTGAGGACGGGGCGATGAAAAAGCGCCATTCGGAGGAGGGACTTCACTGACATAGATTGAAGGGCCGCGTAAAGTCAAAGTCTGTCAATGAGAACAACGGCGAGAGACTTATCTTGGAATACCTCAGGGCAAGCAAGCATGGCACAGCTCACACAAAGCCCCAATTATGCACGGATACATCTCTCATCGCAGCCGGCTGAGAGGGAAAGACAGTGTGAGGGGGAAAAAAGAAAAGAGAGAGAGAGAGAGAGAGAGAGATAAACAGAGAGTGGTTTGGCTCAGGGCCAGCCAGTTGTTTCTTCCCATGACTGAAAACTATGCTGAGAGATTTCCAGCATGACTGACCGAGGAAGGTTTCAGGCTCCGCCCCCACCTGTCCGTCAAATTCATCACTGAGAGCAGCATGACTTGAATCCTTCCCATGGCTTTTCGATAGCACTCTTAGCCATGGGAAGGCAAAAGACACACAAAAAAGAATGGTTTTACTTCGAAAAAATTTTCAGTCAGATTTTGCTAGTAGATTTCTCAAATAATCAGCAAGAAACATCAAATAACACAGTGAATTAAACACAATTTTGGAGTAGAAAGTAAACCGACAGTAATCTTTGTTTTACCTATAACTTCAATAATCATTTTTTTAGTCTAATAGCTTTGCGAACAATTAATTATGACATTACAGCATTCAATTCCACACCAACTTCCCATTGTCAATTTACCTTGGTCTAATGAATATAATTATAATCATTGTCATTTAAAACTTGTATAATTAAAATTAAAATTAGATGCTATTCACATTCTTAATACAAGATCTTCTTGCCCTGATATTCTTCAAGCGAAATCGAAGAACAAATGATGCCATTCTGAATTAATTCTTGCCAAAACAGTTTTTGGGATTTCGTTTTGATGGTTTTGAAACGACTCACTAGTGCAAATTTTCCAGACAACTTTCCATGCTCAGAAAGTTTACAAACACAAATGTCAAACTTCTTTGTACCCTGTGCAAAGAACAAAAAAAGACTTTGCTGAGTATATTGGGGTCTTTATTGTGAATATTTCTGATATAATAATATAATTCCAAAGAAGTCATTTGGAAACAATTTTTTCAGGATCCAATCAATTCCGAAAGGATAAAATCAGATGCCACCCAACTTTTTTTTTTCTCACTGAATATCCTGTTTAATTTGTAAATATATTAAATTATGGAGAGAGAAAAATGGTGTGGATTCAAATGCTGTTTCATGCTGACTTTAAAGAGTCACAAACAGCTGTGAAACCTCAGAATGTGTATTGTCTACCTTGGGCTCCTTCACATTCTTGAAAGAATGTACAATGATATCATATTGCCATAAAATATATATCATGAAAACGGTATGTTTTCATGGCACAGGGCCATCGCATACATCAAAAGTACCATGGTATTACTCACACCACCATGATCCATGGTACCAGATCAATGTGTTTTCTAATGACCTATAGTGGGGTCCAATAGACCGAGAGCTCTATGTTTTTTCAATTATTTTAACAAATGACACTACAAATTATCTCCATAAATTTAGGCAAGTTTGTGTAAAACCTGCTGATCATTCTGGAATTCAAAAAGCATCTTGTGCTTCAATGAAAACAGGAACATCTGACCTTTTTTTACAAGTACACATGGTCACAAATTAACTTAATGCCACCCATAATGCCACAAGAGCTGAGAAGCCATCAGATTGTAAAAGTTGAAAATAAAAACGTTAAAGAACTATGACTGTAAAGACTATAGCTACCAAGAAAGACATCCTTGTGTTTAAATGGTATGCTACACAGTAGTATCGTAAATAATTAAATAATTGTATTTTATAACATTTCTTTGTTTTACTTAAAAAAAAAAAAAAAGGCAAATTTAGATTTTGAATCCCAAATTTCCAATGTGATCTCAAGACTTATGGACCCCAACGTACACCTGTCCCTGTTATTTATACCCATAAAAAAGACTTAATTAAAGTCTTTCATGTCCACCTGATCACTTGATTTTCTCTTATCCAGCACCCCAGATCCTTTCCTCTTCCCCTTCTCCATCCTTTCAAGGTCCCCTTTCCCTCTCTTCCTGTTGTCTGCTCTGAGGGTATCTCTCTCTCTCTCTCTCTCTCTCTCTCTCTCTCTCTCTCTCTCTCTCTCTCTCTCTCTCTCTCTCTCTGTCTCTCTCTTTGCAGGAGTATGTGTGCGTTTCTGCATGTGTCTGTGTGGTGGACGAGGATGACACAGTGGTGCTGGAATGAGAGGAGCAGGGCCTGGGCGTTCCTCTCCAAACGCACTATTAAACCCTACGCCGTACACAATGAGCTCACTCTAATTCAGCTCAGATGTACATCCTGCCCGTCTGTATTCTCTCTCTTTCTGTTTCCTTCTGTCCTCTGAAGTTCTTTCTCTTTCAGACATGCACAATCCAGGCATACATCCAGAAGATGCCACCCTACATGGTAAGATTATCTCAGGGTGGACGGCCACAAGTTTTGGCTTTCTCCGTGTGCCGTAATTAGCTAAAACATCAACCATAGTTTGTTTTTCCATAAGAGGGGTCACAGAGTTTAAATCCTAACAATGAGGTTCTGCGTTTTTGATCAATGTGATTGAAAGCAGTCTGTGAAGAAATCGATGACGTCTGTGTTTTGGCCCACAAGAGGAACTGGAGGGGGGTGGGGGAGGGTTTGAGAGGGCCCTCCTATGCAGCCTCGCAAAAAAACAACACTGCATGCTGCCTCGGCTAGGGTGAATCAGAGTCCCAAAGAGCAAGTATCAAGTTTTGACAGGTTGGAGGCATAAAATTGTGCATTTAATATGAGGGGGGGGGGGGGGGATAGGGATAAAATTTGAAATCAGTCATACAGTCATATTGTAAGATATGAGAAATAAATGTCCCAATTACAGGAAATAAAGTCACAATTGTTAGATCTAAAGTCATATTGTGAGATCCCTCCCGCAGGGATATGGCACCGCACATCTCAGCCGCCACTAAATCCTCCAAGCGGTCGGTGAAACTCCAACCCAGAGGCGGGCGATCCGAAGATGGATGGAGCTGCTCTTCCCCTGGAGGAGAGCCGGGTGGAGAATCTTGGTTGCATTTCTGTTCCGGCACTGGCGTCACAGCCAGGGGTACCCAAATTCTCAGTAACGAGCAGCTTCCTCTATCTCTGGGTCCCAAGAGGGCGCGGTTGGCAGTGTGCGACGCTATGCCTTGCCACAGCCCCCTCTTCTATCATCAGTGGGCAGCAGCATAGCATGCTCTTTGAGGACGCAACCAAGCCTCCTCACGCACCCCCTGCCCAATCGTGGAACCAGGGAAGTGTTGCACCGCACACTCAGACCCCACCTCGGGCCGCTATGCCGTCCGAGTTGGATCCCTTCCACCTCGCTGCCCCACTGCGGGTGTGTCTGTGGTCCCTCTGACCCCGCTTGTACGGGCTCTGGCTGGCGCTTACCAGCCCGTCTCGCTGGCTCATTCGGACCATCAGACTCGGCTATGCGAAACAGTTCGCCCAGCATCCCCCCAAGTTCAGAGGCATACGCAACCGTAGTCTACTGTATTACTGTAGTTACAATTATAAGCTAATTGTGGAATAAAGTTTAAAAATCAGACATAAAGTCATTTTGTGAGAAACAAAGTCTCCCTGTGAGATATAAATTTGCAATTGCAAGTTATAAGGTTGCAATTATGATTACAGTGTATAAATAAAGTCGTATTGTGAGATATAAAATCACAATTTAAAAAATAAATTCCCAATTGTGAAGTCACATGTAAACAACAAACTGTTTTTTTTTTATGATCTATATTGTAGATTGAGATACAGACTCAATTGCAATTAGCAATTAGCAAATCAAATAAGTATGATATTTTCAAGTGCCAGTGCTATAAAGAAAGTTGTCCTTGTGGTTAAATAGTATTTGTGGTGTTACACCCAAGTAAATTATGTTCACAGTTGCTGTTAGTAGACAGCAACAAAGAACATGCGGGTCAAAGGACAATGCTAACATGCCAGGTGAAGCATGTATGTGAATGCATTTAAACTATACACCTGTATACCAACAAAATGTACTTCAATGGTCGAAAAGCAAGTTCTCATAAAATTCAAAGGAATTTGGACATGGCCTCTCTAACGGTTGAAACAGGTTGACTGAGTCACTGCATCTCATGCTGTTGTGTTGCAGGGCACAGCTTCCTTTTCAACCACCAAAATACCCCACAATCTTCCTGTTCTTTAGGGGTGTGAAAACCAGCTCCTCTTAAGTTTAGAGGTGTGAAAACACACATGCACGCAAACTGCATACACTGCAGTGAAGTGAGTGGTTCGGGTTTGCTTGGCTGTTTGAAATTTACCTTTCAAATGGCATTAAATTCGCAGTGGAGCTACAAGAACTTCCTGCAGGCTCATGGAGGTTTGCACAACTTTTTAATAGTGCAAAATGCATAAAATAAGTCTGCACTATTTTATATATATGAGAGGAAGAATCTGTTTGAGGTGGAACATAAAATTCATAGTTTTTTTTCCTCATGTCAGCTTGGGGAATTTGTGCCTGATTCTTTAGAGATAGAAAAGGAAGTGATCTAAAGGGAGTTATTTTGGATTTATAAAGTTCTTAATTTCCATGCTAACTGTTAGCATGCTTGTTAAAGCTTATTTTGATTTTGTTTTGTTTTCTGTATCGACTGGAAATGTTTCACTGTGGATGTAACACAGGAAATATTTCAAAGGAAATTACACTGAGCAGTTTCTGGTAATCATATTTATATGGCACGAATGACAGTTTGCCTTGCCATCCATTTTGTATCTGTTATATCGGCTGTCGCAAGTGTGTTTCAACTAAAACTGTCTGTGTCAATCACCAGAGCTCAAGAAGAAAAGAACTATTGTTCTCACGTTTCCGTCTCTCCTTCAGTGTGTACGGCCACCATTCAGACACAAGTTAGATTTAGGATTCGCCGTTACCAATGTTCTCCAAGCCCTGGACTCTCTTATCACTTAGTCAAAAAGGTTGAGCCCCCCTTACAGTGTTTTATCTCAAGCGACTATGTCTAACATATTTAACACTGACATGACTCAGGAACAGATGTTAGTAATTTACATGCAGCAAGCATTCAGATCATTTAGATCACCCTTTCCCCTTTGAATAGCCATGACATTCAGATTCCCTGTGCTCTGTCTTTTCATTTTTCCTTTTTCTGTTAGTCAAGAACGGTCCAGGTTCAACTTTTTTTGTCAAATTGCCTCTCTGAGGGTTTCCAACCCCCTTTATACCTCTCTGAGAGACGGTATTCCCTCCTGAAAAGACCAGCTGGTTCATGATGGTTAGTGCTAGTCTACCAGGTGAACCGGCACACTGTAGCCATGCAAAACTTAGCTAGTTAAAGAGCAGGATCTTTCTGATAAAACTTGTTGACCAAGCGTAATCTAGTTAAAGGAAGAGTTCATTCAACACATGAGACTCAGATATTTTGATAAGAGGGTGAGTAAAAGAAAAAAAACTATCCCTTAAAAATATACAGTATATTAGCATCCGATCCTGGGGACTAGCATTCAAAACACAACATATGTCTGCCTTTTTAGCGGGGCTGTGAATAAAGGGGAGAAAAAAAGCAAAAAGGAACACTGGGAGAATCACAGGAAAAGTTGGGGGTTGAGGGTCCTTGGGTTTAACAGCTGTGGGCCCCCGCCTGAGCCCTGTTAAGCAGGCAGACTTGAGGAAAGCCAATCTTAATTGATTCCAAGCCTCCAAAGCTCTTCAGCAAACATGGCGGAGCAATGAAAATGACTTGTTATCCTAATTCAATGGATGCTGTATAACTCTGTCAATCTTCACATCTCAAGAAACCCAGAAAGCAGATGGACCCTGGATTAAGCTTACTGCAGTCGTTCACAATCACTGTACAGTTAATTACATTTGTAGAGATGGGGAGAGGGGGGCGGGGGTGGGTGGGGGCGGGGGGTGTTGGGGGGGGGGGTGGGATTGGGCAGAATAAGAAATCTTGTTCTATAGTTGTGTGTGTATGTGTGTGTGTGTGTGTGTGTGTGTGTGTGTGTGTGTGTGTGTGTGTGTGTGCGTGAGCGCGCGCGCGTGTGTGTGCACGAGCGCGCGCGCGTGTGTGTGCGTGTGCGTTTGTGTGTGTGTGTGTGTGCGTGTGTGAATGTCATTCTAATTCTGATCATTTAACCATATTTATCTCAAAAATGGGAACACATTATTAGAAAGCAGAGGAGCTGAGTAATCGCCACAAAGAAATCTGCAAACAATGAGACACATACAGTAGTTGAGTGGATTGTGTACTGAATGAATGAACCTCATATAACATTCATTCAACAGGATTATACTTTATTTTACAGTATATGTGTACTTACAGTGTACTTGCCCAAAAAAGTACTGCAAATTTAAGGTAACTACATGGGTTAAGGGCAGGTTTAGGGGGGTTCAGGATTAGTATCTAGTTATATAACTCAGTTATTGTAATTGCTATAATAAGTACATAGTATGTACATGCTGAACAGGACTGCAAAATAAAGTGCTAACTACAATAGCCTCTAAATAGGGAGTCTTCTCAGACGAAACCATGTCATATCTATACAGTAGGTGACATCAATTCGCCATAGAAAATAGTATCATTCCGGCAACTCTGATGTAAGCCTGCCTTTCGATACACCCTTTTTAAGCCAAATTTATGATTCACCTCCCTCTTCTAGGAATAGTGTAATATTTAGACATTAACATTTCACAACAGCAGAGTATTTCTAAATCATGCACGTCAATACTGCATCATTCATGATTTTCAGTTTAATTGTGGCATGATTCTTCAGTTCAGAGCAGCAGGAAGAGAAGATTAAATGGTCTGTGGACAGAGGCACTAACTGGCCTCGATGGCTTCCTGCGGGAAGTGGAGTTTCTGTGCTGAGGGGATTGAAAGCCTTTTTTTCCTGCTGAGGTGGACATTTCCAAACACACTGATACACGCTTCCATAGGCTGACCCCCTGACCTCCACAGTCCCCGTAACAAAACAATCACTCTCACACTTGTGGAGTCCTAGGGAGTTGCAGTTTTCAATGGACATCAACAAAGATGTAACAAAAATGTATTATGAGAAGATCTTCCAAGAAAGACTTCAGAACATTAATCCAAACTGTCATCGGATGAATCTCACATGTCCAGGTCACATGACACATCCCATAGTAAAAAAAGTAATTACTTTTATGACAGTTGAGCACATTGTCCTGTCACTACCATAATCCTTTATGTTCTTTATTACAGTTAATCTTTTTTATTTATTATTTAAAGCTATATCAAAGGCAGTAAAATAAATACTACCCAGGGTTATTAGTGTTAACTAAAACTATTTATGAAATAAATAAACTTTAATTGAAATAAAAGATTTTTAAAAACTATCTAGCTGCAAAGGCAACATTTCTCATTTTCGTTTAGTTTTACTTGAAGTACTAAAATAACTGAAACAAAAAAAATTTAAAAATTAAAAAATAAAAAAAATGACAAAAGCACACAACAAAATTACTAAAAATGTTTTACTAAAATTTAAGTGAAAACAGAAAATATAAAAATAAAATCTAATTCAAAATCTTAACAAAAATATATATAATTTCACATATCCTTTGTTTGATTTTGGGGTGAAATGTGACCCATCAGTTCTTGACAGGTTTCATGAGATTCATCAATTACTTTTCGACTAACACAGCTTCTCCCAATAAATTATGCAGTTCCCATAAAAGACCAAAGACTTTATAATATCTGAGCTGCATGAGTGTCCATAATGAATGCTATAAACTGTTTCTTTACAGATGCACACCCACGTTCATGCACATGCACACCCACGTTCCAACACAAAAACAGCATGGACGTTGCATATGCTCTGCATGAATTTATATTCACCTTTCATTTCTACAGTCTGAAACACAGCAGAGCATTCATAGCAGCTGGCAGCATTACTGCCGTTGACCCATGCAGTAACTCTTGTTACAAAGCTCTTGTAAGTATTGTGCAGACGCTGTACAAAACAAACGAAAAATCAGTGCTTTTTTTATAACTCATTTACAGTTCTGTCAGGACCACTATCGTCAAATACGATTGACAAGTAGCATACAGTTTGGATTGGGGGTATCCTGCGCATCCATGCAGCTTAGCATGGATAAGAGCAGGGAGAGCAGCAATAACCCCCCTTAGGGTAAACAGAATAGAACCAACATGAATGTATTGCAGATATCATTCATTCAAGATTTTAAAGTACAACATAATTCGAGAATTTATTCTGATTCAAGGGGAATCAGAATGCCAAATCCTGACTGGATGAGAGGTGGAGCTGGGGATGGAGGAGGGTAATGAGCTCCTGAGAAACGCGATAGCTGCTGATAATACTGAAGGAGCATATGTATATAGTGATAGGCGTCATTTTCCTATTGGTAGAGAATAGGTATAGCTATAGGTATAGCTGAGAGTCAGCTGATGCGAGCTTGACTAAAGTGACCTGCCAGAACTGACGCTACGCTTAATATTTACTAAACTGTTTAACAATCTTTGATGTCTTATAAGGAAAGTTAATGCAGCAAAGAAAGGAGAACTAACTAGTTTCAGCAGGTCTCTTATCCTCTCTCTCTTTCTTCGACTGTAATTCCATCCCTTTTCCAGAACAAATGGACTGTCAGACCGTCAATCAACTTGATTGACAGGCCTTTCATCCAATATTCACACGCTGTCCAATCTGGGCACCTACCCCACTTATCCTGTCTCACCATTGGCATAGAGATATGCAGTATGCCTTCATACACTTCATAAAAATAATCAAACACATGAGATTTTATGCAGACATTAAGCAAAGTGTGTTATTGATTTGCCTCCAACAAATAAGATAGTAGGTTCTGAAAAAAGCACCCATATATCAACTTGCTAAGTGACAGTTTTATCATGAAACATCTTGTTTATGAAAATCTGGTGTTATGTGCAATAAATCCGTGATTTTGGAGTCAGCTGCAGAACTGAGCCTCTAATCTTCATCCTAAATCTCCACCACTTCTGAAAATGATACTGTCCTCTCCCTGCGGCCCATCATGTGCTTGAGAGTTTGTTTCGGGTGGTGATTATACTGCAGACGTTCTGATGCAACAAAGAGACGGAGAATAAGAAAATTCCATTCCATTAAGAAAAAGGGTACAAGACTGTTGGGGAGAAAAAGAAAGACGGGTCAGTAGTGGGATGTGTTTGCGTAAGAGGGGCGTCATCCCAAAAAGCTGATATCCCCACCAGAGCTGCACCACTGATGTCATCACTGTGGGACACACCCAAGCTGGCTACATGACACGAAGAACTTTAAGAGTCACTGCAAGGACAACTGGAAAGATTCACAACACAAAATGCACAGAACATCCAAAGAGTGCTACAATCGTTCCAGGAATGTGAGCCCTTTGAAGGACAATTTGCAGATTGCAAATTTGCTTACCCCAACTATAAGAATTGTTTGAGCATTAAAGGGGACCTATTATGCAAAATTCATTACATGGTGTTGAACATAAATGTGTGTCGGCAGTGTGTGTACACAACCACCCTAAATGCAAAAATACACCCACTCCTCTTTTTTTAATCCCCATAATCATAAGCAGTGTCTCAGAACAAGCCGTTTGCCGTTTCAATGAAATGTGACGTCACAAATGCTTAGGCCCCGCCCACGACTGCTGACGGACTCTGCCCTATTAGCATTAGCATAAACCCCGTCCTGAATGAGCTGTACACAGTCCGCCATGTTTATCTCCTCGCCAGAGAATTTAACAGCAGCATTCAAGTAAGAATTTTGATTTTCTGTTTTCTTTTGTAGTTTGATTAATATTTACAGCATATATATCAGTAGGTACTGTATATTACACTGCTTTCACTTTAATACACAGATCTAATATACACATGCGACTTCTTTACTTGCTGTTTACATTCACAGACATAGCCAGCTGTGTTTATGTGAATTTTGTGTGTTTTGACATACCCTTATGACTATTTGATAGTTTTAGTGCAATAAGATGTGAAAGAGAACTTAGTTTGATACTCAAGGGACGTGCCGTCTAACAGCCAGCTTTCTGTGTGTGTGGTTTGGATGTGTGCACTCAGAAAACCATATATCAGAAGTTTAGGCTGATATGGCTTTAAAACACATGCAGATAATAAACTTTCATGATGATGAAGAATGCAATGTCACGTGAGCGTGACCGCGATAGAGATGATAATCAAAACCAAACGTCTCAGGCTACGTATGTAACCCTGGTTCCCTCATAGGGAACGAGACGCTGCGTTTGAGACGCGGTGGGAACGCTCTGCGTGATTGCGTCATGAAGCACGTGTAAAATCAGTCCAATGGAAGCCCGATACGTCATAGGTGACGTCATAGACCAGGAAACTATAAAGCACCCTTGCAAACAGACCGCGCCAGCTTCTGAAAAGTCTGAAGCAAGTCGATCAGGGTATGCAGGAAGTATGGCAGGCAAACGCAGCGTCTCGTTCCCTATCAGGGAACCAGGGTTACATACGTAACCTGAGACGTTCCTTTTCAAGGGAACTCGAGCTGCGTTTGAGACGCGGTGGGAACCCCATACCCACTACGCCATAGTGACAAATGCCCGTTCTGTATGAAGTCCAGCGCACACTAAGAAGCAAGCAACCTCGCCCCTGGAGTGGAGAGGTCAAGGTCATAAAACCTGACAAATGTATGCGGAGAGGACCATCCTGCCGCATTACAAATATCAGGAAGGGAAACCCCCGAAATTAAAGCCGTAGAGGCCGCCATACTCCTAGTAGAATGGGCCCGTACAGCCATAGGTGAAGGCTGACCGGCCGCTTCATAAGCTAATGAAATAGCCTCGACTATCCACTTGCTCATAACCTGTTTAGATGCAGGGCACCCTCTTCTGAGCGACCCAAAACATACAAATAATTGCTCTGACTTACGCCACAGGGCAGCTCTGTGAACGTAGGCATCCAATGCCCGAACTGGACATAACAGGTTCAGTTGTTCCTGATCTGGGGTATTAAAAGGTGGAGGATAAAAGGCCTGCAGCACTATTGGGCCCCCAACATTAACTGGGACCTTAGGAATATAACCCGGTCTAGGGTATAGAAATGCTTTCACCATACCAGGTGCAAATTCCAGACATGAAGGAGCAACCGACAAGGCATGCAAATCTCCAGTTCTCTTGATAGATGAAATAGCAAGGAGAAATAACGCTTTCAAAGTGAGGAACTTTTCTGAAACCTCTTCAATAGGCTCGAAAGGAGCCAGAGCCAGACCTTCAAGTACAATGGCTAAATCCCAAGCCGGTGCTCTAGAGTGCAGTGCAGGTCTCAACCTCAATGTACCATGGAGAAAACGAGAAATCAGAGGATCTCTCCTAATAGAAGTACCCCCCAGAGGGGTATGGCAGGCCGATATAGCCGCCACATAAACTTTTAAGGTGGAAGGAGATAATCCAGCAGAGAAACGGTCTTGTAGAAAATCGAGAACTGAACCAACAGGGCAGTTAACAGAATCTAACTGACGCTCACCACACCAGGTGGAGAATAATTTCCATTTCAGCGCATACAGTCTTCTCGTGGAAGGGGCTCTGGAATGGAGAATGGTCTCAACGACCTCAGTCGAGAGACCGGATTCTATGAGCCTGGCCCCCTCAGAGGCCAGGCCCACAGTTTCCACAACTCCGGCCGAGGGTGAAAAATCGTGCCCTCTACCTGGGACAGCAGGTCCCTCCTGATTGGAATCTCCATGGGAGAGCCGTTCAGAAGAGACACCAAGTCCGAGAACCAAACTCGAGTCGGCCAGTAAGGGGCTATTAGTAGCAGACGGGCCCCTTCCCGGCGAACCCTCTCCAGAACCCCCGGGAGCAACGATATCGGGGGAAATGCATACAGGTACAGCCTCGGCCAAACCTGCACCATCGCATCCAGTCCGAGAGGAGCTGGGTGCGTGAGAGAGAACCACATGGGACAATGAGTTGTATCTGAGGATGCGAAAAGGTCTATCTGAGCACGACCAAATTTCTCCCACAGGAGCTCCACCACCTCGGGGTGAAGTCTCCACTCCCCGGGCCTCAGCCCCTGCCTTGACAGTATATCTGCTCCCACATTCTGACGCCCCGGAATGTAAACTGCTCTGAGAGATAGCAACTTCCCCTGGGCCCATAGGAGGATCTGATGGGCCTGCTTGCAAAGGTGACGTGACCTCAAACCCCCCTGATGGTTGATATATGACACCACCGACGTGTTGTCCGTACGAACCAACACATGATGGCCTCTCAGGTCTGGCAGGAAATATTTGAGAGCTCGAAATACCGCCATCATCTCCAAGCGATTTATGTGCCATGACAGTTGATGGTCCTGCCAAAGACCTTGCGCCGAGCGGCCACTCATGACCGCCCCCCATCCCGTGAGGGAAGCATCCGTCGAAAGCGTGACGCGTCGACAAGAAGCCCCCAGCACTGGGCCCTGGGCGAGGAACCAAGGTTTCTTCCACATGACCAAGGCACGAAGGCATAGCCGCGTGACCTTGATCTTGCGGAACGGATTTCCCCTCGGAGAAAACCCCTTGGTTCTGAGCCACCACTGCAGGGGTCTCATGTACAGCAGGCCAAAAGTAATCACGTTGGATGCTGCTGCCATGAGTCCCAACAGTCTCTGAAACTGTTTCACAGTGAGTGACTGGCCTAGTTTTACATTTTTTACGGCTGTGAGAATCGCAGAAATCCGAGCAGGAGATAGACGTGCCTGCATTGTGGTCGAATCCCAAATTACACCTAAAAAAGTGGTCCTCTGAGCAGGGAGGAGAACACTCTTCTTGATGTTGAGCCGCAACCCCAACTCCTTTATGTGAGACAGAACGACATCTCGATGCCGAACTGCCAACTGCTCTGACTGAGCTAAAATCAACCAATCGTCGATATAATTTAATACGCGAATGCCCTGGAGTCTCAAGGGAGCCAGAGCAGCATCCACGATTTTTTCTAAAGGTGCGGGGTGATAAACCTAGGCCAAACGGTAGAACCCGATACTGGTAAGCTTCGCCCCCGAAAGCGAACCTCAGGAACTTCCTGTGATGAGGATGGATAGATACATGGAAGTAAGCGTCTTTCAGGTCTATTGTGACAAACCAGTCCTCGGACTGAATCTGTGATACAATTTGCTTGAGTGTGAGCATCCTGAACTTGAGTTTCTGAACTCTGCTGTTTAACTGGCGCAGATCTAGAATAGGATGCAACCCTCCATCCTTTTTCGGAACAATGAAGTAACGGCTGTAAAACCCTGACTCTCTGCTGGGAGGAGGCACCCCCTCTATCGCTCCTTTTTGAAGAAGTGTCAGAACTTCCTGCTCCATAACCAGAGCCTGCTGTGAGTCCACCACTGTGGGAAGGACCCCTTGAAATCTGGGCGGCCGAGAACCGAACTGAATTCTGTAACCCTTTTCTATTATGTGCAGGACCCATAAAGAAATATTTGGCAGACGTTTCCACGCAGCCAGAAATTCTGATAAGGGAACCAGTCTCTCGAGACTGGCCTCTGGATTTGATTGAACAATCATTTCGGCGCCCTGAAGCGGCGAACCGGCAGGGAACAACCGAACTGACCGTTCTACAATCCTCCTCAGAGGATTGCATGGGGACGCTGACACATCGGTGCCCTGAAACGGCGAACCGGCAGGGAACAACCGATGTGGCAACGCTGCGACTCTCCTCGGAGAACCGCCCCCCGGAGGGCGCCAAAGAGAAACGGTTCCTCGGAATCGTTCCTCCCTGGAGGGGACCACCCTCAGAAGCCTGGCACACTCGGCGTCAGGACTTCTTCTTAGTCCAGGCTCTCTTGGAGATGACAGTCCTCAGATCCTGTCTGCCCCCAGCAGGCCTGGACTGCGAACGCCACTCGGGAACCCCGGATTGTGGAGGAGCCCGAGCAGCAACGCTCTGTTTCTGCTGGTATCTGTGTGCGGAGCTCGTAGACGGACGAGGCTGCTCAATCTTTATATTGCGTGCAGCCTCGGGGACACTGGACCGGCGAGGAAGAAACCTCTGAAACGCAGCCGCTTGTTTTTTATTTTCTTGAAACCTATCGACAACACAATTTATAGCATCGCCGAACAGACTTGTAGGAGAAACTGGTGCGTCCAGAAGAACAGATCTATCTTTATCTTTAATCTCAGAAAGATTCAACCATAAATGACGTTCCGTGGCCACCAGGGCTGCCATAGAACGGCCCACAGATTTGGCCGTCTCCTTGGTGACCCGGAGAGATAAATCTGTTGTGCGACGTAATTCTCGAATTACATCAGCACTAATTTCCTCACATTCATCTATGTCCCTCAGCAGGTCAGCCTGACAAGCTTGTAATATCGACATTGTATGTAAGCATGCCGCAGCCTGACCTGCTGCCGAATACGCTTTACCCACCAGCACTGATGTATTTTTTAAAGGTCTGGTGGGTAACGTCGGGGCTTTCAGTGATGACGCTGACTCGGGGGAGAGATAGCTCGCAAGCGTCTCTTCCGCACGAGGCATCGTCAAATAACCATAATTATCAATACCTCTAACTTTACTGTAATTACTAGTTTGAGGATTATGAACTCTGAAAGACGCCGGTTTATTCCATGATCTGGACACCTCAGTGTGGAGATCAGGAAAAAACGGGAGTTCCCGACGAGGAGGTCGTGATCTAGATGGTAAATAACGATCATCTAGAAGACTCTTTCTTGATTCAACATCAATATCATCAGCTGGCCACTCAATATTTAATTTAGTAACAGCACGAGATAAAACCTCCATCAGCTCCTCATCAGCAGGGGTATGAGCTGGCGAAAACTCAAATTCCCCCATATCAACGACATCCAGTTCCTCAGAACTGGATAGCCGCAACATTGGTGCCTCAACCTGGGGAGGAGAAACCGCAGAGCGGGCTCCTTCCTGGGCTGGGACACCGGAACCAGCAGGTAAGGGCTGAGAAAGGGCTGGGCCCGTCTCAAACCCCGCTACTAGATCCATCTGTGAACCCCAAGATGCACGCCGCCGCTGTGCCTCGGCAGCAGCGGGACCCGCACCACGGGGAACACGAACCGAACCATCCTCCTCAAAGAATGCCCGGCGGGAGCGGAGAGTTTTCATGGACAAACTCATGCAATGCTCACAGTCAGCCCCCTCGAGGACTGACTGGGCATGCTCTACTCCCAAACAAGCAACACACATCTGATGTGTGTCCCCACCCGTAATGAAACGAGGGCAGGGAACAACACAACGTTTGTAATCTTGCTTGCTCGCCATCATGAGATATATATAGCAATATGATCGTACAGACAACAATAAATAGACAAGGACAGAATCACAGAGAGTGCTTGCTGAAGACAACAGAAGCTGGCGCGGTCTGTTTGCAAGGGTGCTTTATAGTTTCCTGGTCTATGACGTCACCTATGACGTATCGGGCTTCCATTGGACTGATTTTACACGTGCTTCATGACGCAATCACGCAGAGCGTTCCCACCGCGTCTCAAATGCAGCTCGAGTTCCCTTGAAAGGGAACAGAAGTTTTGTTAGTTTTTGGCAGAGTATTCCCAGGCACGAGCTGTAAAGGCTCCGCCCTCTTCTGGAAAGTGGGGTGGGGGGGAGCAGCAGCTCATTTGCATTTAAAGAGACATGCACGAAAACAGCATATTTTCCTTCCACTCAAAAATGGGAATTTAAAATATTGTATAATAAATGATCTGTGGGGTATTTTGAGCTGAAACTTCACAAACATATTCTGGGGACACCTAAGACTTATATTACATCTTGTAAAAAGGGACATAATAGGTCCCCTTTAAATAATGGTTTGCTGATCAAATGCCTTCAGATCTTCGATTTCAATTAATGTTTTTGAGAAGCATTTCTATCATGTAGTCAGCAATGTGCTTTTTTAATTGGGTAAAAGTGCGTGAGAGTGTTGGCAAGTGCAAGTGAAACACCAGAACTTTGAATGTGTGAAGTGCGAACGATCACTGCACTTTGACCTAATCTAGTCTCTGGGTCTAATGTCGTTTTGAAAGTCATGCAAGTTTGGAATGACATAAGGCTGAGTAAATGATAACAATATTTATTTTGGGATGAAAACACTCGCCAACACTCACACACACTTTTACCCAATTAAAAAAGCACATTGCCCCACATTGGGTGTTTAGATAGTATACTCACTAGAATGTGGGATCAATTACTATTTCACCCCACACAAGGACAGCTTTACAGAAACATTCCAAAACCTTTCATAGCGAGCACAGATACTTAAATAAAAACTTCCAATAATCCAGCTGTTGTCCACTGCTGTCAACATGACAGGACACACAAATCTGACTTAGACAAACACAGTCTTATGAAGAACATAATCACTACTCCTCCACCTTGTGCAAGCCAACTGCTGTATTCTGATAGGAGGAATGCAAACAGCAGCCTGAACCTTGGACTAATATCAAACCACCAGCCTTCGTCTATTGAACGCTGTACAGATGACTTGCAACTAACAATATTTATTCTGGCCCACGCAACAGCGGTGATGAGAGGGCGACTTACCCAATCTGTCTGTTGGTGGAAGGGGCTTGAGTGATGACCGAACTGGACTGGGGCGAGGGCAGTGCCTGCTGGATTACTATGCTGCTGTCGTGGTTGGCCATTCTTGAGTGGGTCTGCTGGTGCTGGTTAGGGCCCCCCTGCCCATGAAGAGTGATGTTCTGTTCAGAAACACAAAGGGTGGGGTGGGGTTCATGAGCACAGGGGTAAAATATTTACTGTCAATGTATTGTAACATAACTAAACTTAATTTTTTTTTTTTAAATACAAAACAAGTCAACACCCAACTACTACACAGTAAAAAAAAAATATATGATCAATGAGTTGTGACAACAAAGGCTTTTACATTGCTTTATTTTATTTATACTCATTTTTAAGTCAATTTAATGTAATTTAAGTTGAGGTTACTTAAACACCCAAGTTGATTGTACTTAAAAATTTAAGGCAGCAACTTTTTTACAGTGTAGGTGCGATCAAATGCAAAAAAACCATTGTCTATTGTGTATTTTAGTGATGTATGCACACCTCAAACAAAAGTTACTTTCAAATTTAACAGCTTTTCATATCCGTGTGACCAACTTGAATCCTTTGCGAAATCTTTCACGCTCATGCGAAATTCACAATCACGTGGATTTGATTTCGCCCATGAAAATTCGTCAAAAAGCGGAAAATGTGATCGCACATCAAGCATGTAGAACTAAAACTAGAAAACAAGGCATGAACCAGCTAACAGGGAACCTTCTCAGGTCTTTGGCTAACGTTCTGCCAAGGTTCTCTCAAAGTAATGAGCAAACATTATTCCAGTAACGTTAATAGAATGTTCATTAGTTTCATCAAATAATGTTCATCAAAGTTATCAGGTCTTTAATAATGTTCTCAAAATGTTAGCACAAAAACACCATCTATAGCATTTATGGAACTTTGAAACGTTATTAGTAGGCCGACTGTCTAGAGAACATTCAAAAGTAATATTCCCATAATATTTGCTCAATTATAAAATGGAATGATCCCTTAACAACGTACATATAACCAAGAAAAAACGTTCAGAGAACATTCAGAAATAACATGTTCATAACTTCATGTAGGGGCGGAGCTACGTGGTGGCCAGGAGGGGCCACGGCCACCACTGGTCAAGGATCGGCCCTCCTGCCGGCCCCCCAAACCTCACGGCCCCACCCCCAGTCTGAGGAGGGGGGAAATAAATGTAATTTAAAAAAACCTCCTGAACAGAAACGGTCTAAAGGAAGCTGAAATGTATGCATTTTTTTTTTTTTGTCAAGCCATTTGTCAGTTACGCTACAAGCCCCACATTAGCAACATGTTGGGTCACGCCCCCATCAACAGTGCAAGACATTACGTGCCTGCATAACGTGCCTGCATTCTGACAGTGCTTAATGGAGACTAGCAGCTAACCACTGGATACCACCGTAACTAACAGGTAAACGACGCGTAAAATCCATTTTAGACGAATGGTCTTTTTTTTCCAAACGTACGCGCCGCTGTCACATCTGATGCTACTTCCATTGATACACATTTATTATTCACAATATGGAAAGAGGAAATAAAACATAGTTTGTAAAGAGCGTGACTCAAAAATGCCATTAATGGGCTTATTCAAGTCCTCTTTTATTGTTTGAAGTATTGTTACCCATTCCGCATCTCTCACATGTGTGTTTTAACAAGGCGGGATGTGTTGCAAGATGGTGCAATATATCGGGAGAGACATGTGGGTAAGACATGATTTTGACCACTTCATAAAGTTTTGTTTTGTAGAAAGCCTTTCTAAAAAGTGAATTTCGTTTTGTATCATTTGTATCTTATTTTTAATCAGTGTTTCATCAACAAATTGCCTGGATTTAATAAATAAGAAGCAAACAATATAATCAGGACACGGAGGCGCCGGCGAGATTGCATTGCTCGTGAACTGGAGCTCGTCTCATAAATGAACCGAAACTCAACGTTTAAGCTGCCTCACAGACACGAGAAATATATATAGAAAGCTTAAAATGTCTAATTTTAAACGAAACAATTCAAAACAAAATTAGAAACCGACTACTCTCTGTTTATGTAATCCGTAAGAAATGTGCATGTCTCTCTATAGGCGAGTTAACTACTGCAGTCACTATTTCAGCCGACACTGAAAACACTAATTTATTAAAAAACAATTAAAATGTCTCCTTGCCATATTTGAAACATTCATAATCATTACTTTTAGCCGGTTCCTTGAGACAGGTTCCTTGAAACGAGACTTCAAGAGATTTCCACGACGCATGCGCGAGAATTGCGATCTCCTTCAACTACTTCAGTTAAGTTCTCGCGCGTGCGCGGCGTGGAAATCTCTTGAAGTCTCGTTTCAGGCCTACAAGGAAGAAAAGGAATAGTCGAATAAAGTCGTTATTTTTGTTTGTTTTTTCGCACAAAAAGTATTCTCGTCGCTTGATAAACTTATAGTTGAGCCACTGTTGTGACATGGAATATTTAAACATTTTCTTCATTGACTTTCTGGGCCGTCAAGTTTCATTCCCTTAGGGAGCCTATGGAGGAGTGATAAACCTCTCAGATTTAATCATAAATATCTTCATTTGTGTTCCGAAGACGAACGAAGGTCTTACGGGGTTGGTACAGCATGGGGGTGAGTAATTAATGACTTAATTTTCATTTTTGGGTGAACTAACCCTTTAAGTTTTGGCCTACAAAAATGTATAATCCCTGCATAACTCTGACTTTAACATGAATACTTACAGTGCAGCAATACTTAGTAGTAGCGCATATTATAGCACACTTAGACACACAGAATCTAGTCTCAGCCTCAGACGTCATGTCCTCGGACCACTAGCTGAACGTCTGATGCATATGGCACACTTAACTGGAAACACTTCAGGATTTTTGAAGTCGTCATCTGATTGGTTGAATTATACAGGATGTCCGGGAGAAGTGTGTGTTGCGTTCTTTAAAAGTCCGCCTGGAAACAAAGATGCCGTGAAGCCAAACTTCCTCATTAAAGAAGAATTTATCGGGATCAACTAAACGCTGATTTTCAAAAGTATGTGAAGTATGTAAAGTTCACAGCTTAGACTCTTTAAAATACGTCCAAGAGTTTTACACACCTGTCTGTTATTGTAGGGACATCGACAATACATTTTCACACACCTAAGCATGACGTGGAACAAAACGAACGATGATTACATGTCAGTCAGACGGTCTTTGGGCAGTCCTTGGCCAATGAAAGCTGCGATGGAGTCCAGACCTTCTGCTGTCAGTCTGAAGGTCTGGCTTCGCGAGACTACACAGTATCTAACTTGCCTAAAAAGGCACATCCTTTAAGCACATGAGATTCTAAACAGATTAACCAGCTTCCACATTTGATTTTAGTACACTTCCTTTAAGAAAAGCGCAACAGAATTCTCTGAAAAGGCTCTGGGCGATATCTCCCTCTCACCTGTCTTTGCCTTTTCAGCAAACGTCCTGCTACAACCTGCTGCTTGCTGACTTGGCATGGCGCACTATCCCTAAACCTCAAGTGTAAACTCCCCAGATTACCAGACACCATTAGTTTATCTACAGTACGGCTGTCATGCACATGCATACAGGGTGGTGGTCACTGAGGCCAGTCATCTTGTGACACAGTTGTGGTGCAAGTGGTAAAACAGTCATTAGGGTCGAAGTTGTTTACATTATTGTCAGACCTTGAAGAAGCATGAAAGAAACACCCGCAATAGTTTTGTTATCGTGACGGCTTCACGATTACCATCCCAATTATCATTTTGAAATATGCATTTGAAAAACTTGAGAAAGTTTCTTTAAACTTCCTAAATGGTTTATTAGGTAAAAAATCTGCTTGTATGTGTGGAGGCAAATGTAAAAAAGCAGCACAATTTGTTCAATATAACAACATTGGTCAAACAGTTCAGTGAATTTGGAGTAGTACTGCCTATAGAATGTCTAAAGTGGACTATTGAAATAAAGTGTAACCCATATTTTTGTTAGGTTGACCGTCATTTAAGACGCTTTCAATAGAAACTGACAGCAACATTAACATGCTGCTAAACTAACAGAGCAATACTCAGAGCATAAAATATATAGCACACACAAATACTGGGTATTAGGGGTGTAGCGGTTCAAATTACTCACGGTTTGGTTTTTATCACAGTTTCGGTACGGTTCGGTATGTGCTATGTTCAGAAGAAAAATAACTACTGTCAAATAAAAATAAAGAAAATAAGAACAAACGATCAAACTACAAGCAACAGGACAAATAAATACAACAGAGCAAAGATCCAAATAAAATAAACAGTGCTTTTCAGGTTTTTCCGGTATCTAACAGTAGTTTTCAGTTAGGCTACGGAACTATAATGGTAATCAAATATTGCATATAAACAACATTGCATATAATCTTCACTGTATAAATTAAATAAAGATGAATCATTATTAAAGTTACAAAAGCTATTTAGGCAAGAGCAGTGAGTGATTTCCTTGTATTTTGTTGTAAGTTAACATTAAAAAACACAGACAGTATTAATATTATGCTGCTGTCACTTTAAGTCATAATATATGGATCCAGTACACTGATGCTGTACACATGCACTGTCTTTCTCGACTGTTTACATTCACTTCTTAAGACATAACATGCTATGTTTGCTAGGATACTCGCCCAGACAGGCATGACTTGTGTACTGTCTGAGACGTGACTTCCCGTGTGCGCACTTCGGATGAGTGCACACACAAATCTCCCAGCGTGCGAGCGTGTTCTCTTTTGCATCTTCTTGCCTTTGAATGTTCAAATTGGCAAGACTTAAATGAGTTTAGTTCAAACACAGAAAGAATGATGTGTGCGCAGTAGTGATGAAGGCGTATGACTGGGCATTTTAGAGCATACAGCACTTGCATTTAACAAAGTTTAGGGGAAGCCAGAAATGCATATCCTTCAACAGAAACATACATTAGCCTAACTCTGTCTGTCTGTTTTACGTGTTGTTATTTTCAACAAACCATATTATAAGTGCAAGTGGTGGGTGTACAACGGTACAGTTCGATTTTTTTACAGAGAACCGTTACACCCCTATACTGGGTATATTAATACATGCTTAAAATCTGTTGAAAATTCTGTTTGGTGTTGCAGAAATGACACGACTCGCCTTTAACATGGAGCAAGAAAAACAGAAATAGCTATAGAAGTTCTATTCCAAAGCCTATTGAGCTGCATCCCAGCGTACTGCCAAGTAAAGAGCAACTAACCATCATGAAAGCAAATGTAACTGATCTGAGACGCTTTCAATAGAGTCTGACATGTTGCTAAGCTAACGGCGCAATAGTCTAATTAGTATAAAATATATAGCACACACAAATACAGGGTATTTTAATCGATTTTTATTCTTTATTCTTTATTCTTATGTGGCAGGAGGCAGAATAAAACAGTTTAGAGAGATTTTTGCTAAGCTAAGTTGCTTAAAGTTAGTTAAAGTCACTATGTTTGCATACTTACGTAAAGTATGTTTCTGGTTTTAGAATTTGAGAAATCGAGATATCTTAAGTTACCATAAAGTTTCCTACATTTTGGAAAAGCAACTTGCACCAGAAGCAAGACTATGATGCCCTAAAATACTGTCAGACGTGGAATTGAAGAGCATCAAGAGTGTGTGATTGTCTGGGTGATATGCGATATCCAGACAAACAGCGCTCTTTATGAACCCAACTGTCAGTCTGAAGCTCAGAAGCCAAATCTGATCTCTGGGTGGATCTTTACCTGCTTCATGTGTGTGATCTTCGGTGCGTTACTGTTATGGGCTGATTGTGACAGACGCTGTTAGCATCACAGCTGCGAGACTCACACCATAACCTCACCTGTTTGCTGTCCTCCTCCTCTTGAGCCTTGCAAAACTCCTGCTCGATGGAGCAGTCCAGCTCGCTGAAAAGACCCACCTCCTCACAGTTCTTCAAGAAGCGCGTTGGGGTCGGCGTCTGGTCTGGAAACATTCAAGCAGACAATACATCATTTATTCATAATTACACTGACAACGGAATTCACTTTATGTTAATTCACATTTTTAATTTTGTTGGGGTCATAAAATAAACAAATTAGTGTGGTAAAATATCATATATCATAATGTAAAAAAAAAAAACGTCAATAAAAGTATGAACTTCCTTTATGAAATTCATTAGTTAACATGAACCGACAATGAAAACTACTTCTAAAGCATTTATTAATCTTAGTTCGTGTTAATTTACTAATAGCCTACATTATTAAAATCTAAAGTCGTATCTGTTGAATGTACCTGAGCTACATGAACTTATAATGACCAATATGATTAAAAAACAATACTATAACAAATGTATTGGTCATTGTTAGTTAATGTTAGTTTCCTGTTGTTATGTAATTCCCTGTCATGCTGCGTTCCAGTCCACTTTTAGACACGCACTTGCAAACTTCCCTAAGCACTTCCCCTCAGGGGAATCCTTCCCGCCATTTTGAAGTGCGTTCCACTTCGTGAAGTGGACGAGGGAAGTTTATATGGACAGACCCTCGTTCCCTCGATTTTGAAGTGAAGGGCATGACAATTTTGGACTGGAACGCAGCAATAGTCATGTGATCCTGCCATGCGTTCCCATGTCTGATGTGTCATGTCATTGTTTCATTGTTCACAGGTGTCCCTTGTCTAGTCATTAGTCCCTCATGTGTCTTTGTCAAGTATTGTTTCACTGTAACCTCTGTGGGTAAGGTCCTGTCATGTTTTGTTCATGCCATGCTTTTGTTTTATGTTTTGTCACGTTTTGTAAATAAACTGCACTTGGGTTCTCTACAAACTTGCCTTCAGTGGACCTCTTTTACATGTATTAACTAATATTTACGAATGGGACCTTATTGTAAGGTGTTACCATGAAAAAATACTTTAGTAGTTTGGCATAATATTTTATTAATACTTTAAATAAAGCAGTTTTGAAGAATTTTTGTTAAAATATTAAAAATATTTGACACCAAATCAAAGTCATGAGGAGCAACCAATAAGAAAACAGGAAGTGATATCATAGAAAGGACTGCTAAAGAACCTCATGACTGTACCTCAACGTCAATATTCTTCAAAAACGATTGTTCAGGTTGTAAAAGCTATTGTGATCAGCCCAAAAATATATATATATTTTTTTAAATAATTTGTCACATTCTGTTTTTACCCACCTTGAAAATAAATTTTAAGGGGAAAAAAAACTAAACTAAATAAATACGCTCAATTAGTGAAGTCAACTCTGCATGAACAAAATGATGTCTCTGTACACTCAACACAAGTTTGCGGTAAATTCCCTATGCAAGTTGAACCCAAGCCAAAGAGCTAAATAAAATCTTATGGCGGGACCATGTGGTCCATGGCACTAGGATGCATTTCTAGCTGCATGCCGTGTCTCTCTCCACTCAGGCTGTGATTCTGTCCTCTTCATTATTTACCCTTGTCAGAGTGGCAGATCAGATTTCTGGGATCAGCTTTGGGTTTCTCACTCGCTCCGCATTCTTTTACATGCAGGACCTTTTTTCAGTAACTCACTTGCTAACAAAGGTGCACATGCGTTCTTTCACTCACTACCTCTCGTTTGCTCAGCCTCAAACACAACCCACTGAGAAATCACACACACCTCTAATTGAGTTAGTGGTGGGACGATAATTTCTATCCGCTACTGGAACCACATAGTAACTCATTATCTTGTACTTTATCAAACCCACAATGAATATTACAGTCTAGACTGAACCGCACATCCAGGACTCGTAGAATCCCATCATGGGTTTTCAGGATCCCTGTTAGTGTCTGCAGTATCTTGATAGAAGGGGATGAATGAAATGCATATATTATAAAAAATAAGCGTGTCCAAAAAAAAATCAGAAAAGAACAGTTTAAAATGTATGTTCTTCTATTCATGGCTTCATATGTTGTTGGTTTTTTTTTTTTTTTTTTTTTTTAATTTTCAAGAATAGTTTCAGTTTAATTTACTGAAATAAAATAAAATGTCATGTGGTGTAACCATCAGTTAAAAAGTAACATTATTTTCAAAATACCGTTATTAATAACTCTAACTCAATCAATTACGTAACTCATAAATTAACTCATAATTATTTATAATACAGTTTTTCTCCATTGGTTTGGCTCATTTCTTGAAACAGAAATTACATTCTCAAAACAACATGGACAAACCTCCAAACCACTTGGCAATTGTTCACAACAGAATTGAATTTCTCATTCATTTCATCAAATTGCAAATGTCTAAGTACATGTATCAATGTCTCAGTACCTCTTTGCAAATGATTAAGGACAGGTAGCCTACATTTAGCACAATTTCCAAGTGAATAGATCTTGTTGATCTAAACTGATTGTTGATTCTCAGTCTAATGGTTGTTCGCTCCAAAACGTGTCAGCGTCATTTCATTGTATAAGTCATCACATGCACAATAGTCTGTTCAATTGTCAAAATTAGTCAAGAACATAATACCATGAATACCATATATGAATCCCTTGGAACATTTGATAAATTTATTACAGCAATTGACAGTCTGGTGAAACTAGAACTTGACTAACAAAGAAGTTTCACACATCTCAGATGACCAATCAAACAGTGTGTTTAGTTACCTGACAGGTGCTTTCCATGACTGTGAATGCTGCCAAACATGTATGTAAAGAGCTTGACCATGCATGACCAGTACAATTTCTGAACATGGAGGCACCTGGCCAAGTAAATGAACAAGGGCAACTGCCTGCTCGAGGAAGAGGAGGAGGAGGAAGAAGAAGAAGAAGAAGAAGAGGAGGAGGAAGAGGAGGAGGAGTAAGAGGAGTAAGGGTGCGTGGTGGAATAGGGGGAAGAGGCCGAGGAGCATGAAGACACCATGGACGATAGAGTACGGTGGCCAGGAGAGAGAGGGTGAGGACAGCGACCAGTGAAGAACTGTTAGTTGTGAAACTCCAGCTTTATTTACAGCACTGTAGGCTGCATATCATTTTCATTGTTTTTTGTTTGTGTGTTTCTATTACAGTATATTATGCTGTATACATTTTCTTTTTACTCAGATGTATGCAAGTTACTTTATGTGTGAATGATAATGGTTACAATTTCCTTGGCAGTATGACTGCAATGTGTGATGTCAAACCTTGGAGGCTACTCTTACCCTAAAATCCTATTTCTTTTTTTTTTTCAGTTTTATACACAATTGTATTCTGTTAGCTAGACAAAAAACAGTAGTAACCATTGTCAATAAAGGACTGGGCTAAGGTGGACATGAGGTATATTTCAATGGTCCTCTGCCATAGTGACAAAACATCTAAACATTTTGACTTGCAGTGCTTACACAATGCCAAAGGGACGAAGCATTTTGGGGGCATTGACTGTTTAAATGAGAAGGAAATTTAGTTTTGACACATGAGTGAACTGTTTTGAGAGAGGTATGAGCTTTTGCAGGTGAACCACGGTGTTGTGCTGAACTGTAAGACTGTTTTGCCAAATGATCTTAGAGTTTTGAGAATGTAATTTCTGTTTCAAGAAATGAGCCAAACCAATGGAGAAAAACTGTAAAACAAAAAGCACTTGAATATCACACAATTCCGATTCATTTTTCAAGTCCAATCTAAAGGACTTGCATCATCAATTTTGCAAAAGCTGAAATGTGATCCGTTTGTTCGGACAGTGTAGTCAATATCCAGTGTATCTACATCAGTTGCTATGGTAATGATGTAAGCATCAGCACAATGCCAAGATACTTTTGAGAGTTGTTGTCAAAGTTGTTGTCATTGAGGACAGAAAACTGAAAAATATTGCCTTTTCTTTTGACCATTACGGTGCATGAGAAAACATAAGTTATTACTGTAATTACTGCATTAAACATATTCATAAATAGTTTATTTTGTGTCTGAAACTGCTCATTAGTTCTCCCATTCGTAATTCACTAGTGAATGACACATAGTTCAATATCTGGGGCAAGAATGAGCATCTCAAATGACAAAATACATGAAATCTGATCTGACCATGCAGACTGAAAGTCATTTACAGAAATCAGATTTTAACTGGATTTTAAACCACATGGTGGATGGATGGATGGATGGATGGATGGATGGACTGATAGATAGATAGATAGATAGATAGATAGATAGATAGATAGATAGATAGATAGATAGATAGATAGATAGATAGATAGATAGATAGATAGATAGATAGATAGATAGATAGATAGATAGATAGATAGATAGAGAGACAGACAGACAGACAGACAGACAGACAGAAAGACAGTTTTGTTTTGTTTTGTTTTGTTGTAGATGTGTTTATTGGTGTTCATTAACAGATTGAAATCAGATACACCAAAAAAAAAAGGCTGACTTTTTCAACCAAGGCTGAGTAAACAACTTTGGTTACTTATTGTACAATCTCTAAATATGCACCCTGGAATCCTCCACTTTTTCATCATAGTTTTTGAGACTTATTTTCTTTTCTTCCCTCCACTGTTCCCCTTTCCCCTCGTCCCCTAAGAGGGCCAGCGGTCTAATTGATATGGAGCTCATGGTACGGGTTGATGACTGGGATTAGGGGATTGAGGCAGAGCACAGCACAAATATTATTTTAGCCACATGGCTCTGCATTTAAAACTACACCTACGCATTTGCCAAGTCATGCGTCCTGCCTAATACACCTAATCAAAGACAGACGCTAAGAGGAGACTCACACATGAGCTGTGAGTGTGTGTGTGTGTGTGTGTGTGTGTGTGTGGTCTGTCTCACCTGACAGCATGTTGTCATTTTTGATGGAGGGGAATTTGAGGGTCATCTCATGCTTGTGCCGATGAATCATTAGATGATCCTCCGTAGGGAATCTCTGGAGAACATGGAAACAACTGGTTGTGATTTAATAACATTAAATACAATAAAAAAAAGCAGAGGCTTGTTTTCCTTCCATTCTGTGTTCTTGAAAAACAGAATCTTACAATTAGTGGCTGTGAAGCGAAGTTATTTTGCCAAACTTATATTTACCACCTTGTACAACAGGACTGAGCCTTAGGCATAAACTGGCTGTCTGACTCTGAACCGATTAGAATAACAACCTTCTGATTGAAAATACCTTCTCATTATCGTAATTACATTATCTTAATTGCTGTTTAAGAGCACCTGAAAGGTATATTGTGTCTGTGAATGGTCCACATGAACCAACGTGCTTAGACTGACTGTGACAGGCCTGCTCTAACTGTGCAGCGGTTCAAAACAGGTGGATAGTGGCCCAAATGTGTGTTCTGACTGCGGAAAGAAGAGGAAAATAATGCTAAATGCAACTTAAAAAAATACATTTTATAGGATACAGGATAGAAAATGTATACTTTTAAAAAGGTTGATGACATCATAGGCTGTGCGTCCAATCAAAATATGTGTTTTGCAATATGTAAGGAGTCTATTTTTGTCAATTTGTCATATCAATATTTGTACATATTTGTAGACCTATGCAGTACAATGTAATATTAATACTGTAATATAATATTAATAATAATTCAAAGTACGATTTGTATTACTTTTGTATGATAAACAATTTTGTTATTATTTTGGGTTTAGAACTGGTTTAGTGTCAATGAGATATACTATTATAGTTTTTAATCATATAAAATATATAAAACAATAATTATATGAATATATATAATGTATTATAAATATATAAAGGTTTTTATTTCAATTTCAGTTTTGGTCATTTTGCTGTATGGTTGTCTTTTTTTCTTTTCTTTTTACGTCTATATAGTTTAATACATTTTTGTTTTAGTTATTTTTGTAGACTACATCAAGTTAAACAAAATGAAAATGAGAAATATTGCATTTATTTGATTATTTCAGGTGATTTTTGTTTCAGTTTTACCCCACTGCGAACCAGTGTAATGGTGGAGCTAGAAGAAAATACGCATTAAGAGAGAGATTATTTACTATATCTATGAGGATTCCACCTCATCCAAAGAAATACAAAGCCAAGAATCTTATAAAGACTCAGTGGATTTCATTTGCCTCAACAAGATAGCATTTCACTGTTGTTGTCTATGGTGCAGTTTCACATTGAGAAGGAGCTTTCTCGAGTTACAGGACCGTTCGTCTTTGCCATTGTCTTATCAGACTCACCTGAGAGCAGCCCGGGGCAATGCACACGAACGGCCTTTCCTGCTCGGAGTTCATCACTGTCACTGGCTCCTCATATACCTGAACACAAAGCAAAGAAGAGAAATTCAAATCAGGGGCGCCTCCAGGACTCGGCAGCATAAAGACCCGCTCAGATGATGTCACTAATGTATCGTGTGCCAGTGATAGCCAACTCCGTGGTTCCCGAAGAGGCTTTGACGGAATCTCAGTGAGTATTCGGTGTCTTACGCCCTGGGAGAGGGCATTAGGAGTTGTAAAGGTTTACGCTAAAAATGACCCCTGAAGTGTCACCCTGCTCCTTCGTCGCCATGGAGCCGTCGCTGACCACAGGGTAAGGTGTAAACTATCCTCTGTGTGTTGTGCACGCAAGCGTGTGGCTAAACCCAGACACACGGCGCCGAGGTCAGGGTATCAGTGGTTAGCAACTCTTTTGACACCTAAACTGCCCTATTAATACTTCACCAGCCATGACTTTAGCAGTTTGTATTAGATGGGTCGACGACAGTTAAGAACGTCCTAGATAAAGCATAGGAACCATCTTTTCAAAATTTAGAAATGTATTCTTTGGGTTCATGTTGGTTTCACATTGTTTTGAAAAAATGTTATACAATTTATCTACAGTTTGAATGTATTAACTTAATAAATGGCATGTAGTGTAAGCATCAATGTAATAACATAATTTCCTTGTACACATCAAAAAAGTATTTTTATGATACAATGATGCAAAAAATATATATACATATATACTTCACTATACTATACAAGATAGATCATATATGCTTAATTACATAATTTCATTTAAGTATCAAAAATATAGGATTAAAAAATGTATATAAAATCAAAATATATATACTCAAAAAATATGAAAAATGTCAGTGTTGTAACTGTCCTGATATTTATAATAAAAGAATATTTTATAAGTTCATACTAATATATATATATATAATCATTAAATATTACTGTTTTCAGGGGATTTAGCCTTTTTTTATATATTATACCATCTGGATTGTATCACAACTATCCTGGCCATGTCAAAGGTCAAATGATCTGGTATTTTAAAAGACCTATTGATCTTGACACAAAGTCATGAGGGTTTTCAGAGGTCATCTTTATGATATAATTTATCTTTATGATATGATTTTCTGTATTATATTTATTATACTTATATTATTTTTTTCAAAAATATAAATTGTGCTTTTTTCTAAAAAATAACAATAAAAGATTATGTAAAGCTACACAATAAAACTAAAAAAAAAAAATATATATATATATATATATATATATATATATACACACACATACAATTTCAATTTTAAGTATTTTAAAGTAAACAATAGATCTGAAAAAAAGAGAATCATAACCCAGGTCAGTTTTAAACTCAACTGATAATGGTGAAATATAGCTGCCTCAGTTATAACTGTATCCAACAGGGTGACAATGTGCGGCAACACAGCAAACTGACAGGGTGACAAATTACAGAGAGGGCAATAAAGTGTACAAATGTTTCATTACAATGACAAAACTCTGAACTATTTCTAATGTCCGTTTCACAAGTGGTGATTACATTTCAATGGCAAATCTCTCTCTCCGTTACAGCTCACCATGAGCACTGGAATCCTTTGTTCAGTGCCATGATGCTGCTAAATGCCATGGATGAAAGACTGACAATGGAATGGTATGCCAGTCATTCAGTTTCACGCACATGGAGTGTAACCAGGCTGCTCCTCTGATGCTGATGGGACGTACTTCTCTGCTACTGTCGCCAAGGGGATAAGAGTGCGATTCTGTGGAATATATCAGGCACCAATTGTGCTTTAGTCTCATTCTATTCAAAGGTTGATGATCTATGGGAGTCTGGGTGTTTGATTCTGACTGTTCTGATTAGTCAACTGGAGCAATACGTTGTGATTGGTCAACCACCTCTAGCGTGTTTCGGAAATGTCCCGCCCCTTGCCAGGCCTCAGATTCTGTTTGGGCCTGATTATAAGATGGCAACAAATGCTTATGACTATTTTATCGCAACAGCGAAAACACTGTATTGCAAAATTTGGCTGCATGTCGTGCATCACAGGTGATCATAAACTTGACCAATGTTTCTAACACCTGCTTTGGGAATTTTACAGCACCCTTATGTAAGTTTTGTGCGAAAGAGTAACAGTATTATGGTCTACAACAGCCTAATGAGACACAGCTGTAATAGTCCATGACAGCCAGAGTCGAGTCCCCTTCATATACAGCAGCAAAACAGACTAATGACTGTGGCTACGTATTGACACACCGCTTAGACAGCTTAGACAACAAACACTTTCCAAATGTGTGGAAAATAAACACGTTCAAAATTTTGAAAGATGAAAACATTAAGAGAAAAGCATGAATTCAAATGCTTCAGGCTTGGATATACATGAGCCCCGCTGTGTGAACGCTTTCATACACGATTTGCATGTGCATTTGTTTTTCCCTGTCCGATTGGTCTAGTCAACTGTTTCCTCCCATGCAGTCAAAACATGCAAATTTGCCGTTATATTAACCAGACATCTTTTCCCTAACAGTCCGGCCTTGGGGCAGAGCCCCTCCAGGCGGCTTCTGACACGCGGCCCTTGGGAACACATGGTCTGGACAGGGTGTTTCTGTAAGCGAACCGACATCAAGAACACGTCTGCTAAATGACAAGTCACTAACACACAGCTCTCAGCTCTCAGTAAGTTGCGCCTCCAAGTCTATATCGCATCTGTCTTATTCCCCTCTCACTTTTTTCATTGTTAATTGCTATTTAAAAACGGTCATTTTGGCTGTTCGATATTCAACCTTTCAAGCGCCTCTGTCACTAGATGAGATTGAACACTTTTGCCAGAACTATTTTTGTTCAAATAAAGGGACAGATCATCTAAAAAAATTAGTCATCATTTACTCACCCCCATGTCACTGCAAACCTGTTTTACTACTTTTTTTTCACAGAACACAAAATCCTGGTAAACAAATGTGATCACCATTGACCTTCATTGTATGGACAAGAAAACACTGAGACATTTTTCAAAACATCTTAAGGGTTTGGAACAACATGAGAGTGAGTAAATGATGAGAGAATATTTCTTTTTTGAGTCAACTATTTCTTTGAGTAAATTTATTTAACGTTTTACGTCCGTAATGTGATATATTTCTGAGTGAAATTTATCGACAACTAGATAGAAATGTAGGATGGGACTTGATTTTCTTCTATCAGAAATTGATCGTATCATCTCTATTTGACCCTTCTCTGAAAAGGAAAGACGTTTCATGGGTGAAGTCATATTTCATATTTATCCAAAGCGACTTGCATTGGATTAAAGGTTTTAAGATAAAAAGTCATATACAAGTTCGGAATAAAATCATAATTTTGGATATTAGATATTGGATATTTAATTTATACAGTAGCTTGATTTATTTGAACCTGATAAAAAACATTTTATATAATTATCTGTGAATTGTACCATAGTGTCACCTGTGAAACGACATTTCTGATAAAATTTAATGTCTATATGATCATTATGAACTTTCCTTCCATCTTCGGTTAAAATTAATCCGGCTGACTGAGCGATTTGCAGAGTTCCTCATATTTTATATCAACTATAGAATTAGTTTTATCCGTTCCTGCTTCCACTGAAAATTGAACCCATGATAGTCATTTTGATGAAACCAAGCCCAAACCTTTTTTTTTCTTTGGAATAAGGTGCACAGATGAATCATTCAAAATAAAGAACCATGAATGTGTTATATGATTTAACATATTTGATTTCATGTTGACTTTAACAATACACCTTTATAGTGAGGAACATGTTTCTGTGTCCTTATCTAGCCTTAAACTTTACAAACTTCTCACCGTATCAGTCAAGATTTGAGAATGTATTGTAATTATTGTAAATATGATGTGCTCTCAAATGTTACGAGACCTGAGATAAGCCGTCTTGTGATATCATCTGGCATAATTCCAAAAACATAACCAACAGTGCAACACAATCAGACGCCTGCAGCAATATTCCATATTTCCACTATGCATGTTCTCCAACATGCGAAATCCGCACTACAAAGACTGTCATCAAATCTGTTCATTTAAACATAGGATTATGCACTTCATTCATTTTTATGAAAAATATTACCGTATCATTTCCACCCTCCAGCAAGTCTTTTAGCCACCTAAACTGCTCAATATTCCCATGTGACACAAGACCAGGTGTGAGATGTTTGCTCACCGGTGGTCATACACTGCTTGGCTTTTATTTCACCGGTGTTTTCATTTAACACAGGAAATTTCGTTACACTTCAAATTTAGAACGGCCCGATGTGGCAGCCGAGGAGGATTAGGGGACCGGAGTACAGTTTCACAGGGAACCGGTGAGGAACTTTCTTCATTTGAATTCAAACAGTGTGGTGCACAGGCCGAGGGGAGAAGGAGGGTGGTGAAGGTTACAGCAAGCACAAACTTGCACCGCAATTCAAATCCAACCTCCAACCTCCCACCCCCCGTCCTCCACAGGCCTTCGGCAGAAAAGGTTCAAGGTAGGATCAGCTCAGGGCCCGGGGCAAGGAATAAGAAACATACAGACAATGCAAAGGATGCCATATACCTCCCTTAATGAACAGACGAAGGGGCCCAACAAAGGCAACCTTCAATCACTGTCAGTCATCACATCTTCTCAAACATAAACTCACAGAGACCAAGAGAACTTCAGGCTGACTTTGATACCGGAGGTACAAACATTTGAAATATGAATGTTGTATATCGGAACGTTGTTGTTGTTCAGTGAACAAAAGAGATGGCAAAATGAAAACATGCCATTTGTGATTAAAATTAATATCAAAAACTTTTTAATTGCCATGTTATCATACATCACATATTATAACGCATTTCGAATTTTCTATAGTATGACCTATATATAAAAAAAAAAAAATATCCAAAATCCTCATTGATTCACTCTATCAACCAGATTAATTAAACTGGAGAGGGAGGGAAAGTCGTATAGACATTTCTTTCCAATACCAGTCACTCAATTTTATTAGATGTGTCGGTAACACTTTAGTTTAGGGTCCAATTCTCACTATTAACAAGCTGCTTATTAACATGCATTACTAGGATATTGGCTGTTTATTAGTACATATAAAGCATCTACGAGTGCCTTATGATTCTACATCCCTTAATCCACAATACCTAAACTTAACAACTACCTTACTATCTATTAATAAGCAGTTTAGGAGTTTATTGAGGCAAAAGTCATAGTTAATAGTGAGACTTGGACCCTAATCTAAAGTGTGACTGATATGTCTTGTTTCACAGCTGACAATATGGTGAATTTCACACATATTAGATTTAAATGTTTGCTCACTCTCATGTTATTCAGAACTTTTATGACTTTCTTTCTTCCATGGAACACAAAAGGAAACGTAGACAGAATGCAAATACTGTCAGCCTCAGTTGCCATTCACTTTCATTGATTTTTTTTTCCCGTACAATTACAATGACTGGTGCTGTCATTCATAGCATCTCTTTTTGTGTTCCACAAAAACTAATACAGGTTTGTATCAACATGAAAGTGGGTAAATGATACAGACTTCACATTTTATGTGTGAACCCGTTCAATATCCAACGACAATGTGATCGAATAACTGTAATCTATTTTAATTTTCCTCCCTGTGTGAAGATGAACTGTAGCCTACATATATGTTCCATATACGATTGTTTGCTGTACTTTCTTACAAACAAACATTTATTTTTGTTGTAATGAAAAGAACCCAGTTCAAACTTGTCAGTGGATTCAAATCTTTTAAGCATTTGGGCTTTTAGAAGAGAGTTTGCCTCGTCAGCACAAACCGCTGAAACCCTCAATATCTGGACGGTTAATCAAAGTCTGACTGGCCTGCATTATGACGTCATGCGTCGAAGCATATGCTTTCTTGTTACAGTGTAAGAAAATTAAAACGTGTGATTCAGTGCAAAGATTCAGGCGTGCATGCTTTAACTCGTCCTTTATAAAAGAGCGGACTGGGACCCCTCTGACAGCCGCGGTAGCTCTTGTCGAAACGGGAAAACACTGAGGTGCAGTAGTTTTCAGAGACGAAAGAAGTAGTTTACTGCTTGTTGATGAATGAAACAAAACAGGTTCAACGCTACAAACTAATTCTCTCGAACAGACCGCTTCAAAGGAACAATTCAGAACACTTGTGTCACAGCGCGAAAAGGACACAACATACACGCGGTGGCAAGCCATATTAACACTCATTCATTTAAACCAACTTACTAATATACAGGCTATATATTTGTTAGCCTAGTTCTTATTTCTACTGGCAAGTAATCCAATAGCGAAGAATCTTTTTCAGTTAGGCTATACATGCCTTGCTTATTTGAAAATCTATTCCATTGTTACTGGAAATTGGTTATTTTGCCACTGGATTCTTTTTGGATGGTTCAAGTATCAACTATTCACATTCCAATTGTTGCTGGCCCCTATTCTAATTGTACTGTAAGTATCACTGTTTCCAGTAACTACATATTATTAATTTTGTAAGTTTTAAATCTAACAATCTATTACTAAAGTTAGTAGCCTACAAATCTAGAAATAGCTACTACTATTCCATTAGTAGCCTACCAAGTAGGCTACCTATTTATGACACACTGGGCTACTGATCTCAACTGTTACTACACTGTATAAAAAAATATGATCAATAAGTTATGGCAAGCTATGTTTTTACATAGCTTTAACTCAAAATAAATTAAGCAAATTTTTATTTATTTTTTTATGTTATACAAGATTAACTAATTTTAAGTCATTTTAGGTTGAAGTTTAACTTTCAGTTGAAATAACTTAAACATTCAGTTGATTGTACTTCTTTCTAGTTAGACCTGTATTTTTTACTCATATTCACCAATGCATACACATGGCTAAATTACAGATATTTATCTAAAAATAGCTATCAATGAATATAGTGAAATTAAAAAATATACTAGCCCCGACTAGATTACTTACTAATTAGAAATAAGTTCTAGTAACATAAAAATGAGTTCGTTAGAGGAATACGTGTTAAAACAGCTTGCCACATACAAACACATGCACGCACAAGTAAAAACTGTAGAAACACATCGTGTTTGACAGCTTCATGCACGCAAACTAAAAACTACCGACTCCGCGTAAAGTTTTGCACAATACAACGACTTAAGTTTGAGAGCAGAATCAAGATTAAGCTAGCTGTTTAATGCGACACGATCCCTTAACGCGCAATTTGGCTAAAGACAGTGCGCAAAGCTGTTACATGCAAACAATCCCTGGAGATCCGAAAATAATCAATCATGTTCCGCGTGTTTACTTTCCTGCATGAAACGTGAACGACTTCACGCGTACAAACAGAGTCTGTAAAAGTACTTGGAATCTGTTAATGTGAATCCTTAACAACTTGTCACTTCTTCAGGCTCAAGAGATTGACTCTTTCAATGGCACCGACTCGTCAAGTGCATGTGAATGCGAAGGAATGGATGTATCGGCATGAAAAACAACTCAAACAACTCACCGCAGAAGTCTGGAGAAGATGCAGCACACTTTCTGAAGGAACCACGTTGGACTGAGGAAAGATTACAATACGATCTATTTAGAGAAGCATTACATCACCCTTTGGTGACGTCACGTGGGATTCCTGAACTTCTAAATCATTGCGGTCCCTCGTAGAGGCGGGGCGAGAGGGGCAGGCGGGGCGGGGTCAGGACCAGTGGGTGTGGCAACACCAACATCTGTCTGACTTCAACTTGTTATTGTTGTTCGCAGCGAGTTCGCATTATGAGTCATAAACTGCTGTCGATAAAAAAAAAGTGTATGCTATATGATCATGAGATATAAATGCACATTATTGGCACAATTAAACAACTAACACAGTTTAGGTAAATTGTTATAACACTATAATTACTTTAATTTTTTATCATTTTGAATTTTGAACACTATTATATTGTACAATGTTTGAAAGATCATTAGTTTATATACTTTCAAATATTTAGAAATATTTAGAAATACTTTCAAATATTCAATTTTTCATTTTCATATATTATAAACAACTGACCTGTTAAAAATTATATAATGCTGATGACTTCTCATGACGTTTATACATGGTTTGATTTACATGTTTTGGAAAGGAGAGATGACTAAAGACACAAAACATCTCAGCTCAGTTATCCAGGTCTGTTAATTGTGCACATCTTGCCGGTGCCTCTGTGCTTACTAAATAATGAAAGTGTCATGGGTAAATAAATTATTGGCTGGATTATGTCTGCCTGCAAGTGTTGAATTTAGAAGATGGTGTTACAGAATCAAAGCTCTGACTCCTTTGTCTGCAGATAATTGCTAGGCAAATGTAATGTGATGCAGGTGGCATCAAAGGACAAACAAACTAATACCTTACTTTATTTCTGTGGCATTCGGTTGGCCTACTTTCTATTAATTCTGTCTGTGAACAGGTGCTGGTATTACAAAACAAAGGTGTATATGCTATTAAAGAATTTTCAAGGTGTGCAAATGTTGCCATATACAATAACATATACTGTAAATGCAACATATGCTTTTACATTGCATTAAGTCATCAAAATAAGTTAAGCAATTTTCAACTTTTTTATAAGTCATACAAGATTCAACTCATTTTTTAAGTCAGTTTAATGTAATTTAAGTTGAAATGATTTAAACATCCAAGTTGATTGTACTTAAAATTTTAAGGCGGAAACTTTTTTTTTTTTTTTTTTACAATGAACCATGAATAAAAAAAATAGAATTAAACATAATCATGTAAGATTTTAAAAGGAAAAAATGTGAAACAAATTAAAGTGGTCCTCCAATTCCAACATGGCTATTCTGACTATTTTACGTTTTTACAGATTCAAATGATTCGTAGATCTCATTCAAACATTTCTGCTTATGGGTTTTAGGGTTAGAGGAGGGCCTTCATGCTTTTACCTTTTTCTAAAAATCTTACATTTTTGTACAATTCACATCATATGTTTTGATACAAAATTACCACCTCATAAAATAGGTTAATTCCTATAGCATGACTTTCAGAAACATATACTGACTAATGAGCCCAAACATCCAAGAAACAGTAATAGAGCTATTAAAACTATTCTAGAACTATTAATCGAATATACTGTCAGTATATTTTTCCTGCAAAAGACAGTATAGCAAAGAAAATGGTCATGAGGTTCATCATAGCTGTTAAACTGACACGTCAGCCATAATCGGGCAAAAATAAAAAGAGTCACATGCAGCTGAGAGTAGACAGAGTCACAACCTTTCAAGCTTTAGTGAATGTGCTGGAGGCGGCAGTGTGATTTCTGATGCCGAGGGTACACTGGAGGAGTCTGGGATTGCTTGGGCGATTAATGACTGTCTGCTCCTCGGAAAGGAGCTGTTTACAATGAGCCACCCGTGCTAAGAGCTCTGTCATGGGAACAATAACGCTATAGCCTCAACTGCTGTCATAACTCAGCCGTTTCACTTGCCTGTGTCTTTTAACCTGGGCCTTAATCAAAGCTTTATGACAGTTTTTGTTCCTTTATGGTCTATATATTTCTCCCGGCGATTCAGACATCATCCCATGGGAGAGCCGTGCAGTAAGTGGCATAAGTGCACAGTCAGTATTGGGTCACTGACCCCACACTTTAAAGGATTTTATCTCTAATGCATGGCAGGTTAGTCTGTCCCCAAACGTCTTGCAGGGCTGAATTTAGGAAAGAGGTGAAAAAGTGACATTTTAACGTCAGGTCTAATTGAGTTTAATTTTTTTTTCCTTCTGAAATTAAATATTTGATTTACACTACCGGTCAAAAGTTTGAAATAATTAAGATTATTTTAAATGTTTTTTTTATTAAGAATATGCTCACCAAGGCTGGATTTATTTGATCAAAATTACAATAAAAGCAGTAATATTGTGAAATATTGAAAATTAAATTAAATGAACTTTTTTCAAGACTAAAGCCTGAAGAAATGGCTGCTTTGCCATCATATTTAAAAATATATACACATAGAAATAGTTCTTTTAGATTTTAATAATATTTTACAATACTGCTGTTTTTACTGTATTTTGTCTAAATAAATACAGCCTTGACTTCTCGCGAAAAAAAAAAAAAAAAAACATTTTAAAAATCTGAATCATTCCAACCTTTTGAACAGTTGTGTACATTCAGTCAGTTGGTTTGACATTTTATAAGTTTAGTTTAGTAAGTTTAGTCTAAATAAAGATATTTTTCTCTTTTCATAAATATATATATATATATATATATATATATATATATATATATATATGTTTTTTTTTTTTTTTTAGAAAATACTAATTCGATCATTTAATAGTTTTATTTAAATAGTTAATTGTTTATTATATATATATATATATATATATATATATATATATATATATATTTAGAAAATACTAATTCGATCATTTAATAGTTTTATTTAAATAGTTAATTGTTTATTATATATTTCTATATTACACTTAGTTAATAACAGTATGTATTTATTTGCTTTACATTTTCTTATTTATTTTGTGATATTAACCAACAAAACCGTTTTACACACTTCGTATCCTTCATGCGCCATATAATCAGTCATTACGGCAGATTACACTCAAGTTACCTGAATGATAACAAATTCGCACGTAAGATCTCCGATCCCAGGAACTGCAAGTGGAGAACAAGACAGCTGAAACTAACTGCAATTTGACATCAGAGCGTTGATTCACATTAGACAGAAGAAAACCTCATCCAATGATGAGGTTATAGGCAACAAACACAACTATGAGATGCTCTTTGACTTAAATTGACATTGGACTAGATTCACCTTTGATTGTGAACATGTCCAACAACAGTTGAATTATATTCATAAGATTGGAATGATTACATGGAGAACATCACTAGGTGATTCACAGACACTTATATACATACGTACATAGGCCTACGGTAAAAGCTTCTATCCATCTATTATATTTATTTATCTTTTTTTGTGTTGTAAAACTGTGCAAATTAGAATATAAACTGCACTTTTAGGTGTAGAATAAAGATTTAAAATATACCAGGGTTTTCCTCTTCATTCATTCATTCATTGCTTTCTTTTAAGTTGATCCACATATTTATACTATACAAGGGGTTTTGCCTACTTGTTATTTATTTGTTTGTTTATTGCATTCTAAATGGATCCATATAAGTCCAATGTGTGTGTGTGTGTGTGTGTGTGTGTGTGTGTGCGTGGCTTACCATGACATAACCGTGATGTATTATAAGAACTGTAATCTGATTTTGATAGCTGCTTGACTCCAGTATTATTCAAGATGTATTTTACATTCACATGAATGCAACTAAAAGTCAAATGCATGTCTCAAAGAGGTTTGAACGATTCTAAGAATGATCAAGCAAGGAAGTGGATTGGCTGTTTGCTCTTCTTAACGGAATGTTCCATCTTCTCATGTCTTGAAGTGCCTGCAGGGATGGAAATGTTGATTTATATACAGCTTGGTATAATAACACACGCTTTCTCCCTAAACAAAGCTCATTGTTTTGCTCATAGTGGTGGTCTACAACAGAAGAATACTTTTAGAAAGAAACTTATTATTATATGATGCCCTGCACTTGATTATATTGTCAGAGGAAGTGATGTCATGAAGAAATTTTACTATGGGCACTATAAGAGGTCATCTAGATTCTGAATCTTCAGAGGGTTTTTCACAAAAAAATAAAAAAGATAAAAAGATTAACCCTTGGTCATTCTGGGTTTCACACGGATCAATTTTGACCCAATAATTATTCTATTCAGGTATTGAGATGTCATGCTTTACATTCATAAAGCATGGGTTAATGTTCTCATTTACATATTTGCGATGTCAGTTTAATTTATTAGACAAACACGTGACCTTTAAAGTCGGCATTAAATGAAAATTCACCCTATCTATTTTCTTGATGCATGTTATCTTATTATGATCATCCATATATATGTATATAGCCTATATTTTTCAAATATAATGAAAATGACAGACTCTCTGGTACAATATGCATGTTTCTGCATAACATCTGCAAAGGGAGATATTTTCTTTTACAGAAATTGTTTTTTAAGGACTACAACAAACAGCTGGTAGGGACTACAACAAGCTTCTTCCCGGGTTGTTGACATCACACAAACCCTAAAATGTACATAAATCCTGCCCCAGGGAACACGCAACAAAGGGGGCAGAGGAAGAGTTGTTGTTGCAGTTATTACCCCACCCGGAAAAAGTTTGTCCTAAGGCTGATGAACTTAGAGAGGTGAAAATGTATTTTTAAGACTGTTCCTGAACATTATAACCTCAACGTTTGTCTGCGCTGCACATTTAATGGAGAACGGCTTCCAGAAGAGACTATGATGCATGCTATACGATACACACAAAAGCTTCTCCTGAAAGACGTAGCCATTCCCATTTTGTCGGGACAATCTGTTGTTCATGGATCACAACTTGTAAGTAAAGTATGTCTTATTTTTAGCTGTGTTTTCTATCAACAGTTCCAATTATAAGCTTTATGTAGTTGCTATGATAGCTATGTAAACGAAGAGCAAAGCTTTGCTTCCGCTAGCTTGCTAACTAACATTACAGTATTGATGTAGTGTTTACTTTAGCTTTTGTAAGCTCTTGCTTTTGTAAGACTGTTCACCGACCCTTAGGAAAATGATCCATGATTTTGTGGTCGATTACTGTTTGTATTACCATAGTTTTCCAACAAATATGATTAAATGGTGGATAACATTGTATTTCTAAGAAAATTACAAAAAAAAAAATATCACTCTGAAACTTCCTGTTAAATCTGTGCTTGCAAAGTCCGTGCTTGAAATCTCTTTAGCACAATCCTCTTGTTCGTTAACATTGTCAGGGTCTGAATCGGGTTTGAAATTGACGGCATCGCTAATATTTAAATCTCAGTAGGAGGGGTGTGACATTTCCGAACATGCCTAAAGCTAGCTAACCAATCACAACCCATTTCGTATTTTGGAAGGCGGGGCTTCATTGAAAACGACGTGTTGAACCAGACTGGGGAGAGAGGAGCTGTAATAGTGTAAAACATGTGAAAAATAATGCGTTTTTTGAACAATCAAGCATGAAAACATACGCTAGCCCACCACAAAAAACTAAATCAAGACTTCGTAAAAGGGCATAATTTAAAGCAATAGCCAATAACCTGGGCTTAGGAAAAGTGTAGAATTCCTATTAGAAATTTATAATAAGCCATCGGGTAAAATAAAACCAAAAACCTTGTGATCTCAAAACCTGGCAACCTTTAGACAGAGTCCAAGAGATACTGTACATAGGGCTACCACTGTACCACACTACGCGTTTATAAACTACACAGTGCATTATAATAGGCCTACTATTACCAACAGAAAGTGCACTAACTGTTTGAAGTGGAACAATGTAGCCATTACATAATGAACGACAGCATTTGTGAGTAGTTTATACAGTATGACTGCAGTGGTGGGGGCATGATGCCATGTGCGTCTGAGTTCTGCATTTTCCGTTGCCAACGAGGGAACTTGGGAAGGCCAGTATGTCTGAACATTATGTCATTTACTTCCTTAATGAGGTCGGGGGGTTTACGTTTGGTAACATTAGGAGACCGAATTACACTTTGTGGACCTTTGAAATCAAAATATTCAATGGCAGTGTCTTTACCCTATCAGTCATCACATAATCTATTTGTGTGGTCTTGAACCAGATTTAATGTCCCCCTATAGTTAAATAATTTGTATCCCTTAAAAATCATATTTAATTACTAAAATTACATATTTAAAGTTTTTTCCTGTAAAAAACAATATTCATGCCTTAAGATAGCTTGAATGTTACTCTACACCCTTGCTTTATTTAGCATTCACGGATTTATTTGCCTAATATGCTATTGAGCCCCGCCTCCACTCACTCATACAGGGTCGTATTCGTCTACAAGTAAATGTATCAGATTGGTAATGCGTTTTATGTATCGCTAACAACATCAGACACATAACATGCATGCATTTTTTTTTAGAGTGCGAATATGAAGCTCCTACTCGAGGAGGAAAAAACTTCTTCATTTTGAATCAGAGGCTCAAACTGAGCAAATATATAAAATATCTGGTGCAGTTGCCGATATTTAAATGGCCAAAAAGATGAAATTCTGATGCTTGTAATGTAAATCAATGAGATCTTTATAACATTATAGACTACATAAAATGCATTGCATATAAATAGTCACCAATCTATATCTCATATGTCAATGATGATTGAGAGATAAATAAATGTTCCTCAAAAACCTGATCATATTTGATACTCACGTTTTAACATGATTTTATATATAGCCAGTAAAGGTATAAAAGTTATTCTTGCATTTACTACATTTATAAAATCATAAAAAATTTCACAGCAGAAAGCAGAAAGGTTTCTTTCTTTCATTTTTTTTCAGACAATTTACTTGCTGAAAAAAGGTCATATGAATCAGATGACAGAAGGCATGTAGTAGTTGATTGTGTACAACAGCAAATATTTGATAATTTTTATAATTTAGAGGGCTTTGAAATGAATGTATGAAATATGATACAAGGCTTTATAGGGTTAAACTACACAGCCTACATTAAACGGTTTCTGAGGTTCAACTCCACTCCCCCCCCCCCCCAAAAAAAAAACGTGGCCTTGAGCAATAGAATCTGAATCTCATCAACAATCGCAAAGTCTGAGGTTGACGACTGACCATCCAATCAAATTTGACTATTTGCAGAATTGAAAGCAAAATTAAAGGCCGTAAAATCTGGAAAGCCTCAATGATGTAATGCTTTCACAGACATGTCCCATGGCGAGTTCCAGCGCTGGAAAAAGCAGGCCGATCAGGGTGCACAGCTGCCCATGCGCTCTGCTGTGGTGAGTTAGTACATGGGGCCCAACCCAACAAGGACCCCATTACACAGAACCGGGCACAACACCAGCAACTTCTGCCAACAAACGTGAACAGGAAATCATGGAAAAACAGAGGCGGCGAGAGGGCGGGAGAGAGGGATGAAGCACATGGATGTGAACGCGAGTAAGAGGAAAGAAAACAGCGATAATGTAGTCCACACCACTGGGGCTCTCTATTACTGACGGAGAAACACTATAGTGATCGAGTCATCTGTGTGACCACATGGCCTTTTATAGCCTTTCTGCCATAAATGCACTGGCTAAATGTATATGACATTGAACATATAGCCTACTGTATGCAAACCGTATTAGGAGCTTTATGATAACATACAGAAGCTCAAAATCATTCAAATATTTATTAAATAAATATATTATTTGAATATAGAGCTTTATATGGACCACCTTCTATAGTCTATTAAATATAAATCACAAAAAAAATAGTTTTAGAAGCAGTATTCAACTACAACCCTTACATAGCCTACTCTATAATGTTTTTACGTTTATTTATTTTAACAAAAAAGTGCTATAGGACTACAATGTTTTTGGACATGGTACAGTGGTGCTACAATGTCACAATGCTTATAATGCGGATCTGGATTGTCGTAACAGTTCCGTTTGTAATTTCACACTGCCACTATGTGGATTTCTACTGCACTGCATTTGACTTCCTGTGAACCGTTATTTACTGTTACTTCACATTTTATAGAAACTTTTTTATTACTGATGTTGATAAGGTACATATGCAGGTTATTGCAAGACCTTGTTAAAACACCTCGACCAACCGCAGAGGATGGAGTTTTCTGTGTTTGCAAAGCAAACAAAAAGTCCGTAACGTGCTTTTCAAAATCCACATTGCCAAACCGTAGCCTATACGAAAAAAACTAAATCATGTAAAGATGAATGGGTAATGAAGATATGTAGTCTACACACATTAGGAATAGTAGCGATTATTTAATTTGGGTTCAAATGTGGAACTTTTCAATCCACTATAGGGATAGGACATTTCTATAATAAACTAATAAAGCTGCTATTATAAACGTAGGCCTGTTATAATAAAGAGAACAGCTATAATAGTTATATAGTTTTAAATTACATATATTTATATTTTTTTCAATTACTTTTTCATATGTTTTTCATAAAGTGTTGACATGTTGTATAGCCTAAACATTCTATTTTATTTGTAATAAAAACTAATACATGTCAATCATTGTCTAATCATAGGCCTGTGTGTGTGTGTGTGTGTGTGTGTGTGTGTGTGTGTGTGTGTGTGTGTGTGTGTGTGTGTGTGTGTGTGTGTGTGTGTGTGTGTGAATACCAAAAATCCTTGACCTTGTGGGACTTTTTGGCACCATTGGAAAACAGCTTGTAAATCATACTACGTGATGTTTTTTGAAAATGTAAAAATGCAGAACGTTTTCTGTGATGGGCAGGTTTAGAGGAAGGGTTAAGATAATTTTTGCACAGTATGAAAATCATTATGTCTATATGGAAAGTCCCCATAAAACATGGAAACCCAACGTGTGTGTGTGTGTGTGTGTGTGTGATGTATTTTTATGAAGCTATGCATGCGTCTGCATTGTTTTAAATCAAATGTGACAGGGAACTGGGAAGCATATTTCACACACAATCATACTTTATACCTCTGGAAAGTTGACCGCCATGATTATATCGTTATTTATAATAAGCCTGCATACTATTTTTTTTTTTTTTTTTTTACAAATTCTGAAGTGTCCAAGCACAAATTCTTATGAAGCAGGACTAGTGTGCAGTAATTCATATCAACAGGTATGACGTGTGTCAGTGGGCCCTCCTCTCCCTCTCCTGCTGCGTCGCGCGCTCTCGTCCTGCGTTGCTCCAGCTGCTGCTGCTGCTGTTGTTGTCTGCCTGCCTGCCTGACGGTGCGTGCGTGCGTGCGATCTCCTTTCCGCTCGCACCGTGCTGCTGCTCTTCAATGTAGCAAAGACCATGACAGGCATCGCCGCCGCCTCCTTCTTCTCCAACATTTGCCAGTTCGGAGGCTGCGGACTGCACTTCGAGTCGCTGGCCGAGCTCATCGTGCACATCGAGGATAATCACATCGGTAAGTGCGCTCGCGGAAACAGAATCGGTGCCGCTGCAGCGCGCGCAGCAATGGCCGGCTAGCGCGCACCACAATCTCGCTCACTTCCTGCGTCGCAGCGGCGCTGTTGCTAGGTGTGGTGAAGCGATGGGACTTCAGTGTTTTGCTCGATTTCGGGACGCGTATAGGTATCGATAGCACCAGTTCTGAACTCATTCGGGGTTTGTTAAGCCCCTTCAAAGTGACATGGTCTGAAGAACGTGTAAACACAAGCGGTGGTATTACAATGTGAATGTTATTTTCTGCGCAAGGCCCCCAGACACGGAGCTGCTGCTGAGATGTATCATCTCACCCGCTCAGAGCAGCTCATAAACACTAAACGCATGGATAATACGGATTAAAGTCCCCGAAAAGTGATTAAATACATGTTACTAATGCACCATCAGAGCTTCCTTAAAATGCTAAATGTATACGTGCGGTCATGATCCTTGCGTCATAATAATGATATGCAGTGATCATGATGGACATACAAATGCATTAATAGGCTATAACATGCACACAATAGAAAGCAGTGGCATATCAGCATCAGCCTATGCGAGTAGCCTAACGTTAATTTATAGAATCATGCCCAGATTAGTAGGCTATGCATTATGTTGTGTGTATGGTGTATTACAATGTCCTGTATGAAATATAACACTATGATGGCTTCAATTTCAGTGCTATAAGACCTCAGTTGTCTCGTCAACAATCCATCACACATTTTCTTAGAGTAAAAAATTAAAAGTAATTGTGTTTTTTACTGTTAAAATAAGTCACATTGTAAAATAAAAAGTCATAATTATGAGAAATAAAGTCGGACAAAATATTAATTGCTGCAATATATTTAATATGTTTAACTAATTAGAATGAATTGGGTTGAATGAATGATTAAATGGGCTGTTTACACGACACTGTTTTCAACTAAAAACGTATTTGGCCATTCGTTTACAAGACAACAGCGTTTTAGGTGCCTGAAAACGCAATCTTTTGAAAACGGGTTTCAAAGTGCAAGTTTTTGAAAACAGTCTCTGTGTGTACATAAAAAACGCGAATCTCTGAAAACAATGACGTCATGGAGATGCGTATTACGTGTTCAGTCTACAGTTTTTCTTCGCCATCTAATGGCCTGGCAGCAGAATACTGTGTTTTTAGTCGTTTTTTGTTGTTGTCGTTTTCGCGGATCGTTTTGACAATGCCGGTGTCCTCTGTACGTGGAAAACTCAAAGGAAAAACTTCTTCATTTTAAGCATATCGTTGTGTAAACGTACCCTTACACATTAAGGCCCCGTTCACACTGCAGGCAAAAGTGGCCCAAATCTGATTTTTTTGGGGTCAAGTGACCAGGTCAGACTTCTTCAGAGGTAGTGTGAACACTCAAATCTAGCCCAGATCTGATTTTTTCATATCAGATTTAGACCACATACATATCCAGATCTGATTTTTTTCAATGCGGCCGCAGTGTGAACAATCAAGGCGGATTTGATGCGACTTTTGTCGGCATTTGTCACAATTATGCGCCGGCGAAGCCTTAGACACAACAGACACAGACAGTAGCCTAACATTAAAAACTTGACTAGATATGGAGAACAGCGATGAAGCGAGTCAATGAGAGTTAGGTATTAGATCTAAATATGGGGAGATACTTCAATTCAAGCTAGAAGGACCTACCGTAACCGCTCCGTTTTTGAAAACATTGCACACGAAATGGAAGAACGGGGACACAGGAGAACAGCGTCTCAGTGAAACTATTCACGTCATATTCCCACCACTCCTGGCTTCGTCTACGCATCCACACAGATCTCTGTAGTGAATTTGCAACCATAAACCCGCAAAAGTTTTCATTACACAAACATTATGAAATAAATGCGAATATGCTTACTTCCTCCATAACCTCCCGACCTTTAGTGCAACCACGTGCTGCGTTTGATGTCATTGTTATTGTTCTTTTGCGCATGCCGGTTAGTTTGAAACCTCAAACAGTTCACACTGCAATCAGATATAGGTCACATTTTAAAAGGTAATGTGAACAGCCAATCAAAAAATCGGATCTGAGCAAAAAATCTGAATTGAGCATTAGGACTTGCGGTGTGAAGACTTCACTTGTTTCATTACTGGATGTAGATGAATCAAAATGTAACAGTCACATGTTGCCACCTACTGGTGTAACAATGTGATACAATCATTGAAGCGCTAAGTTACTTTCTTAAGGAGATCTGCTCAGTTGATCGCTATGTAGACATTGTATATATCCAAACTTTAAACTTTTATTCCAGTACTTTTGTGATAATATGAATGTTTGTAAGACAGAAATAAGGATACTGTGTAGTTGAAAAGACTGTTTGTGAAGCGGTTTCATACCTATACATGACAACTGCTTTCTCTGGCTCAGAGGCAGTGCGAACACAGATTTGAATGAATTCCAGTGTGATTTTGACAAAGGTTTAAAAGACAGCTGAATCGTTGTCATTTAAGAGTTAGATCGTGTGGGTGTTTGAATCGAGATCGCACTTTTTTTAACGATTATTCATGCAGCAAGTGCAGATCTCGGTCATAAGGTGGCCCTGGAGCCTATCAGGGTCTGATTTGTTGTCATTCAGGGGTCGCACTGGGGTCAGGAATCCCTTTGGATCCCAGCCTGCAGAACTCTTATCCAGTAGAACGGATGTGTAGGGTCAAGGCCCTTTTATGGCCTGTATTGCCTTGCTGAATCAATATAGTGTTATGGTTATCTTAATGCAGAAATAACTGTATAGATGTGTTCTTGTAAATGTGTAAATAAAATGGGTTCTTAAGGTTTTGCACAAAATCAACAGTGCTCGCTGGTTTTCTGGGCTGTTAGATACACAGAAATAGAGCGAAAGTAAACATGAAATGACTGAAGTGACGTCTGAAAATGCACATGCAAAATGCAATGACGTCTGATCTCCCTGAAAAAGGGAGATCAGGAGAACTGGTGGAAATCATCAGTCAAGTCAACTTTTTTAGACTGAGGTGCTTTCTGCCATCAATACACACTCTGCAGCTCAGGGACTCAGCAGCTGAATGCATTTTGCAATGTGTGCATCACTCTTTGAAAGTTTAGTGTGCTATCTCACAGAGTTTGTCAAATCAAAATTGACAATTCTTATTTTTAATGGAATATTGCAGTGTTTATTATGAATGATTTCATCTGAAATCGCAATTCCCCATGGTCAAAATCAAGTCCCGCCCCACATTTGTATTTGTCTGAGGAGCCATTTCACTGGATATATGTCACAATAGAGATGAAAAGACTGTTTCATGCTGACTTTAAAGTAAGGCGGAAGTATTTGCAGAATTATGTGATCTAATGGTGCAAAATATACCAGTATCAGTTATAGATGTTAGAGATTAATTACATTTTTCATTATCAGTCCATATTTGTATATTATTTGTATATGGTATTTATATTGTTTGTATTATTTATTTATTAATTTGATTATTTTATTCTTTTTTATTATTAATTATATTTATATTTTTTATAATTAATACATTTTACGTTATTTAGATAAATCAGTATAGATTTGAATAATGGTGCATCCAACATGGTCTTTAATGTCTGATCTAAACTAGGCCTTCCTGTAGTTTGAAGTTTCAGATGCTAAAGGCTTGTTTTCAAATTAGATATTTTACATGCAAGTAGGTCATAAAGATTGTACAGGAGATATAGTAAGGGAACATTTTGCATACTAAATCCTGCATATATAATCTTCCAAATCATCTGCAGTTGACCCAGTTCATAGGACGCAGTGAAATCGCACAATTTATATTCACCTTGCTATGTAATATTTTGAATTTCTCTACTTGGCTCAACCTATGTTAAGGTCCACACAACCTACGTTCAGTCATGCGACGTTGATCTGAAGTGGAATAACAGCGACTGGAGGTTTTATCTAGTGATTGGGGCCATTACTATGCATAGTAGATGAGAGGCACCAACGAACGGCCCAATGTCAGTGGTAAAATTAACATTAATACTTTCCTTTTTAGCAGAATTAACCTTATGCTAAGTACATTTAAGCGACCTCCACACATAGTCGTCTCGTCACTATGATTACAACCAATGTGGATGTGAACAGGGAGAGATCATTGAGCAAGTCCGACTTCAAAAATATGTCAAAAGCATGTTAAAGATGCACTCAGTAAGTAGCCTATAGCTGGGTATTATTTGTCATACTAGTGTCAGCAGTCTTGGACTTTATACTGACACCTATTGGCCTGGATGCATTAAATTAGTTTAATAACTGATTCTGCTTCAGAGCAAAGTTCTTTGTATATGTTGGGGGCAGTCGTGGCCTAATGGTTTGAGAGTCAGACTGGTAACGCAAAGGTTCGATTCTCAATACTGACAAGAAACGATTGTGGTGCCCTTGAGCAAGGCATCTAACCCCCAATTGCTCCCCGGGTGCCACAGCTAAAATGGCTGCCCACTGCTCTGGGTGTGTGTCCATAGTTTGCTTTGTGTGTGTGTGTGTGTGTGTTCACTGCTCCTAATGTGTGCATTAACATGGATGGGTTAAAGGCAGAGGACAAATTCTGAGAATGGGTTACCCATACTTGGCCTTCACATGTCACTTTTTTTCACTAGGGCTGTCGCGGTGAAGGAATTTCCCTTGCGGTAATTTTGAGTGGCTCAATAGCGCGATATGCGGTATTACCGCCATTTATTTATTTATATTTATTTATATTTATTTGTTGCTATATAAATACGTGTTATGATGTCGTCAGCATACACAAAAACAATGTAACCGAAACTAAGCGGCATTTCTGCGCATTGAAAGGCTGTCACTCAGCGCGCACATTGTTACGCCAACGGACTGTCTTTGAGTGAGTCATTAAACCGTTCATTCAACAAAAACGTTCAAAAAGCTGATTCCTTAAATGATAGATGTAATGAAACAAGGTGTTAATTATTTTTTTAACTTTGAGCTCCACTTTTCAAGGCTCAGCTGGCCAGCAATGCTTCACTTTTGGGCAAAGCTGAAGCAATGCTTCACTTAATAAACCAATGGCATTGATTCAATGCGTGACTCGCCCCCCCGGCTGTCTCGCACTGTGTAATGCTGACCAGCGCTGCCGCCATTCATGGTAAACACTCTTACACGTTAAAAGGATGATACGACAAAAATTTCGCTTTCCTTGCAAACGGCAACCTTTTCACGAATATACATGACTTGACTTCAAAGACAGACGCAGGTAATCGCACGCGCTCAGTCGATCACATTCACTGTCTGTTACTTTAGGCAAATCCACGAAGCCTCTGTACAAATCACCATGATAAACACTCTTGTTATCATTATTAACTTACTTAACATTCAATACACATGGTACGAACTACGAAGGGTGGCCTTATGAAAAAAGAAAACGCGGTTTGCGGTTGCTGCGGTTACTTGCATTCCTCTGCGGTTGGCCTCTCAGTAGCGCGGTATTGCAATATTGCGGTTATCGCGACAGCCCTATTTTTCACTTTAAGTTCCCTTTTGTCCATGTTTTCTCCATCAACATTCTTGGAATTTAATCTCAAGATTGTGTTGTGTGTTGATGGTTTGTTTTGTAATGAGGATGTTCTGTTGGATCATAAACGCGTTACTCTGGCTCCACTGTAGTTTAGTATGTAGTATATTGTGTTTGTTGTCATATCATTTGGGTTGCTTATGTTTGAAATCTTAAAGGGTTAGTTCACCCAAAAATGAAAATTAAGTCATTAATTACTCACCCCCATGCTGTACCAACCCCGTAAGGCCTTCGTTTGTCTTCGGAACACAAATGAAGATATTTATGATTAAATCTGAGAGGTTTATGACTGCTAAATAGGCTGCCTAAGGGAATGACACCGGACGGCCCAGAAAGTCATTAAAGAAAATGTTTAAATATTCCATGTCACAACAGTGGCTCAACTATAAGTTTATCAAGCGACGAGAATACTTTTTGTGCGGAAATAAAACAAAAATAACGACTTTATTCGACTATTCCTTTTCGGCCTTGTAGGCCTGAAACGAGACTTCAAGAGATTTCCACGACGCATGCGCGAGAATTGCGATCTCCTTCAACTACTTCAGTTAAGTTCTCACGCGTCGTGGAAATTTCTTGAAGTCTCGTTTCAGGCCTACAAGGAAGAAAAGGAATAGTCGAATAAAGTCGTTATTTTTGTTTGTTTTTTCGCACAAAAAGTATTCTCGTTGCTTGATAAACTTATAGTTGAGCCACTGTTGTGACATGGAATATTTAAACATTTTCTTTAATGACTTTCTGGGCCGTCCGGTGTCATTCCCTTAGGGAGCCTATGTAGCAGTCATAAACCTCTCAGATTTAATCATAAATATCTTCAATTGTGTTCCGAAGACGAACGAAGGCCTTAGGGGGTTGGTACAGCATGGGGGTGAGTAATTAATGACTTAATTTTCATTTTTGGATGAACTAACCCTTTAAAATGGTATGGTGTTGCCTCCAGGCAACATAGTCTATTTTAGCTTTTTTTAAATAAAAATTAATAAAATTTTATTGGTCAATGCTCTCTAAGAGGAGGGGAACTCAAAAACTAACCAATGAAAGTGCAAAAGAGTGGACACATGACCCACAGGGGTCCATTGTGTTCCCTCTGTCAGCACACGTGCACATGTCACATGGCTCCATATTTTCTCCACTGAAAAGGGCATTTTTCACAAATTTCTGTCCAGATAATCAACTACAAAAAATCTTAGTCGCCTTCATTGGTAAGTAAAGAAGTATTTTCAAAAACATTACATTATATATCATCAAATGTATCATAGGAAATTACATAAAACTGCATGTTGCCTCGAGGCAACATTGTACCTTAATGGAATCACAAAAGGCCATACCAGGCATACTAGGTTTGAACACAAGTATATTTTATTTGTAAGGAAAAGAGTTTGAATTATCTAAATGTATCTGCATTTTTACAATCTGAAAACTCAGCATGGTTCGACAGGACATTTGGCCACTATAGGGGGCAATCGGACAAATAGTGGGTTCGTGGGACGGGGGCGTGTGGCTAGTGAGTGGTCAGCGGGGGTCGACGGGACATTTGGCCACTATGGGTAATCGGACAAATAGTGGGTTTGTGGGATGGGATCGTGGCTTGGGACCGGTCAGGGGGGTCGACGGGACATTTGGCTACTAAAGTGGGTAATCGGACAAATAGTGGGTTCGTGGGACGGGGGCGTGTGGCTTGTGAGTGGTCAGCGGGGGTCGACGGGACATTTGGCCACTATGGCTAATCGGACAAATAGTGGATTTGTGGGACGGGGGCGTGACTAGTGAGTGGTCAGCGGGGGTCGACGGGACATTTGGCCACTATGGGTAATCGGACAAATAGTGGGTTCGTGGGACGGGGGCGTGTGGTTTTTGAGTGGTCAGCGGGGGTCGACGGGACATTTGGCCACTATGGGTAATCGGACAAATAGTGGGTTTGTGGGATGGGAGCGTGGCTTGGGACCGGTCAGGGGGGTCGACGGGACATTTGGCCACTAAAGTGGGTAATTGGACAAATAGTGAGTTCGTGGGACGGGGGCGTGTGGCTTGTGAGTGGTCAGCGGGGGTCGACGGGATATTTGGCCACGATGGGTTATCTGACAAATAGTGGGTTTGTGGGATGGGGCTTGGGACCGGTCTGGGGGGTCGACGGGGCATTTGGCCACTATAGTGGGTAATCGGACAAATAGTGGGTTCGTGTGACGGGGGCGTGTGGCTTGTGAGTGGTCAGCGGGGGTTGACGGGACATTTGGCCACTATAGTGGGCAATCGGACAAGTAGTGGGTTTGTGGGACGGGGGCGTGGCTTGTGAGTGGTCGGGGGATCATCAGGACATTTGGCCAGTATAGTGGGCAATTGGACAAATAGTGGGTGAGTGGGACAGGGGTGTGTGGCGCCACACAGGATGAAGGCGGTGCTGCTTCTGAGGCTCTCGGATTTTGGGGTGCTCCCGTCGGGCCCCTGGGGGGGATCAGTCCCCCCTGACCTCACACGGGTCATTAGGTCGGCCGGGGAGGTCTTCCACATGTTTGATCTTGCTGATGTTGTTGAGGCCTGGCCTTCATATTACGATAAGGTTATGGTGATTGTAAATGTTTTACCTTGAAACAACACCGATTGTAATGTTTTGATATGATAACTTGATATGATGGTTTGTAGTACTTGCGTTCCACGATGGTACAATGTTGCCTGAGGGCAACAGCTGGATAATAAATGTTACTTTTTATAAAATATGAAATGTGTAATTCATTAAAAACTTGATAAATCTGTTTGTTCAAGTGTTTAGTTAAAGAAATTGATGTTTTCAATAAATCTATAATTTTTTTTTCATGAAAATGTCAAATGTTTCAATTTGTCCATTGTGGTACAATGTTGCCTTGAGGCAACAAACTTTTAATTAATAAATAAATTTAAAAATAATTATAATGTTTATTGATATTGTTATAGTGTCCAATTTTAAGCAGGAAAAACATAACAAATATTGTGAGGATTTTTTCCTCACTTGCGTACCATAGAGGGTTAATATAAAATTAAAAATATGTTTACTTCATATATTTGAAGTCATATATTACAAGTCTGTCACGACATGGTTGGTCATGATATGTCAACATGGTGGCTTCCATGAGTGGGCGACCAGCCTAAAAAAAACAGATTTTATAGAAAACTAATATGTCCGTATGTGAGTGAACTTAATTCTAATGACATTTCTCAAAAGTGTTGTTCATTCCTTTGTGTAAAACGTTTTTTAAAGTCACCCTGTGATGAAAATCAAGCTTTTAATGTTGTTTATATGTGTATGTGGTGTTTTTAATGTGGTGTTAATGACAACGCCGTTTTGGGTGCCTGAAAACGCGAACTTTTGAAAACGGGTTTCAAAGTGCACGTTTTTGAAAAACGGTCTCCGTGTAAACAACAAAAACATGAATCTCTGAAACCGATGACGTCATTCACATGCGTATTACGTTGAATCTATGTTTCATCGCCTAGATGTTTCTAGATGTTTCATCGCCATCTAACGGCCTGGCAGCAGAATACTGGTTTTCGCGGATCCGTGTGAATGGGGATCGTTTTGACAATGGTGTCTATATACGGAAAACTCAAAGGAAAACTTCTCCGTTTTAAGCATATCGTTGTTGTGTAAACGTACCCAAAATGAGGCAAGGGTGTAGTTACATTCAAGCTATTTTAAGGCATGAATCTTTTTTTTTTTCAAGGAAAAAACATTTAAATATGTAATTGTGATTAAAGATGAGTTTTAAGGGATAAAGTTATTGACGGGGGACTTTAAGTAGCAAATATTACTGTGTGCATCTTTAAATTCCAATGTGGCTGATTTGCATTTTTGTGTTTGCTGTGGTATTATACTGTGGCTGAATGTTTGAGCGCAGGCTTGTTTTACAAAGACACACAAAATGTCTAGTTGCCACAATTGCAACACAAAGGAGCACCGCTCTAACAAAATAAAGTGACCTAGAAAAACATTACCGCTCCACTCAGCACTCTTAAACCTGTCGTTCTGAAAACTGATAGCCTTAGCCTGCCTGCCTTTGTTTAGCTTATTTTCAATGAAGGATTTATGTGCTAAGTTAAATTGCCCTGAGGACCATCATGTTTACATCTAAACTAAATGTGTCAACACACTGTGGTGCCCCATTCTCTGATGGGATGAGATGGAGGTCGATCAGCTCTAGGTCGCTGACCTGAGCTGAGCTTGTTTTAATGGCTCTTCTGCTCTCTGATCGCACGTCTCGCATGTGTCCGGGGTGTTAGTTGAAGGAGAGTGTGGCTAAAGTGACTTATTGCGCAGTAATGAGGCAATTAGTGTCCCGTGAAACCCCTCCCTCACCCACAGCCCTGCTCCTGGCGAGGTGTGAAATCTGGCATGGCCCCACATAGGCCTGGAGCAAGCCTAATTACAAAGTGGGATGGTGGATTTTGGCCTCTCTTCCTTTTCATCTGGGGACCTGCTGCTAAAAACACTCTCTGTTTTAATTAACGCCCGGCTGAACAAAGCTCACATTCTAGCGGGTGAGGTGGGTTCATTGACAGGTGCTCTTGCGTCCAGTAGGGGGCGATGGCACGCTATCAGAGGAACTGCATGGAGATTTGCGAGGTCGGGTGGAGAAATGTTGCCGATAGGCCTCATTGCTTACAACAAATGAGCTTGTGAAGTTTTAAGGTTGTAATGTTTTATCACCTTCGAATTTCCCTCCGTCTTCAAGCAAATTCTAGTTTGTGGTTGCCACGCTCTCTAGGGTTTGATTGTTATATGTTACGAAGGCAACGATGTAAATACGGGGAAAGAGAAGACGGGGTGTGCTTAACTTTTACTGTTCGTACTTGTGAGTGTGGGTTCTGTAAGCAACGTGTCCTTCAAAAGATCCCTTCGAGACTATTGCTGGATGTGACAATTTATGCGATTCTTTTTCGACTTCCAGCTTTTAAAATTGTGAATTTAAAACTGGCAGGCCGTGGCCTCTGAGGGGTTCACATTAAACGTGTTAATATGACGTTGAGTTGATTTAGGAAGTTGAAAGGGTAACAGAATAATTTTGACTAGTGTTTAGCTAGCTTAAATCCTCCTGTTGATCGGAGACTATCATAAAAAATACAGTTTACACCATATGCTGAAGCTCTTTTTTTAACATACACTGACTTAATCACGGTAAAAATGCCACCGTTTCTGAAACATCTGGCTTTCAAAACCTTAGCTTCATCCTGTTGGACAGAGGTCCAGTGTTTTTCTTCTTATTTATTTATTTTTATTTAAGATTTCAGTTCTGGTTGACTAGTAGCCCTGCCAAGGTCTTCTGCTTTCAAGATGTCAGCTCTACAGGAGTGATCTCAGGTCTCTGAACAATGAACCTCTCTGAGTTCACTACACTGAGGGCTCCTGAAATGGCCTACGAAGAAAAAAAATCTCAACGGAAATAATAAATTTGAGCAGCGGTGACTGGTGCTCCCAGAGCTGCACCTGGTGAACCTAATTACCTCAAACCAACACCCCCTGTTCCCTCCCAGCCCTCCATCCAAACCCAGCACAGGCCAGCTAATGACAGGAAGAGCTGATATTACCTGGATTAACCATGGCGGGGGGCTGCCGCTGATTTAGAACGTGTGTGTCTGTGTGTTTTGGATGTGTGTGTGTGTGTGTGTGTGTTGTGATCTTCACACGTACGAGACCACCCATGCACAGAGAAGCAGCTAAATAATGTATCTTCTGATTCTGAATGACAACAGGTTACACAGCGTCAACTACTAGTGCAGTTTGGTTCTTGGACTTTTTGTAATCGACCATGATTTATCTTTCCACGTTTTATTGAAGTTAATAATCATTCTGTCTTAGTCACATAGGATTGCAACCCCCCTGCCTGTTATAAATATATCACAATATTGGCAATATGGTTTCATGGTTTCCTTTAATGCTTTTGATGCCTAATGTGTCTGGTAGAGTAAAAAGAGGATTGTGGGTGGGGGAAAAGAGTGGAGAATACACACTATTGACTAGGGTTGTGTCTGAAATCGCTCCCTATACCCTCATTCACTATTTCCTACATTACTCAATCAATATAGTTCACTTGAAGGAGTGAATTCGGACTCTGAGTGCGCCAAAAGCCCTGCCGCTTTTGCATAGTTTGTGCTCGCTGTTTAATAACTATTTAAAGCTTGGCAAACTTGCAGCTCCAGTTGTAATTAAAATATTTATCCTGAACTCTGTCATGGAAACTAGCATGCATAAACAGTAATTAAACAATTTAATAATAGATTAAAAAGGAATTTAAATCTGTATGATATTACGCTGTAGCCACATTGGACCAACAGTTTGTAAAATGGATGGATGGATGATTCAGCTGCGGGCACCATCTTCTGGTCAGACGCGGGAATTCATTCGGCACGTGACTCACAGTGCATTATGGGTATTCTCTAGCCATTGAGCGAACATCTGTTGTACATTTGTTATTGAGGTGCATTGTGGGATTGAACGAGTGCACTCAATAACGTCCACTGGGGTTTTCGGACACAACCATAAATGGTTGTTCCCTCAAATAGTGCCCTATTTAAGGGTATAGAGGCGATTTCAGACACAGCCTAGATCCCCAGCTGGCCCGAAAAGTGCAGTTAGTGCAAGATTACACAAACACAAATTCACACAACTACACGATGAATGCCAAGAGTTTCTGAAAATAGTGCCAATCTCACTTGTTTTTACTTTAAATAAATTAAATCATGCACACTACATATGCATGATATATTGGTACCTTATCATGTATGCTGATATTGGGGATTTTTAAATGTTTTGTTCAGCGTTGGACATTTAATTGTGCATGCTTATTATTTTTACATTCAAGTTAATTTTGCTGTCACCAAATGCTCACTTAAAGTTAATCTTTAAAACACTAATTTATTAAAATTGTTAAATGTAATTTTTAGCAAATCTCAAAATGAAAATTAATTTTGCTACTGTAAATATAGAATTTTAATATTGTCTGTTATCAGCCAGAACAGGAAAATAAGTATCGATTTATTATCAATACATCACACTGATTGTCATATTTAAACCTCATAAACTCAAAACTCAGATAATCTTATTGCTGGTAATATGCTTTTATATGTATATATATATATATATATATATATATATATATATATAGTTGACAGATGTTTTTTTAATGGGCAGTATACAGATATCTAGAAATTAAGGTGACCAATGTCCGATTTAATACTATTATATATAATGCAGATATATATTATGTAATACAACTTTATGATGACAACTGATATGTGTAAAATAAGTATTCACCAATTTTGTTAACAATTAAAGGGGTAGTTCACCCAAAAATGAAGATTCTGTCATAATTTTCATCCCTGTTGTTCCAAACCGGATTTACTTTCTTTCTTCAGGGAACACATTTTTTTCTTTTTCTTCTTTTTTTTTAATATGTTAATAGAATATGTTATGATACAATAAAAGTGTTCTTTCTTGTTCCACAGAAGAAAGTAAGTCGTACAGGTTTGGAATGACATGACATAGCGCAGTAAATGATGACAGAATTAAAATTTTGGGTGAACTATCCCTTTAAATTCACTATTGTAAGCAAATGCTTATCTGTGAACAAGGTTGTCAGTTGATTGATCAAGTTGGAACTAAGACTGTTTGAGATTATCAGATGATGCAGATAATTGTTAGGCTAATTGACCAAACTGTCTCTAGATCTATTCAAGTGAAAAGTGTTCCTGGTCTTGAGCTCTAGTGAAATAATGTGTATGTGTGTGTGAGAGAGAGACCACCATGGTAGACCACCTGTTTGTGTACTTGTGGACCACCTCTCCCCGTAATGGGGTTCTGGTAGGCAGCAGCTCTGGGGCCCCTTAGTGACTTCAGGCCCTAAGGAACCTTAGCAATCCTATGTGTGATTTACGGAGTGTGTGTGCGGATTGATCCGTGTGTGTGACTATATGCAGGTCTTCTTGTTTCTCCTCTTCTGGGGCTTTTTCCCAGCACGGGTCATATGCACACGTACAAAACTCCTTTATCTTGGCATAGGAACAGGGTGCCTAATAATTTGTGTGTGTGTGTGTGTGTGTGTGTGTGTGTCTGTGTGTGTGTGTGTGTGTGTATGGCAGAAAGCTGTGGGGTCTTTCTCACAGTAGTTAAATCAATGCTAATGAAACACTTTAGCTGAGGTGCGGGCCGAGCTGAAAGCTTTAAACAATGAACTGAGATGGAACGACACACCTACATCCTACCTGCTCTCCAAGAACTCCAGCGTTCAGATGCCGACCGAAACCAACCCCACACTGGCCCATATAATGCCATCGTCTGTGCTGTACTGTGAAGCATCATGTTTTTGGACAATTCGCATTTTATGACGAAATGACCACCTCATGTTTTCTTGATCGGAAAGTCACCCAGTTCTCGATCTCATGAAAAAAACACAACTATTTTACGAGGTGACGATTTCGTTTAAATTTATGAAAATTTTAGGGAAGAAAAGGGGGCATAAACAGAATATAAATGTATGTACAAATGTACAAAAAAATATGAATGGAATTGTACAAATTTGAAAATGAAACAGCTTCTCAAACATAAAAAAAAAATATTTGATTTTGTTAATCGGAAGTTGATTGAATGGTTGTATTTTGCTTTAGAAAGGAACAGTTGGGTTCCTGAAGTAAAAACTCATTTTCTCCATAAGGAAATTGACTTTGATCGATAACTTATTAACCTTTAAAGACAGACATGTGAGCTACGAGGTTGTTAATCCATCATGGCATTTGCTTCTGCTGAAGCCATCAGACTGCTTTATTTCAGCTTTTTTTTATTTTTATAATCATGTTTAACAGCGGAATTCCTTGTGAAAAAATACATTACCCATGATGCTGTACAGAAAATTAAACCCATCAGAAAGTCTAAATAGCTCTTTAGCTCCGCCCACTCCAATGAAGCACTGCTAATGACATAATTGAGTTGATCTCTCTTCACTCTCAAAATACTTTTGTGTGTCTGTGTGTGTGTGTATAGGCCTAAGATATATACACTCACCTAAAGGATTATTAGGAACACCTGTTCAATTTCTCATTAATGCAATTATCTAATCAACCAATTACATGGCAGTTGCTTCAATGCATTTAGGGGTGTGGTCCTGGTCAAGACAATCTCCTGAACTCCAAACTGAATGTCAGAATGGGAAAGAAATGTGATTTAAGCAATTTTGAGCGTGGCATGGTTGTTGGTGCCAGACGGGCCGGTCTGAGTATTTCACAATCTGCTCAGTTACTGGGATTTTTATGCACAACCATTTCTAGGATTTACAAAGAATGGTGTGAAAAGGGAAAACATCCAGTATGCGGCAGTCCTGTGGGCGAAAATGCCTTGTTGATGCTAGAGGTCAGAGGAGAATGGGCCGACTGATTCAAGCTGATAGAAGAGCAACTTTGACTGAAATAACCACTCGTTACAACCGAGGTGTGCAGCAAAGCATTTGTGAAGCCACAACACGCACAACCTTGAGGCGGATGGGCTACAACAGCAGAAGACTGCACCGGTACCACTCATCTCCACTACAAATAGGAAAAAGAGGCTACAATTTGCAAGAGCGCACCAAAATTGGACAGTTGAAGACTGGAAAAATGTTGCCTGGTCTGATGAGTCTCGATTTCTGTTGAGACATTCAGATGGTAGAGTCAGAATTTGGCGTAAACAGAATGAGAACATTGATCCATCATGGCTTGTTACCACTGTGCAGGCTGGTGGTGGTGGTGTAATGGCGTGGGGGATGTTTTCTTGGCACACTTTAGGCCCCTTAGTGCCAATTGGGCATCGTTTAAATGCCACGGCCTACCTGAGCATTGTTTCTGACCATGTCTATCCCTTTATGGCCACCATGTACCCATCCTCTGATGGCTACTTCCAGCAGGATAATGCACCATGTCACAAAGCTCGAATCAGTTCAAATTGGTTTCTTGAACATGACAATGAGTTCACTGTACTAAAATGGCCCCCACAGTCACCAGATCTCAACCCAATAGAGCATCTTTAGGATGTGGTGGAACGGGAGCTTCGTGGCCTGGATGTGCATCCCACAAATCTCCATCAACTGCAAGATACTATCAATATGGGCCAACATTTCTAAAGAATGCTTTCAGCACCTTGTTGAATTAATGCCACGTAGAATTAAGGCAGTTCTGAAGGCGAAAGGGGGTCAAACACATTAGTATGGTGTTCCTAATAATCCTTTAGGTGAGTGTATATAAATTCAGGGTTTGAAATTAACTTTTTCACTCACTGGCCAATTTGGCTACAGAATTTTTAAGTTAGGCTACCGGCCATTCAGAACTTCTACTAGCCAAAAGAAAAAAAGAAATGAACCAGATTAACTACATCACAGCTTATATGTATAAATATGTCTTTGAATTTAAAAAATTGTTTTGCTCAAAATCAAAGTGTTATGATTCACCTTGTAGCTTATTGACATGGTTCATGGCTTTTATCTTTTTAAGAAAGACTGTTTTGAAATCCTTATATGGGAAAAATGAATGGAAAAAGTGGGCTGGCACTGTTGCACTCTTTTGCGGTGATGTCATGCGAGTGACAGGTTTTCCCGCCCTCGCGCCAGTAAATACGTCATTAGAGATGTCGCTGCAAGTGGGGTGGGAGGGGAGGTAAGTTGTCTTGAATATAGATTAAGAGGGCACATAACTGAACAGACAAATCGAATGCGAGAATCTGATCAAATATTCGTGCCGAACATTTGTCTTGTTGTGAGTGTGACCAAACCTTTACCCACTAATTCTTTAAAACTTAAAATGCCGTAGCATAACAACCAGATGGCAGCGTCTGTGCCTGCGTAATTATGAGGTGGCAGGGCAGAGCCACGGAGTGTGTGATGCCACGCTGGCCGGAATCGCAGGTCTCACACGCCGGGGTGCCGCGTGGTGTCGAGGAGCTAAGTCAAATATGGTTCGGGTTAAACGGGGCAGAAAGAAATGTTTACTCACAGCAAAAGCATAAAAAGAGGCATTGAGACGCATCACGGGGGGTGCACAGGGGAGGCTCATTAGATGAAACTGTGTTTTGGCAATGCTTGTGGTTAATGGTGTTGGAGAATGCCCTGAGAGACAGGCATCTGAAAAACATTACCCTGGCAGAGCCGCTGGTATGCGGGCACCGCCGACCACAGAAGGGACGTTAAGCGGATTTTTGCTCTTGTATGCAATGGAACGCAGTTTAGAGACGTTTTAGCTGGGCTGTGTTCGAGTGGAATCTTAAAATAACGACAAGCGAGTGTACTTACTTAACCTAGAATGTTTAAAGAAAGAATTTTAAAGTATACACGTTCGCCACAAGGTGGCAGCGTAGTCCACAGTGAAGCATCAGGCAGGGACTGACCACATAATAAAAGAGGCCGTTTTGACAGAACAGACCCAAAACAGATATCATCGCTTTTGAAGTCGACTCTTCAATATTCATAACTAAAACCAAGGCAAAATCTATCTTTGCCATTTGGGCATTTTTATCCAGTTGGAGGTTCATCTGGGTGGCCCTGGAGTGCAGAAAATGAGCACATCTGGGAGGAATGGCAGGCAGAGAGCTCGTTGAGTGTGGTGTGACACTAACCAAATGGCTGTCTTAAGTTTTACCAAACAGCTATTGGATACGCTCTCCATAGCCCAGTCCAGTCTCTCTCTCATGCAGACGCTCTGGGAAGTGCTGATTTATTCCGCCGCTAAGCAGAGTTTAATGAAAAAAACTTGATTAATGCAGTTAATTGCCATCTGCAAGTGATTGTGGACATGTTGTGTGGCAGAATCTAGTATTGAGTTTGAAAGTCAATGACTTTAACAATAAAGTGAGTAATAGCTTCATTCTGGCAATGACACGTAAGCTTCCATAAACTCACTGACTCTGATGCCACAAAATGACTCTGGGGTGAGTGACACAGATTCAAACAGGTAAACAATGCTGTCACATGAAGAGTTTTATGCTTTTTGTGAATGTTGTTCGCATATATATTTTCATAGTACACTGAAAACCAAAAAGCCTCAAAGTGCTCTTGTTTGTTCTTTTGTGGTGTGTTTGTTTTTATCCATGTCAGTCTAGTAGTGAATTATTTATCTCTCTGTTTGGTTTAGATACAGATCCTCGTGTGTTGGAGAAACAGGAACTGCAGCAGCCCACATACGTCGCCCTCAGCTACATTAACAGGTACAGTACTATGCCTATATATGGTATTATTAGTATATAATATATATATATAAGAGAAAGATAGTTACACATATGAATGTACATATATATATACATTATGAACACACAGATACATTATATATATTGTATATATATGTACATGTATGTAAAAGTTGTGTACTTTTATTTCATATTTCATAGATAAAGAGTATTTTCCTTTTCCTTTTAGAAGGCCTCCTAACAGAGTTACAATAGTGTAAAATTCCTATTGTCAAATATTTCTGAGTAAATATTGTCTTTTTTGGCAAACGCCAAATTTCTATTTGGATTAGTTTCTGTACTTTATTGTCCACAATGTATAACATTTCTTTTGGAAAAACACAAACATGTTTTATAAACAAAATACAAACGTAAAGATAAAACATAGTATGAAATGGTATGCATTAAAATATTAAAATGCATAAAAAATTTTACATAAAGAAAAAAATGTGATTAATCAGCTAATTAATAGACTTGGGTCATTATTAATTTATGTTGCATTGGGTTTTTCAACCTTGAAACTTACTGTTAAGCAGCCAAATAACAAAGATGATTCTCTTCATCAAAAATGGGAGCAGTCTAACATTTTTCTTAATGGGATTCTGTATTTTCTGGGAAATGGCCGTGTGGTCAAGTCTCCTCTACATCCTCTAAGGTCAGTTTATGAAGCTATAATGAACTTCAAACCAGCATCCAAATTCTCTTCATATACACTCAGTTCACTCGACTCAGTTGAATGTGGTTTGTGTAGGAATACTCAGAGCTCCAGTGTTAAAAACAGCTTTAATAGGCTGAATGGTGGTGGAAATTCTTGCGTAATGGAGACACTTTTGTCCTTGTATTAGTGCTTTAAGTGGCTTCTACTGGTAATCTGTTAATTCCACACCAGCCTTACTAATATCTGTGTGAACATTTATACTTTATTACATAGATTTACTGACAGTTTTATAATGCAGCAAAATAACTTGGAGCAAACAAGGTGTTATGAGGTGGATTTTAGACCCCACTGAATCAGCTGAATCACAACATATAGACTTATATGACAGATGGTTCATTTGTATAGAAGAAAGCTGTAGCAGGTTGTACCAGTATTTTGGAACTGAGAGAAAACATTTCATTTTTACTTTGTGGTCCTAATGGTTAGAGTTGGGACATGGATTGTACATGGACACAGTGCATCACTCTTGTTGGGAAGAATTGCGGGCCGTTGCTCACAGAACATGTTCTTGCATTCAGACACAGATAGATGGAATGCAACTGATCGAATGGAACAGAATGCAGATGTCTTAAGACATGTTTATTAAAGTTGAACCAAGACCAGTTTTAACTTGAAACAGACTCTTCCAGTCTAACAGCAAGGACGCCCGTCTGATACATTCACACTACTATTCAAAAGTTTCGGATTTGTACGATTTTTCAATGTTTTTGAAAGAAGACTCTGATGCTAACCAAGGCTGCATTTATTTGATCTTAAATACAGTAAAAACTAGGGGTGTGACAAGATCTCGTGCCACGATATTAAATCGTGACGATATTTCTCATGGAGGTGAAAAGCTGTCTGGTGATATCAGCATATTAAAACCACTTAAAAATCATAATATAGCATAGTGCTATTGTGAAATCACAAAGGCTGCGATTGAATTAAGTAAACATGCGCTACAGGTAAAGCGATTATTTGCTTTTGATCATTTTCCTCCTTGTTATTATATATGTATTTTAAGTCATTTTAAAGTCTATTGTTCACTTAGGTCTATTTTTATTACCACACAAAAAAATTATCTGATTACTCGATTAACAAAATAATCATTAGTGACAGCCCGGTTTCAAGAAACGGTGGCGTGTTCCTTTAATTTATCTTTGTAAAAAACCTCATTGCTTAACTGGCTACTCTCCTGTCTCAGACGGGGCAACCGTAACTTCTGTTGGTTGCAATTCACAACCTCACCACTAGATGCAGCTAAAAATTACACAGCGCACCTTTAAATACATTCCTTTTTTTTTCATCTAATAAAGTTCACTTCTCTCTCTAGGTTTATGACAGACGCAGCACGGCGGGAGCATGAATCTCTGAAGAAGAAAGTTCAGCCAAAGCTGTCACTCTCACTGACCGGCAGCCTTTCACGCAATAGCGTAGCCACGCCCCCCCGCCACAACAGCGGTAACCTCACCCCACCCGTGACCCCGCCCATCACGCCCTCGTCTTCATTCAGGAGCAGCACCCCCACAGGTAGTCCCATCAAACACACGCTCATGCTGTTTATTCTGGCTTACACACACGCACATCATCTGACTGTAACGGCTTTTATGTGCACTGTTTGTTGTATGCTTATTATGTTTACTAGAAAGATGAATTTTGGGTAATAACTGCATTAAACCTGCCATGCTTGTTTGATGCTCTCTTGTAATAGATAATAAAATAATCACAATCTGAGTCGCACACTGTTTTTTTTTTCATAGCTGCTGTTTCCCATGGCCTTCTCTGGAGCAACATGTGCTCTCTTTCCCACAATTAGATGTTTTGGGCATTTTATTTGTGTGGGTTTGGAACACAAACTGAATAGTCTCCAAATTACTGGTATCATGAATTACTGTGCGTTAACCTTCTTAGACCTTCTTATGCCTTCCAGACTCTTTCTCATAAAATGCAAATGCTTTGCTGGCTGGGCAAAGTATTCGGATGAGGACTGTGAGAAAGATTACTGTACCAGTTTGCCTTAAAAAAATGAAATCACATGTTTACTGGCACAAGGGCGGGACAACCTGTCACTCGCATGAGAACACAGCAATAGCAAAGCACAACCATCCAATCAATTCCTGATGGATACAATATTTCGTTTTTCTTGTAGAAGCCTTTTCACTCTGATATACGTCACAATAGGGAAGATGAGACCATTTCTGTTTCATGCCGACTTTAAAGCTTTTGTATTTGTGCTGTGGTGGCTGATGGGAAATGCTGTCTGGTTCTGGCGGTGTAGTGGTTAAATATAAGTTTTGAAGCATTGACTGTTCCATGTAACATGATCAATTACTAAATGATTCCTTGCTATGTGCTCTCAGGCAGCGAGTACGATGAGGAGGAAGCAGAATACGAAGAGTCCGACAGTGACGAGTCATGGACCACCGAAAGTGCCATTAGTTCTGAATCCATCCTCAGTTCCATGTGCATGAATGGAGGTGATGAGAAACCCTTCGCATGTCCCGTGCCTGGATGCAAAAAGAGATACAAGGTAAAAGGACTTCAAATAAATAGGTTCAAGTGTCTTTTCACTGTGTATTTGTGAATGATCCTCAAGACTAGAGAAATCCTGATAACTTGGAAAAACATGCTGGACAAATGATGTTCAGATGATGTACTTCAAGACATTTGTCAGGGTTTTGTTCTTAAAACACTCTTGTGTGTAGGACTTATTTCTTACGCATCTCATCCCAAGCCTCCATTGCTAATTCCAAAACGTCATTTTAGAGCTAGAAACGGAGGTTTGAGCCTCTGATAGCAGACTAATGCAGTTATTAGAGGGAGAGAGAGATTAAGCGTGTGTGAATTACCTCAGTCCGTGCGCGTCTCAACAGTGTTTAACATCAGCATCTCTACTAACAGTTTACCTGTAAGTTTACCTGCTACAAGAATAGCGCCATTATTACCTTCCTAGTGAGAAATGTCATGTAGCTTTTAAGTTGCTAAACTATTTTATTGATAAAATCATCAGAGTAGCGCTGACAACACGTTTCTGTTCCGTGACCGTACTGTATGTGTGTGCATTTGAGTGGGAGAGAGAGGCGGAGAAAGAGAACATGTGCTTTCCGTACATAATAAAATGTAATTATGTGGCTAAAAACATGGACAACATTTTGTCGTTTTTATCCTATTTTACCCTATTGCACACGTGTGTCCGTTAACAATACCAATCACCAGTGGCACAAATGTGATCAAACAGTGAATGCTGGCCTCTCATTGTTTAGCCGTCAAAGAGTTTATTAACACTAAGAGCTGTAATATGGGCAAGACTGGTAGCTTGACATACATTTTAAAGACATACATGCAGTCCACTGCAAGGCCTGTGTGTTTTATGAGATTTTCCACTGCCATCTGGTTCTGGCTGCTGAGATAAATGATGTACAGCCTGTGAGAGCTGCATTCAGGCCGAGGAAATGCATGATGACAGCCTGTTCAGATGTGGCTTTATTCGGGTTCAGTCTTCACCTCTGTCAAACAGCTGACGGTTTCCTTCATGATTTCACACAACACTGGATGGTGTATATGTCTGGAATTATGTCTGGCATTTTTAGTCACGGATCATTTTGTTTGCCATCATATTATTGATGATTATATGTAATAATATTAATACAGAATTTAAAACTGGTGATAATTGAATTGGATTGTAAAACGACATTTGTTTGCTCAGTTCCAGATAGGGACTGACAGAATTGTTCATGAAAACGGCACAGAGCACATTTGCAGCTTACAGTCCCTATCTGGAACTGAGTTTGCCTTGGACTTCAAAACCATTGCATTGGCTGAAAGAACTTTTGATGGACACTCTTTTCCCTTCCTGATTAGAAATCCTACATGCTGCTGACCAATTAGCTTGCTAGCTTAGCCTAAACCCTACGCTAATGTTCAATTATATGTTTTTATACACCACAATTTGGCGTTGGTAAGATTTGTTCAATGTTTTTCAAAGAAGTCAATACAGTAAATTACAATAAAAACTATTTTTACAATTTAGAACCACTGCCTTCTATTTTAATTAGTGCTGTCAAATCGCATCTGACATAAAAGTTTGTATATGTGTGTGTCCGTGTGTATATAATGTATGTAGCTTGCTAGCTTATGCTATGATCCTTCAGAAATCATTCTAATATGCTGATTTGGTGCTCAGGAAATATTTATTGTTATCAATGTTGAAAACAGTTGTGCTGCTTAATACTTTTGTGGAAACTGATACCTTTTTTCAGTATTCCTTGACGAATAGAAAGTTTAAAAAACAGAATTTATTTGAATTAGAAATCCTTTGTAACATTATTGTCTTCACTATCACTTTTCATAAATGTATTAGAAATATTAATTTCTTTAAAAATTCTCACTGACCTCAAACCTTTGATTGGTAGTGTTTATATTATAGATACAGTTTTGTGGGTCAATCAAGAATTACTTCAAAACGAATCAAAACGCATCAGTGAATTGTTGGATTTTTCCTGTAGTCAATTATGGTGAATATCTGTTGTGGATAGTGGATGATTGTCTGTTTTGTGCTTTTCTCTTTTGCAGAATGTGAATGGTATCAAGTACCACGCCAAGAACGGCCACCGCACTCAGATCCGTGTTCGCAAGCCCTTTAAGTGCCGGTGTGGTAAAAGTTACAAAAGCTCTCAGGGGCTTCGACACCACACCATCAACTTCCACCCGCCCGTCTCTGCCGACATCATCCGCAAGATGCAGCAGTAAAGAGTGCCAACATCACACACACACACACAGAACCGCTCCAAATCCATCCGCACCAGCAGCCGTGGCTGTCCATTAACTTTCATCCGTCTCGTCCGCAGAGTTTTGGAGGACATCCCAAAAAGATTTGTCTCGAGGATGTTTTTGTCTGTATTTTACTCTTTTAAGAGTAAGCCTCATTTCCCCTGTTCATTCCACTCCTCATGAGGAGGAAACTTTAATCTTTTTATATTCCTCTTCCTCAGGGAAGACTCCCTGAATCCCTGTATCATTCCGTACCTCCATGAGGAGGATTTGATCCAACCAATCCTTCAAAACACTACACTTTGAATTGCATGCTTTACTTTTTTGTTCATTTTGTATTATTTCTATTGCTTCTTTGTATCTTCAGTTTTGTATTTTTGCACATTCGCTATTATTCTTTTTATTTTCCTTGTTTCTTTATTTTTTATGCAAGGTGCTTATTGTGAAAGACTGATGATATGTTTGGAAAGGAGATGATCGTGACTAGATTACCAGCCTCACATCGAACGGAAGACAAGGATTTGATGTGACGTCGGTGACTTTGTGAGAAACCGTAAGATAGGAAAGCCTTGAAAAGTCTGAATGTTTGTAATGGAACGATATCTACCCCTATATAAGCAACATTCATAGCTACAGATTGTGTATATACTATATTCTATAAGTGTTCATAGTCAGATCTAGATTCTATACTTTTATTTCCCAAGTTTGATTTTGTATATTTTCATCCGAACTTCAGAGATGGATTGATTATGGATGTGCAGTTTTTTGGTTAATCTCAGAAAAGCACCAAATGACTCTCAGGTGACAAATCACCAGCATTTCACAACCATGATCCTGCCCGACTTCTCCGATAGTATTTTAGAGTAAGCTGTTACACGCTTCCCGGGTCCGCTGTGGCCGGAGTGTTCTAGAGCGTTCTAGAACTCCACAGTGATCTTTAGGAGATCTGGTGAAGAACATAAAGCACTTTGTAGTGACCAGTTGCCAACCTGTTTAGGGCATTTTGTATTGCCAAGAAGTCTGATGCTGCAGAATGTTGTCTGCAAATCAGCTGCGAAATTCAAAGGACTAATATGGCACTTTGGAGGTTTCTGCTTCTAAGGTTTTTCTTCTTTTTCTTTCTAGCTAAGGGAATTAATTTTTTTGCTATACCTCCAGTGTGCTTGTTAGTTGTGAGATTATTGAAACTGGTTGCCTTGAATTGTGGTACACCACAGCATTCCAGTACAGTATATGTGTAGCCAAGTGATTCAGATTGTCTGTTGACCCTGATTCTGGCTCGTCTCTGGTGTTGTTCGTGTGACCTTTCATTGGGAAGATGTATAGTTACAGCCAACCCAAAGATTCTCGAACCTTGAATCGGAAAGGTACTTGATTTGCTTCTGGACTTCACAGCGATCACAGCCAGATCAGGGCCTGCCAATCACTCATTATGACATCACTGCATGGACGTTAATGTTGTTGGAATTGCAGTGTCGGTTTAGATGCAACTTTGTAACAGTATTACACTGCCAGTATAGAGGGAAGTATTTGATATATTGTGTACTTAATGTATTGTCTCAATGTGAGTGATTTAAATTATATTTTCTTAAGTTTCTGGACAACAATGTTCCTACATGTAATGAAGTCAGACACCAGTGGTTGTTTTGGAACTGGTGACATTTTCTGCAACAAAATTCAAAAAGGAAAAAAAAAAGAAGCTGCTTCGTAAATGTAAACATGGTTACATTTTAAATATTAAAATGGCCTTTGATCTGTTTAATGACTTTTCTTTGTCATTTATTCCCTCTAGGATTTTTTTTAAATATCAGGCTTAAAATGTGGATTTAATATATATTATACACATGCACACATTACATTTTATATATATTGTAACGCAGTTCAGATGTTATGGGAAGGAGGAGGCGGGAACCGGCGAACATTTCACAAGTTTAATAACATAAAATAAAACAAATACAAAACGAAAGTAAAAGATAGCAGCCCCTCACGGACGACTGCTGTCACATATAATAAAACAAAACACAACATAAGTTCAGCCCTGCTCCTCTCTCGATCTTCACAGTCATCGCTCCTCCTTTATGCTTCCGCTCCTCCGTGAGAGATACGAGACCGGTGCGTCTCACAGGTGTCATTCATCATTAATCACACCACCGGCCTCGCGCAGTTCTCTCACGTCCCTCGACCTAGTCCCGCTTGCCACACACACTCTGTCTAAATCTGTGTTAGTGAGCACCTCTCCTTTGACGAGATAATCCATCCACCTCACAGGTGTGGCATATCAAGATGCTGATTAGACAGCATGATTATTGCACAGGTGTGCCTTAGGCTGGCCACAATAAAAGGCCACTCTAAAATGTCCAGTTTTATCACATAGCACAATGCCACAGATGTTGCAAGTTTTGAGGGAGCGTGCAATTGGGATACTGACTGCAGGAATGTCCACCAGAGCTGTTGCCCGTGAATTGAATGTTCATTTCTCCACCATAAGACGTCTCCAAAGGCGTTTCAGAGAATTTGGCAGTACATCCAACCGGCCTCACAACCGCAGACCACGTGTAACCACACCAGCCCAGTACTTCCACATCCTGCATCTTCATCTCCAAGATCCTCTGAGACCAGCCAGCCGGACAGCTGCTGCAACAATCGGTTTGCATAACCAAAGAATTTCTGCACAAACCGTCAGAAACGATCTCAGGGAAGCTCATCTGCATGCTAGTCGTCCTCATCGGGGTCTTGATCAGACTGCAGTTTGTCGTTGTAACCGACTTGAGTGAGCAAATGCTCACATTTGATGGCGTCTGGCACTTTGGAGAGGTGTTCTCTTCACGGATGAATCCCAGTTTTCACTGTACAGGGCAGATGGCAGACAAGCGTGTATGGCGTTGTGTGGGTGAGCGGTTTGCTGATGTCAACGTTGTGTATCGAGTGGCCCATGGTGGCGGTGGGGTTATGGTATGGGCAGGCGTATGTTATGGACAACGAACACAGGTGCATTTTATTGATGGCATTTTGAATGCACAGAGATACCTTGAGGAGATCCTGAGGCCCATTGTTGTGCCATTCATCCACGACCATCACCTCATGTTGTAGCATGATAATGCACGGCACCATGTTGCAAGGATCTGTACACAATTTCTGGAAGCTGAAAACATCCCAGTTCTTGCATGGCCAGCATACTCACCGGACATGTCACCAATTGAGCATGTTTGGGATCCTCTGGATTGGCGTATACGACAGCGTGTTCCAGGTCCTGCCAATATCCAGCAACTTTGCACAGCCATTGAAGAGGAGTGGACCAACATTCCACAGGCCACAATCAACAACCTGATCAACTCTATGTGAAGGGTGGTGGTCACACCAGATACTGACTGGTTTTCGGACCCCCTCCCCCGGACCCCAATACAGTAAAACTGCACATTTTAGAGTGGCCTTTTATTGTGGCCAGTCTAAGGTACACCTGTGCAATAATCATACTGTCTAATCAGCATCTTGATATGCCACACCTGTGAGGTGAATGGATTATCTCGGCAAAGGAGAAGTGCTCACTAACAAAATTTAGACAGATTGGTGAACAATATTTGAGAGAAACAGGCCTTTTGTGTACATAGAAAAATGAGTTCAGCTCATGAAAAATGGGGGCAAAAACTAAATGTTATGTTTATAATTTTGTTCAGTGTATAGATATTTGTATATGTGTGTATGTACGCGTGTATATATATATATGAGTGTGTGATTGTATATATATGTGTGTGTGTATACAGTTGTGTATAAAAGTTTATAATTATAATAATATATGTAACAGAGTAAAAGATAATAATTCAGTTGTTTCAGGCCACTTTTACACTGTTTTTATGGAACCCATTTAGTATGAGTATTCAATAATAATAATGATAACGTTTTGTAACCAGTATAAATTTAGTTTTTTGTCTTAACAATATTGTCAAAGTTCTGGTGGGACAACTTCCAAAAACTTAAGTTCCCAAAAAGTTATTATTTAAAATTGTCCTATGTTCCTTTAAAACTTTCCAATAATAATAATAATACTGTTATAAATATATTCTAATTGTTTTTTTGATTAATAATAAATGTTTTCAAAATCCTCAAAATCAAGTTTTACAATGCAGTTTTGTAAGCCAAGGTAAATATTTTAAATGATAACTCCACATGACCAGAATAAATATTGCTTCAGTAAATCTTTATTAGCTTAGATGTATGTAAGACACACTCACACAGTAAGAGACCAAATGCATTTAACTAAAGAAATGGAACAACAAAAAAAGAGGTTTGAGATTTCAGTGCAGAGGAAATGTGAGCATGCAACTCAATTAAAATAAGTGATTTAAATAGATAAAGGAAAAAACGCTAACTCAAATAACGTGATTATCAAGGATTATCTTTAAAAGCTTATTCTAAAATAATTTTATAATATAGAATCACCCTCTTAGCTGGTCACATATATGCCCTGACAGAAAAAGCTGTGCTCTGCCTTGCACAGAGTATAGTAGGCGATACCTGACTTACACTATTGAACCTGGGGACGGTTCGCAACAGAATGCTTTATTATGACATTTGCTCAGTGTTCTTAAAGTATTCTTCGCCACCTGCCCTGCCAACTTGATATGAGAGGCGTTAAAGTGAGCTACAACAAACAGTACAGTCCTATAGACAAAATTAATCCCCAACTAAAATGGACACAAATAAAAGACCCTAAAACGCCACCCATTCATTTGGAATTCATTAACAGTATTCAACCTTCACCTTGACTGTGTTTAAATAAAGAATCAGTTCTCTACAGATGAATGCTCAAAGCTAAACATGCTGTTTAAAGTGGCTGTTAACTGCAACACAAATGTGAATGTGAAGTGGAGGCAAGTATTCTGTTTCCCCGACTAGAAGTTGAGCACGTTACTGTCGAAGTGGGTGAGGACGTGCTTCTCGAAGAGCTGCTGGTCGCAGTCGAGAGGGAACTGTTCGCTGCACATGGGGCAGATCTTCCAGTGGCTCTCCACGTGCTCCTCAAACTTCGACTGGTCGTAATGAGGAGGGAAGATGACTTCACACAGTGGACAGCGCTTTTGCTCCCCACTGCAAGAGAGAGAAATAACATTAAACTGGGTGAAAGCAGGCTGATAAAAACACAAAACAAAAGACTTGTAACACAAATTGTGAATAAGTTGGTGCTGGAACAACAGGAGAGTAAACGGCAGTAAAACAACATCTGTGTGAAGGCGATGTGGGTGGGCCGTTGAGCTAACGCACATTCACACCGCAACCAAAGCTCAACCACATGATAGGTAACAGCCGTGAGGTTTGTGTGTGTGTTCTTTACCTGGGTTCAAAGCAGAACGGTATCTGTCCATCATTGAGGAATTCTGCAGGGTCAGTGGCTGTAGGCTGATCATTAGTTGGCTGGGGAGAGAAGAAAAACATGTCAGCAAAAGCAGGAGCTGAAACCACCTAAAAACCTATATTAGACAATTCACTGTGAATGATTAATATTGCGAGGAATCTTCTTGGTCTCTATACATATGCAATTACGTTGGAGGAAATTGTAGTGTATTAGTTAATGGACTGGATGTGTTTCCTAAAAGCATCGTTAGCCAAATATGGTCGCAAGTTCTATCGTTACGGCATAATTTTGTGTGTATTTGGCCATATAATCTGCGGACGAGAACTGTATTCGGGACCGCGTGCTGTCCGAGAGGCAGTTATTAACGACAGCTTGCTGTGCGCAAGAATACAGCATTGAGTTCTTTTCTGCGGCTTATTGTGCTTACCTCTTATTAACATCAAGCATGTCACAGTCATGTGTCCAGTCGATTCTCTGCTATCTGCGTTGTACTAAAACTTTGACTTTTCTTAACTATTTAGAGTAGGCCTATTTAAAATTATTCAGTAATCGCAAGTCATTTACACTTGCAATATTTCAATAATTTTGATATATCGTGCAGCCCTACTTATAAAATAGTGAAAAGTATATAAATATATAAAATAGTGCAAAGTCCTAAGATGCCATAGAAATGACAGGTAAAGCTGCTGACTGAATGAACCACTTGCATACAGGAGTAAAGTCTCTGCAAATGATATACTGCTTGTTAATGTGATTTTTTTTTTTTTTTTTAATTAATGGCTTTCTGTTGTTGGTAATAACAGACGTTATTACTCCACCGCCTGCGTGTGACATCACTGTGGAATGACCATGTCACTACAGTTTTGGAAAATGGTCATGACTAGCTAGTTCATTTCTCAAACAATGCATCATACTATGTGGTTAACCAGCGAGTTGTGTCATTGAGTAGGAAACACACCCCTGAGCAGCATCACATAAATATTGAACAGTTTACTCAGGATTTAAAGCTGCAGTGCGTAACTTTTGGCGCTCAAGCGGTTAATAAACAGAACTGCATCCATCTTGCGGAAGAACGTTGTAGCCTGAGATACTTCTCTCCGTTTATGTCTATGACGAGTCACGTAGGTGCTGGGATATGTGCAGTGGTACCATCCGAACCAGTCTAAAATAGTCCGAATATAAACACTTACTATACTGTAGTGATTCAGGATAAGACAAAAACAAGGTAATGATGGCTTGGTAATGATGTCAATTTTCCTTTTTGGGTGAACTATCCATTTAAAAAAGTATGCTTTGCGTTTAAAATGGTTTGTGAACATTTTTAATACTTTCGTATATTTCAGTCACATCAAACTTGGTGTGAATAGGCCTCAAGTCAGTTCAGATGAAAAGTGACTGTTTTACAGTAACTGACTGAAGCTCTTCCATGTTTAGTTGGGTATATCCACCATTATCCAAGCAAGGCTAATGAGCATAATTAGTTGCTAGGGTGAGCACTTCCTTAATGGGTCTGCTCTGGGTTACCAGGGCTTTAATAATGCCAGCTTAGCTAAGCCCTGCTGGAGGCCAGCGCAGTGGAGAGAGAAGCGCAGATAAAAGAAAGATTTGGGAAGAATTTAAACCCATCCGCAGTTCTGACTTGATTAAAACCTTAATCCCGCCTCTATATCACTTCTAACGGCTGAACGTGGAGGAAGCCCTAATGAACTCACAGTAGTCTGCGGCTCCTCTGGTTCCTCCAGTCCATCAGGGCGACTGAGGTTACGGGCGGGCTGTATGCACACCACATTACTGTCCCAGGATGGGGGCCCAACTGGGGGCAGTCGGGGCATCTGGTCATCAGAGAACTCTCCATCGGCTCCATCTGTCAGGAAAGGAAACATTTTAATGCCTTAATATCTAGATTTATACCTCGAGAAAACCCCCTAGCTCGAACAAATACAGTATGGCCATAAACAGTATTTAAAGCCTTAGGTCACGCATGTTTTACAGTCATTATATCTGATACAAAATATCAAACCAAATGGCATTTATTTTTTGAAAAATAGTACATAGCAATTCTAGCTGTCAGTGTCATTAAAATTTTTATTTAAAACAATAGAGTGCAACAGTTCATGCCCCCTTTTTAAGCGACGCTGGTTCCGGAAGTACTTTTTCCATTAATTTCTCCCGTAGGGATTTTTGTTAAAGAGATATAAGCCATGAACCAAACCAATCAGCTACGGTGTGAATCACAACAATATAAACTTTGATTTGAAGCAAAAAAGGTTTTGAAAATCAGACAAAAAGACAAAGGTACAAGAATGTGTACTTAACGGTTTTAGTGAGGGAAAGAACTACAATCCCATGAAGCCTTGCAAACACCATAATCAAACTAAAACCGATGGAGACATATAAAACTACTCATTTACAAATGTCGATTACATGTATAAAAACAATATATTACAAGTTTATTGCAAAATATGCATATATATATATATATATATATATATATATATATATATATATATATATATATATATATATATATATATATATATATATATATATAATATATATATATATATATAAACATTTCAGTAGTATGAGAGACCATAGGGAGATCGACTCGATTAGATAATTTGCAGTGCTTCATGGGAGTGGTCGGAGCTAAAGAGATATTTTGAAGCATGTTGATTTTTTTCGACTCTCTGATTGGTGTCATTTTCTTTACAGTATCATGGGTAATGTAGTTCCAGAAGAAGCAAATACTATAGATTAACAACCTTGTAGCTCACAGTAGGTCTGTCTTTAATCAATTTCCTTATGGAGAAAATGAATGGAGATTTTCCTTCCGGAACCCAACCGTTGCACTTAGTGCAGCAACGATTAAGATTAAGATTAGTGGCGAAATATATGCCTTAAGGTGTAGTCATATTAGCGAAATTTTGGTGAGATATCACAGGCAAAAAAAGCTCCATTGTCTACAGTCAGCCATAGTGTGGTGATATAAAGTTCAGCAATATTAAAGTCACTTTCAAACTAGGCAGATTTATATTGGTCAACGCTGCAAATCCGCATGACAAAATCTGCACGGGGAAATCTTTCGCTCTCATGCAGAATTGTCAATTGCATAGGTTCCGATTGAAACGGCTGGATTTTGCCCGCAAAAAAAAAAAAATCTCGCAACCATGCTTACATTCTATGGTGCGCTCACTGATGTGTCTTCCTTCATTTATAAATTTGATCCCTTATTTAAAGTGAACAAATGATGAGATAGTATCTTATATACCCCTGGAATCAGTAGAAGAGTATGGGTTCCCAAACATCAGATCAGTGGGACGCTGGGGCACCAGCAGAGGAGATGGGTCGTCTAGAGGGTACGGCATCGGGTACTGCAAGAAAACCGACTGCACATCCAGACTGCCATCTTTCTTTCCGTGTTCTTCTTCCCTGCTCACACTCCTTTGCAACTCCTGAAGGGACACAGGAAACACCACGGCTGTTAAGTTTTGGTTGGCTTCAAAAACAATGACTGAAATCAATAGCTAATTACCTGATCCACACATTCCAATTGAAACTTTAATGCAAATTAAAAACTAAACTGGGTGAAATTGGCCTAAAAGGGACAAAACTGAAAGCAAAGTCTAATTTGAGGCCAGGCATGATGTATTGCCAATTATTGAGAGTCAGGTCCCATTTTTCCATCCTTCTCTTCCTTCTTCGCTCTATCTTTGAGTCCAGACAATACATCACTCACCACAGTGAGCAGCGGCAGTGGCGTAGAGAAACTCGCCACCCTCACACAAACAGTTTAATTAGGCCCTTCATTAAAACTCCTCTGCCTGTTCAAAGGGAGGCAGAGCTCTGCCTTTTATTGAAGTCTTCGACAGGCGCCAATTTCATTTAGTCTGAACCTCAAATTGGGCCATTTTGCTTCTCGAGCGTCGAGTTTTGTGTTATACCTCGACTACGCGTCCCTCTCTGTGGTCCGGGGTAATTGAATGGAAAATAAGGACTCACTTGCACTGCTGGCCCAATTAGAGAGATATGTTAAACCCAAACCAGATCCTGAGAATAAAACAACAAGCAAGCAAAACAACTGCATTTTTAGATTGGCAGAGGCCTACAGAAAATGAAAACAAAAGCACGCACCCCCTCCAGTTTCTCTTTTTCTTTGGTCAACGCAAAAAGACTGTCCTTCAGCTCCCTGAGTTCTCGGCCCTTCTCTGCCACCTGGCTCTGGAATGAGAAAAGGTTATTATTTTTTAGATTAATTTGCTAAAAACCTTGACTCTAGAGTAGTCACATATAATCAGTTAATATATTGTATGGGGGGTGGGGGGGGGGGGGGGCTGTAAGCATTGAGGGTGACAAGTCCCCTTCAATAATCAGATATGGCCAAATTGCTGTCTCTCTCAATGTGTGATATTGGTGATGTACTGTTGTACTCGATTATCCACTGCTCTGTATGTTGTTAGGATGACAAAAACAGCACTCGTTAATAGGGCTGACTTCTAATAGTCGAGGATTCGACGATTCGATTCGGAGAGGTCTGATTCGACTATGAACCTCATAGTCGAATAGTAGGGTAGGGTTATGTAACCAATAGGGGTGTGATGGTTGAACACCGTCATTAAAACTCTATAACCGCCAAAATCGTGCTATTAGGCCTAAAAAGAATTTAAATTTTTTTTATCATTTTTTATCATAGAGAATGTTTAAATACTAATATCAGCTTACGAGGGAAACGGAGGCGGAGTTAGTGGTGGTTCGGAGGCTGAGTGCTGGAGATGATTCGGGAGAGGTCTGTGCCCCTTTCCCGATCAGAGCATGCGCTGACACTAAAGCCTTGTTTATACCAGACGCGTCCGCACTAGAGCGAAGGTGCCCACGGCAAAAAATGACGCGTTGGGTGCGCAGACCGGCAAGACCCCGCTTGGCTGTGTGCACAGCTTTTTTTGTAACAGCCCGCGCGACACCGCGTCCGAGGATGAATGACTTCAAGCCGAATCTGCTCGAGCATGTACTACGTCTCACCGCACCGGCACGCTGTTTGCGCGTCTAAATTGCAACGTTCATTGCAAAGTTTTTTTGTTAAGGTTTTGTTTACTGCGTGTGATTTATTTAAAACAAAGCACGTTCATTGCAACGTTTTTTTTTGTTAAGGATTAATTTAATGGAAAGCACATTCACTTAGTTGTCTTGCTGTTCATTTTAAATAAACGTTGAGCGAGTTGTCCTATAACAGACGAACAGTTATTCAACCGAACGTATAGTCTGCTCTCTAAAAAAAAAAAAGTTCGACTATCAGTCGACTACGGCAAAATCTAACGAATCAGATTCGACTATGAAAATCCTTAGTCGAAAACAGCCCTACTCGTTAATGTAAAAACGGTTTGAGATGGCCAATCAAATCAAAGACATGCTTTCGGAGAAGCAAAACATGAATTCCAGCACATCGCTTCAGTTTTTACAGTGAAAAAGTGTGAGGTAAGAAGAAGCTAAACATTTCATTTTTGACAACTGTTACAAAAGAAATGTTAAATGATCAAAATAATAAGTGAGGCAACTTCTCAGCTTTTTTTTGGTCAAATTTCACTGTTTTGAATTGAAAATATATCATTTGTGTGATTCATGTAATTCGTAACTGGAATTGACAAGACAAGAAAATTTAACGGATTTGATTGCGAGTGAATGTAAGCATATTTTAAAATAACAATATTATTTACAATTAGTAAAAAATGTATTACTTTACAATAAATTCTAAAAAAATACTATTTTACTTTTTTCTTTATTACCTTAAAACACTTTAAATGCTTTAGTTATATTATTAAAAACCATTATTATTAAATTAAAGTCACCTCAAAATCAAAATGGAAATCAAATTTAAATTTTTTTATGGATTACAGTATTTATTATAAATTATTTATCCATGCAAATCATTATTTTTTTTTCATGTGCCCTCATAATCTTTAATCAAAATAGCTTCCCTCCCTCTTGCAGCGACATCTCTCCTCTGATGACGCTTTTCTCTGGCTCTCACAAGACATCACAGCATTAGCAAACCGCAATCATCCAATCAATTCCTCATGGACAAAATCAAGTCCCTTCTTACATTTTTCCTTGTTCGAGAAGCTGCTTTACTCGGATATACGTCACAATAGGGAAGAAAATACTATTGCAACTTTGACTTCATCCTGACTTTAAATTAAAAGGACCATTACATTTGTGATCCTGCTCCCAATCCAAAAAATTGGTTTGGTCCCAGCCAAAGTTAAAGACATGTTTATGGCTTTTCAGATAAGTTCGAGATCTTAAATCCACCGAAAGGGTTTATTTTGCAGCCAATAATTGCTGACTGTTCAATAACAAGATAATTGCATGAATGCATGAGTAAATAAATTAATTAATTTCAATTATACAGTTAGTTTATTATAAAAAAGACATATTTCTGCCTGACTGACCAAATAGAATGAAGTATTCCAGAGCCATATAATAACATTTATTCACTAAAAATGTGAGAAATAAAAAAATGATAATAAAGGAATGGTCTTGAAAATGCTTGTTGATTGCAACTGATATGCATGCATGCAAAAATCTCAATGATACAAGATGCCTTCTCTACTACTCATTTACATCTGTCTTTGCATGGCTCCATGCGAGTAACGCAGAGAAAAAGTCAACTTCGCCTGAAGTATACCACTGATCTGTACATGACCTTACTACTTAAACAGAACTGAGTCCCTCGCTCTGTCTCCTGCTGTGTAGGGAGGCAGCCAGCAGATGCATTATCCTTTCTTGATCCCAGGACTCCCAACTGTCCTTCCTCCACTGTCTCCATGTCTCGTGTAAACAGCAGTAAAAGTCAGTCTCCTCAGTGACACACTCATAAACCAGCACTGTCAGTGTATTTGTGCTAATGCAACAATACCGGGCTTGACTCAGAGCAGCCGTAAACAGTGTGGAGGAGAAACGGTACTAAGGTCGTCCTGGATCTCCTGTCAGAACATCTGAAGGTCTGCTTATCTGTGATCACATTTCCCCCTGATCTGAGTCATTTGGTTCTAAACTGTACAAAAGAAGAAAGAAAGAAAAAACAGCACAGCTTCCCTTTGTTGAGATCTTAGACGCTGAACATTGCTTTTGATATTTCCTATAGCAGAAAGAAACTACACTGTAATATTAGGATAAGTGGAGATAAAGGCGGCCTCAACAAGAAAAATAATTAAGCATGTAAACGCTTGGATTCGAAAATACCTTGCACACGTGCAGTGCCGGGATTAATAAACGAATGAATAAATGATGCATTTATATAGCGCTTTATTATGTACTTTTGTACACCCAAAGCGCTTTACAATCATATCAGGGGTCTTTCCTCACCGATCACCAGTGTGCAGCATCCACCCGGATAGGTGGAGAGGAGAGAGTGATAGAGATAAATCAATGGATGGAGATTTTTAGGAGGCCATGATTGACATGGGCCAATGGAGGGTATTTTGCCATGACACCGGAGTTTTTAATGACCCCAGAGTCAGAACCTCGGTTTAAAAGTCTCATTCGAAGGACAGTCCTTTTTACAGTATAGTCAAATTAGGTAATCACCCACTCCTGGCCTCACTATCTCAGGCTCAAACCTGCTGAGCTTCAGTGGTCAACCAGTCTTGGGCTACAGGGTGATATGGTGTTAGATTCACAAGTTTACATGAGTGTTTATTTACGTCTCTGTCTTGCAAACTACAACAAACTAGTAAATAGAATAGATTTACTAAACATTTGATTAAAAGCTATTCTGACATACAGTATGTTATCTGTCTTTTTAGATATGTCGTCAAGGCAAAAAAATGGAATTATGCTCTCGGAAGCTCCGGTGACATTATCGCAGTGGTTTTCTCTGGTTCTGAACACGTTGACCAGGCACTGTGCATGCCTTTAAGTATTGTTCCAGATACAAGTAAATGTATACGTTCATCAGATTGCAACATTTAGGGTTCCTATAAACAAAACTTTCAGAATCTGACATCGAAAAATTCGTTGAACAACGGTAAATGTAAACGCACCTTTAGACTTGATGGAATCTGGCTGAGCAGTGGTCATCTGGTTGTCATCTGTCTTTAACCCTCTGGGGACCAAAGGTTTCTGGTCCCCAGAGGGTTAATAACATTAAGTCTGGAAGCATGAATTTCTGAGTCGTGTAGCTCAGAAATTCACCTTCCAGACTTAAAGGTAGGGTAAGCAATTTTTTTAATAAACACCTTTTGTTATACTGGTTGAAATTCTCTTTACATCCTGATAGCAATCAATAGTAGAAGTGGTCTAAATATTAAAACATGCACACATATATCTCCTGTGGAAGTCTAAGGACCAAAAATGTTTTCGTCCAATCATTGCATTCGGTCCAAATACAATGATAGGATGTCCTACCTGCCTGTCAACATAATGTATTTCCATACCTCCAAGCATCCTGCTTGCGCAGATATCACAATTCATCAGTGGGTTCCGTAAGGCTATGCAAAGTTGTTGAAGTTGCAAACAAACAGCAGCCATATTTTACAGTTCCTCCAGAACCAAAACAACAAGCTTATACTGTGTTCACGCCATGTCGTATCCGTAATTACAAGATGACAACCCGTTACATTCTTCCAGGAGCTGCTCATGTCCTCAGACTCAGATTTATCAATTTCTATGTGTCAATACTATCAACGCCGAAATGAATCTGCAGCAGTCATGTGGTACAAGTCAGAGCTCTGATAGTTTAATGTACCTTATTATTGTAATGACTCTGAAGGGAGGGTGGGATCTCATGCTTTCAAAGCTAGCCTCTCTAAAATTGGCTACCCTACCTTTATTGTTATCTATGTTTTTGCATACATACTAGCATGTTAAGCCCAAATTTCCTCTAGTATAGTATATAATAGATTTTTAGTTTAAACTCTGGACCAGTAGGTGACACTGACCTTGTAGCGATCCTCCTCAGCAGCCAGCTGCATTCGCAGGCCCTCGTTGGATTTCATCTGCTCCCTTAGCTTCACCTCCATCTTTGCGAGTTCATCGTTTATCATGCTGCACCGCTCTCTCTCCTCCTGCAGGGGAGTATGCTAAGTACTTTAGTATATCAAACAGATCCAGTATGTCAGAGACAAAAAAAAAAAGAAAAAAGAACTTACACTAAGCAGCTGTTTGCATTTCCTGTATTTGTCATTTTTGTCTGGCTCCTTGCTTGCACTTTTCAGCCTGCCGTGAATGATAGCATCTAGCACGGCATCTGAAGTACCTGGGCTTCCTGTTAGCGGTCCAGAGAACACAACAGCATGTCCATACAATGTTCCCAGACATCCTAAAAACATGGAATTTCTAGTTTGTATCGCTTAGTATGAACTTACCTGGTGCAGATGCCTCTGGACTGGCAGACAAAGGTTCAGACCCCGGACTTCTCTTCACCTGAGCAAAACACAAAGGTTGGTCTACTTTAAAAACTAGCAAACCACTAAAAACTTAAAACCCAAGACTCTGCAGGTGGTATAGCTATATAATTGTAAAGTGAAGGTTTACTCACTCCTGGCTGTTCAGAGAGCTTGGCCACTTGTTTCTGGAACTTCTGGCATTCCTTATATTTGTCTTTATAGTGTTCAGCAGCCATATGCAGCCTGAGCCGTAAATCTTCAACTTCTCTCTGCATTTCGACAACAGCTAACCCTTCTGTCTCCTTACACTGCCGAGGGAAAGCGAGATTATTCAGTTACACCATGAAAACAAAAACAGTTCCTAACATTCTTTAGTTAGAACACAGTATGCAATCTACGGTATAGAGTAGACTTATTCCTGGAAAGCGACGGGCTATCTTAAGGCGTACTGGATTCAGGTGATTATTTAAAGTGTAATTGTGGCCTGGTCAATAGGCTTTATGCCGAACATCAAATGAACAAACAGTAAAACAGGTCTCATTTGCATCCAGTTGTCGGGAAAAAGTGTAAAAATTTTAGATATCAATCGGCATATGCGATGGAGAGCGGTTATGCTCATCTTTGCTTGCTCTTTTGAAGCTATCTTGAGTAAAACGGCTCTATATTTAACAAAGCATATACAAAAGACCTGAACCGGAAGCGATGCGACCTGTTTTACAGAATACAGAAGTTTGTTGCACATCACAAACATGATAAAACGGTCAAACAGGTGGGCATCTCTTTACCGCCTCCTGCTGGGTCGAGTTTTTCATCTCCTCCAGCTGCTTTTCCATGCGGCTGCACTCAGCCCGGGCCTCTGTCTGTCCCTTCTTTAATGACTCTGCCTCCAGGCGGATACGGTACAGGTCGGCCATGCTTCGGTCACGGGCATTGGCGGAGTCGCGCAGCTCAGCTTTTAGCATGTTTGCCTGCTGCTGGGTAGCCTGCAACTGCTCCTCTTTCTGCCGGAGCTGCTCCTTAAGAGCATTACTTTCCCCCTGACAAACACAAAAATAACACTTATGTGAATACAAACCTACACAAATATGCACACATTTCCGCATATCTACTGCTAATAAAGCTAACAGCAAACAAATATAGCCATAATCTGTTTTCCAAACGGATACGTTTTCTGAATGTTGGACTTTTTGCCAATTGTATTGATACATACAAGAAATTATAAAAGAAACGAGGTGGAAACGGGATCATGGAGCCAAATATGAACTCAAGTCATTCACATGAGCACAATGGCTCAATGTGTTAACAACTAGCCCACAGCTCCGACCATAATGTTTTTAACGGATCAATATCCCTACAATACAGAGTGCTGCAGGGATGATTATTTTTGTAGACCAACCTGGAAGTTGCTATCCCCCTGGTTCTTATGACAAAAAGCCAATAGGATTATTGGCTTTTGGATTATTATAGAAAAGAAGTCTGTGATCATCAAAAGTTTATGATTCTTACATGTTTTGTTCATAAAGATAATCTTCACAAATAAACGCAACGTTTATTAATTTTGAAGTCTAAATACAACTGCCAGAAGTAACTAAAGTTAGGCTATAAACAAACTACACCATGGATGTATTCAACGTCACCACCACAAAGTTTCTGACAGCTCTTTCCATTTTTATTAAAAATCTACAAGCTGGAAAGTTTGAGTTGAACAATTTGCAAGAGTGCAAGTACAAACACAATAAGACTGTAAAAATGGACTAGGGAGTAGATGAGTTTTCCTGTTCACCAATTCGTCCCATTTAGCCACTTGTTAGCAAGCACTTTTTCTAGACACGTAAAATCATGAGTTGAGTACTGATGCATTTTATGTTGTAGAATAAAACATGAAAATATCTTAAGCTTGTTTTAACCACAGACCTTTTTTCAGGCAATTAACCAATAACTCCAGTTGAAAACAGAAGTGAAAAAATGTTAAGATAAAAGTTTTAAGCAGCACTCTATACGAAATGTAGGTTAAGCAGAAGCTTTTTGTGTGTGTACCGAGGGTGAACTGTTGGCCAGTAGCTGGCGGTGCTGTTTTTCTTTCTCTACGAGGCAGGATTTGACTCTAGTGAGTTCCTCCTTCAGCTGAGCAATGGTGTTCTCCTTATTCACATCCACTGATTTCAGCATCTGCAGCTCAGCACTTAGCTTAGTGTTCTCAAGCTCCCGGTTCTTCAGGTGAATCTGTGCCAAACACACACAGATACTTTATTCAAGTAGACTGTTTGACTTTCTCTTTGCACATCTGCTGTGCAATAACCTGGGCACATGGCACATAAAACTAGCAGTGTACCAAAGCCAGTCCAGATTCTGGACGAACCCCCAATTATCCACACAATCTCTACAATGAGGTGTATTTCCGCCTGGTGAGGTGGTATGTGAGCTAGAGCTAATTATAATGCAGCAGTAAGAGAGCAGCAACTCTGCTCCACCCCCACTCTTCTCTGTCTGTGCCTCAGGCAGCTGCTGTGAAGTGTGTTTCCGTGGCTACAGCCCGGCGTTAACGGCCAGTTCCTGTCCCCGCCACAAGAAAGTGGGGATAGAGGGTGAGACAAAGTGAGTGATGGAGAGTGAGAATTACAAAGTGCAAGTCAGAGTAATTAGGAAAAGAATGAGGGCCTGTATTGCACTTCTCCATGGATAAATGCATAAGCCTTTTCAAAACAACAGCTCAAAAAATGTCTGTTTGTTGGTTTTAGGTCAATTAAATAGATTAGGGATGAAAAAGGAGATAAAGAGGGAATGAAGCATGGTATAAAAATCCCAAGAAATTATACTTAGGCATGGATAGGTGTCACTTTTATTAATTAAAAGTCAAAGTATTAAGCCAAACAAATATTTCCACATTTATTTGCATTTGAATATTCAAAAGTAAATATTTACCACTTTTTTTTGCTTCTGTGTAAAGCAATTTGCAATTGTATTTTTTAACTTGAAATTGTTAAACAATAATTGCAAGAGAATCTGGCCTATAGTTGTTTGACACATTAATGTAGTTGTATTACAGACTGCAATTTGACTTTTATTTGACTATTTTATTTTATTAATGAATTATAGCATTTGTTTGAATTCATGAGCGAGCGAGAGAGAGAGAGCGAGAGAGAGAGAGAGAGAGAGATGCATGTGAATTACCTATGTGTTTAGCATCTCTCTATTAGCAATGAAGCTGCTGAGAAATATAATGCAGTGAATCAGTAGCAAAGCTATTTTATTAATAAAAGTCGTGGGGCAGAGTTGATAAGTTTCTGTACTCCTGAATGTTACTGTGTGTGCGCAGCGCGATCTCGGAGTGACATAAGCGTGTGTGTGCTTCAATGAAAACGGCGCATTAATATAGATTAAACTGACTTGGAACTACCTGTGCATTAAATGGTTTTATTTTACACCTTCCAGCCAATCAGAATCGAGTATTCAGACAGGCCATGGTATAATGGAAAATGAAACAACATTGTATCAAACTTTGATCACTATCTTCTAAGTTGTTTAAAATATTAAGGCAATTATCAAACTAGATTTTATCAAAATTACCTGTCAAGTTCCGAATCTCTGCTTATAAGAGTCAATTATGTATTTTGTATTAGGTACATTATCGTCTCTGACAGACAGCATTATGATAAAGCTCAGGCTACAATTTTCACCCTCTTCTAGGAAAACCATGACAGTCAAAACATCCGGTAGTGTGGGTTTTCCAGGTAATGCGTGAACTCCCTGGACTCCCTGGTAAATACTACCGTGAATTGTGCATGTTATTTTTTGACAGACATTGATGCAGTGATATTCAAATGATTTGAATTTGAAAACAGATGGATCGTGAGGTAATAATAATTTATATCTTAGACAGCAAGTATTCAGTTAAGTGATTGATGCCCATGAGTGTGTTATGTCAATGTTTCTAGTTCTAATATTCCAACCGACAGCCTGCCTAAGTTCTTGACGGACATGATAACATGCGTAAGGGGTGAACGGTTTGATTTTTTATAAATATAAAATGTGCTGGGGATGTTCAAAATGCTTTTTGCATAGTTGTTTTATGGAATGAAGTTTAATTTACGGCTTAAATAAATTATGTTACTCAGACACTGACTTGTCTGCCTTGTCAAAAAAATTTGCAAATTTGTTGAATTTTGAAAATCAAGTTGTTGTTTTTTTATTCAAGGAAAGGAGTGGTTTTGATGCACAAATTTGTTTTATTGTCTCTTATAAATCAAAAATCTGCAGATCCTGTTGTAATAAATAATAGTTAAAAATCCCTTTTCCACAAGTATTCAGTTTCAGTAGTAGTGGAGTAAAGTTCAAATTCCTTGAAGTGCAATTACTCAGGTACTTTACACCCCTAGCACACAAAGCATATAATAACAAGGATGTGTGTGAGGTAGTGAGCAAGTGAAATTACCTTATAGAGCTCCTTCTCATCTTTCTCATTCTTCAGCTGGCACTCAAGAGCCTCTTTCTCCAAGGTTAACTTCTTCACTCGATCTTTCAGGCTGTCAAATCAGAGCCATTATCAATCACACAAGGAACATATCTTGGATACGTTAAAAAACTCATCAAAGTTCTCAAATCCAGCAGTGGATCTTCTAAAGATATGAATCTAACAAATCTAATCTACAGTTATGACATCTTCTAATCTCATGATCATATGTAAAACCAGTTACATGGTTTGTTATAAGGATGTCAAACGTACTGGTACTTTAATACCAAAGTCGATACTAGCACAATATCAGTTTTTCTACAGTATGGCTAGTACCCGTAGTTGTTGCTAAAAGTTTACTTAGAACTTCACTGAGAAAAACTATACTACGATAAGGCTACATGCCTTTGTTTTGATTTAATCTGTTAAAATTTATTTTATTTTATTTTTTAAATGAAGAAATGGACCAATAGTATATTGTGTTAGCTGTGGTATTGAAATTGAAACTAAATTCGGTCGTCAATTCATCTTTTAGTGCTTATTAGTGTTCTGTACACACAGTAATTTACGGCAGTGACAACCGCATTCTACAACCCAATTAAAAAATGCAGGTAGTGACAATGGCATTTACAAAGATTCTGCGCAGTGTGCACGGAACCAAACTGAACAACTAGTTGTTCATGACGTATTTTAACATGCATCAGAAATGTTTCTCTCTTCTTTATGTGCGGTGGAAGAAATCACAGGGAAAGCGGTACCAGCCTTGACTCATTCATGTTGCAAGATCTTGCAAAGAAAAACAGCAAACAAGAACAAGTCCACGATAAACCGAAATAAATCCAAATGCTTTATGCTGAAAAGAATGCTACTTTATGCTACTTCAATATGGTTTAAAAAAAGCACCAGTCTAGTTCAGTCTCCTTCTGCAGGCCTTTCTGGGTGACTCCGATCAGATCCTCCTCTAACTGCAACAGTCGTGCTGTACTCTCCTCCATTCTCCTTTTCACCTCCTCTTTCTCCTCCTGCAAGCTCTGGGCAGACAACTGCAACTCCTGTGTACACATACAAACACATGAGCCATATGTCGTTTTTTTCTTTGCGCAAGTATGTTGTCTGTCTAGCTACTGCAGAAAGGATGGGAGTTATTGCAGAAAAACTGTTGGCTTTTGAGTTGTGTTTGTGTGTGGTCTCAGAGAATCTGCAAACATGACTAATGGAAAAGCAGGTCTCCAAATCCCACTCCAGTCTCTTCTGCAGTACCACTTCATGTGCAGAATTTTTAGAATTATTTTAGCAGCACATAAAACAACATATAAAAGTGCGGTCATAAAATTAACAGCCAGAAATGGGTGTGCTTGTTTTCATCTTTAAACCAGCTCTGCCTCAGAGCTGATACATTTATACTTTTTAAAAATTGTCACTTAAAAGCAACAAATGGTGCTGATGATAGTCATGTCTGTAAAGATGTAAATTATTATTATTTTTTATGTATTTTTTATGTAAAGAGTCTGAAGAGAGACTCTCACTAGGGGGTGCTGACAGCCTGTGAACTTTATATTCTAAAACCATTTAGATGTAAACTGTATATGACACTAAAGAAAAATGGCAGACTTTTTTACAAAGAAAATACTGTAAATATATATATATATATATATATATATACAAAAAAAAATCATCATCCTATATTTAACCACTACAATAAAACAGTGAAAAAGCATTTATATTTCAAAAATGTTATGAGGTCAGGTCAGGACAAAAAAAGCCTGGAAAAAACCCTTTTCCTATTTTTAACTCGTGAAATTTTGTCTCTCTCTTCTGTCTCACCTGCACATCTTTCCTGAGCTGAGCGCTGCTCTCTTGCTCCAGCTCATATTCTTTCTGTAGTCTGTTCTTCTCATCAATCTGTTCATCCCTCTCTTTCTGAAATAGGTCCAGGTTTTCCAAAAGCTCCTTTTTTTCCTGTTGAATTTGTTCCATCTTTTGCTGGAAAAAGGTCAAAAAGTGTCAACCCTGGCATGTGAAAACTATAATCTATAATCAAAAAATCAAGAAATCTATTATTTTGAATTGAGTAGTTTGAATCACCTCCAGGTAACTGGCTTTAGTGGTGACCACAAGAATATCGGATCCTCCTTCATCCTCCACCGTCAGCAGTTCCTCCTCCGTGGGGCTGTTGGCGCGGAACTGGAAAGGAGTGCTGGCCCCGCGGATCTCTCCCTTATGTGTCACATAGCAGAATTGGTAGAACTCAGCATCGTCATTTGGAACGTAGTAACCTGCAAAATACCCCAGAATCAAGCAGAGATTTAGATAATGGCCCTATTGTTCAAGTAGGAATGTATTACAACAAACCCGTTTATATTTCCCATAGGTATAAAAGCAAATGATTCAAATGAACGATAGCTAAGACTGAATGAACATAGCCTGAAGTCCATCCTTTACATCAAAACTTTACAGTTCCACAGCAGTTTTATGATAGACTTATGTCCATTCTGTTTAATGGTATTTTTTTCTCAATTGCCGTAAGGAATCCGGACTCATGCCACAAAAACCATGTAATCCCTCACAAAGATTCCAGTATGTGACCTGAACCACTCCAGTAAAACTGGCCCATCAACACTTCAGCCTTCTAATAGGAGGCGTCAGTGTTTCCTATTTTATTGCATCCGTCACTGCATACCCTGAACGCACCTTTGAGGGGCCTTCTCTTTGACACAACATTCATCGAAGAAATGGTTGCATAAAACCCCATTTTTGGCAATGTTATTTTACCTTGGAAGACCACAGATCTGTTAATTGCGGTTCCCTCTGTGTAGTTGTCTGGAAGAGGTGACCACAGGAAAGTGTAGTAGTCACGAGCTGTGCTCCAGCCAACCTGTCAGGAAGAAAGAGAGAGATTTTAAAAGGGTTAGTACATTTGTCTTAAAACTAAATGTTGAAATACTTTTTTCTTTTCCCAGCGTAATATGCTTAAAACTGGCTCAACCAATGGCAGGCAGGCAGGAAACTTGTTTGACAATTACCAAAACACTTGTGTGTGCAACTTTTCTTGCTTTCTTACAAATCAATAAGCCATCAGGGTGAAAATGGTGAAAATGTTGAATGAGTAACTTTTAAATGACAAAACTGATTAAGAAGAGGGTAGGGTACTGCGGAAAACAAGGTCCTACGTGTGCATGAGAGCTTCTGTGTACAGAGCTTTTCTATGCGTATATGTGTGTGGGAGAAAAAGAGAGCGAGCGTTGCAAAATACTTCAGAAATAAAAACAAAGTTGTTTGACATTTTTATCCTATTGCTTGTCAAATTGATATGCTTGGTCAGACAGTGTATTTGTTTTTTTGTGGCTCTTTTGCTGTAAGTAAGCCACTTTGAAATGACCAAAATAATTTGGCATAGTAATGTGGAACTGCAACTCGTTCAAGACTTGCAACAATTCTCAGCAGTGTACTTACTGAAACGTAGTCATAACATCTGAACATCTGTCATCCAATTAGAATCAAGCATTCACAGCACTTATAAGATATTATAAATCTATACTCGTTTGAACAAAATCAAGAATCTAAAATACAGATTTCTAAAATTTCTAGAATTCTAGAAAATGAGAACTGATAAGTACTTGTATAACCTAGCAAATAAATAAACCCACTATCCACATAAACACTTAACATAACGCACACACACATACATATATATATATAAGATTAATACATAAATAGGAAGACTGTAAAAGCTTCGTCAGGCTGTTGTGGTCTTGACCACTGCTTGATTCACATCATGCCGCAAAATTCTTTGGCACATTGTACATTTTTCTCCTATCCATTAGGTCTAGTAGAAACTAAAGCCTTTGAGATGAGAGAATAAAAACATGGACTCGGCTGCGCTTTACGGGGCTAGTGAAACTCAGTCTGTCTGCCACGTGTTTCTTGCCAAACCCTCGTGAATATGTTCGGTTGAGGGAACGCGGCTACAACTCAGCCTTAACAGGAAGAAGAAAATAGGTGAAAATTTTATACATACTTCAGAATGGAAACCAAGATGTAATTATATGAATTTTATGTGTTGTTAACTGATGGTTGATGAGGGGGGAGTACAGAAAATACATCCATAATTTCAGCCCTCTGTCATAAAACTGTCAAACAAAATCAGACTCACATCAGGCTGGCTGTGTTTGTGAACACGCAAACGCACAAGCCTAGTACCTGCTATTGGCATCTACATGGGAACTCTATAGTATTCTGGAAGTAACACACAGAGAGAGACACACACACACACACTAAAAAAATGCAAACTCACTACAGCACAGTCATGTTAGAAAGCCGTGTGGCTTGTTTGCTCAAACCATAGCTGACCTCTATGTCCACAAGAACATTAGTGTTGCAGAAATCCCCTGATTGTATAAGAAAGTTGCCTGAGGTGCTGGAGCTGTAAAGAGCAGGAAGCCATTAAAGGCATAGCCCATACAGAGCGTCATTACTGCCTGGATCAAACTCCACTCATTAGAGACGTTTGGGGAGGGGGGTGGAAGGAGGGCGAGAATTAAGCCCCTGTGTGTCTCTCATTTAGGTCTGAGGAGTGAACGGTAACCAAATGGAGAAAAGATGGATGAGAATGAGAATGGCATGAGAAAATACACAAGAACATTTCAGAATGAGCGCAGCTCCAGCAGCAATAATGATAATGCACAAATAAAAATAGACTACAAAACAATACAGTAAAAAATACAGAGGAAAAAGACTAATTAGGATGATTACTTTAATTTCCTGGATTACAATTTCTAGTTTTATTTTAGTACTTACTTTATTAGTACTTGCATTTAATAAAAAACGTTATTCTGTATTTGGATACTTCACACAGACCTAAACATTTATATAATTGCATTAGATACCAAAATATCAAACAAGCACACTTTTGAAGTAACACATTAAAAAAAAAACATATACTGTTGTCACAGTATGGGTTCCTAATGCAATATAAAAAAAAACATGTATATGTATTATGCATATAATAAATGAATAAAACTCCACAGAGAACAACAGAACATCCCAGTGTCTGTGAGAAAGTACCTGATTCCCTGACTCAAAATGACGCACAGACTTGGCCCATGACTCTGTCTGTGCTGGCTACATGCGGCATTGGAACCAGCGGGTCTATATATCAGGATGCAGTACAGAGGACATCTACTGCGCTGACAGGATAATTATAAAGCAGTGTTCACCTTCTCCATGGTTAGTCTGATGGCGTGTTCTGACAATCCAACATGACGCTCACAGGTTTTTCAACTAGAAACTCTCTGTAACCATTCCAACTTCAAGAGAGCCACAGGCAGCATGCCTGCTCAAACAAGAAACAATAGGCAAAAAGGCAAATTTCAATGACACCAAGCGGATTTCTCCTTAAAAAATCCCTACATGTCATCTTGTCATCACAGACAATGCTATGGCTTGGATATAACTGACTAAGAGGGGGAAGTAGTTGTCGCTTCTCATTGTTTGAATCAGAATTACACTGTATTAGGATTTTCTGATTTCAAGAAATGTACCCAGATTTTTCATAAAGCTGGCATTCAGGTAAGAACAGTTATTCTCCTGAACACTAGGTGGCAATGATAGCCTTGCGACTACCTGCCGCTCCAGGCAAATTACTCATGGAACAGGTCTTGCAATTTTCTGGTGTTTGGCACGGCTGCCTTTTGTCTGTCAACACAGACATAGCCATGTTAAGATTTATGATCTTGTGCCCTTCATCGCCAGAGGTTATTCTGTTTCTCTGGGTGTAGACAAACGTGAGTCAGTCAGTCAGCTCTGTTTGGAGAAACATAACTTTCCTTCAGTGACGTCACATCAATGTTGTAAATATATAGTATATAAGCAACTTCACGTAACAATGATAGTAAGTTCCATCATAATTGAAAAAAATAAACATAGATTGACATTGGGAAGTAAGAACAATTATCTATAGAAACGTTGTTCTCAAGGACCAACTGCCATTACTGCATTAAATGAGGAAGTTTAGCTTTGTGAATTGCATCAGCATTTGATATATATTGTGGCCTTCAAGTGGAAAATATATTGGCTTTCAGAGTTTCAAGCATAATAAACATGACAGAAGCTTAGTGGATTTCTCTTTCAAAGTCTTTCAAACTTCCCTAAGTGTAATCTTATGTCATGACATGTGTCATAATAATAACAACGATTACCCAACTCAAAAGTAGGAGCTTCCCTGGTACACTCTAAAGCCACGTTCACAGCAGCAGAACATGGTTGTCTGTCCTGCATTTAAATCCTTAATATGGCTACGTTCACACACAGTTTACTTATTTACAGGAGTGACAACTAAATTCTATAGTTCACACCAAACTCACACTTGTAAATTTTCACATCCAACGTGAGTGAAATGCCAGCGCTCAATTTGTCTAATCATCATAGGTAAGTAGTGGCAATGCACTGACATTAGCTTTTGGATATCAGGAGATTTCCAAGGATTTGTCTCCAACCATTAAAACATTACATTTAAGTAAAAATGAATGGCAGATTAATATCCAGCATGGTGTGTTTTGAAATCAGTGAAAATTGCAGGTTAATGTAGTACAGCTACTATTCAGGAAATATGCTCGAATGGAGTTAAGGTTTTTCACCTGTGAATGTCAGAGATTTGTGTTTTGTCAGTCATTAGAGCGGTCGCATCTGAGACAGTAAGAAGATCGCATTACGTTTTCATCAACTTGCAAGTTACAAAGTTTATTGTAGCTACGTGGGCGTGGACAAAATATTGTGTTATAAAAGACTGTATTGGTAAATACCAAACTAAGACACTCTTCTCTGCTCCTCAAATACATAAAATATTAGCCATTACAAACATTGTGTTTTTTGAGTGAAGAAAACGCTGTACTCATTCAAAGAACCAGTTCTTCATTTCCCCTTATACTGCAAACAAGCAGAGATGGTCTCCAAAATGTGTGCAGGGCAGTGCGCAGGTTTTGCCGACAGTTTGAGGATCCACTGGAGTTACGAGGTTTAGTCACAAGAAGCGTAAAATACAGATTCTGCTCATGGTGAAGCGATTGATTTTTTCCCCTGGTTTTAAGTCCTGCCCACAACCGCATTCTAGGAAAACCCTTGCTGTGTGAACGAAACCAGACCGGACAACTAGTGCTCCGCTTTCCTCCCAGATATAAAAGCTGCTGTAGGTTAATGAAGATTTGACGGTTGAACTCGTGGATGATTGGACTCTTGTTGTGTCAAAGACTTTTCAGTTTTAAGGATGTAGCAATCTTTGATATTACTTTGGTCACTGCTACTGTTGCACATACAGACAGTATTCGACACTACTGTAAGTTGCTGTGTGAACAGGACATTGAGAGTCACACCTGTAACAAATGACAGTGTGAACATAGCCTAAACCTCTCAAAACCAGATATTTGACTATCGCCATAGTCTCGTAGCTTCTTCCAGTTAAGAACCCCTTAGAGGGGAATATATGTATATATGGAATGGATGTGTGAAAATAATATTTAATACTGCTGTAATGTACCACATTAGAAGGTTCTCTAAATAATTTACAGCATTAAGTGAAAGAAACTTTTATTTCCACTTGTAAGCAAAACAGACATTATAATTGAATATGCCAAAATGATTCAGAATTGAATCCAATCAAATGAAAATTGGAATCAAATCTACCACTTGTGAATCAGAATTGAATCAGATATTCATTCATTCATACATTTCATTCATTTGAAATCAGATATACCACTTAGTGCTCAATATTGTTTTTTATTACTTGAGGCAAAACTTTAAATATCTTTGAATAATTGAAATGCCATGAACCTGACAAACTCAAAGTCAATCAGAACAAAACTGGTGATTTCAGACAACTCTTCTGTGTGATATGCATCAGATGGTCTGTGGACTTTGGAGATTTTAACCCACCTTCCAAAGATTTAAAAGGGGTACCTGTTTCTCATAGGGGGTGGGATTGTATCTTTTAATCAAGAACACTGGCCACAATGTGATAGAACTGCTGAGAAGCAGCAGCCTTCCTGACAGATGGCCATAAAAAACTCGCTATATCACACGCAAAGTAAAAAGTTCTGAAACACCACTTTGATCTGGTCGGATCCGAACCCAGATACTAAACCCTGACAGTGACCACACTCAACTCCCCCTCCTCTAACCTACAGCAGTCAGATGTTCTCTTTTATTTCCTCTCATCGTACAGTTCACATCCATAATGCTGTTATACAGTTTGTTTTATGTTCACTCATCCAGCAGTAGCAGGGGAACTCCAGAAAGCAGAGACGGAGCCAAAACACCCCACTTATTCTGCCAACCCACATATTTCATTCCCTTGCACACCGTCATGACCACATTCGCGTTCAACTACACTCCGGCATGACTCACTGTTTTGTGCCAACATAGTGGAATTTTCAAACTACCAGTGGGTTGTAATATTTTATAGTTTTTCTTTTTCACTGCCGAGCAAACTGCCAAGATCTTTCACAAATACTCAAACCGCATTCTGTTTGGGTAGTAAATGTTTATGCTCACTTGTTGAAAACCTTGTTAGAAGGGGAAACAGTTGTGACTGAGATTTTCCTGGATATGATTTACAGTTTTTCCCGAATAACATGAACAAGACATGCATTCCCCATCGGTTCAGGGATTCGCAACACATTTTCTTCAGGTTTAAAAAGAGGCTGATTTCCTAATGAGCTCTACATGAAAACATTTGGTAACACTTTAGTGTAGGGTCCAAGTCTCACTATTAACTAGATGCTTATTAGCATGCATATTTCTAGGATATTGGCTGTTTATTAGTACTTATAAAGTAAGTATTAATGCCTTATTCTGCATGATTCTACATCCCCTAATCCTACCCGATTCCAAAACTTAACAACTACCTTACTAACTATTAATAAGCAGTAATTAGGAGTTTATTGAGGCAAAAGTCATAGTTAATAGTGAGAATTGGATCCTAAACTAAAGTGTGACCAAACATTTTCCTCAAAAACCATAGCAGATGAACAAATTAATGGCTTGCAGGGAAAAGAGAACTGACCTGGCTATATAGCCTGCTTTAGAACCGGAATCTAGTATGCATCAAGCGCAGACATTTAGTTTACTTTATATATAACATCAGTTATATGATCTAAAACGATACCTACTAAAAAGCAGTCTTTCTGGGTCAGACTTACGTGAAATATGGTATTGAAAATCATTTACAGCAGGAAACATTTAAGTGACCAGCAGTAAATCCAATATTATGTTAAGCACCAGTAATGGCGGTTCCCCAAATATTAGACTGCCAAATATGACGGCAGGGCCTTGTAATTTTCACACTGTGGAAACTGAAGATGGGAAAATGGAATCAAGACGTTAAGAGTTGCAGGAACATCTCACATGATTCCTATAAAATGGTAGGAAAACAACTTGGCAGATTTGAACTTTGTCGTGAAATAAGTGAAGGTAGATCTGACGTAAAACAAGCAGGGCCAGAAAGCCCAACGGGTTAACATTGGGTTGACTGAAATACTTGAATTTTAATACTTCACTTCAATAACTGTTTCATTATATAATTTAGTTGAATATAATGGGATAGTTGGATATCAAATATTATATTTTAACTATGCACAGCCAATTTCACATTTAGTCTCAGTGGCCACCACAACTTTCACAACTTTTTAGCATGGAAATTGTGTGAAAAGAAAACTAAGCACAGAATTAAAGCGAATAGAGAGAGAGAGAGAGAGAGAGAGAGAGAGAGAGAGAGAGAGAGAGAGAGAGAGAGAGAGAGAGAGAGAGAGAGAGAGAGAGAGAGAGAGAGAGAGAGAGAAGTCAATTAACATTTTTTTGGAGAATCTTAATTGTAAGTGGCAGTGCCTTGTATAAACGTGGAATGGTGATGAGATGAAACAGAAGAAGACGATCTCTTATCTATACTTCTTTTGGTAGATACTTCATATTCAAGAATTGTGCAGAACATGGCAGAAAAGCAAGGTAAAAACAGAGGCAAAATGAAAGAGTTTCACCTTGAATATGCCGACCCAATCCTTGGGATTTGGTTTAATGAACTGCGTGAGGGTGTAATGGCATTCTAATGCTGCATGAGGAAGGTAACTTTTCCCCACATTCTGGAAGATGACATGGGCAAAATTGGACGTTTCCATGGTGCTGCTTGCTACTGTCCCCTCCAGGAATAAAGCCATCTGTCTATCAGCAGCTGTGTCTGTGGGAAGACAGGACAGAAGAGAAGTGAAACAGAGAAAAAACACCTAAACATTTTCTGTGCCAGATTCTACAGTAATCTAGGGTGAATGTCTTTAAGTAACATTATGAATCAGGCAATGCCAGTAGCATAACTGACACCTTGGTTTCCCTATTTTTCTAATTTAATTACATGTTGTTAAATCTTCTGATAATTGCTGTACAATTAAAATGTTCAAAGTCACAGACAAGTAAAAAAACGGTCATCCAGATATATTATTGTAAAATTATCCTGATGCAGGCACACTGGGTCTGTATTGACTGTACATACGCCCACTTGTAACCAAAGAAATAAAGAAACTGATACAAAATATTGATTTGAGTTTAACTTTGTTTTACTGTGTGAGGAAAAAAAGAAACATGAAGAGTTCAAGAATCATGAACACCCTTTAATGTGGGAGTGTGCAATATCACGATTATAGATCATGAACGGGTGTGCAATATCACGATTATAGATCATGAACGATTAAAATGTCTCCATGATTGCTTTTGAATAAAGATCATAGTAACGTTTCACATCGTTTCATAGTATCAGTTGCAGTTCTGGCACCCCCTGTCCCAACATACTGTACTGTGACATAAAATTATGCAAAAAGTTTTTTATTTGCATGCGTTTTAATTCCTTGCCAGTTAAAATTTTAATTCGCAGCTATTCTTACTTTTAAATCTTTTCTGAACAAGTACACCGGAAGCACAGTCACACACCTTCACAGTAATGAAATAAGTTCTCTTTCACATCTTATTGTGCTTAAAGGGGTCATGACATGGTTTTTTGTTTTGTTTTATTATGTTCCCTTATGTGCAATTATAGTATTACTATAGTTTTTTGAACAAAAAACTTTAAAAATGTAGTGATTCCCACCCTGTTTCTCCCCCTCTGATTCAAACGGTCTGTTTTGGAGGTGTTTCCCCTTTAAGAGTTCAGTGTTAACGCCCATTGTTATGATTGGCTAACGTCAGTGCTGCTTATGCATAAATTATTAACGTTAATCATTTTGTATCACATGTAGGCCACACAATTCTCCGCCACGTGAAACTTCGGTCTTCCGATCTTTTACCATCGTGTCAATTCTCAATTGATTTTGATTCATATGCGCGAGGGAGAGAGAGAGGGAGAGCAAGAGAGTTTGAAGGCGCGCGCGCGGCCGGGGATCTCTCTCTTTTCGTTCTTTTAGTAACATGCGCTCTGTCACACTCATCTACATCACTCACCGAACAAATAAGGCTTTGGCGGGCTGCATATGCTGCAAATAAACTGCATCCAACTGCTTTCCCTGACGTCTGGATCGTTCGGCAGCATTCAAACATGTTGTTTGTCCACAGCCAGGAACAGCACATCTGCGTGGCGTAAACAGACCCACTCGCTGCACGTCAACGCATGCGATGATGTCAAATGAGGCGTAGTTGTCTTGCGCTGGAGGCGGTCATATGCAAACGACTGGTACGTCACTTCGTACCGTGACGTCACTAAGTCCAAAGGATCTAGAACGAGCTGTATTTAGAGCTTGATTAAATAAATGGTTCGTTTACAATGGGGAGGACGTCTTAAGCTATGAAACTTGCAGGAGGTTTTAATGGTACAAAGACCTCTTAAATACCAAAAGACTAAGGCAAATTTGGTTTCTCATGTCATGACCCCTTTAAGGGGGTCCTATTATAGCCTGGCTGCGGCCTCCTACGAACTTCCGCTCAATTTCATTTTCCTTCAGTACTACGTCTGGGATTCTGCTGTAGACTTTGGTTTTCTCCGATCAATTTTTTGTAGGGCCAATCAGTGAACAGAGGGATTGGCTGAGAACGATGACGTTGTGCGTTATTTTGAGTTGTAGTTCGGTAATGGCAGCAGAGAAAGATGCGAGCGAAGCCATTCGGTCCGTTGTAGCAACGCTGCCGAATATCAAGAAGTTAAAGCCGGAGCAAGAACAATCTTTGCTTAGTTTAGTTTTGGCCATGATGTTGTGGCCCTCCTCCCCACAGGGTTCGACATACATCACGAGCAAACGTTAGCGATTGGTGGCAGATCCAGAGTGACTCTGGGCAGATCCAATACACGAATCCGACGAGCGTTCTGTGTAGGCTGCCATCTTGTGGCGACGCCATTACTGAGCTGTTACCGGTATGTAAACAAACCTCCGTGATAACGCACCCTCGATGACAGCTACAGCCAGGCAGAATGACTTGTTGGGTTGATGATGTTAGACAGTGGCCTCCAGTCACAGATGAAGGTACAAACGATCTTACAGATTATTTATGAAAATAGCTTGGCAAGCTAGCTAGGCTAACGTTAGCTAACGAGGAAACTATAAAAAGATCTGTCCATTTGGCAACAATAAATAAATGAATGACATCAAATAAACGAATTCATGTTTTCCATTTGTGTCCAGTATTTATCTCATTTTCACATTGCAAAAGGCAAGGGTAAGGTACAGCTAGAAAGTATACATAATATCAACCAATTAGTGTTTTTAAACCATGGAAAGAGGTCAATATAACAGCAGGAGAACAATTATGTCACATAACGTTACATTAAGCTCAGGAAAGCCATTTAATGACCATAGCATGTTAATTGAATAGAAAAAAATAGCTAGAGAGGAGATTTTGCTGAGCACTATATTACATATTTATTATATTTTTTACCTATGTCATTAAATAATTGTTATTATAACAAAAACCGCATTATATTTCATTTAATTTGTTATTTTAATTTGTTCTTTAAAAAAAAATCTGTCACAGTCAAGCAAATCAAACATTAACAACAGACATAACAGTAATGTTACTAACGTTACTGCCCCAATGCGCCATTGAAACAATTTAAAACGGAACATGTTTTCCCACTCGACATTATAAAAGTTGTAACGTTAGTGACAGTCGTAAAACGCGGGCTGTTTATTCCAGTGGACGCAAGTTGCAACTAAAACAATGGGAGGCAATGGCGCAACGCTAAGTTACCCAGCAACAGCTCAGTTATGGCGCCCGCTTACTTCCGGTAGTTTCGCCGGATTCGTCTATAGTTTTAGACTTCAACAGAGTACCCGCCTACAAGGAAGTTAACGATTGTCAATGGAGCGGTGCCAGACTCTCTGTACAAATGAAATGTACGAGAGTCTGGTAGAACCAGGCTAGTCCTATTATGCCCTTTTACTTGATTTTCTTTTTTGCGCTGAACTAGAATATGTTTTCATGCTTGATTATTTTTCACATATTTTACATTATTACAGCACCTCTCTCCCCAGTCTGGCTCGAACACGCTGATTTCGATGAAGCCCCTCCTTCCGAAATACGCAATGTGCTGTGATTGGTTAGCTGGCCCAGTATGTTGTGATTGGCAGCACTTAGCGTGTGTTCAGGAAAGGTCCCGCCCCAATACCCCCCCCTCAATACTCAAACAGTTTCATCACATTCTAAAAATGTGTGTCTATGGAGGGGGGCTCAAAGAGAAAAGTTTTGATTGGATATCTACAATTGCAAGAGATTATTCCAAATCAAGAACTAGGCAAAACATCGGATAGACACCAAATACAAAAATAACAGTTCACACCTTTGCATCTGAGATCAAACAAGTAATTTCTATGTAATTGATTCTTACGGTGTCTTAAATAATTTAAGTAGGCTTAATAATAGGCTCCCATAGCACAATTATCTAATATTATATTTAAAAACTATAAAACTCAGCAAGGCCTACCCGGACTTGAATGAAGTATGCGAATAGGAACATCATGATGCAAGCTGACATAGGTTTTTTTAAGGGATTTTTTTTAAGTGCCCCTTTTATGCTTTTTCAAATATTACTTCATGCAGTGTGTAATATAGTTTGTGAACATAAAGGTTTGCAAAGTTTTAAAGATCAAAGTGCACGATAAATAAAGTTATTGGGCCTCATTATCAATCCAACGTAAAAACGAGCGCAGAAATCATCTGGAGTCAGGGTTAACGTGTGATTCATTAAACATTTGTACGCTGCCAATCCCATCGTACGAATGATCGCACGTTGATAAATGTGGCGCCGGCGGCTCAAAACAATCTACATTTAAATATCATTCCCCTAAAAATTCACTGTTTAGAAGCCTTGCCCCTAGTTTACGAGATGGAGAAGCATAACCCATCCAAGAAGTAATAATCACATGAAAGAGAAATTTATCTTACACCAAATACACCTGTTAACCTCGTAATTATAAACAATTAAATTAATTTATATGAACATTAAAAAAAACGGTAAAAAAACCTAAACATTTATAAACATATAGCCTAGGCTATTTTAGTTCCCCTCACTCCAAAACAAATCCTTTAAATTTATCAGTATGCTATTCAGAACAGAACAAGAATAAAAAAAATAAGTAGCAATTCAGCCTACGTGAGCCAACGGCATTGGGCTCACGTAGGCTAACTCTCTCATTCGTCACAAACCCAAATGTTTCCATATTCGCGATCAAACATTTGGTTGCTAAACTATTATTCATTATGTAAATAAGGCTTTGTTCTTCACTCGTGTTCCAATATCCACGTAAAACATAGGCTAATCTATAAAATTTTAGTTTTAGATGTTCATTTTAGTTTAATGATGATTTTTTTTTTTCATTCTGTGGCTGCGCTACAGTAGGCTATATGAACACGTTATCACTCATTCAATTGCTATTAAACCATTCAAGCGCAATAAGACGCAAAAAAACTGTCGCGCTGTTTGTGAAGCGGCTCACTGTGAACAAAGATTTATATTTCAGATAAATGCTGTTCTTTTGAACTTTCTATTCATCCATCAAAGAATCCAGGGAAAACTGTTTTCAAGATTGATAATAATAATAATAAATGTTTCTTGAGCAGCAAATCATCATATTTGAATGATTTCTGGAGGATCATGTGACACTGAAACACGAATGATGCTGAAAATTCAGCTTAGAACACAGGAATAAATAACATTTTATAATATATTCAAATAGAAAACAGATATTTTAAATTGTAATATATTTCACAAAATTACTGTTTAGTTTTTTGTTTGTTTTTTTCAATCTTACCAATCCCAAACTTTTGAACGGCAGTATATACAGTATGTGTGTGTGTGTTATATTTTTATCCATATGAAGTATTGAGTTATGGTGTGAGGACAGGTGGTTCATCAGTGAGTGGAAATGTTACTATTTTAAGTTATGGGATAATTTGTCCTGTGTCTCAAGAATTTGTAATATACTGTATTAAGTCACTTACTACTATAGATCAATAAGTGCAAACTTTCTCCAAAGTACACAGTGTTTGGAACTTAGAAAATGTTTACAGGAATGCGGATTGAACCCTTAAAGGTGCTCTTAAGCGATGTCAAGCGTTTTTTAGGCCAAAACACTTTTTGTCACATACAGCAACCATCTCCTGACTATCCACTAGCTGCCTGTCCCTTGAACAAACTGTAAAAAAACACGGTCTCTGCAGACACCCCAGGCTCCACAAACGGTAACAAAAACAAACTCCGGCAACCCGCTCCACGAAAAATAACAAACTGTTCCAGCCAATAACCGACAAGAAGGACTTGGGGGCGGGTTTTGGGGGGTTAGTGCGCGGATGAGGAGGAGGGAGGGTCTAGACGAGAGAAATCTGCTAGTATTTACCTTTTTCACTTCCTCCTACAATGACGCAAAAATCGTCATTTTACGTCATTGTAGGAGGAAGTGTAAGAGCATTGTTTACATGTACAGCTTTTGTTTCAATCTAACTGAATTCATTCTGATTGGTGAATCTGAATGTAGTGTTTACATGAACGCTAAAGAAATGATCGGTTGATGTGCGTTTTAACATTGCTAAGAAAATTCCCGCTCCTCTGTGAGAGATACGAGACCGGTAACTTGCGTCTCACATGTGTCGCTCATCGGTAATCACGCCACGGGCCTCGCGTCGTTCTCCACACGGCCCTCACTCGTCCTGCTCGCCACAGTAAACATGATGAATGGTGGCTATATAACGCAATAGCCGAATCCCGGACATTTTGGGCGATCTCGAAACACATTTTCGGGCAGACTCATCACGGAGACTCACTAGACTTGTTGTTGAACTACTGCGCTGTTACCGGTAGGCTTTTCTCAGTCTAGAAAGCTCCAAATTCAAAAATAATTTCACATTTCTTCTACATAAATTACCCATTTTAAATGCACATTCATCTTTCCAGAGGTGGAATGACCCTTTACACGTCAACAAGAAGTGACGTCACCCGACATCGCTTAGAGCACAAGTCAATTTGATCTTAAATCAAGGGGCACTCAGCTAATCCATATTTCTCAGCTCCCTCAAAGTTCAAGATATTTTTAATGAAGACTCTTTAAAGGGTTAGTTCACCCAAAAATATTCACCCTCAAGCCATCCTCAGCGTATATGACTTTCTTCTTTCGACCGAACACAATCGGAGATATTAAATAATATCCTGGCTCTTCCAAGCTTTATGAGTGAATGGTAGGGTACCCTAAATTTTGAAGCCCAAAAAAGCACATCCATCCATGATTATAAAAGTAATCCATATGGCTCCAGGGGGTTAATAAAGGCCTACTGAAGTAAAGCAATGCATTTTTGTAAGACAAAATATCCATCTATAACTTTATAAACTGTGACTGGCTTCCGGTAACAGCAGTAGACGAGTCTAGTTCCGGCAGAAGAGTGACCTCGCTCTGACCTGACGTATGATGTATTGACGAACGCGGAAGAGCAGAGGATAGAGCAATACAAAACACTGGCCATAAATTAGAAGTCTAAAACGAGAGAAATGTCAGAGGATTTTGAAATAAGAGAAGAGGAGCTAAAGTTTTTTGCTCAGCCCTATTTGTTTAAACCGTGAGAGGCGTCTACTCTCACCTAAGCTTACACTACGCCTACATCCTATGTCATGCTTCGGGTCAGAGGTCACTCTTCCGCCGGAACTCGACTTGCATACGGCCATTACCGGAAGCCAGTGATTATAGTTTATAAAGTTATAAACATGGATTATTTTTCAAAAACGCATCGCTTCGCTTCAGAAGGCCTTTATTAACCCCGTGGAGCCTTGGAAGAGCCAGGATATTTTTAAATATAACTCTGATTGTGTTCGGCTGAAAGAAGAAAGTCATATACACCTAGGATGGCTTGAGAGTGAGTAAATTATAGGATTATTTTCATTTTTGGGCGAACTAACCCTAAAGCATATTAATATAATAATTTATTAATGCAAACTGCATTTATTGTAACTAAGGTAACTCTGGGTAAAATTATTATACAATTATTACCACATCTATCAAACACTAGGAAATGTACCTTTTTTTAAGGTTTGACTGAAATGCTCGCTATGTCTCACGCTCATATGGAGATGATGACTCAGTAAGGAATGAACAAAGTCTGCTGATTGTCAAGGGTTTTTTTTTTCTGCATGGTTGTGAATAGTCAACACTAACCACACTGATAAGATAGAGTCATTTGTTTTGTAATCATGGTGATTCCTAAATAATATTTCAGTGGCAGAGAACGTGTGTAGTGGTTTACCTGACTAGTTTGTAGGCATTAGGTGAAAAATAATGGTAAACGTGATGTACATAAAAACCTTATTTTCATTTACTTCACTAAACTCTCACATATTTTTTTCTTATTTAAGAAAGAAACAACGTCATCTTATGTATGATAAGAGAGCTGTAAGTGGAGCAGCAGAGCATGGATTTGCTGACACTACAGAGACATAGCCAAGCTTTCAAATACAGCTGAGCTCTACAAAAAACAAAACAAATCGGTTATTTTTTCACAAGACATATTTCATCATGCGAACGAGTGAAAACTTCCGACAATACCACATAAAAATACTCCTTTCTCAAATAAAAAATATGTTTACCTTTATCCGAGTAAGTTAGTGACGTGTTTACTAACTTGACCTGTAAAACGCTTCACGTTTTCATGTTTACACAATAATTTAATGTTAGCCCTGTGACAACAAAACTAACTTACATTTATTGCGGCAATTTAGTTATAACTTCCGTGAAACTAATTTGCCTGGCAACCCAAAGGTCGTCGCAACAGATTATTGCCACAACACAAATAAAAGTATGACATTAGATAATATTGCAAGCAATTAAGTAGTTATACGTTTAAATGCCTGTCCAAAAAAACGATCACGATGTACCTCAAAACTAAGTTACCGTTTTTAGACATTAATGTGTTTTTATTAGGCCGAAATGACTAGCACGGACAATTGCAACTTAATTTTAGTGTTTATCATGTTGTAACGAGAAAGATTTGTTAGCTTAATAAACGATATTCCGCACAGAATATATATTCTATGTATATTTACACCAAATATAGTCTATAACGTTACATCAAGTTTCTATATTAGCTAAGCTAGTGTTAGCAATGTAGCTTGCTAGCAGGATTTAGCCGTCTGGCTAAACAATAACAAACCATAATGTCAAGACAATTACAGCCCATTAGCTTTTGGCATTTAATAAATGTTCAATCATCCAAAACCAACATCTTATTTGCTCTTTATTTCTCTTTAAAAAATAGATCAGTTCATATATTAAGTCGAGTCAAAGTGTGAGGCCGATAGTTAAGGAATAACCCGTATCATGCTCCCGACAAACTGTTTTTCACCAAAACAGAGCTCAAAATTATACTACAAGTTAGTCCAATAAAATCATAGAAGATAGAAAAGACTAATACTCATACAGACCTATAATATAAGTAAATAAAAAGACGGAACAATACCTCATTATAATGCTGAAGTATCACAAAAAAGCCCAGCGCTGTTTTTGACGCACTTTCCAGTCTCAGCGCAAGTACATCCCCTGCCTGTCCGTGTCAGTGGTTTCCTGGAACAACACGATAACAACACCACACACACATATCTTCGACCATCACCAGGCTATGACTAACGTATGAAACTACCATTAGAAAAATTGTTTATGTTTATTGTGTAAGTGAAGATAAAGCATCTAGTTGCGCGTGCTTTAGTTATTTTACGATAAACCACTGACTTAAAATGTACAAATGTTTCATGGTTTAATATTTATTTATTTTTTACAAATAACAAAAACAACAAAACTATAATTATTGAGGTTCTTTAGTTATAACTTCTGTGAGGCTAATTTGTCACTAATAAATTATTGGCACATTAATAGAAACGTGACTAGTAATATCTTAAATATTCGGCCTAAGTTTACATGACTGTCAACATATGGTGTACTCAAACTCTAAGTTACATGTTTATATTTATCAAGTAACCTTAACATATTCAGTTATATTCTCGCGTTGTTTTATAGATAAATTAAATTACGTAAGTTACGAGTTAAATGTCCAAAGAGTGAACAATAAGACAAATGTATCTCTATCTGTTTGCATGTAAATTTAAAAACAAAAAAAAAACAGAAAAGCAGTAAAAACCTTTTTATTAAATACAAATAATAATAGTTTGTGGAGATTAATTCAATAACAGACTAAATAAAGGCAGTTACAAGTTATTTATTTATGTTCTAAATAAATCTATTATGAGATTTTGAAGATGTCCCGCCTTCCCTTGAATACCATTGGACGAAGAGATCCGAGCTGAATAATACGTATGGAGGCACATGTGTCAATCATCGATTATCCAATAGCGTCACTCCAAGTCGAAGGTCAAGACCGAAGCAGCATGGCCGCTCTGTTAAGGGGTTCAAGGTGTCTAGTAGGAAAGTGCCATAACCATGTCAGCGCCGTGCAGGGTAATGTGTTTGCAATGTTATCTTAAAATTGTATGTTTTTTTTCTGCTGCTGTGGATTTCCATGCATATTTTCCGTGCAGCAACATCTGATATAATGCAATGCAGTGGGAGTGCTCGATAGCTGTTAGGCTAAAGTCACAGTGTATGTCAATGAAACACAAGTAGACTATTTTTCTAAATGTCACCAGAATCTGCCACCATTGAACTAAATTGTGGACAGTTGTTAAATTGTTGCATTTGCTAACAAGTCTTTTCCGATAGATGTGGGAGAGAGATGTAATTATATGTCATTAATAAATCAAGTTAATCTAAACAGATTGCAAACTGTAAAGGTACAAAGCATACTTGAGATTCAAGTAATATAAAAGCATTTGATTGAGTTTTTTAATTGGGCTCTTGTGATCTGTTTTAATTGGTTAATTTTTTATTTCTGTTTTATATATTAAACAGGAAATGTTTAATATAATCTTTTAATATAATCTTATAAATGTTGACATGTCAGCCTCTTGATCAACATGCACAGACTTTGCACATCTTACTTTGATTATATTGATCTGCATTTAACAAGTCAAATGTTAAATGCTAAAATATCACGTGATATTCTAAATTTGACACTAAATAGATAATTCATCATGTCTCTTTTTAGTCTCCATCAGGTCCATGGCCTCTAAAACCCAGGTGGGCTTCATTGGCCTGGGGAACATGGGAAACCCAATGGCAAAGAACCTCATAAAACATGGGTATCCAGTGATCGCCTCAGATGTATTTCCAGAGTCCTGCAAAGAGTTACAGGAGCTTGGAGCTCAGGTCAGGATAACGGACATAAAACGATACTTGGTCACATCTGACTTGCGTTAAACACCATGATGTACATGCTTTGTATGATTGATTACATCTTAGTTGTTCCTTTGGATGAGCCTCTCTGACTGTTCATGCTCTGTTCTCAGATCCTGGACAACCCCGCGGATGTGGCGGACAAGGCAGATCGTATCATCACAATGCTTCCCTCCAGCCCCAATGTTGTAGATGTGTATACAGGCGCAAATGGTATTCTGAAGTAAGAACATCATTTCTGTACAGGCTAAATAATCAACATTTGAACATCAGTTTAATTAGGAAACTAACTTTATTCCTGAGTTTAAAAAAAGTCAAATCCAATATGTATTCAGCCAAACTTAAAGGAACAGTTAACCCAAAAATTTTAAATTCCATAATTTACTCGCCCTCAAGCCATCCTAGGTGTATATGACTTCTTTGACAGCCGAACACAATCGGAGTTATTTTAAATAATATCCTGGTTCTTCCCAGCTTTGGTGACTTTTTTTTTTTTTTTTTTTTTTTTTTTAAGAAAAAATTCATATTTAAAACTATATACTGTACATAAACTATAATCACTGGCTTCTGGCAACGTCCGTATGCATGTTGAGTACCGGTGGAAGAGTGACACTGCACAAATAGCCTATACAAAGTTTCCCTCTGTTTGCACGTATAACCTTTCTCCTACATTGGTTCTTTATTTGTTTTAAACGATAGACACAATAATTTGGAGACAATGAGCATATGAACCGTTGTGCCGTGCGGCCCGTGCCGCTTCTATTTATCACACAGTAAAAATGCCCCTCCCTGCGCCCAAAACATCGTCTGTGGATGAGAATCTGAAACGAGAACTGGTGGGACGTTGTCCTGCTCCACTTCACCAATGCGGAGTAAGGGGCCGTTCACACATCGCGTCTTTTTTGCGCGCTCAAGTTCGTTATTTGAAATGTAGGCGCGCGGAAGGTGCGCTCATAATGGAAGCAATGCGGTCGTGACGCACGGTTTTTTTTTTCAGGCGCAGCGAGATGGAAAAAAAAATCTCAACTTTCCACCCCTTTAAATCCGATCGAAGTTATTTGTAATAGAGCAGACACTTTGAGTTTTTTTTTAATGGGTTATCTTATAGCCCTACTTGTTTTTAATGTTTTTATGAAATGTATGTATTGACTGCGTTATCATATCAGCGCCATCCGAGCAACAAATTAAAGCTTGGCGAGCCGCAGGAGGCTATATGAGTAACACTGACGTAGCTCCTCTTCTCTTTTCTTGAAATCCTCTGACATTTTTCTTTAAAACATTTTAGACTTCAAATTCGTTTTGTTTTCCAACTATTACGCCTACATCATACGTCCTACATCAGCCATTGCCGGAAGCCAGCGATTATTAGTTTACAAGTTTTAAACTGATTTCATAGGGCCCTTTAATATCCAGATTAAATGGAATTTTAGTTGAATTGATTGTGGTGAGACTTTTTTTCATAATTTAAAGTAATGACACATGTGCTCTGTACCGGACAGGTCTTGTATTCTAAAATCTTTGTTCAACAGGAAAGTGAAGAAGGGATCCCTACTCATTGATTCCAGCACTATTGATCCAGCTGTCTCCAAGGAGATGGCAGTTGCTGCAGAGAAAGTGGGAGCTGTTTTTATGGATGCCCCAGTGTCTGGAGGTGAGATGACAAAAACTCTCACTTCCTTTCCAACATCATACGAAGGGCAGCCGTAGATGCAGTTACTCGCGTTGGATGCGGTAACCTTGATCTGAACCCTGACTGCACACAAACCACATATGTAAGTGTAGACTATGTTAAGGTTTCATAAATCACACATCCATAGTCACAGTTACAAAACTAGTCACTGTCTGGGAAGAGGTACAAGTACAAATCTTTGGCTCCAGTTCAAACATTGTGGTTTTCGCAAATCACAGGTTCATGTTAATAGTGGAATTCCAGTTCCAATTCTAATCATAACCATCCTCTGGCTTTTATTTGTCCTTGCTCTATTGAAAGCTACAACAGTGTAGTTTGCTAAAGATAAATGTAATATTTAAGTGTAATTGCCAAAGATACATTTATATTTAAATATATTTATTAGAATTTCTGATAACAGGGACATTGAAAGTGAAAACACATGCCAAAAAAACAAATCTAGGTTTGCAAAGTCAAATTTTAGGACACACAAGTTAGACCTAAGTTTTATTCTTTCTGTCCTCTGTTTCAGTGTGTGGTGGGTGATTTGCAGGTTTGTTGATAGGAAAGAGTTTTATCACCTGCCTCATCTTGCCCATTTTCTTAATCCAACCATTGGTGTGGACTCCTTGAGTTATAGACTAAATCAAAAGTCAACAACATCTGGGAATTGACCTTATGACCTCAGCTTATGGTGGAGATGGAGACAAGTGCTGAAAATCAGTGACTAATGTGGTTCACTCATGTAACCCTTATTTTAGAAACATATGTATGTGTATATATATGTATATATAGATAGATATATAGATAGATAGATAGAGGAAACTTTTCTGATTTGTTTGTATTCGTCCATGCTTGTATTTCTGACCTGTTCTGAAGTTCCACGTTTTGTTTTGTGCTCAAATCGTCTGGGTATTTGATTTAATTTTCAGTGTGAGCACCCTACTCTGTTTACAGTATAAGATGGTGAAGAATAGCACTTAGTTTGCAAATTTGGACACACTGTCTGAATCTGTGCAGATCTACATTCTTCAATATTCAATAAAAGATCATTTTGACCTAAATAATTGAATGTGCCAATTAGCCAAACAAAGGTTTTGTCCTATGTCGTTACCAAGACAGGTAGACTGAGTTTCATAAAGATAGGTCTTGATTAATAAGGGCAGCAGTGAGGTTTGCGAACTGAGGAAAGTGAAATTAACTGGACAGAGAATGATTCAAGGCTTAGTTTTATTTCTTTCCACTTTGTAGCCTCATAAGACCAACTTTCTTTGAGCCTTTGCTTTCTTTCCTACTGCACTGAATTGAAGATATCCACTTCTACACTCAACCTGGTTGGGGTAGTTTTAAAGGGGTCATATAATGCCATTTTTGTACAAGCTAATATGATTCTTTAGGGTCTAAATTAAAAGTTTGTAATATACTTTAATTAAAAATTCTCACTAGTATTGTAAGAAAACCCTTATTTTACCTGGTCAAAAACAGCTCTGTTTTCAGCACGCCGTTTCAGTGCATATGCCTTTAAATGATAATGAGCTTTGCTCATCCCGCCTCTCTGTTCTGTGCGTACACCGTTTGAACACAATAACACAATAAACATAACGCGTTGTTCATTATAAACGTGGGATTATGAATTATATTGAGAATGTCGTACATAGAAAACATGCCGTAATGTACCCTGAGTGTAAACCTTAGACGCATTCATTGTGAAGCGTGCAGCTAGCGATTTGCAAAGATTAATATAAATATTAATATAAAGGTTAATAAAATGTTACATTCACTTCAGTTCTTCTGGAGGTTCAGCAGGAACACGAATAGTTGGTACCGATCCTTTTTTCAGGAGCAGTTTCTTAGCAAAACCAGCTTTATACTGATCCTCGTTTATAAAGCAGTCTGGTGTGTGAAATGATTCGCGCAAACATGAGAGCATTGAGGTTGCTCGTGGGGAATATTCCCTTCGAAAACAAACTCAGCCACTGCGTCTTAAGCGGTTCGGATTTAGGAACATTAAAATGACTGCTGTGTTCGTTATTACACCCAAGAACAGAACACCACAATCGCAGACGCCATTCTGCTCATAGACCGTGCTCCAGCCTATCAACAATGACCGCGCCGGTCCGCGCGGAGTATGATTGACAGCTCGCTCACGAGCGAGGGCGGGTCTGTTGAAACCCTGCTGTCAATCAACAATCGTGGGAGGGGCTCGATTTGAGGCAGGGGAAAACATATAAGGAGATTAAAGGAAAAACACAGGATGGATTTTTATTATTTTATGATGGTTGTGTACAGGCACTGCCAACACACATTTCAGTACAATCAACTTGTAAAAGTGCACGTATCATTATATGACCCCTTTAATTAAGCTAAACAGTATTTGAAAAGGACTGTTCCTCCAGTCATTCCTGAACTAGTGTAGCTTTTACAGTTCGGTTATCATATTCGTTGATTTGATTTATAATGCAAAAGTAGTTGTCCCTTTATCTTTTTTTCACAATCTTTGAATGTTGTGAAGTTATTCTGTTGCTAACTTTGTATTGTTGGTGTAAGATTGAGGCCTTCATTGGCACTAGCAGTGATTGACATCACAACTGTTGACTTTCATCAGGGCAAAGCTTAAACATCCTCTATTTCTGTAAATTTTTAGACTTTAGACAGATTTATATGAACTGAATGCTTAGACACCAGTAGGACTATTCACACGCCGTTTAACCACGGATCATTGTTTTAACCCCTGCTTTTAAAATTGTCAATAATTACTAACACATGTCGTTCCAAACCATTATATGATGAACAGGTTAAATTTAGCCTTTTATTCACACACAAACATTTATCAGCGAACATAAACAGAAGCTCAACCGAACCTGCTTGACGTGTGAGAACAAACCTCTTGTGGAAGCTCAAACGTGCTGCGTAACACGAGAATGAACCTCATTGGTTCTCGCACGTCAAGCGAACATGCTTGAGCTTCTGTTTACCACAACTGATGTAGTTAAGTTTATATGTGAAAAAAGTAGGGCCCTATAATTTCCGCAATCACGGAATTGGCCAATTAACGCGGAATTTTACATATTTGGAATGAAATTCTGTTTTTGTGTGGGAGAAGGACGTATGTCTGGGGAAAATGCAGACAGGGAAGCAAATCTGGGCGACACAACCCCCTCCCGTCATTTCAGCTCCAATGACGGCATCAAAACATTGAAAGCATCAGCATGGCGAAGCGGCTCTCCACGGCTCTGCTTTCGTCGGCGAAAAAGTTAAGAAACTCGACGCTAAGCCCTCAGTACTAAGCCGAGCAGTTCCGCCACATATTGCGTTTCGTTCATTTTGTTTAATGCTATTTAAAACACGCAGCGCATCAGTTGCATTTCCTTTCCCTCCTCTCCCTCCGTCTCTCTGTCACTCACGCGTCTCTCTCTCTCTCTCTCTCTCTCTCACACACACACACACACACACACGTACGTGTACGTCTGTCTATGAGGTGCCGGACTGGACAAAAGCGAAGTGACACTGCGCGAGAGAGACCGAGTGTGTCCGAGAGCGCGCTCGACGGTGCGCGAAAGAGACAGAGTGTGACTTTTTAAACTTCTATAAACTAATATAATTTATTTTACTGGACAGTTTAAAGCTCATAACACTGCTCTAAGTACTTCAAGTAACAACAAAATATGGTTATGTTGCATCATGCAGTATTTGTGCTGATAAGTAAGAGTAAATGTGTCACCTCAATAAATTTAAAGTCATTCCTGTTTTATTTGTGTACATTTTAATCATTAACATTAAAGGCACACTCTTTTTACAACTAAAATAACAGTAAAGAGTAAAAAAAACTGAATTCCCAAAAATTAAAATGGAAAAAACGGAATTTGGGAAAAAATAAAACTGATTTTATAGGGCCCTAAAAAGCCTAAATTAAATCGGTTCATCATATAAAGCGATCGTGTTTCTAAAGAAAATTCGGACTAAACCGCATAATTCATATGGAATAGTTTTACGATCTCTTTCAACTTTTTGAAGAGTCAAAGTTATAGTTGCGTAGCTATCAATGGAGGGAAATGAAGCTCTCAGATTTCAAAAGATCTTCATTTGAATTTCAAAGATGAATGAAAGTCTTGCGGGTTTGGAAAGACATGAGGGTGAGTAGTTATTATTAATGACAATTTATTTTTGGGTGAACTATCCCTTTCACAGCAGGTAAGGGACCGTTTCACACTTTTAATTCAGAAACGGGGTTAACACTGCGTTTGACCTCAGGAGCAGGATTAGAATGTTATGACTAGATGCTTAGCAACCGACAGCCAATTGCATACCTCATATTCACATGCTTTGGACAGTCACAGAAACATTATGCATTGTATAATAATGATAATTTATGTTGGAAATGCCAGCTGGAGATGGGTACCTTTCTACACTGTATTTGGGAATGTAGTCTGGTCAAACCATTTTGGATACAAGTTATGGATGTTATAAGTTGCTGGTATTAGGCTTATTAGGTGACAAGTCCCAAATACCAAATGTTTTAAAAGGTGTATTTTCTGTTATTATGGTATGCATCACATTGGCCAGCAGGATTGTTCTAAGATGTTGTAAGACAGTGAGAGCCCCAGAATTAAATGAGTGATCCAGTGCAATGGTGGAAATTGCATCGTATGAATCTATGCTTAGCAGAGTTAAATGTTAGAGAGGAGGGGGGTGTCTCCCTGGGATGAGCTTTGGTCACATGTTACAGTCAAAGATCAAAATGAATAGGTTTTTATAAAAAAAAACGTATTTTGTATTTTCTTTTATCGTTAATATGTGCCTATTAGGGGTGTAGCGGTACACAGTCATGGTTCGGTATGTACCTTGGTTTTGGGGTCATGGTTCGATACAAGTTAGGTACAACAGGGGGAAAAAAGAAATCCCCAACACTAGGTTTTTTATTTTTTTTTTCATTTATTTTGAACAGACAGTAGTGCAAATTACAGTTTGTGCCACTTAGCAGCATTTAGCCAGTTGGTAGTTGGTACGGTTCAGTCTCCTTTAGTGTATTAAGCACGAAGCATAAACAGAATGCACTCTTGCATAGGTCTTTAATGTTTTGTAGGGCTGATGATAAATAAAAAAAAATAAAAAAGTATTTGGACCCAAACAGCTAAAAAAACTGAAAAGCATATCTTGTGTTAAAGTACAAAATGAGTAGAATAATGAAAAATAAAACTTGTGCAGTGAAAGTTCATTAACGTGGTGACAATGGCAGTTGCACAAAGTTCAATGTTATGCTTTTTCAAGAAATTGCTGGAAAGATGAGTGGGTGTGTCTACTTCACCTTTCCATGAGGAGACAGTGAATGAAGTGGTATACCTGAGGCTTCCCTGGACACGCGTATTTCATCACTGGACTGTAGTAGAGAGACTTCCACAACACAAATCGGAAAGATTCCATGATTTTGATTCCATGATAAGAATGTAGTATATAATTTAACAGCGGGAATGATGGCTACATTCGTATAGTGTTTACGTGTCTCGAAAGTTGCAAAAAAAGCCACAATAAACTCATGGAGCGAACTTGTCAATCATCTTGATGGATGACGCAGAGGAAACGCTGACCAATAAGAGGACAGTTGTACTCATATGTGAACGAGTGTACTCATAAACACATTTTGGTACACTTTGAAAGGTTGCCTTGTAAAAGTGAACCAAACCAAGAAGAAAATGCAACATTGTAACACATTAAGTCCCTTTTTTGGAACAAAAACAAATAATCTATAGGTGTGAAAACAGCCTAAGACCAAGGGTCTGTTTTTATTTGTGTGTAGTACACTCACAATAATAACAAAGCATTATGCTTTTGTAAAATAAAGAAAAGATGACTTCCACAAATTTGATGCAGTGGTTTGCAACCTTTTTGACTCTTAAGACCCCCGAAAGCATTTGAGCATAGCCTGAGAGACTCGGTTACGTTTTGAAGAAACGTTTAAAGCTCAGAGAGCCTATATATACGCATATATTCTTTAAATAGGGTAATATACATTCATATGAACTTTAAATAGCAATCAGAATTTGCTGTATAGTGTGATGTACTGTACACATACTTTTCTCAATGTTCAATTCTGTGTGCCTCTTATAAACTTGACTGAGGTGTGAAAACTGCATGTGTTGTCACGTTACAAGAAATATTTAACTCCGTCAACAGCTAGTTTGTGCTTTATGACGATCCTCCTTTTTAATCAGGAAGTTGTTCCCTCTGGTCTTTGGGCACATAAAAACAATGTGCTTCTAGTTTGCTTTCCTTAAATTGTTGCCTCTCCCAATTCATATGCGTCAGTGGGGTTTGGCTAACATACCGTTGGACCCGCTCTTGGTTTGTGATACAGTCATAAGAAATCCACAGACCTGCTCATTCTCTTTACTTAGACCCTCCAGACATTATTCTCAGCTCCGTGTTAGCGCCTGTGAAGGAGGCTTAATGAAACGTGAGCCACAACAAACTGTCCCTGACGTCATGCGTGTCTGTGTTCACAGCAGATGGCGAAGTGCTTGTGTATTTATAGAACTTTCCTCTCTAAGAGGAATTATGGCACTTCGATGGTGTTACATTTTAAAGACCCATCCTCCCAAACTTTTAGGCTTAAAACGGGTTACTGGTGAGATGTGGAAGCAATCACATTAGGACTATAGTCACCAAATAATTTAGTCACTTGTTCATGCAGGTGATTTGCTCATTCTCTGATTGGCCATTTCACTGACACTTTTACGTGAATCTCCACATCCATTGTATTTGTTACAATGCTCTTCTGTGAAACTCGTATGTCAGTTTAAAAGGTTTGTTCACACCTAAATTTTAATTCTGGCATCATTTACTCGCCCTCATGTTGCAAACTTGTACAGACTTTTTTTTTCAGAACAAAAGGAGCTGTTTGAAGAATGTTTCAGCTGTTTTTGAGCTTACAATGAAAGTCACTGGCTTCTATCTTCTAGTATTTTCAAGTTCCAAAAAGAACATTAATCCATACGACGTCTTCTGGATTGACTAAGAATTACTTTGTCTAATGAACAAATCCAAATTTAATAGTTAATTGGCTCAAAAAAAATCTAAACAACAAAGACAATCACATTAAAACGGACCCAAACCTCAAATGTCAGCTAACATCAAACCTCATTGGTTCTTGGATGTCACATGACCAAGCATGACATTAAGTTTGTGTGACCATATTTGATGTAGTCAGTTGTGTTATTTTAGAGTGAATAAAGGCTTAATTCTGTTCATACAAATCTGTACATCTTGGACAAAAACAGCTCTAACTTTCTTCAACATTCCTTAATTTGTGTTCTGCAAAAGAAAGTCAGTCATACTGGTTTGGAACAATATGAGACAATAACTATGTGAGTAAATGACAATTTTCATTTGTGTGAACTATCCCTGTGATGCAAGTAATTTAGCTCCTGGTTTCACAGACAAGGCTTAAGCCTAGTACAAGACTAAAATTCCTGTTTGAGCTGTTTTAGCCGAAAGCAACTTGCACTGACATATCTTAAAGCGGACCAATTATGCAAAATTCACTTTTACATGGTGTTTGCACATAAATTTGTGTTGTCAGTGTGTGTGTGTAAACAAACACCCTATAATGATAAAAATCCACCCACTCTTTTTTTTTTTTTATCTCCATAAATCATAAGCATTGTCTCTGACCAAGCTGTTTGCAGTTTCTATGCAGTGATGTCACAAATGCGTAGGCCCCACCCACGACTGCTGACGGACTCTGCCTTAGCATAAAGTGAGCTGTACACAGACTGCCATATTTATCTCCTCACCAGAGCATTTAACAGCAGGATTCAAGTAAGAAATGTATTCTTATTAAAGCTAATAAGTTATTCAATCAAGAGTAGCGAGTGATTTTCTGTTTTTCTTTTGTAGTTTGATTCATATTAAACGTACAGTATGTAATTTTTGGCCACCAGGGGGCACTCGATCTAAATAACAAAAGACGTACTTTGATGACGTCGGGAAAGAGCGTGGGCTCACGGGAGTTGTTGTCGCGGTCAATGACAACCAGCCCTCTGAGGGAGAGAGAGAGAGCGCGACCGAACCAGCGATGCGATGTTCATTGGAACACGCGCGCTCTGTCATTCCCCACATTCCTCACTCATTCTAACTATGTATTTTGATAATCACGTCTTTTCAAACAGACAGATGTATGAATTATCAGACCCCAATTAAATCAATATTACATCTAGCTAGTATTAATAGATGTTTAAAAAACACGGTCGCCTTTCGTTAAAAATATAATTACGTTTATACTATGATATCGAACAAGATAACGTTAGTGAACTGCATATGAAGCTACTTTTTCCAGCTATATATAGAACAAATATGAATTTACATTATAGCTACATGAGAGCTAGCCCGTCTGCGTTTTACACATGACATCATTTCACAAAATATACGGATAGATATAGTTAGCTGAATGGGTGCTTACCTGTTTATTAGAATGCAAGCGAGATCGGCATCTCTCTGTAGCCTATATTTAGCTTGTCACAAAGCTCTCTACATTTTTTTTAAATGCAACCCTACAGTTTACCAGTCATGCTTCTTCTCCTGTCATATTTTTCACCCGTACGTTTGCTAGGGTGACCATATTTTGATTACCAAAAACCAGGACACTCGGATAACTGACTATGTTTGTGAACTTTGTGTGTTTTGACATAACATTGTGTATTTGACCGTTTGAGCGCAATAAGTTGTGAAAGAGAACTTGGTTTAATACTCATGGGACGCACCGTCTGACAGCCAGCTCCCTGTGCGCGTGCTTCGGATGTGTGCACTCAGAAAACCATACATGGTTTTAAGTTTAGGCTGATATGATTTTAAAATGCATGCAGATAATAAACTTTCATGATGATGAAGAACTGCAATGCCACGTGAGTGTGTTTTGTTAGTTTCTGGCAGAGTATTCCCAGGCACGAGCTGTAAAGGCTCCGCCCTCTTCTGGAAAGCGGGGTGGGAGCAGCAGCTCATTTGCATTTAAAGATGCATGCATGAAAGCAGCATGTTTTTTCTTCCACTCAAAAATGGGCATTTACAACATGGTTTAACATATGATCTGTGGGGTTTGAGCTGAAACTTCAGACACATGCTGGGGACACAACCGAGACTTATATCACATGTTGCAAAAAGGGTCATAATAGGTCCCCTAAAATATCAGTGCCATTGTTTTGTCTAAAGATACACACCAGTGATATATTTTTTATCTAAAGCACAATTATAAAATCTACTTAAATACCCTAATTGAAATCCCTTCATCTAAATCCAGTATTTATCCAATCTTGATCCAGATTAAGCCAGGCTTATCTGTATGTGACAGTGTTTCCCAACCCTGCTCCTTGAGCCACACCAACAGTGCACATTTTGGATGTCTCCCTTTTCTGACCCATATATTTCTGGTCTTGGAGTCTCTACTAACGAGCTGATGAGTTGATTCAGGTGTGATCGATTAGGAAGAGTTGGAAAATGTGTAGTGTTGGTGTGCCTCCAGGAACAGGGTTGGGAAACACTGGTCTGTGAAACCAGGCCTAGGTGTAATATGAATGATTTGCATTGTTTTCTTTATTTTTCTCAGGTGTTGGTGCTGCCAATTCAGGTAAGCTCACCTTTATGGTGGGTGGGCCAGAGGAGGAGTTCAATGCAGCCAAGGAGCTTCTGACCTGCATGGGCGCTAATGTGGTGTACTGCGGCCAAGTTGGCACTGGACAGGTACAAACAGGATGTGATTAAGAATATAGTGTAATTCTTGGAAAGGTGCTTGTTTATGCTGGCCAGGGGTTCATAATCTTTCTTCCCTGTTTGTAGGCAGCTAAAATCTGCAACAATATGCTGCTGGCCATTGGGATGATTGGAACAGCAGAGACCATGAACTTGGGAATCAGGTGTAGTTTACAGTTGAATTTCTTTATTCAGTGAATGGCTTCAATAATACAGCTATCTTAATGCTGTTACTTTTGCTACAGATTAAATTATTTTCTACTTTTTAGCCTCTTATTATTTATTGGAGATTACTTTGTGCAATCACAGATTAGGGCTTGATCCGAAGCTTCTTGCAAAAATTTTGAACATGAGCTCTGGCCGCTGCTGGTCAAGTGACACATACAACCCTGTCCCGGGAGTGATGGAGGGAGTGCCCTCAGCAAACAACTACCAGGGTGGCTTTGGAACTACACTAATGGCCAAGGTTTGCTTTCATATAAAAATATATTAACTTTTTGTGATCATTTTAGAGGTGGTGCTGTTTGCATACTGTGTATTGTTTTCACAGTTAAAACTAGGGAAATTTTCACCTTTTTAAATTCATCTGGTTTACAGTATCAATGTTATTCATACTATTGTATCATGTTTCCCAATGTTGTTGAGCATTGTGTAGTCTCGCTTAGCCAGACCTTCAGACTGACGGCAGAAGGTCTGGACTCCATCGCGGCTTTCATTGGCCAAGCACCGCCCAGATGCCGTCTGACTGACATGTAAAGCAACCAATCACAGTTCGTTTTGTTCAGCGTCATGTTTAGGGGCAAGAAAATGTAACATCGATGTCCGTACAATAACAGACCAGCATGTCAAACTCTTGGACGTATTTTAAAGAGTGTATGCCGTAAAATTCACATACTTTTGAAGATCCAGCATTTAGTTGATCCTGATTGGGGATCAACTAAATGCTGGGATCCTGTTTGGCATCACAACGGCTTTGTTTTCAGGTGGACCATTAAAGAACGCGACATGTCTCCTAGAAATCCTGTAGAATTCAGATGACTTTGAAACTCCTGAAGTTTTTCCAATTTTGTGTACCATATTTATCAGACGTTTGAGGGCTAAGACTAAAGGCCCTGATATACTTCAAGCAAAATCGTTTCGGCCTGATTTTGTTCAAAATGACACCACATCAGTTTGTTGTTTAAAGTTCGTTTTGGGAGTTCGAAACAGCTTGCCAAAGTGAACTTTCTGGAAAATTTCTCTCCGACTGCTAAACACCTTTTGTACTACCATTGGTCTGTGGCGATTACCTAATAGGTTGGTTGGCGCGGAGGCTCCGACACCTTTCACGTGGAAATCTTTTCTGGTTCATTTGGCCTGTTCAGCCGGTTGAGATCAGGTGTCCGTGAGTGAAAACATGAACGCACTGCAGAGCTGCTTTACAGTAGAAAATGAAGTTGTACTTCTGATGAAACAAGACTCCGTTTTTAATGTTTAATACGGTAAAGCTGCTTAATTTTAAGCTATATCTATTGAATAAAGTGATGTATAAATAAACGTGGCGTGACTTTACTGGAGTGCTGTGTAGAGTTCGTGCAAACATATACACAATGCTATGATCAGATGCTTTTCTTATGCTTTATTAAAATGCTTGCTGTCTTAATTTTGTTGTGTGTTTGTTATAGAGGAAAGCACACCGCACATATTCATCTAAACGCCGCTCTCATCAGAGTGGGCGGTATCAGATGTTCAATAGCAGTAGCCTATATCGTTGGTCGCGTATTTCGAACTTCGTTTCACCCCTAAACAAAGAACTTCGCCGTGAGTAAATTGGGGCCTCAAGCACTGTTCTTTAACATGGCATGTTGAACTTGGTCTACTTTTTTAAAATTGTGTCGATCCCGTATTCTGCTCAAAGAGGATTTTTTTTTTAATGCAAGAATGCGTCTTATGTGGAATCCAATTGAGGCCACCTACTTGTTAGTTAATTTTTCAAATGTGTAGTTATGCACATCCTTCATTGACTTTTTCTGACATTTATCCTCAGGATCTGGGACTTGCTCAGAATACAGCAACCAACACAAAGACCCCAGTGCCATTGGGCTCTCTGGCCCATCAGATTTACCGTATGATGTGCGCACGCGGCTACGCCAGCAAAGACTTCTCATCTGTCTTCCAGTTCCTTCGAGAAGAGGAAGGCCAGTAGATGGCCCCTTCCACAGCCTTACCCAGCACTACCTGCCTTGCACATGACCTGACTTGCAAAACATTGACCCAACTAAGTGATTTCATTGACATGCATGTGCTGGGAGCCATGAATGATTGAGTGAATACATTAATACATGTGTAGATTGAAAAGACTGTATGTTTGTACTTTTTTGTTTTAGGCTGTAAGTTCCTTATGGAATTGTTACTCTGGTAGGCCTACTGATGTGGGCCTACCATGTACAATTAGTAATCCACCAATCAATTGATGAGATGCTGTGAATTGAAGTTTTGTTCTGACTTTTTCTTACCGATCCGGCTGTTATGTAGGTTAACGAAAGATTAAAAATGTATCATTTCATTCTCAAAAACTCAAAAACGCCATGACACTCCTTAAAGCTTCCTGATAGCAAACCGGTTTGCATATGTATAATTTTAGTTATGTTCTCAATGTGTCTTTTGAGACATATATGGGGTTGGTAATTGTAAGTGGTGTTGGATCTACATCGTATTCATGTAAATTTAAAACACCTGGAAATTAAAGCAGGAAAAAATCTGTTGATTTGACGTTAAGACTGTGGCGTGTTGATACATGAATACACATTCACATAACACCAATGTTTCATTTGTACATGAACTCCAAGGGTTTTAAAAACCTGGAAACTGAAGTGGTATTGCCAGGGAACTAAGCCAGGTTTACAATTAATGAATTTAGCTAACCAGTTGAAAGTTATTCAACACAGCACATTTGATCTGGTCTCCTCAAGGTCACATGCAGTGGAATGTCTTTTGATGCTTTATGAAGCCTCACCTTGAATTCTGTGGCACGTAACATGCACATTGCACAATAAAGATGAGTCATCAAATACTAGGGATCTTTTGCACATCAAGGAAATTGTAATATTTTTGTTGGACTGGAGGGGAAAGTTCACTCAAAAATAAAAATTCTGTTATTTTCTCACTCATGGTGTTCCAAACCTGTGTTTTTTTTTTTTCTTGTGGAACACAGAAGATATTTTGAAGCCGTTTTTGTCTGTACGATGAAAGTTGATGGGGTCTAAAACAACATTAGACCCCACTGACTTTCATTGAGTGGCCAAAAAAAAAATAATCATCTTTTCTGTTTCAAAGACAAAATGGGTCACGGTTTGTGAATTTCAAGGTTTGGAACCCAGTAAAAATATTAGAACAATTATAAATAAATGTGTAATATTTGTTTCTGTGCCCCGGCTGGCTTCGGTTACAGTTGCGTGAAGCTAATGATACAGTCAAAAGACATGACCTTTCACTCTCACTTTCTCTCTGTTCACTTGTTTTTCTTTGCTCCTATTTCTCCCTTCACCCTCAGAACTTTTCTTTGCCACCTCATATTCTCTCATTGTCTTTTGCTTCTTTTCACACTCACTTTTGCTCTTCCAGTTTCCAAAATGCAGTCAGTGGTATGTTTCTGATCTAAGAGCCACAGAGAGGACATAATGCTAGAGGTCACATGATCACAGGACAAACCCATAAAAAGTCCATTAAGCATGGAGGCCTAAGTGCTGTGTTGTTATCTAGTTGGCAGGTCTTACAAACAGAGGACCATGGGGTAGTTAGACTTCAGACAGCCCACAACCGGCCGGTATCCCATTCCGGTTTGAACCGTTTAACGCATGACATTCTCTGGTCATTGAAACACCTGAAGAAAAAAAAAATCTCAGACTTTTCTTAGAAGGTAAATATTTTCTAAAATGAAACATTTATCTTCTAACTGTTGTTCCTTGTGCTCTTTTGATTCGAATAAATATTCGTCTAGTTTTCTCTTCTGTATTATTTTTGGCAAATGTGATTGTGAACAATCATCCAAACTGCTTAAGGCCACGTGGTGAAAAACACACCCAGGCGACATTTTCTGCGTCGATTGTTACATCTCAATTCCTGTTTCGTTATTTTAGTATTTTATTCATTGGTAGCAAATATCCTTCAAAGATGTATTGATTGCATAAAACATGTTTCTAAAATAAAAAACAGGTGTAAACTCATAGGAGATGCAATGGCTCTTAACGATGCTTTTTTTTTTTTGTTCGTTTACACGAAAGCATTTGTTTTCAGGAGGTTTTGTTTCACTTAGGTAATACTTTTAAATATGCTTTCTGAAATGAACAATTACAATAATACATATTAGACATCCTTCAAAAGCTGTCACGCTATGAGGAGTTCTCAAAAACTCTCAAACCCTTAACAAATTGTCTGATTTAAATTTATTTTTCATCTGGAAGAAATAATAGGCTACAGTAGGTTTAATGTCTTTTAAATAAGGCTAATTGTGTGGACCTTGACACGAGCTCCAGGAGTGGTCGAAATAGGATATATGTAGCTATACTATGAGTTTGAGTAGGCCCTATTGGTAGCTATAATGTGAAGTTGTTAGGTTTAACTACTTGAAGAAAGGCCTCACTATCTTTATTTCTAGAACAGACAGGCTTCATAATTCGGAAAACAGAAACACAATATGTAGCTAGACATTTAGCTGAGAAGACGTGTGTTTAGGCTACAAGATGGCTCCTTGCCTTTATATTTAGCCCATGGCTAAATATGGCATGTTGTTATTATTTCACATATGGCTATTGTGTTGTTCCAACAAAAATAATTTTGCATGTAAATTGAATATTACCTTGGGACAAAAAAACATAGCCTACTGTAGCTACAGTTTCCATTGACCAATTTATTAAAAACGTTTTATTTAGGATAATTAATCATATTTACGCATGTACACTATCATTTAATTGTATAGTCTGGACTGGAACTTAAAAGAGTACAAATGAAAATATTTAGTCAACTTTTTTCGCTGCTATGTCGTGCTATAACACCCATGTAACACACACACACAAATGAAACTGTTTGGTTTCAGAGAAAGAGAATTATGCATGTGTCGGATGGGATGTTTGGACTTTGAATCATGATGTGCCAATAAAACAATTTCTTCGAGCCTATTTCATTAAAACATTAACTACTGTTATGCGATCTTTGCTTAGGGACAACACACAACTTAGATTATTAAATATACACATTTTCTTTTTTTTATTCGTTGAGGTAACGTTTCATTATTGCGTAATAAAGGTGGTTGGCGATATTTGATCAGAACTCACGGTAAAGGGAGGAATAATTCCACATTACTCTCAAAATAAACTGGACATCCGGTTAATTGCATCGAATATGTGACGTTTATGAAAATGTTACATTTATGTACATTTAATTTAATTCCAATGCAACAACGTCAGAAAAAGATATCCCTAATATTAAATCGGTTAAAGTAAATTAATAATTAAGATAATTAATAATCATTAATAGGCTTGCTCTGCATGTGTTTTATAGATGTGTGCTATCTGGCTATAAGTAGCCTAGCTATTCAACAAAACCAATGCCGTTATTTCAACTTATAAAATAAATTTTTGAACATTTCCAGTAGCTAGCTAATTTTAAAAGATTACGCGCACTGTCAAACCTCGTTGAACGAACATTTGATTGGACAGTGATTTTTTACAATTATTATTAATTAAATAAGCTACCTGTTCGCAATATCAGTGTGTGTCTGAAATATGTACAGGTAACACCAGGTGTGATTTTAAGCCACTGTTCTAGTGTACAAAATAAGGACTGAAGGTTTCGTGCCTTTCAAATATTTACTTTTAATAGGCATACAGCAGCCCCGACATTGGTTTTCATGAATGTTTGCAGAAGATGAATAAAAGTGGGCTACCTCGTTTAGAACCTGAAATTAAGATTTTGTAAATTTGTCTAAAATAGGCTATAGTTCACTCAGTTCCAGTTCTTTGCTCGTGTTTTTGAGAGGAAATTAGTTCCAAGCCTCGTTATTTAAATTGTTTAAAGACTTATTTCAGTCTATTCCAATTACACACATAGTTAGAATGTTCTGCGATCCACATAGTGATTTCAAATTATCCCAAATCTTATACAATTGTCTTCAGGATCTCACAAATACCAGTGCATCTATTTTTAATAAACATCATCTTAAGAACTTAATATGCTCTGTGATTATAGGCCTATATAGCCTAAAACAATAGCATGCAAGAATTTAAATGAGCCTATCCCAATTCTTTTCTTCTGCATCTCACTAATACCAGTGGAGCATCTCTTTTTAATAAACATCATCTTAAATCCTTAATATGCTGTGTGATTGTGTAGCCTAAAATAGAAAGCATACATTAGTCATCAGGCCTTTACTGACTGGGCTAGGACGAACAAACACGACAATTGTGGTTTAGATGTCAAATCTTGAGGGAAATTTTTTTTTAAGTTGATGAATAATGTAGCCCATTACCGGTTGTCTCAAACTTCTAGGTAGGCTAAATGTAGCTGTGCATTGAATCTTCTGGGTTTCGTCTGTGCACCAACAATTCTCACATCCGCCTGTTTACATGATGACTTTGTCTTTACACCGTTCAGCTATTGTGAGAGGGTCGGACAACGCTGAACGCTAATAGCTCAAGAAACCTTAAAAAGATCAAATAGGGACTTGGCGCCTAACATGCCCGTGTTTCCACGCCACCAGCGAGCTTATTTCCTGTGTAGGCTATTTACTTTGCTGTAGCGAGCGTATATACGGCTGCCCCTCGGTAACTAAAATGACCTGATTTTTTCATCCGCTGAATGCATAAGTCATTTTAAATGTACCTATATTGTTAAAAGAAAAGACCATATCTATCGTAATTGTAGCTTACTGCAGTATTCTTGAGGCTGGCTGATATATTATTCATGAAAGTGACCGTTTGTGAGCTATTGTAAGCGACTCACTGTTTCTCAGATTAGGTGGAAAATATAGGCTATTTGTTAACTATTTAAAAGATCGTTCCAAAATCAAGGGGGTTTATTAATTCAATCGGAACAAGAAACTTACAAATTTCTGTTTAAAAATGCATCATGTTTAAAATTAAAATTTTAGACTCATTGGGTTCGCATAGTCGCTCCCCGTGTGCTAATTTAAGAAGAAAACTGATTTGAAAATAGACTTAAATAAATGAAATAAGACCGATCCTATGGGATTTTGATATCATTTTTATTGAGGTAACAATATATAACATAACAGTAATTATAATATTAATAGTCTCCTACTATGATGATAACAGCACTGTAAAAATAGTTTTAACATTGCTTTAACTCAAAATAAGTTTGTAACTTTTTGTAAATAAATTATACAACTCATATTTTTTAAAGTCAGTATAATGTAATCAAAATAAATTGTGTAATAATAGCAACACTGTAAAAAATTATATTATTAATAAGTTATGACAACATGTTTTTACATTGCTTTTAACGCAATTTTTAACTTTTTTTATGTTATAGAAGATCCAACTCATTTTAAGTCAGTTTAATATCATATAAGTTGAAATGACAAACATCCATGTTGATTGTAGGCTACTTAAAAAATGAAGGCAGCAACTCTTTTTAAATTTTTTTTTTTTTTTTTTTTGTACAGTGAATAGCAATAATAGGCTATAATACGAAGACTGATTGCCTCTCTTTACTTTTCTCGCCATTTAATTCCAGCAGTGCCAGACCTCTGTGCCAACAAATAACCAGAACTGTAATGGAAACATTGATCAAGAGACGCTAATGCTGAATCTGTCGCATCATAACACAAGCACTGTAATACCTGTGTGCTCCTGTTTACAATTTACCCGGAGATGGTCGTTTCCTGCCAGACGGTCTAGCCTTCAGTGACAAAAAGGGCCCTGGCTAGACTGCAACTTTCAACTTGACCTTGGCCTCCAGCCGTGAGTAACTCATATGTAAACGAGGCTCGCCAAATTGTGGGCTGGATTTCTAGCCGTATAGAGTAATAAACTGGTGGTCATTTTCATAAAGTGTGATTTGTTATTTGACAATTTCATGGGCTCGAAATAGTCGATGGCATTACAGAGACGGTTCCCTGTAGCGGTGCAAAAAGGAAAGAAAGAAAATAGCTACTTTAAGACTTTTTTCTGTTCCTTGTTTAATTTGCGTGTTCAATATTTTTGGAAGACAAAAATTAGACTGAGGAAATGATTGCTTTTCTAAATTAATAATAATAGCCTAATAAACCAAAACAGTTACAGGCATGTTTACTACAAAATAGATGGTGTTTGAAACGCACCAACTAAACATTACGCTATCCGCGTTATCTTTTTCATTACTGTAAACTGTATTTTAATAGTAGCCCATATGAAAATGTGATATTTACGAATTTGCAATAATCTTACTGTTAAAATAGTTATATATGAAGGTGCGTAAAATGCAGTGCCGTTGCGCAATGGAATGCCACTTGGTTTCCTCTTTAGGATAAAGCTTATCATCAGAATCTTTATAGGTATTTTTGACCAAATCCCTCCACTTTGTTTCAGTTTAGTGCAGTATGTTTGTCTTGCTAGATCGGCGTTATCTCCAGTTTAGACGTTTATCAGCCTCTTTGCATGTCACGTGCCTCCGCTCGTCCAATAATAGTTGGATCTTGACGCACACGGGACGCATGGGTATCTGTTACTCCACCGATCCACTGCTTCTCTTTCAGTCTTGGGGAATTCTAAAAGAGCTGCTAGGCTCCATGTAGGGCGTGCTATGACAGCGTCTTTACTCCTCCATTCCCGCTGGATTGACCCGGTGATGTTTCTCTATGACAACGGCTTGGATGATATGAGCAAAAACATGGAAGGATATGTGGGAGGCAATTTTGCTGCAAATCAGTGCAGGAATCTTATTGCCCACCCGTCTTCTTTGGCCCCGAGCACATACTCGTCGAGTGAGGTGCCAGGGTCGGGCATGGGAGAACCTGTCAAACAATGCAGTCCATGTTCGGCCGTGCAGAATTCTCCCAGTGCGTCTTTGCCCTATGGATATTTTGGCGGAAGCTACTACCCGTGTAGGATGCCCAAGTCCTGTCCGCAGCCCACCTCCTATGGGGAAAAATACATGGACACGTCTGTTTCTGGAGAGGAGTTCCCTTCTCGTGCTAAGGAATTTGCCTTCTACCAGGGTTACTCGTCTGGCCCTTACCAGCCTGTACCGAGTTACCTCGACGTGCCAGTCGTACCTGCCCTGAGCGGCACTGCGGAACCGAGACACGAGTCTCTTCTGCCTGTTGAAACCTACCAGCCCTGGGCTATCACGAACGGGTGGAGTAGTCCGGTGTACTGCCCGAAAGACCAAACACAGTCAACAACCTTATGGAAATCGTCTATCCAAGGTAAAAATGCTGCACTTCTGCTTTATCGTGAGAGGGGGGAAAAGTTGCTGCCTTAAATTTTTTTTAAGTACAATCAACTTGGATGTTTAAGCCATTTCAACTTAATTACATTAAATTGACTTAAAATTAGTTGAATCTCGTATAACATAAAAAGTTTACATTTGCTTAACTTATTTTGATGAGTTAAAGCAATGTAAAACTATTTATTGTCATAACTTATATAATTATAATATACTTATATAATTCTTACAGGGTAAAATTGAGCTTTACTAGACCTACACTGTTAAAATGCTGGATTGTTTCAACCCATGTTTGGGTCAAATATGGACAAACCCAACCATTGGGTTTAAAATGTTTATTAAAAAATCTAAACCAACAGTTAGGTTTGTCCATATTTGTAGGAAGAAGATTCTAATCAATTAAAACAGGAGCTTACTAGAAATTCTTCATCTAAAAAGTACAAATGCATGGTCTACAATTTGTATAGGTTATTCTCATCACTTTTCATGATTGCAAATAGTTTTTTATTTTTATTTAGGCTATGTTTTTATTTTTATTTGTGCATGTTTTACTTAAGGCATTTTTTGGTTGCACTGCCTTGGAGACACATACATACCAATGTTTTTTATTTATTATTATATGCTGTATTATTTGACACTTATACTGTTTTTGCAAGAAACCTCATTTTGGTTTTGATCTGATTCTGACCCCTAGATAATGTGTCAGGTACCGATGGAGCGTCGGTGCGTCGAGGGAGAAAGAAGCGGGTTCCCTACACCAAGGTTCAATTGAAGGAACTAGAACGAGAATATGCCACAAATAAGTTCATCACTAAGGACAAACGAAGAAGGATATCTGCTCACACAAACCTGACCGAGCGACAAGTGACCATCTGGTTTCAAAACAGGAGGGTGAAAGAGAAGAAAGTGGTCAACAAGTACAAGGCCATCAGTTAAGCTTTGGGGGGAGAAAATGTAAAACTGAAATACCAAAGCGGTATAAATGGAAGGACCTTCAACATTATTTATTCTGAAATCCATTCCATCATCTGTTCCACGTCACGAGATTATGCGGAGATGCGCAGGAGGGAAAATAATGTGTAGCTACATATTGCCAATACACTGACATTGTTTAAGCGAAGATACATGCTCAAGAACAATGTACCCATATTCACCACTTGATTTTTTATTCTTTTTAATCTATGTCTTTGAAAGAAACACGTGGGAGGATTGTAAATTCAACTCAACACAGTGAACGAAAATCAGTGAAGTAAACAGACAAAACCATGCCAATTCGTGTATTTTTTTATTTTTACTCATCACGTTTCCATAAAAACAACTGAACCTTTCAGACTGTGCATATGCATGCTACGCTAACTGTACACTAAATTTACCCCAAGACTGTTTCGAGCTTTTCTTTTCTTTCTTTTTTTACCCCATGCGCAGATTTGTAAATAAAAAGTCGCTTTCATGCACCTGCGATATATACAAATTCGCATGTGTTACTGCAGACACTATGCAAATAAAACTCCCCATTTTAAGTGATGTATTTCAATATTTGTATCTTTATTATTATTCCGAATGTCAACTTTTTTGCCAAAATGTTTAACATAAACATAATAACATCAAGAAGCCTAGGCCTATATCTAGGCTATTTATTTTGAATGCTATTTATATAGCTAATTCAATTTCCAGAAAGTAATGAGCAAAATAGAAGAATCGGTTGCTAATACGAATTAGTGAATAATGGCTTTGATATTGTTGTCTTTCCCCAAATCCCTGAGAAGTGTTTTTTTTTTTTTTTAGAATAATTGTTCTGCAATAACCCGTTTCCATGCGCGTAACAGTGCTGCCATCTAGTGGCACAAATATGCATTTGCCTTGACTTCCTGCAATTGGATCATTGTTCCTCATAGAAGTATTCGAGATCCGAAATCTACGAATACTAGGTTTATGTGTTTGAGTTAATAGTTAGCAAAGCACCAAAAAGTTATAATACAATTTTCTCCGTATTTTCAGTCATCAGATTCTACACACTTAAGAAAAGGTTCTACAGAATTCTATAGATTCTGTCAGGCGCTTCATAGGCTATAACCTTTTAGTGGTTCCCATCATGGTATATTTTAGTGGATTTAGTTTTAATTAATTTAGTTTTAATTACATTTTATGAATTAAACAGCTCTTAAACATTATTTTTTATCACTAAAAAAATCGAAATAACCTATTAAACATGAAAGTATTATGCAATCATTTAAGACATTTCTCCTTCTATATAGAACCTTTATGGTAGGAGCGCTCTTTAAAATTTAGTCAAGAACCGGGTTCTACAGAAAACCTATGAACAATTTTTTTAAAGACTTGAAGATCAGTGACTCGGATTCCAAAAACAGGTAAAGTTGGGGTAATATCACTGTGTGTGCGTGTGTGTGTGTGTGTGTGTGTGTGTTTCTTATACCATGCAAATTAAGCTACTTTAATCTGAATAACATTGTCAAAAATAAAAATCTTAAAGAGAAAGAAGTGAGTGAAAGGCAGAAGACAGCGAATGCCTGATATTGGTAGCCTATAGGCTAGCTATAATATTTTTCACACAATGCTCAATTTAGCCAAATACAGCTAAAAAAAGACTCCCAATTTAGCCTTTGGAGTCACTCTTAAGCATACAAAATTACAAAATAAGGTTTTAACTGAGTACTTATTCCAACAAACAAATATTTATACATAAAATGTTATATAGACATCATCATTTTAAAACAAACCAAAAAAGAAAAGCAAATAAATAAATAGATACGTAAATGATAAATACCAACAAAAAGTTCCGTTGAAATCAGCTTCCAGAGAAAACGGAATTACACCTAAAATAAATTAAATAGAAAATAAACACACGCACAATTTCCAATCAAATGTGTGAACTGAATAAAATTACTAGTGACATACATTTCCCGTTTCAAATTAATTCATTTCTGACAGTCTTTTCAAATAATGTTAACTTCAAATAACTATTAGACATATGCTATTACTTGCCCAACAAATGCATTTACATGCAAATGCAAATACAAACTCTCGGTGTACATATGGCAATAAAAGTTAAATGCAAACCAAAGCCATCAAGACATCAATAAGAATAAAATACAAACACACACACACCAGAAATTAAATGCAATAATAAATAATCCAGTTTATTTGGCTTGTTATCTTTGCATTTTCGAAATTAATTAAGTCACATCGTGCATCAATGTTTCACCGCCAACGTTTTTATTGGAAAACGGTATAGCAGCTGTTCATTTCTGCACAACTTTTTCAAATATTATTATTTAAAGAATAGGAAATATTTTACAACCATCAACTTATTTGTGCTTGTTACAGAGCTGATACAATTGCATTTCAAATAAGCTGATACATTGTTAATATGTTTCATTAACAATTGATCATTGATTCAATAAATGCATAAAATAACAACACCTCTACATTTAGATTCGTTATGCAATTTGTCGTTATGGCACAAGTAATTCGTAGCCAATATCACTGTTTGAAGGCTTCTGAATAGTCACAAATAAATGATCAGGATCTATTTGTGGGATCTGAATGCAGCCTATGAGCGGCGGTCTGGAAAAACGTCTGAGCAGACGGAAAATGTGGAGAGAAGAAAGCCTATGGACGGGATTTACAATTTGCGTTTCAGTGTATCAAAGGGCATTTCAATTTGGACTGTGCTGCCACCCAAAGGCACTAAAAGAAATGTAATGTTAGTACACCAGTAGTTCTCAAAATTGGGGATGGTCTGTGTAAATTGAATTCAGATGCTGTTGCGTATGTCTGAGTTTATAACATTGCTAAATATTAGATATTATAAACTTCAGCTTATCGGAAGAAAATGGCTGGTGTTTATATAGCTTACTTTTGGATATGAATGCTATATTTGTTTTACAAATATAGGATAATGTATAAGATGATGCCAGAACACACACGTTAAGATGTGAAACCGAAAGATGCATGTCTCATTACTTTACTGAAATAACAAGCAACAACGACAACAAAGCTCTTCCATTTCTCATGCAAAACATTTCAACATTAGGTGCTTGTCTAATAGGCGAATATATGCAGGCCTATAGGATAGGCTATAAAAATAGCCTAAATATAATGTTTACAAATAACATTTTTATTAATTAATTATTAGCAATTAATTATTCTGAAAAACACCTCATAGGCTACATACGTCTGACTTATATAGGCATAAGCAATTGGTGCACACAAAATTATAAATTGTAATTCAGCTTTGAAAGATACATAATTTGTGCACTTTTGTTTACAGGCGCAAAATTTTGGTTTTTTAACTAAAATTATGACGACGAACAAAGACTAAACTAAACTAAAATAAAATAAAAATATTTACTAAACTACTACTAAACTAAAATATTTTATAAAATAGCCTTCTTATAAATTCCGGCATGCCTACTGATACTAACATTCATTTATGAAACGCGCCTTTTCCCTATTTTACATTTAGATAGGTTTCAATAACATAAATTAGACGAAAGTGTGCTATTTTAATACTTTTTTTAAAAGCGTTTTATCGCATTTTCCTCCCAGTGAAGGGCGCATTAAGGCCGTTCATATCAACATATTTTTCAGCCACAGTTTTATTTCACTTGTTTGGTATCTATGCAGGTCTGCACTTCTGATCAATTTGGTCCCCCATAAAACTGTTTTGTTTTCCCAGGTCAGCGTGACATCAACGTCGACACTCAACAAACTTTACCGAGCAAGTGCAAGGCAAAGGTTGGGTTTAGGTTCACTCGTTACCAACCTTCTTCAGCCAATGTGTCGGGAATCAGAAAACAAATGCAGGGGGGAAGTATTTTCTATATTTTTAACAATTCACACAAATCGTAAGTGGTCACAGAGTAAAAACGTATAAAGACATAGGGCATTAGCCTACATTTTCAAGCCTTCATCTTACGTCATTCCAATGTAAATATTAAAAGTGGGCCCTCAACTGCACTGCGACAAAACATGCAGGGAAAAGACAATCCAACCCGGTAAATGCACCAAAGCGGAAGGACAGCCGGACAGTAAAATCCCATTTTCACATCAAAATGACATTGTCGTTTCTTTTTTTTAATCTTAATCACAAATTGTGCAAGATTATATTCGTCGAATGCATTCTTTTTTTAAATATAGACTCTTGCTACAAACACGATATTAAATTATTTTGTTATATAATGGCACGTTTATAACTATAGGCTATATGGCATTAAATTAATTTAAAGTGCCTTTTCTATTTATAATCTTCGCATTCTCAAATTGTCTAGACGTAATTAAACATAAGAACATAATTTGATTATTCCAACTTAAAGAGCTTTGTATGGCCAAATCTAAATTTCTTTAAACGCATTGAATTGAAATTAGTGTTGTAAAATTCACTGCATTTGCCAAAGGATTTTGCGCGAGTTTTACCGCGCTTTTACACGACATTGAACTATTTACAATTTCAGAGGAGACTTGGGTTGTTAAAAAATCCAAAAACCACAACTTTTCCAAGTGGATTGAGTCGAACACAGAACAAACTTATTTGTTCTGAGTAGAAGTGATGACAAATTGGCTTGGACTGTACCAATTACTGTGCCTCTCAAAAAAGAAGTGCTAACTTGATCCAGTGCGAAAAGTTAAGTTTATCGGTAATTTGCCTAATTCCTTCCCTAATTCGGGTGAGTCAAAAACAATGCTGAAGAAAATGCCAAAGTTCCGTGCAATACAATCAAGCATATAGCCTCCTCGTGGAAACCTTCAAACCTCATCCGGGGCGCTGTTTGGGCTATTTGTAAACTATACTTACTGTGTGGAAGTGACCATCACCCTTGAGGTCTTGCTCACAAACTCTCAAATAAGCCAAAACGCAATGTAAAGATTAAATAATTTATTTGTGGAGTCATATGGAGCCAGGCGTGGGCCTAGTCAGTAACGCTACACTGAATTAACTAGCCTACATCTATTTTACCTCTATAAATAGCTAGATTCTAATTACTAACCGAAACATGCATGATCACCTTATGAACACGTGCATTTGATCTTGTGGATTTAAGCCTGGAAGATGCTAAAAACAGGACTCTCACCCGATACAACGCACGGGGCCGTTGTCTCCCTTTAATATGCTACTGTTACCCGTGACTTCAGGTCTCATTGAAGTTCACGAATTCCAAGTAGGTGGCGTCTCATGATCACTCTCCGACGGCCATGGCTTGTCTGAACTGACAATGGCTGGAGGAAGATACCAAAAGCACCATAAAACCACGTCTGTCTTGGACTGGTTTTAGCTTTTGTTGCCTCCCAGAACAAGATTAGGCTACTCATTAAAAGCTATAATACCAACGAAATCAGCGTTGACAATATGGGAAAATGCGAACCATTCTAACAACGAGCGCATTTTCGTTGTTGACCACATGCAATCGCTTTACATGCTTCTCTTTTTATTTTATTTGTTCATAAATGTATGTATTTTGAGATTTTCGGATATTGTTCATGATTTAATCCAAAGTAATTCTAAGGGGGCCATAAGCTAAAACTTAATGGGCCTCAACTGTGGTTTCAAGCCGCTTCACTGCATGACTCTAGTGCCCAACCCGGGCAAATTCTGCCTTTGTCTTGCCCTATACACAGACTATAGGCTACCTTAAGAGATTTTTTGGCAAGCGTAAAACGCTTCATGAATTCTGCACAGGAGAACGCAAATTTACCCTTATTGTAAATTGTGTTCTTGAATAAATAGGCTACTGTGGGTATGTGAAAAAAAAAAGATTAAATAAAGAAGCAAATAAAAAAAACATAGCTAATTTATGTATAGGTTTGAACCAAATGGCGCTCAAAACAAGTCTTGTACTTGTACAAGAACGTGTACTACTCATATTATGTAATTAATTAAATAGCCGGATTCTGCAGTCAAAATTAAAACTCATACAATCTAAATTAATTACAATTTTATGTAGCACTCTTACTATCTTAAAGGTATCTTAAAAATAAGCTTATTTATTAGTATTGATTGTTCCATGAAGAACCTTTAACATCCATGTACTCTTTCCATTCCACAAAAGGTATAGTGAAAAAAAAGGCTCTTTGTATTTTTAGAATGTTCTTCACACTAAAAAAACTTTTTTTAAGACCTATTCACAGAAAAGTTCTTTGGGGAACCAAAAATGGTTCTTTTATTGAATCTCTGCGAAAACCCCCTTTGGAACCTTTATTTCGAACAGTCTGATTATAAATAATACTAGCTCATCATCATGCTCATGCAAAGGCACCTTTTTTTAAAAAAAAATCCCTTGTATTGCTTCAACATCATCTAAATGTCCAAATATAGTAAAACCTCAGAAGGGCTTCAAATGAGTAAAAGCGTAATGTATTCTAGCGCCAATTGGTCGAAGGATATTAATTGTTCTGAACTGACTATTGTGAAATAAATGCAAATATATGAAACACATAACGTAATTCTGTTTTATTTCCCCCACACAGCCTTACCATTATGTTCGATTTAGTTTATTACATGCAACTCTCAATTAACAAGAACCTCACTTGCGAATTCAAATTGTACACATTGCTGCGAAATATCCTTTTTGTTCCTTCCTGGCATCTTAATTTTTAAGAGCCAATGCAGCGAGAGAGAGAATTACAGCGAAATTAGATGTCTGAGACTTAATAGAACAAATCCATAAACATAAGAAGCCATGGTAATGTTTAGTAAGGCGCGTTGGCTGTTAAGCATGCTGATGGGCTTCTCCAGCGATCCAAAGTGTCAACATAACCAACTGTGGTCCACTGCAAGCACACGTTCATCAATGAAAGAATCGCTCACTCCATCTGCACATGTTGGCATACAATATTCAAAGAGGTACATGTCAATTTCTGCCCTTGGTCACATGACTGGCGCTCTCTGGAATGGATGGAGATGGATCTCCACGTCAGCTCACGTCTCAAAAATTTCTGCTCGGCGGATCTGCTTCAAAGCCAGTGAAGCTGAAGCACTTCTGTACGACGATGCGAGGCAGTACTATGGTTGTGGCGTGCCCAACCAAGTGTCATGATGGATTTTGATGAGCGGGTACCCGTTGGGTCTAACATGTATTTGCCCGGCTGTACTTATTACGTGTCTGGGACGGAATTTGCCAGCCTTCCTCCTTTTCTGCCCCAGACCCCGTCTTCATGCCCCATGACATACTCATACTCCACGTCCAGTTTGCCACAAGTTCAGAGCGTTAGAGAAGTGTCTTTCAGGGACTATGCCATTGACACGTCCAGTAAGTGGCACTCCAGGGGCAATCTGCCACATTGCTACGCGACCGAGGACATGGTGCACAGGGACTGCCTGTCCAATCCTGGAACTCTGGGGGACATGCTATCGAAAAATAACTCGGTTCTTTACCACTCCAACACGAGCCATTCGGCCAACGTGTATCATGGCAGCGTAGGGAGGAACGGAGTGCTTCCCCAAGCGTTTGACCAGTTTTTCGAGACAGCGTACGGGAACGTGGAAAACCAGCCGAGCGAGCATCCGGTGGACAGAGCGACCGGGAAAGCGCCTCCTCCGCCCGCGGACTCGGGCAGCGACAGTTGCCGGGGAACAGAGGAGGCAGAGCGGTGTGAAGAAACCAGCAGCCCGGAGCCGTCTTCTGGTAACAACGAAGAGAAATTCAGCGGCAGCAGCGGCAGTACGTATTCAAGCAGTTGCGCGAGAAAGTTTCTGATGTAACGTGCTGTTGTTAAAGGTTTTATATGCTGTTTTATAAGCATATAAGGTTTACAGAGGGCCCTGTATATTTACCCTAACAAAACTTTGTTATAAACGCGAGATCACGTGCTCGAAATTAAAATTGGCCGTGAATGATAGGCCATTTCCTTTCGAGTCTTCGAAAACATGCTTTCAAGACTTTATTACAGTCGGGCTATTTGTTAATGCAGCGTTATTTAAGAGATCATATATATCCTGTGTTTATTTATCGCCTCTGGACTGCACGTTGCACGTCAGGGAATTTAAAGAGCATTTTTGGTTGGTATTGTTCTGACTTGAGTTCCTGGTAAATATTAAAAGGCAAATCTTATCAGTTTTCTAATGTGGTTATTTTTTTAAAACTTTTGTGGTGAATGAAAAGTGAAATGTTAAGCCTCCATTATAATGAAATGAGCCTTCACGAGTGTGTATAGCCTAGTTGTAGAACTCGATATTTCATTAAAATAGCAATTTAAGGGCTGAATGTAGACTATTATTACTGATTTATCGTTTAATTATTACAGTCAGATTTAGATAACCGCAACAGTTTTTTAGGGGGGAAACGGCAGTTAGGTGTAGCCTATTAACTATAAGCTATTCAGTTGTCTCTTCTGTAAGCATTTATTTAAATTGTATATTATTTCTATGCAATTGTTTAAATTTTAAGGTCTAAGTCATTGACTGTCTTTCTTCTTTATATTTCAGATGGACAGAAGACACGGAAAAAAAGGTGTCCTTACACGAAATATCAGATCAGAGAGCTGGAGAGAGAATTTTTCTTCAGTGTTTACATCAACAAAGAAAAAAGGCTACAGCTTTCCAGAATGCTCAACCTCACCGACCGTCAGGTCAAAATATGGTTTCAAAACAGAAGAATGAAAGAGAAAAAACTAAACAGAGACCGTTTGCAGTATTACACCACGAACCCTTTGCTTTAGATCGGAATCATTTATAGGGCGAGATGGTTAATTTCAAGTTCGTGGATGAACATTCCGGCTCCCAGAGGAAATGCGACCTTTATTCCTCTGAAAGACTTTTTCATCCATAAACATACATTTATATTATCTGTAATCTTTACTGTTTGAATTTAAAACTATTATTATGATGTTTCATTTTATTCAGTTAAGTGACTATTCAGTTTACAGGGATTTTGTTTTTGATATTATTATTATTGTTATTATCTTACCAAGATCTGTAGTTTTTACATATGTGTCATATAGCAGTAAGTATATGCTTGAAATCTGTTTATATGGAAAATAATGTTTGGGAGGGCAAGATATAAATACTAGTGGACATGAAGGTGATTTCAATCTGTTAAATAGGTAACACTTTACAATAAGGTCTCATTTGTTAACATTACTTAATGCATTAACTAACACGAATTAACGATGAACAATACATTTGTTACAATACATTTGTTATTTATTAATCTTTATTAATTATAAAAAATACAGTCGTTCCTTGTTTGTTCATGTTAGTTCACATTGCATTAAGAAAAACATTTGATTTTAATAATGTAGGCTATTAGTAAATGCTGATATCAACATTAACAAAGAATAATAAATGCTGAAGAAGTGCAGTATTCTTAGTTCATGTAAACTAGTGAAACCTTTATTATTATAAAGTGTTACCGTTAAATACTATTCCTTGTGTTTTATAGGCCTACATTATTAGAAAAAAAACTTTCTCATTGAATGACGCATATTTCATGAGCTTATTGTGATCTAAATGCATCATGAGCGCTATATTCTCTTATACTTGAATTGTGTGAACTTAAAGTGTATATTTGATATTACTCGTCTTACTGCGCATTCTCCAGTAAAATCGAGCCACTTAACACTTGTGTTCAAAATTGTCCAAAAAAAAAAAAGAAGCAAAATTCTTATTTATTTTTAAACAGACATTGGGCATTAAGGCAAAAGCAATAACTGAACCAGCACGGACACTGCTTGAGTCCCTCTGAAACCCCGAACCTCAATTGTATTTTAATTCTGTTTTCTCCACCCTTTTCTTTAAAACGTGTGAAAAAATATATAGGCTATATCAATGTTGCAGGAGCTCATTCATGTTCACAATAATCTCTCATGTTTATGACGTCTCTTCAGTATAAATCAGTCTCTTGAAATATCTCGTGTTTTCTCTCTTTTTCCTGGAGCAGTATCAAATGTTTGATGGATCTTGCGTTATATTGCCTCCACGCGTTTTCTTTGATTCAAGGATCAAGTGTTTGCCGTTATTAATGCCTCTAGTATCCATTACGGAACTGCCCAAAAACATGGCTGTGTGTGTTTCCATGAATCAAATGGCCTTTCAACAAATTGTTCCATGTCGAACATCCAGATAAGTCTTCGTATTATATTGCTGTATTAAAAGCATGTATAGCTAACATCTAGACAAACCTTCTAGAGAATTAAACTCTAAGGAAAGTTCTTTTGTCTTGCATGAGCAAGTCTCGTTACTTCATAATTTTACAGTTTCCCTGTATTAATATATCGATGATCCAGTGCGAGAGGGTCACAAATCTGATATGGCTTATGCCACTCGGAAGTCTAATAAACCAGGGCGAGCCTGGGCGACCATAAGATAATAAGGACTGTTTTACGCGATGACCCTGACGGTTTGCGCATCCTTTGAGGCTCGGTGGAATTTCGCTCTAATTACGGCACATCCCCCAGTTGCTGCAGCAACTCGGCCATAAAACCAGTCTTAGTCTGGAGCATTTGTAGAATTGGAGCGAGGTGCCATAAACCGTCTGAGAACCAAGGTTATTAACTGTGACTAAGAGCTAGAAAACAACGGCTGGAACCATTGAAAGCTTGTGTTCACGGACTTTTCCGCCATCATTTGTCTCGTGTCCCATCATGGCACCACGACTGGATTGTTCACTATTTCGCAGCGCCAACGATACACTTCATGTACACTGGGTGGCGCACTTTAGATCAATGTCATTGCCGGGTATCTAAAATCCCTGCTGAAACATGTTTACTTTGTGCGGGCAAAGGACAACATCTTCGTGACTATACAAGACACTGTTTCAGGTAAATACAGCCAAGCTACCATTTAGATTTTTTTTTGTCAGCATTGTATTTATTGATTATTATTTTTTAGATAACCATAACACAATAATGTTCCAAGCGTAGACATGTAAAGTTTAATGATTAAAAAAACCTTAACAAAAAAAAAAAAAAAAAAAGTTGTAACTAGTTGTATTAGTTCGAAAGTGTTTGACTTTGTTCCTGATATCAGAGCTTTTTTTTTCAAAGTAGGCTAATTTCGAGAAATTGTAGACCTGTTTTGATTCTTCTGGCCTACCTTGATGGCCTATAGTTTTGTTTACTCCAAAAGGTTTCCTAAGCAATATAAAAATACGTATTTTGCGGATTATTTTGATGTGTTAAATAAAAAATACAATTATCTTTATTATCTCTTTATTCGTCTTTATTGGCTAATTAATAGGCTATGCAATTCCATTGACTTTTAAAACAATGCCCGTTTATTTCCTGATGCAGAAAGTTGCCTAGCCTAAATAAATATAATGTGATAAATGTAATCTAAATAAACGTAGCCTATTCCAAACATTAAATTAATCTCTCAACGTAGCCGAAAAGGTTAACTTTCAAATAATAATTATTTAATTTTAAGCGATAAAAAGCCTGTCTCTTATGGTGACATTTTCACTCGTTAATATTCCACAATGTGATTTAAAACATGATTATTGGAGCAGGGACACCAATTTACTATCAAGAATTATTTTTAGTTTAATTAGTTTATTTCTTTATATTGGTGTCCCATTTTTTTCAATGGTTCTTTCGAGTCGAGTCCTCCAATTGTTCTATTTAGCCTTTTAAAATCAGAAATACATTAATTTCAGCTATAAGACGATTAATGCTATATGGACATATAAATAGGCCTATCTCTGGATCTTTGTAGAAATATCAGAGTAGCCTATTTAAAAACCGTTGGAAAGAAAAGTTCAGAAATAAAGTAACCACATTTTTCAGCCACATAGACCGAAAGGGGGGGGGGGGGGGGATCTGAGAAAATCTGAGAAAAAAAATTGTATTTGTATTTCCTGCAATTAAATGCAAATCAATGGACATAGCCTACAATTGCGGACATCATACACACAGGCTGCTTTTCAGGTAGAAATATCCCCTGAACGTAAAAAATAAGCAAAGATGAATCACATTCAACAATTGCGTTAAAATTGCTATCGGAATTGCTATTGAAATGCCATGGGTTTGTGGTTAGATTTGTCTCTATATTTATGAAGGTTATTATAGCTTTTAAATTATGTGTCTCACAACAGTATTGTTGGCTAATTATAAAGCTTAAATAGGCCTATATGTAGCTTTAAGATTAGCACATGCTAAATGTTTATAATATTCTATGGAAATCCACATCCGCCCCATTGAGTGTTTCTGAAAGCCGCCTCTCCTTTTGAACTTGAGTGTAAATACATTGTTTTGACCCACCGCGTGCATGAAAACCAGAAGAGCAGTCTGTAACTCACTGTTTATGTGCTTAAAGGGCTGTTGGGGCAATTACAGTGTATCATAAAGGTTTACAATTTTAGCACTTGATCTCCTTTTCGATAGCCTACCTTGTTGCTTTTTGGTTTTATACGTGGCTCAAAAGGCTCAGCGGCAATGTCAGTGTTAACGAAGTCAGTGGTCGTAACATAATGCTGTTCAAGTTAAATTCTGATTTAATTCGCTTATACTTTCCGAAAAACGAGTGATCATGTTAATGTAGATTTGACTTTTAAAAAAATCTAGCTTGAAAAAGATATGGGACACAAGGGTTACGTGCGCACAGAGGGAGGAGTCATCGGTGCTCGTTGCGATTTAATTGGCTGTTAGCTCGCACCGAGTTGTATAGTTATCAGTAATTATATTCAGCATGTTTTGCACAAGAAATGTCATCCAGAAAGGGCAATCTTCTTCCACCGTCAAATTATACCACAAAGATGTCATGCTCCGATAGTCCATCTGGAAACTCGTTTCTGGTAGACTCCTTGATCCACGGGAGGGCCGAGGGAAGTGGACACTACTACCAAAACAGCGGAGTCTACTTGCAGCCGACCTCAGAGTATTCTTATGGACTGTCGAACTGTGGCTATTTTTCTGGACTCAAACGTAACGAGGGCAATTCGCAAAATGTAGTACCTGCTACATGTGGGCCATATCAAGGCATGGAAACATGGCTGGAGACGTCGAGGTCCTGTCGCATTGAACAGCCTAACAACCAAATTACCCCACGCTCGTTCTCGCCTACCATAAAAGAGGAAAACTCTTACTGCTTATACGAGTCTGAGAAGTGTCCAAAAGACACCGTTACAGAGGATATATCGTACTCGCGGCTGACACCGAACTCATGTCCATCTAGCAACAATAACGGCTGTGTTCCGGTGCCCGGTTACTTCCGTCTATCTCAGACGTGCAGCACATCTAAAGGTTTTCCAGACAACCAGTCTATATCGACTCATCTTGCTGCTGCTGCTGCTGCTGCTGCTCAACGCTCGAGCCGATTTGACAGCTCTCTTTCAGCCATAGCAGCAGAAGCGAGCCGGGAAGAGAGCGAAGAACCCCCCGCATGCGCACCATGTGCCCCGGGAAGAAACAAGGAGCTAAGGGGGTCCACTGGCACCGCTTCATCTCCCGAGCCACCGGACAGCCCGGAGAAGGCGGTCACTGTTACTAAAGGTTAGTTTTGTTGCCCAGTCTTAAAGTCCAACGGATTTTGGACGTCCTTTGGGCGCGTATGGAAACAATAACGCCTTTGCGCGCGATACATATATGGATTTGTTTTACATATATGGATTTATTTTTAACACCCCATAAGGAAAGTTTAGTAAGCATAATCATGTGCGAGATTCTTCTCATTTAGAAATAAATTTCTGAGGAAGTGCAGCACGCCCAAACCATTTCAGCTTAAGTCATTATGTCTGTCTGTCCTTTACACATAACACAGCATTCCATCGAGACAAATGCAATGTACTTTGATTGTTTTTTCTCTAGTTTTTAAAGCACTCGTTTTTAATAGCATACAGACCATTTAAAACATATTGCTCAAAATATATAATTTAATAAAAGTGCACATTTTATTAATGTTCACGCACACATTCACATAGCACTATATTCCTTTGTGTCAAACGCAAAACTGTGCTTCAGTTTCCTAAATGTATCTCAATTTTTTTAAACGATCACATTAAACGTTCAAAAAGCAAATAGGGCCTATTGCTCACGAGTCACGACCCATGGACTATCCCCATTTTCAGTATGTATTTAGCAAGCCTGTTTTCATTATGCTGTTTGTGACAACTTGAGATCTGGTGAGATCACCTAATGTGGGTTATAAAATAATTCTAGATGCATATGTGGCGAGTTTGTTTAGTTACATTACCCGTGAACAATTTTTCTATACTTCTAATCTTTCCACAAGAAACGACCGATAAAGCGTCGTCATCAGTGCCTTTATAAGGCAATTGTTCTAACAAAAAAAAAAAAATCTATTTTAACTTTCAGATAATAGTCAAAAAACTGAATTAATAAATTGTACGACAATATTACTAATATGGCTAGAAGCAATAATCTCACAAGGGTCAACATTTACTTTAAAACATTAATGTTAGAAGAACGTATTTACGCAAGTAATAGGCTACTGCTGAACAGAATGTATACTTGATGTGCCTAATTATTTTATGGATTTTGGTACTTTAGTCGGCGACACTAAGGTGTCTTTGTTACACTGTAATTATGCATTTACGTTCTGAGTAATATTAAGTACATGTGCACTGTAAAATTCTGTTTAATAAGTTATGACAACATTTTTTTACATTGCTTTAACTCATCAAAATAAGTTGAGCAATTTTCAACTCCTTTTTAAAGTCAGTTTAATGTAATTTAAATTGAAATGACTTTAAGAAAAGTTACTGCATTATATTTTTTAAGTACAATCAACTTGGATGTTTGAGTGTTGTACAGGGTTATGGTTAGTTGCATGAAATTATGCATAATTTATAGTTATTGCTATAGTAACTACATGTAACATATGTAACAATGACACTGTAAAATAAAGTGTTACCCTTTGGTCATTAATTGGTAGACTATAATTAGGCGTATTGAGCCTATTATAAAGTGTTTTGGAATGGGGGCTAATACTGAACTAATATTTTCCTCACATTTCCAGCAGGAGATTCCAAAAGTGAGAGTACAGCTAACTGGCTGACTGCGAAGAGTGGCCGCAAGAAGCGATGCCCCTACACCAAACACCAGACACTAGAGCTGGAGAAAGAGTTCCTCTTCAACATGTACTTGACACGAGAGCGTCGTCTCGAGATCAGCCGCAGTGTTCACCTCACGGACAGACAAGTCAAAATCTGGTTTCAGAACCGACGGATGAAGCTGAAGAAAATGAGTCGAGAAAACAGAATCCGAGAGTTGTCGACCAACTTCAGTTTTACATGAAGCCTCTTCGCTTTATAGATCTCTGGCGCCCTCCTCCTCCATCAGCTGCAGTGGTAGCCATACAACAAACCGTCTCCGTAGGTGTGTGTGTGTGTGTGTGCATATATGACTTGGTGCAAGATACTATTGATAACTTATTGTGTGTCGTATACTGTTGACGTTTTTATCTGTTTATGTATAATTTTATTTGACATCCCAGTCGTCATAACATGTCATGGTTATTTATAAACTGTCAAGACTTCACTGTAAAAGCAAGAGAGGAAAATATGCTGAAGGTGTTCATTGTACATAGCATTCAGACTATATTGTACATTTATTGTATAGAATTGCGATATTTGCATGTTGTAATAATAATAATAAGTATTATGGAACCATTTTAAATAATAACAATACGTTTCTTCTTAAGTACGATCTTGTCATGTAGCCTAACCTATTTGCTGTTCTAGGCATAAGTCCAGTTCTTAGAAACTTGTATAGTTATAAACATAACAGGACTTCTTGTATTGTTTTAACCGGATTGAAAGGTACAATCTTTCTGAAAACACAGGCTGGACTCAGATATAAATTAATTATTCATACGTGGCAGAAAATAAACGAAGGCATGTACGTAAAACTAATAGCCAACTTTTAAACGATTCTTTAAAACACTCCTGGTTTTCTTTATAACGGGGATTTGTAATGGAGCAGTGATGACTGTAATTTTACTGACTGTAAAATTAAATGATTTATATTATTTCCTCTGCACAGTACTGGTCCCGTGAAGAGTCACACAAAAAGTATTATTCCAATCATTCCTATTCCTGTGACAAATCTATTCCTGTCGACATACAGATTATTTCATCTAATTTAAATACGAGGGAATATTCCATGAAAAGTCACAATTTTTTTAAGCATTGGTATAGGATCACAGCAGTTTTATTGTACTTACTTGCTTGTGCCGATACAATAAATAGATACAAATACAGCGTCGCCTTCTTATCTCCTCAAGCAAGAAACAAAGACAACTGCTAAGTGATTTAGGTAGTTTCATGTTGTTGGGCTCTATTTTACATCCCCACAACACGAAACTGTCTTAATTGCCTCGCAGTGAGATTCAGCACAACAACAAGACAAATATGTTGCGGCGAAGTCTTAGAAGAGTTTAATTAGAAGTCTAGCTAAAACAAAAACACCAGCATGCAATTCTCAACAACATTTTATATATTAACGACGTTATTTGAATGCGTGAATTGCACTGTTGAACTTAAATCTTTAGATCAGTATAAAAAGTATGGTGGAGTGCAGGTGTAGATAGCAAGGCCTCGGTTACGATCAATGTACTTTGGCCAAAGCCGCGTGCGCATCGGAGACTGAGAGCACGCCCACATTGCCGGATGCGTCTGCTGGGCCGGAGGAAAAAAACACAAAGGCTTTATTGGCCATATTCAGGCCAGACAGCCAAGTTACAACCCGAAGAAAAACAGAGTAATAGCCCCTGTTATAAACAGAGTCTGTTGAAGTGCCCAGAGATCCACTCTTCCGAGGACAAGATCACATGCTCATTGACCAGAGGGAGAGAATTTGCTTCTGGTCGCTAATGGTTGTCCTCTATTGTCAATGTTTTCAAGGATAAGGCTAAAAAAGAGTGTGTTATCAGCATTAAATTAAACAATTTCCCATTATAACAACAATGTATATAGGCCTAGTCACAGTTTACGTTACAATAACAACTGATTTTCAAACACCACGCAGGCTATTGTTTATATTCTGGGTGATTATAACTATGCTGCCCAACTATAAGTTTATGCATAAATTTAACCACAGCAATTCGAATATATTCACAATTTTTCAATACAAGTCAATATTTCACTGAATAAAGCCAAAAATTTGCCTACAATCAACTTGGATGTTTAAGTCATTTCAACTTAAATTACACTAAACTGACTTTAAAAATTGAGTTGATGCCTTTATAACCTATTAAAAAGTTGAAAATGGCTAAACTTATTTTGATTAGTTAAAGGAATGTAAAAACATATGTTGTCATTACTTATTAATCATATTTTTTTTACAGTGTGGGATATTGTAAAACAAATATATTATCTTAATAACGAATACAAGAACAGTATAGCCTATCACGACAAAATTGTGATTGTTTCATAATATTGTGATAGATGATTTAAAAAAAAAATCATGATTGAATCTGTTTTTGCAGGTTTGACCAATACCATTTATTAATTAATTTATTTGCACCGTTTTAATCTCTGCATTTTAATATTTCACAGCGGTGGTAAGATTTTATTTTGATGCGTAAAGCTTAATTTTAAACATTAAACAAATTGTCTATTTTGTAGAAGTAGCATCTGATCTGAAGTTTTTGTAGCCCTATTGTTTTTCCCCCCTCAGTTTTGATTTAATTCCCAATCAGTCGTTCGCGTTAAGATTTAGTTTAAATTGTGTGCCGGTCACAGTGTGCCTTGCTGAGGAGAAGACTGAAGGTTTGCGCGCGCGTTACTGAATGACTGGTCACTTAGCAGGTCATATCTCAACCATCCAAGTGGCACTTATTGCCATATAAAGTATACATACGGCTCACGTAAAGATCATTTTTATATCTGAACTATTTTATGTCTCCTTGTGCTCGACTATTGCGGAATACGTGTATTCATATTTGTCTGCAGAATTTGTGAAAAATAAAGATGTTCTTTCTCAAACAAGGTTGATGTTGGACTGGACGTCAGTGATTAAGCTAGTGATTATACAATGATATGACAATGTATGAACGCCTTAGGGATTTATTTTATTATTGTAAACAGGCCCACTCCATTAAAATTTGGAAACGAACTTCTACAATGAGCGTCTCAAATAACCATTTTTTTTACGCTCGGTTATTAGATGCTGAAGTTTAACAACATTAATAAAAGCAAATCCACCTTCATAAAAGCATATGGCTATAGCCTACCATTAAAAATATGACTTGTAAAATGGAGGCCATTTAACCGTGCGTACTGGCTAGGCTTTTCCCTTTATCTCCCACAGTCACGTGTCTAGCACATCCAATCCAATCTCTGCAGTGATTCAACTTATCAGAGGTCTGTAGTTCACCGCGAAGTCAAGTAGGCTAGTTAGTTACTTGATTTCAACGGATTCTGCTTTTGTGGCAGTTTCATTGTGGGTGTATCCGTCCGGCTGCTCTCTCTCTCTGCTTGTTTTTGTTATGTCGACATTGGGGACACTGAGTTACTACGCTGACTCACACATTCCACACGAGAATGACGATCATTTGGCACCGAGGTTCTCATCTGGACCCTTGGTCCAGCAGCAGGCTCGCGAACTGACGCTACTTGAATATGGCGAACAGGAGCCGTACACTTTCCAGGCCAAATCGTCAATTTTCGGTGCGTCGTGGGGTCCCGTGCCAGTGCAGCCCACAGGCGCATCTATCGCCTACCACCCGTACATTCATCACCCATGTTCAACAGGAGAACCCGATGGATCATCCGTGCGTTCCTGGGCGCTAGAACCGCTTTCTGCCCTTCCTTTCACGGGATTATCCACAGATACGCACCATGATATAAAACTAGAACCACTGGTTGGGAGTGGTGAGTGCACCACGCATACACTGCTTGTGGCCGAGACTGACAACAATACGAGCCAAGCAGAGAGGAAGGTACCAGACGATGCGGTTTCCAACGGATCACAGGATGACAAAACTCCAGAGAAGAAGCTAGATATAGACCCAAGTAAGTGCAACCATCAGAATCTGTTTTGATATGAACAGGCTACTTATTTTTGGCTACTCAAACAGACTAAACAATGGGAGTCGGTTTGAATTGTAATGAGAGAAGAGATATGTGGATTTTTATGCATTCATATATCAGCTATCCAGCATTTTCCAGTATAGGCCTAAAGCTAAAGGTTTTCTAGCCCTTTCTTTTTTCTTTTTGTTCTATGTGTGGCAATAATCTACATTTGCATTTGACAGCATATATGCCTGTTTCAATGGAAAGTGTCCAGTAATTAAAAACCACACATTTTCATTAATATAGACCACTGCATGTCATATTTTCAAGAATTATTTGAAGTGCTTCCCTAAATTTAGAGTGTGGTTTTAGACACAATACATTGGATTAAATTGCATAAAGCACAATTATTGCATGCAATCTGGACTTTTTTCTTCTAACAGACAGTAAGGCCCTTGTTTACCCTTCATTCAAGGATGCCAAAAACTGTCACATAAAAATTTCGATCATATAAACTATATTACCCGCAGGCCGGAAACATTTAATCCATGATATTGCTTTCCAATTTCTCAGCATATAAAAAATTCTAGTCAATAGCCTTTATTTTAGACTCTTGTTTCTTCTCGCGCGCTGGTCATAAAATGGCCGCAGTATTTTTCAAGTGGCAACATGACTAGCTCTCTCTCTCCGACCCTTCTTGCAGATAACCCTGCGTCCAACTGGCTGTACGCGAAGTCCACTAGGAAAAAGCGCTGTCCATACACTAAGCATCAAACTCTCGAGCTGGAGAAAGAATTTCTGTTTAATATGTACCTCTCACGCGACCGTAGATATGAAGTGGCAAGACTCCTAAATCTCACCGAGAGACAAGTCAAAATTTGGTTCCAAAACCGTAGGATGAAGATGAAGAAATGCAATAAAGATCGTCCAAAAGACATTTAAAAAATGGAAAGCTGTAAATGCGCACTGCAGATGTGAATTAGCCTGTCTTTTCCCTCATGCACAACAACAGTGTATTATTATTGATAGCCAACATTTTGTAATGTTAGATTGCACAAACCTTTGATCTGAGCTTGTATATATATATGATTTTGTCTTTGTATACAGTGATAGTTATCTTATTTGTTCTGCTTGTTGTAAGTTTAGCATTTCGCATTGTGCACATTTTAAATATGTTACATTTGTTTTTTTAAAGTAGCCTTTCAGGGAAATAAATGCTGATGATATGCATGACTATTTTTTTTATTCAAAAATAAATTGTAGCGTAATGTATCAATGTTTAATGTGACTACCTAGATGTATTTGAACTACCTATGTATTAAGAGTAATTAATTTATGTTGTGTTGTACGTCTTTGTAATATTTCAGTGAATTTTGTAACATTTACGTGCTTGTAATGTTATATGTGAAAATTGCATACGCCAATACCTCAAATCAACAGTGTTAGTTCTTTTCAAATTAAATGTGTACATAATAAATACATTTCTGATAAACATATTTCGTTAAGACTCTCCACCGAATGTCTCTTCGAAAAGAATACTTTTTCTTGGGTTTCATTGGTTACAATAGTTGCTAATGTGCAAATCTGCATCGATAGTGCAATAAGTTGTAACTAATAATTGCAGTCAAGTGTTTGTGTGACTCAACATTACTCAACAAGACTTAACATTAATAAATCGTTCCTGAACGAGGTTGACAATGACTGCTGCAATCCCGTGGTATTTTTACTCGAGAAAGATTTTACCGCCCTCCAAACAGTTCTCATGCGCGCGCTCATTCTACGGTTATCTTGCAACCCACTGTTTAGTGTCCTGTTAACGACCAGGATGCCGTTTATCCGAATAAATAAAAGCTTAGTTTGATGCTCGTAGACAGGCCTGCCTGCTCATTCTATTCGTGCCTCGCCCCTGCAAGCGATATTAGTGGCCGTGCGGCAATAAACCACAATCACAGTCTTAACTTTTTATGGGGTGCAAAGCGATTGAGGGCGGAACTACGACTTTTTGTAGGCGTGTCAATACAATTACATTGGATATATTTTATAAAATTTTGAATGTACGTTTTTTATGCATTTAAAATTAAAGTTTTATTTTGTATTTTTATTGTATTCTTATTCATATTATACTATTATTATTATTATTATTATTATTATTTGTATTAAATAAACACAAAATAAGCGAAAACCGAAAGCAAAAAAGCTATAGGCTATATGCCTTGCTTGCAGATCTTCAAAGGCTCTAACACAGACAGCATCGTAAAATGGGGCTCAGACACACTGTCTGTTTTTTTCTCTGCTAATTACTTTATTACTCCTCAGCAACAATTTAAACGTTGCAGAACTGATCACCCATTTGTTTCGGAAACAAAACTATTGACGCATTGTACTTTTTCTAACGCTGTGTCCAATACTATTTTGCATTTGGTAATTTAAACGTAAGCATACTTTTTTATTTTATTTTTGATTTAATTTGTTTACTTTTTATGAACTCTTGTTCTGTTTTTGAAGCCTTAAAGATCATAAAGGTACACTTGTTTTTGCTAAATGGTGTGATGACTAGGAATTCTAAATATTTCCGTTTTGGTAAAGGTGCTCCCTTATTCAACACCTGATCCATCAGTGAATCAGCTCATTAATAAAGTGCTTCATGATCTATATTTGTCTATATATGTGTCTGATGAGTGAGACACCAAAATTGGGCAGTGCTGTGGGGCCTCCTTGATCAGAATTGGGAAACATTATATTGTATTTTAACAAACACACTGGCCAAATGAGCCATAACTACCATTAAATGAGCCACTACCATTAGTATCCAGCAGGTGGCGACAGCGGTTTGTTTCAAAATACCAAGGGACAAAACAGATTCTGCATTACAGCAACCTAACTTAACCAGGGCCGGCCACGAACAAGACCTATTTATAGAGGGTATGCGCATGACGTCACAGTCGGCCGGAGTGAATGCGGTCACGCCCACAAGTGGCAAAAAGACTGAGCGGCAGCATTTGTTTTCAGCGTGAATGCCGTGAAAATCACACAAAACACATCTAAAACGGGAAAGAGCTTTGCGATTGACTGTACAACTAGATTTGACCAGAAATCTGAGGTACTGTATATTTTTACAGACTGCAAAAAGCTACAGAAACAGACTATATTCTGCATAATTGGATGTTTTTAAATAAACACTGACAAAAAACTATACAAGTTTTAGGGCTGGACGATATGATGATATACAGTATAACATTAATGTAAGTGATCACTCGTTTAGACCTATCTATATTGTATTTATATAAAACGTTTACAGGCAAATTGTCTTAATTTATTTCCCCGGCGTCGAAATCAGGCACATATAAATGTCAGGAAACACGATTCCTGGCTGCATGTCAATATCCATGGATCACTGGATCTTTGATAAGTTGTAAGGAACACTATATCGAGTCCAACTTTTAGTTTAAACTGATAATAGTTTGTTTTACTCGCGTTAACGCAGTTTCCCCTATTAACTCCAGTCACGCAGCAGCTCTTCTGCCACTCAGTCCGGCTGAGGGGGGCGTGTTCCGGCGGGGAAGTGACGTTAATGCATTCCCTCTATTGATGGAAATATTTCAACAACTGTCCATTAAGGTTCAAAATCTTTTTTTTTTTTTGGTTAAAAAGACCTGTGGACAAAGTCAGATTGAATTCTCATTTAATTTAGTTTTTATTTTGAGCCTTAATGCAAGACTTTCAAGTTGAACTGATAATGATAATATTACGAATGCTTCATTAAAAACCCATATCACGTGCATCTAATTTTATATGCTGATGCTGTTACCCTTTGATTTACATAAGGTTTTTGTTGTTGTTGTTGTTTTAACATCAACCTTAAACCGTATCAGGGATTGATGTTTGGAAAATTATTTTAATTCTCTTGAATGCTGACCCCTACAAGTACAAACATGACCTCCCACCATGTAGTTTCCCTCTGTTTCACCAATAAATCTGGATTTTTTTGTATTGCTATCTATGGTTCCATGAAAAACCTTCCACCATCCATGGAACCTTTCCACTGGACAAAAGGTTATTTACACTCTTAAAAATAAAGGCTTCAAAAGAAAGTTTTCACAGTGATGCCATAGAAAAACTATTTTGGGTTCCCCAACAAACCTTTCGGGGAACAGTTCTTTAAAAAAAATATTAGTGTGACAGAACCTACAGAACCTTTTTCCACTAAAAAAAAAACCCCTATATGTCCAGTGGAAGGCATATATGTTACAGGTTCTTCATGGAACCAGATGCCAATTTATAAGAGAGTACTATACAATGGAAAAAGGTTCTTTACATTAGAAATGTTCTTCACACTAAGAAAAAATGGTTCTTTAAGAACTTTTAATTGAAAGGTTCTATAGGGAACCCAATATGAGTCAATATAGGACAACAGTCAGCAATTCAAACCATTACCTAATTTTATTAAGTTGAACTTGAAAACAAATTTAGTATGGTATTAGGTCCCAAAGTGCTAAAACAGAGATCAGAGGGGTGTACTGGATGTTGTATGTATGCAAATGGATTTGTAGCTAAATGGAAAATGAGAAAGTGCTAGAATGTGTTGGAGTGTACTGAAGCAAGGATACACTGTAGCTTTGACCTTTGTACCTATTATTAGTTGTGTACATATGCACAACACACTAAGGTGGGATTGCTGATGTGAGCGTGGGCCGGACTGCTTTGAGAGGAGGTGGAGTGTCGGGTTGGGGTTAAAGCAGTTAAAGGGATCTCCCAAAAATTAAAATAATGTCATCATTTACTCACCCTCATGTCATTCCAAACCTGTATGACTTTCTTTCAGAAGAACATTTGGTTGCACTTTGTTTTACAGTATGTGTACTTACAGTGTACTTGCCTAAAAAGTACTGGTAACATGAGGTAACATGGGTTAAGGTTAGGTTTAAGTATAGGTTCAGTGTTAGTAGTTATTACCAAGTTAGTGCAATTACTATAAGTTCGTATATTATGTACGGGGAAGAGTGCTACAGAACATTTGAGTTCAAACAACACTGGACCCATTCATTTTCATTGTATGACCTAAGGAGTCAAAATTGTGGGTGAACAACCTTTTAAGTTTAAGAGAAGGAGAGTAAGTGCACCAGGTAGACATAGACACTGCATAAGCTGATGTTTTATTTCTTAAATATATGCTAGAATTGATTAATATTTCACTGGAAATTTGTTGGCTACACGACCTATGCATGGGAATTATATTGCAACTGTTAAGATATACATGACAGGTGCAGATTTCAGTGCACTTGCTAATTTCAGTGTATTATTTAAAAAGTAGATAATTGATGGTTTAATTTTAACATTTACTATGCTTGCATATTGTTTATACAGTGTTGTAGATCAAGGAGGAGGGGAAGAGCTATTTAAGAAGAAGCACCTTTCGGTCTAATGAGTGGTCTGGGGCCCCTTGTTAATCCAGGACCGGTAGCCTATAGGCTAAATAGACTAACGACGCATTTGGGAAACAGGCCGAAGTGATAAAGTAGCACTTACGAACTTCGGTCCCACTTAGCCCAGACAGTTGTTTAGTCATTTTCCTCTTTCACTAAAAAGAGTAAAATTCATTTACGTATCACGTTGATTGACTATGTCACATATATCGGAAGCAATATGTAAAGATAATGAAGATATGTTACTCTGAGCTGGATTTCCCGGTGATGCAACAAGCCTACAACATACGCATTTTGGATCATCTTAACTAACGTCACACGGTATTTTACGATAATGTAACGCCGGTTTCTCGAACCAGAACATAAATCGCTACAGTTAGGCTTAGGCTACTCGTTAAACTTAAGTGCATCGTTACGAAAACCAGATCAGGAACTAAGGCTGTAACTTTCGCCAATGCGTTAAAGAAATAATACAATCAACACGAAAGTACCGCAAATATCGAAAAAAACGATATTACGTTATGCACGTGCCTATCTTCTATATCTTCTATATAAAAAAAAAATATTCTGACTTTGGTTTTCAAAAATATTCATATCAGAGTCAGACAGCCTCATAGTGATGAATTAAAGATAAAGTCATGTCATATCTCACATTGTGTTATAAAGGACATTAACTCGTCAAAGATAATATTCGATAATATTCTAACGCGTTAGAAGCAGGGCGGTTAGCAGAAAGAGGGCAATGTTGAGCCTCCGCTGATCCTATAGCCTAGGCCTACCCGCTATTGTTTATAGGAAAACTGATAGCCTAATAATCTAACAATAAACGATTTTTAAAATTGACGCTGCACTTAAAATGTACTTCTGATTGTTTTAAGCAAATAATACTAAAACAATGAAGACTAATCATGAATCGTAAAATATCATTGGCCTACAATAGCCTAACAAATCATTATTGACTAATCTATTTCATGCCTCCCTATACTACGAGTAGGCCTACTGAACACATAAAATAGTATTTTCCAAAACAATTACAATAATTGCTTGCTGTTGCTACTCCATTATATGCTAATCCAATGGGCCTACTTTGCATAGGTACAATGAGGCATTTTCGTTTCCTGATGCAAGAGACTCATGATGTCCCCCCAATGATTAGACACGATTAGCCAGTGATATGGTCAACGTTATTCTAGATGTTGGTCCATTGGATCACATCACTCTAATAATTTACAATCAACTAACCCACAGCTTTCCAGGCAGGTAAAAATCGCTAGAGACGCATTTCATGAGATCGGTCAGTACTAAATCGATATGCATTTGGTCTCCTAATTTTTGTTCGTAAATGTATTGATGAAAAGAAGCCCCCAATATATAGTAGATGAGTTTGCAAAACCCTAGACGTTGGCTTACAAAGTTACCCTGCGTTATTGTCTGGTTTTAGCATCAAGAAGTTCTAACAAAATTGTTACATTTTTGTTAACGCCGGCAAGTCAAAGGATCTATCTTCATGGTGCACGAGCTCTCACGACGTCATATCCTAAATAAAACGGCATGATTCTCTTGTCGGGCAGGGGTATATAGTGCATATGCCCGGAAATGACATACACCTAGCACAACAATAGGAGTTTGGAGCTCGTTTACGACCCAGTGCAATGTGTGTGGGTAGAGGGTCATCCATCAAACGCCACTGTTGCCAGAGCTACTGCCTTCGCAGACATCATAAACACCCCATATACGCCTCACTCGCACTAATTTACAAAGCTCACTGAGAAGGATACAGACGGATCAAACCCTGATTTTACAGAAGCGTAAAGATTTGCAAATGTGTTTGGACCGAAGCAGCAGAGATAAAGTCCATTCAGCATTTCATATCTCATTCACATGGCCTACTGTCATACTTATATTCAGAAATAGGCCTATATAATACAGTGTTATTTACCTTAACTCCATTCATCATTCAGATATATGTGTTATTAAACAGGCCTCCGAATCTACATAAATCACCATAAAGAGTTATGGTGATTTATGAAACGAATTAATTCGCTTAAATAGACAATATAAACCCAAGGAGAAAATATTTAATTGCATGTAAGAAAATCTAGAAATAGGGTCAGTAACAAACTTATTATACTTTTTACCAATGAAAAAATAAAAATAATTTTATATTATTTTGAAGAAAAAAAAAAGGTTTTACAATCTAAACACATGAATAATAATAACAATAGGCCTATAGGATAAATATAAATATATTTACGCATTTCAATAGGCCTATGTAGGCTAACCATTATTTAGGCTACATATTGGAATGCGTAAAGATATTTTATTCTCGGAATCTATTAATGCATTAGCTTTGAATGTAACTCACTCAACGCTTCATTTGTTTGCTGATCCAACGAGCCAAGTTTTCACTGTTAACTTGTGCTTTATGACCGTCAGCATTCATTATTTAGTCTAACAGACGGTCAGCGAGGCTGTCCATCGTGCCAGACGGATCCAAAAAGACTGGTGCTGGAACATAAGCACGTGGACGAAAATCATGCAAACTGCCAAATAATCAAACAATTATTCAATATCTCGTTTAAAATGATAACACTTATTTTAATAAATACTTTGGTTTGGCCTTTTAGAAACACCGGCTTTAAAACGCAACAAACAGAATTGTTTCTTATTAATATTTTATTTGCCAGTCATGAACGTGAATTTAAATGTCGAAATGTTATTTTTTAATTACACACACTGAAGCATTTTTAAAGGCTACATTAATTTGAATGAAGTTAACTCTAGTCAACAACATTATCTCGACATTGATAATTTTACTCAATCCAATAAACAAAGATTGTGTATAAGAGTCTGATAAAATATTGGAATTAAATTCGAATTTGACAAATATTAAAACGTCTTACCCTTAATAAGCAAATGAATTAAAATACATTTAGCAGCCTATTCATTTACATCCATTAATACATTTGCAAATACATATGAAATTTACAGTTCGATTTCCAATTTGCAAAAACAAAAATATGCTTCATTCAAAGCACTGCAATTTAATTTGATATACTCACATATCCATTATGTCAGGACTATCTAATTAGAATAAACACAATGCAATGTAGGCTAAATATGATTTAATATTTTAACAGATAAATTAACATATAATAAATATTACATTTAACAGTATCCATAAAGACACATCCTTGATAGATCTCGATGTTCAGCTCGTGGGAAACGATGAAGATTTTTCGTTCGTGTTGGAAATGTGTAGGAAGGAGTGGGTATTTTTGAAGAATGCCGACACCCACGTTCTTCTACACACAATAGCTCCTGTGTAGTTGCAAAAACACACGTTTTTTCCTCTTAAAATCAATATGTAATCCTATTCATTCCCAACCCTTCGATAAAGGCTGGCTTTCCAGTAACGAAAATCTAAAAACAAACGATTTTAAGTCCGAAATAACGCTGGTCCATTCGAAGCACATCCGGTATGAAATTATGTTCAAGGCCAATCCTTTAATCGGAAAATATCACTTTAGTCATTTTAATTTATAAAATGGAGAAAGTCTCAACCGTTAGTTCTACGTTGTTCTCTTCTTCCTGGCCACATATGATCTAAGGGAGTGTTAGATGGTTTAAATGTGTTCTTAGGGCACTAAGCTGTCAGACCTTTTGGCGTGTAAGATTGATAGCGTGCAGGCTTCCAGGGCTCTTTGTTTGGAATATAAGCAATAAAGTGCTCGAGGCCTACACCTACTTAGCTAAAGACTTCTGAGGGCAACATAGAAGAGACATTCTTGAACGAAAAAAAAAATAGTGGATTTACACTTTTATTTTACATGAATAATAACATTGGTGTGTAGCGATGTGTTTCCTGCACGATTTAGCACTGTTTAAACAAATGGGCTCAATTCAGGTAAAATGCATTGTGTTATTATTTACATATTACAAAACATATTCTTTTTCAACTGAATGTATTATCAGACATTTCAGAAATTCTGCATTGAATATCAACGATGTTAGATGCCCTATAGTAGAAGAATGTAATTTTTTAAAAAAAAATCGGAATTTATATAGGCTAGTTTTATAAGTTCAGTCATTTAAACATAACAACAATGTCTCAAACTAAAACAACACTAATGCAGGCGTAATGCGTCAGTGCGCGTGTAAACACGCGGGCACGTCAGGGCTTTCAAAGAATTTGCGTGAGCTCTCAGTGTGTTTACTCTCTCACGCGCGCTTGCTCGTGCATTCACAAACGAGAGCGCGCATTCGCTAAGAAAGTAGTAAAAACCCAGACTCGGGATTAATGGGTTTCCTCGATCGTGGCTATTGGTCTGTGTTTTATGTGTTCAGTTGCTGTGTTGAGGGATCTTCAGCCGAGGGCCGGTCAAAAAATAAGGGAAAAACAGCAGACTGTCACTCTGTTTCAGGTACTGTCTATACTTATCATCTACGGAGCAGTGGGCAAACTGACCATAAATGCGTAAATAAACTAGCCCGTCCCAGAGAGTGAGGCGTTCCTCTCGGACTTTTTTCGATCAATCACACAGACAGTGGCTTCTTTTGATTAAACCCCAAATTGTCATTGGACAGAGGTAATCATGTGACAAGCAATACGGTCCAATTTCAACCTTGTCTCCATGAAAGCAATAGTTTAATGGCACCGCGGTCCCCATACGGCCGTAATCAGCAAAATAGTTTTTTTTTAACCCGGCACGATATTTCATTATATCTTCCTTGGGTCACAAATTTGTGAGCGGCGAATTTGCACGACTTGGAGGAGATGAATTACGAATTCGAGCGAGAGACGGGTTTTATCAATAGTCAGCCGTCGCTCGCTGAGTGCCTGACATCTTTTCCCCCTGTCGGTGATGCATTTCAAAGTTCATCAATCAAGAGCTCGACGCTTTCACACTCGACACTGATTCCTCCTCCTTTTGAGCAGACCATTCCAAGCCTGAACCCCGGCAGCCACCCTCGCCACAGCCGGCCCAAGCAGAACCCTAATGGCTCATGCCCGCTGCCTGCCGCATCCTTACCCCCAGAGTACCCTTGGATGAAGGAGAAAAAGGCATCCAAGAAAAACCAGACAACTTCGACAGCAACAACCACCGACCCTGGTCCACTATACTTCTCCCCTCAAGGTATTTGGATTTAATGCAATTTCATCGTGTTACAGTTCATTGCAAACGAAATGCAATTGTTTTTATTATCAGTATTATTATTTTTAGTTGCCGTGTTGCGCAAGGCCATGCTGGTGAAGGTGCATGATAGTTTGTTATCCTCATGGGTCATATGAACTGAATGCGAACAAGTTAATACCTAAAAGTTTTTTGTTCGTTTTTGGATGCGGAGAATCTGTTCTGGACAACTCCTAAGCTGTATGTTAGCTACTTGTAGTGCAGGGCATGAATTTTAATATTTGACAGTAATGAAGAATGATAGATTGCCATTACTCAACTCGGCAGCTGGCGTGTTCATTAATCTTCACTCGGACCTCTCCGCACTCACACCAGACACATCAGTATATTCTGGCATAGGGGATGAGGACACAAATTATTCAAGTGCTGTGGCTCCATTCCCACAAACAATTTATGCTCCCCGAGAAACGCAATATATTTGACAAGTTTGTGGGGTCAGCTTTAAGCCCCACAGCGCCGTTGTAAAAAATCAAGAGGTATAATTAGTGGCGTATCAATAATGTATACTGCTATAATCCCTTCATAGGCTCGCCCGAGATTTCTGATGGTGGCAGTGGGGCAACTCGCCGACTCAGAACGGCGTACACCAACACTCAGCTGCTGGAGCTGGAGAAGGAGTTCCACTTCAACAAGTATCTCTGCCGACCAAGGCGCGTGGAAATCGCCGCTCTGCTGGATCTTACCGAGCGGCAAGTCAAAGTTTGGTTTCAAAACCGGAGAATGAAACACAAACGGCAAACACAATGTAAAGAAAACCACAACGGCGATGGAAAACCACCGAGCTTGGAGGAGGCAGGCGGACGGGGTGATGGGAAATCTTTCTTCGAACAAGTGGCAAACAATGTATCAGGGGCGCTTTTGGAAAGAGAGGGTTATCCATTTCAGCAGAATACCTTAACTTCACAACAGTCACAGAATGGACACAATAGTGATTCCCAAAGCGCAACTGTCTCTCCTTTAGGTAGCAATGACAAACATCTGAAACATTTTCCCAACCCGTCACCCACTGTTCTTATCTGCGGCTCAACAATGGCCCCGGATTGTGCATCTGCTCAGGACAATGGCAGTCCTTCGGCCCTGGACGTCTCTTTACAGGACTTCAACGTTTTCTCCAACGATTCATGCTTACACCTCTCAGATGCCGTGTCCCCAAGTTTGTCAGAATCTGTAGACAGCCCCATTGGTTTATCAACGGAGGCCTTTGATTTCTTCTCTGAGACGCTTACAACAATCGACCTGCAACACTTGAGCTACTAACTCTAACTGAAGTTTCATTATAAGGACGTCAATATTTTCTCACATTGATGGTCTGTGTATTTAATTGTGACTTTAAATATAGGCCATTAATCAATAAGGTAAGTTTTTCAATAATCGAGTGATAATTTTTGTGTGCAGAGAAAATATGGCAGGAAAAAAAGTGATATTTTTCACGTTTTATTTTTGTATCGCTCGTCGGCAAAGTGCCATATTTTCATAGAATAAATTTGTACTTGTTATTGAAAATAAAAGCGGAGTTATTTATTTCTTCACTATTCCGATTAAGAAATAACAGGTTTGTTATTAAACATGAAGTAAGATTAAAAAAGTAGACCTATATTATTCCTATTAACTATTTTGCTGATGTATTATGATAAAGTTTTGTGTAGGCTATTTACCTGTTGAAGATTAATGAATTGTATCATCATTTCTTGAGGGACAAATTTAGATATGTAGGATGCCAAAAGTAGGCTAAGTTTAGATCAGCTAATCAAAACTAATTTATGTAATCTTGGAAACTATTAGCGCGCAAAATTAATACGCAGTTAATTGCGTGCTACATTCTTTTTTATTATTAATCTTTGCTAATTTCCTAGTTGCGTAGTTGGTGTAAAATTTAGATGTTTAACTGTATAAAATTAACCCGATGGGAAGTTTTAGATGCCATCAAATTTGTAGACTAAAACACACCCAGAAAGAGACTGATGTTTTTGATGCTGCGTAAATCAGCCCTTTACTGTATCTGACGACACAGGGAATCTCCTGGCCAAGAGCTATAACGTTTTGGAGTTCAGCAATTAAATTTTATTGCCTATTAAACCTTCAACAGGGGGTTGGTGTTGAGGCAGCACTCCGCGTAATTCAATCCGCCGCTGAGAATGAGAACGGATTTCAACAGTCAAACCACATTTAAAAAAAAAATGATTTAGCTTATATAATTTATCATAATTATTAATTTACATACATTGTATATGGGATGAGATTAATGTAGGCTAACCGTGTCCCAAATCAGACCGCGGCTAATAACTAGTTATGGTTTTATCAACAGGCAACGCCGTAAGGAATGATCTGACAATAGGATAAACTAAGACTTAGGTCTGCTCGTGTTTTATTTATACTTTTTAAATCCAAATCTTAATAAATAGCTAAACGATCTCATTTGAATGCTTCGGCCCTCTGTGAACTACATAGAGGCCTATGTGTCCTCTTGGACTAATTCTATTGATAAACGTTCGTTGTTACAGCCTTAAAATAACTCAATTTTAATCTTTATCGATAAGGGAGGATCTTGGCAAATGCTTTTTACTTTTTGCACAATAAAAAGACTGTCAATTCTGGTTCTATATCTTTACGGAAACATTTAGATAATTTATTTTAAAATAAAAAACGGTTTAACCACGATTAGTTCTTATCTGTGGCTGGTGGGATCCTGTTTAATAATCAGGGTGACTCGAGTCATTTGAATGTACAGACCTACAAGATTAAGTGCAAGTTCCGTTCCTGTAGGAAATTCAATTGTGAGGTTACCAATACAAAACTCCATTTATAGGCTATGAGACGAAATCGGTGGTTCATCGAGAAGAGTGTAGGCTACAGTGAAATAGCTTTGGGGAATATTTCCAAACATCTGACGCCACGTTGCACCAGTAAGTGTTAAAATGGAAACGAGGCCTAGCAGCCAACAGCTCACACCGCACATAGGCATTTGTTAGAGACGTAGTATAAGGTCTTGGCTGGCTAAGTTAGGCTAGCCTACTACACAGGACTGATGTAGGACTGATATGATACTATCACCATGGTATATACCTTGGTTTCCATAGTTTATCCTACGGCATTGTTTTTCATGTCTACAATCATGGTCTGAGGGCTTTTCAGATATGATCAAAGTATAGGTTTCAAATTCTCCAATCTTCCAGTTGGTTAAATAAATGAATATTATGATCTCTAAACTATTATTTAAAAAGTTTAAATTATACACAAAGAGATGTGTAGGGTAAAGAAACTTGTTCAGAGCATTATACGGGCTTAGCGCCAAATCGAGGCTGAACAAATAGTTTGACTGACGTCCTTTGACGAAACCAAACACGTGATCGGCATTCTTTAACTAAGTTAAAGACTGAGTTAAGATTTGCCACATAGAAGTGATCCAAATCCAGCTAGCAACCCAAGAGAGGTTGTTGGTTTTTTTTGTATGCAGGGAAGAGCTTAGAATAAATGGCATTTTTAAAACATTTTTATTAGGCTATTTATATTGTTTGATATTATTCATCCAGACACTGCTACACTAGGCTACTGTAAAATAATTATTGTTGGGTTAACTTAAAAAGTAAGTAACCTGAATGCCTTAAAATTTTGAATTCATTTACAAAAAAAAAAAATGAAGGAGAAAAAAATTAATACAATGAAGGAGATTGGTTTAATCAACAGAAATTAAAAAAAGATATTATGTTATCTGAACCGCATAGCCTAAATTATCTAAGTTGATTTGACAAAAGAAAAAATGTGCTAAATCATTTTTTACAGCAAAAAAAAAAAAAAAAAATGCACTGAATAAAAAAAAGTGTTGCTCATAAATTGTCATTGTAACCCTTGAGAAAAGTCTGTACATAATATTTGAAATTTATAAAGTGTATGTTGGATTTGGAAGTCAGCTCTTTCAACTATTGTGAGAACCCCAGATTCAATGCTGATATTGTAAAATAGAATGCTGGATAAACCAAATTTGCCTTTCTATAGTATATATGCATCACAATCACTCACATGAGCCCCCACTAGGACCTGCGTATCACTGCAGAGAGATAAATAAGTTAAAATATGGTATTGCAAGTACACTAAGTATATAATTACCTGCTATTTATTTATTAAAAACTTGCATAAAGTTTGACAGTCACACCATTTTCACGATCCCACCCAAACTGAACAATCAACTGTTTCTTAATGCAAACTGATGTGAAACCATTCAGCAGGCATAATATGTGCATGTAGTGTGAGGCTCCTACAATGATGTTATTTTCTCAAGTGTTTTGCAGCCTAAGTTTATGGCTTTGGTTAGGGAGCCTGACATATTTTTGGTCATCCCATCATCCCACGAACGATGAACCATCTGTGCGAAGTACAATTCGGGTCTCGACAGCTAATGCCTAAAGAGGAAAGGCCTGTGCACTGCTAGTCCACTGACTCAGGCTGTAATGTCTATGCAGGCATTTAAAGTCAGTGCACTCAGCCTTCAGCTGGTTTCCATGGAAACATGCATTTAAGCTTGGTGGTCCCTTTTGTCATTCCTATGCAGGTGGGCTTCATGCAGATATTCTGAGGGTGGAGCAAAATTAGAGCAGAACCACCAAATATAAACAGCAAGACACATAGCTGCAAATTGATATATGAATTTGAGTGTGCAGTTATGTAAAGCTAATACCACTTAAAGGGATTGTTCATTTAAAAATGACAATCTGTCTTAATTTTCTCACCCTCATGTACAATCTTTATGACTCTGTGGAACACAAAGAAGATTTTTTTTGTTTTAAAAAATGTCAAATGTTGTTTTGGAATCTATTGATTTTAATTGTATGGACAAAAACAGGTAAACAAAATATATTTTTTTTGTGTTCTAAAAAAAAGCCATAAAGGTTTGTGAAATAAGGGTGCATAAAGTATGACAGAATTTTCAGCTTTGAGTGAAATATCCCTTTAAGGGTCTGAATCAAAACTGGCTCAAGTAGAAGAACCAAGGCCAACCACAGCAACACCACAGAATACAAATGAACAAATTAGCTCTATGATATTATCTCATAGATCATGTTTATGGAATTCCTGAAGTATGCAATTATTCTTCTTCTAGTTGCACTTACGTGGTCTGCTTCTCAAACATCTATTTTCACTAAACATAAAAGTGTTTTTTTTCCCCCAAGGCTGCAACCGAGGCCTCAGTGTGACTCAGTCACTGCAAACGCTTCATGAATATATCAAGAGTAATTAATAATCAAAGAGTCAAAGCTCTGCCAATGAGTCACACAATTACAGCAGTTACAAATGTACATTTCAGATATGATATATGATTGCCGCATGAATTCATTTGTTGACATGAAACGTGAACTCAAGGTTCAATCCAGGGGGGCCAGACTTTTTTTTCCTCCAGAAAACAGGTGGTGAAAGTGTCAAAAGACAGTTTAAATGTTTAAATGTAAGCTAATTCTAAGTCTTTTAAAAACAACACCTGAGCAGCCTAATCCCTCAGAGGCCAAGGGGCAAAAACACCATCTCATCCATCACAAAGTTGAACTTCACAGATGCCCCTGCACCCTACAGGCAGTGTGAATTACAGTGGCAAGAGCGTGCCCTCTGATGTTCTTTCTTTATGTTTGGGGGCTGTTCAGGTGGTCTGATTCAGATATGACTTACCTGTCACATGACATGTCATAGTATTTGCTGGTGACCTCATCCATCTCAGGTATGTTTTCAAGGCTATTATATCTTCACCCGGCTGCTATAAAACTTTTTATTCAGTGCTGTTTGTGTTCTTCCAATAAATGAATTATTCTGAAACAAAACCAAAGCAAATGCAAATGTTACAGACTCAAGTCACAAAGCTGACACACAAAAAAATAATGAATCAGAATCTGCCAGTCTGTGGTTTCCACTAGCATGACAGTGCTGGCGACCAGAGTCATGTCGACCAAAAATGATTAAAACATTGTTCTTGCCCTAGAGAAAACAAGAAAGTATTATGCTAGAACTTTGGGATGTAGAGGAGTACAATATGCCTAATTTAATAAAGATGATGATTATAATTTAGTATGTTAAAGGGATAGTTCACCCAAAAATGAAAGCTCTTTCATTAATTACTCATCCTCATGTCGTTCCAAACCTGTAAGACTTTTGTTCATCTTCGGAACACAAATGAAGAACTTTTTGATGAAATCTGAGAGATTTCTGTCCCTCCATAGACAACTACGCAACTACCAAGCTCAAATGTCCTGCATAACATGAGAACGAACCTCATTGGTTCTCGCATGTCAAGCGAACATGCTTGAGCTTCTTTATATCCAACCCGATCACACTAAATGCGTCTTTATAGCACGCATGTGTATTGTCGTGTAATTTATACGCTAAAGTGAGTTTTTACGTGCATATGATACGCATTGGTTGGTTAGGGTAGGTTTAGGTGTGGGGTGGGGTGCGTGTGTATTATACGTTTGGGTAGAATTAGTGGTGTGGGGTGCGTGTGTATTACACGTAAATGAACTGCGTATCAAATGCACGCTAAAAACTGCGTCTCATATGCACGTAAAAACTCATTTTCGCGTATACACGATGCGTGTTATAGAGACGCATTTACGTGAGAACAGGCTGTTATATCATAACTGATGTTTGTGTTGATGAATGTTTATATGTGAATAAAAGCCTAAATTCAATCTGTTCATATAAAGCGATTTAGTCTCTTCAGGAAATTTGTACTAAACCGCTCAATTCACATGGATTAGTTTTACGATCTCTTTATGAACTTTTTAAAGCGTAAAAGTGGTAGTTGCGTAGCTGTCAATGGAGGGACAGAAGGCTCGCAGATTTCATCAAAAAGATCTTAATTTGTGTTCCGAAGATGAACAAAAGTCTGAGGGTGAGTAATTAATGACAGAATTTTCACTATCCCTTTAACTGCATTAAAACACTCACACACACATTCCTCCACTTGTGGGCCAGAAGCTGAGACGTGTGAACTGAGGTGAGTCCAGATCAAACAGGCACGACCGAGGAGCATGAGATATGAAGCTGCTTCCCTGTCCTTCAAAAGGTCAAAGGGCACTTCACCTCTTTTTCCCCCTCCACGCCAGATGGATCTGTGGCCAGGTCAAATGAGGTTCAAGCAGCGCTCAAGCCGAGTGAACAAGCATGCAGGATGTCAGTGTTGAATACCAGGCAGCCAGTACTTTTATAAAGTAAATTAGCCTTTTAATCTTTCATTTGAGACATTCCTATAAATAGTCTCGTTTGCTTATGTGCATAAATATATCACTAGGCTTGTCTGCAAAATCAGTATCCATCCCACTCCAATAATAATATGAAAAAAATACATTTAAATCTGTATTCCTTTTAAAAATGAAACCCCCTCACAAACCAAATTCCTCTCCTTGCCATCCTCTAAGAGAAGTAGAGTCACTGTCTTTGAGAAGGTGACAGTGTGCAGGTCTCCTGGCAAGGATCTGCTCTCTGCAGTAATCTCTGTGAAGCAGCAGAGGAGCAGAGAGAGAGAGAGAGAGAGAGAGAGAGAGAGAGAGAGAGAGAGAGAGACAGATGGAGATGGATAGCTATGTGTTTTTCTATGAAAGCTGTGCATCACCCCCATTCTTCACCTGTCTCCCTCCTCAGGATAAGTGGGACCCACTCCAAACAGCAGGCCTAAATCTCTAAAAGGTCCTTAGATCCTCTCACTAAAATCCTAGCTAATGCAGCACCAGGACTGAATGTATACAATGTTACAGTTCAAATTCAGTTACTTATCCAAAGTCACGGAATGAGGATCGCTTGTGCCTTAGCTATGGAAGTAGTGACGTTGTTGTTGTTTTAGATTCAGATTAGATCAGATTGGCATGCTTCATGTTTCTCATCTGTTTTTCCGCTCTCACGCTAAAGAAACAAAGGTAAACATTATCACCGTCACATGTCAATACAAAGAATAATGCAATAAATAGAGTGAAATTACTAATGTTAAAAAGTGTCCTTTAAGTATTCCTGTCAAAGCGAGCACGTAAAAGTGGACGAGGAAGCGTTTGATTCCCCAGTGCACTGTTTGAGGTACCCAAATGTTTCTGCTGGAGCAGACGTGATAAATAATACTGTCTAATTTGAATAGCTAGTGGTTTCTGCAGGGTAGGCATTTGCCTCTTCCGTATCTCACAGTCCACTTAACTTCCGTGTTTCGAAGGCTATCTATCTTACTGGGTCAAGCGGTTTAACACAATGAGGTCCATCCCTGAAGACTTAACAACACTCATTTCAGGTACCATCGCAATATTTGGATAAAACAACAGTTGATAAAGCGAAAGTTTAGGTCTCGAGGGCAATCAGATTAAGCTTTAATAGTTTTTTTGTCCCCAGTTTACATAACATACTTGGCTGAAAAGAGGAAGTTTAGTCTACCGATAGACGTTGTGAATATTTCCCAGTAGTTTGAGCATAAAGTAACTGCTAATCTTGGTGTACATTCATTTTTTTCTGGCGCGGATAGATTTATTTTGTGTTTTAACGTGTTGTCTATTACTAAGTAGCTAGGCTAAGCGGTTATAAAGTAAAGAGTCTATGTTAAGTTTCAACTGCAGATGAAAATTAAATTTTTTATGCCGTTTTTATTTTTTACAGTCGGTAACATACCTGTTGGAATGTCCAGTTTAAGATGCTAGGGATGTTTTTGAAAATGGTAACGTTAACTTAGCTGGTTTACGCTCGTAATTAGATGGTGCAGGATGTTGTCATTAGCTGGTTGACCAGCTAACGTTACGTTACCATGTTCCCAAAAAGCAGGTTGACTGTCTGTAGTTGGGTTGTTTCTGGCCAACGAGTATTTTAGCAAAAGCACTTGCTAGTAAACTAATCATTGCCATTAGCTTGGTATAACGTTAGTCGTAATTCTGATGAGGAATTCAAGGGTGCAAAATGACAAGAAGAGGCTACGCTTAATCTGTTTTCAGATCTGGAAAACTTTTTGACGGATGTCCTTAAAGCGGAGAATCTGAGCAAGAAAGCAAAAGAGAGAAAAGATGCCTTTATCAAGCGCATTAAAGATGTGAAAACGAGGTACGAGGCAGATTTATGTAATTACTGTTGACCTGAATATGGCTTTGACCCTATGCTGATATAGTATTCAACAAATCTAACGATCTCTGTTGCAGCTACTCACAAGATTTCAAGGAAAAACGTAAGTTTTGATGTGTTTGTTAATGTGCGTGTGTCTAGGGGAGGGGCTAAAAGACCAGCACGATGAAGTGAACTAACCTACTTCCCCACTGATAGGGTAGGCTACTACTAGTGCTGCAGTTAGCATTCATTGAATTTGAGAGTTTGTTTACTTATTCATGATATGCAACATCTTTGAATTACATTTTTCTCTCCTGGTGGGAACATATGAAAAGAGTGCTTAAAAAAAGGTTTACGTCAGCACATGAAGTCTATTCCCTGATGCATTTTAATAATAATAATAATAAATGTTATTTATATTGGGGGTATAATAGTGTATAATAATAATTTTGTATTTCCTATAATGAATTTACGGTTAAGATGTGGGCAGAGGGCTGGGTATGGTTTAGCACGTTGTGTGCAAGGAAACACGTGCACTTTACAGCTGCGCTATTATACCCCCATTAAAGTTACAGTGTGACCAGGAAGTGCTTTTGCTCATGTCCAACATTATACCACAAACGTGTGCATGATTCTTGCTTTCCCATCAATATGCTCTTTGTCTTTAATATACATGAACTTATCAGGAAATGTGATTCAAACAGCCTAGTGTTATAAGATATCTTTCATATTAATCCCAAATCTATGCAAAGTGAGTTTCTAGTGAACATTGAGACAACATGGCTCACTCACTGCTTCATATGGTGATCACTGGATCAAACATGCTTCTCTTCCCAGGCACCATGCAAGCAACATGCATAACATCTGAATTAGATAATCTTAGTTAATGTGTCTTTTTCTGGTGGAGGATTGAAAATGTTGCCTCCTAGCTGCCTCTTTTTTGGGAATGCTGATGAAGACTCTGTTGTGTAGGAGACGAAGAGTTCCCAGAGCCTGACGAAGCGGACACCAACGACGGAGGATCGCTTCACTCAGAGCAGACTGACAGGGATGATGAAAACGCTTATGATGGTGAGTGTAAAATTTTGGGATTTATTGCAATATTAAAAGTGTTACAAGAGAGCATGGAGCATCTGCAAGAACTGTTGAGACAGGAAGAGCACGTGACTGAGCTACTGTTCCCTTGAATTCTCTCATGGAAGAATGCTGTAATTGTGAGTATTATAAAAGAATCATGGCAATTTATTCTGCTCACAGATTGCATGTAGAGAATTCACATAAATTAAGAAACAAAAAACCTATCTCTTTCCGGTTATGAATGAATCACTTATCATCTTTTCTGCAGCTTTAGCTGTCATAACACAGTATCATTGTGACAGCCTTTTGTCATGTCCTGTCTAGGATTTTTTAGTAGTGGTAGAACAACACAAAAGCTGAATGAGGTGTTTGAAAGACTGATGTAACCCGGCAACAGTCTCAGGAACGGTTTGAAGGCACAGACGTTAAGGGTTTAGCTCTCTTTTGTCTCTGAGCAAATGGTTTATGGTCTGCAGCTCAGACAATGCCGCCCACATCCAATGTCAATTCAGGCTTCTGTTTTATTAGCTTCTGCTAAATGAACGCTGTTGGTAGAATTTACATTCAAGGGAATCGAATTCATCCAAATCATTTTTGAGTCATGCCACATATCCGATTATTGTATTCTGAAACTCAAAGAATCAAGAGGGTAGGATACAGGCTGGGAGTGGTTTGTGTGTAATGTATGTATATGGTAGAAAGAGGTTTACAGCTCTAGTGCACTCATGTGTTTTATTGGTCCTTTTGCCCTGTGCTTGCCAGAGAGAACAGCTGTTCAGCTCAAAGATGGGACCGAAGCCTCTTAGTGCACACTGCAGATCCTATGCGAATCAAAACAGCATTTGGAGATCAACCAAAAAGTTATTTGAGCCTATTTATTTTGGACAAATGTACTAAATCAAGTGAAGTTTATAAGCTCATGCAACTGATAATGCCGCTATTTGGGTAAATACAGGGGATTTGTTTTTGATATTTCATGAGACAGATTTCTTCTCATGAAAAAAGAACACACACATCTCTCAGGCTTTATTTGTTGAGAGTCAGAGCTTCACCTCTGTAACTTATTTGAGAGCTGTAAGTCTTTACTCTTTATACATTCAGCCCAAAGAAAGGAAGCTCGTTTTATAGCTGAAGATGAAGGCAAAGCGTGTAGCCACTATTTATTTGCAGCCTTTAGCAACCGCATATGCTGCTTGGATAAAGTTCGTTCAAGGGTGTTCATATTAACCCCAGGTTTCACAGACAGACTAAAATGCACGTTTGAGCTGTTTCAACTGAAAGCAACTTGCACTGACATATCCTAAATTATGTCAGTGCCATTGTTTTGTCTCAAGATGCACACAGTGTGTTTTTCTTAGGCATGTTTAAATGTCCTAATTGAACTAAGTCTTAATCTAAGCCCTGTCTGTGGAAGCAGGCCTGAATGTTTTAAGTCATGGCTTATAGTTGTTTTGTGTCACACTACCATTCAAATGTTTGGGATTATTTTTAAAGACACATTCAGCAAGGACTCAACTGATCAAAATTTGACAGTAAAGGCATTTATGATGTTACAAAAGATTTCTATTTCAAACAAATGCTGTTCTTCAAACTTTCTATTCATCATAAAATCCTGAAAAAGACATTCAATTGCCAGTGCCAAACCTAATAAAGCAACGCAACCATTTTCAAATAATATATTTTCTTTTTTAAGAATCATGACTGGAGTAATGGCTGCTAAAAATATAACTTTGTCATCAAAGAGAATATATATATATATATATATATATATATATATATATATATATATATATATATATATATATATATATATATATATATATATATATGCAGTATTTAACTATATTACTATGTATTTTAATCAAATAAATGCGACATTGGTGAACATAAGAAATGTTTTCATTAACTGAAAAATATTTTTTGATCCCAAACTTTAGATCAATAGTGTATATGGTGTTTTTATTTTATTTATTTGTTTTTATTTTGCAATAAGGGAGAAAAAAAAATCAAGTGATGCTCTGTGCCAATGTGTTCTTATTTTCTTATTATCCAAAACACTGTCTTTTTTAGTTTTTTGCCATTGTTTTGCTCTTAGAAAAACACATGATTTATGTTTTCTTTGGCCGTTGTTCTACCAGACATTTTTCTTCCAGATTTAACAGAAATCAGCTCTAGCTCTGAGTGTGTTTAGTTTACTTTTCACAGTCAGCGTGTGTCATGCTCCCTTGACAGCACTTTATACATAATTGCAAACATTCCACAATTGCTGGTGTCATTCATAACACTGCTCTGCTCACTCACACTCATTCAGCAATGCAATGGTAGTGTGTACACAAGAGAGGGGAGGGCAGTGTAAACGAGAGGGGAGGTTTGCTTTGAAAACAGACCATGCATCTGTTTCACATACTCCTGTACTCTATCCAGTCCATCCGGGTTTGAATCTCTGCTAACTTTAGTCTCGCTTGACATCGACCTTTGATTTTTAAACCTAAAGGGGGTGGAAGTAGCTTTCTGGTTGCCTTTAACAAATGTATTAAATTTGTTTTGAAGACAGGTGCTTCTCTTTGTGGATTCCTCGCTGCTAGTCATAAAAAAAAGCTAAAGTAAGATTGAATAAATTTCTGTTTCTGTCTGTTTGTTGAAATCAGGTGTTCAACAGTCTCCTCCGGTGGCAGCTCAAGAACTTCAATCTATTTTAAAGAGTGGCTACCTGGAGAAGCGCCGAAAGGGTAAGTAACCATACTGTGTTCACAAACAGGTTGTTGACGTGGAAAAAATAACCTCCATTTGACTTCTTATAGATCACAGCTTCTTTGGCAATGAGTGGCAGAAGAGATGGTGCGCCTTAAGTAACAACATATTCTACTACTATGGCAGTGAAAAAGGTTGGGAAACTACTATTATGATCAGATGTGTCAATACTAGTGTTGGGAAAGTTACTTTTAAAAGTTATGTGTTACAATACTGCGTTACTCCGTAAAAAGTGATTTATTGCGGTATGTTTTATGGCAAGTAATGTGTCTTGTAACTTTTGAGTTACCTTTTCTTACTTGGGCTGGGCTTGTAAACAAAAATACGGTGGCCCAGTAGTGCACAACACAACGACATTTAAAAAGCAAACATAAGTTCACAACACAACGGAAAATCCACAACACAACGAAATAAAGCCGCAACACAACGGAAATGCTCCCGACCACTAGAGGGCTCTCGGGCGCGATAAAGTTAGTTTTCCTAGTCATTGTTCAATAGAGTCAGTCAGCAGTCTAAATATATCAATACCACGATTAGTTTTAAGTGTAACCATTGTATATCGATATAAAATATTACTTCAAAATAACCTACATGAATTATATCTGCGTATTTATACACGATACATTTATATATGCTTGGACGCGCTACCACAGCGCATGATCCCTAAGGGAACTTCCGTCTGCCAATTCCACCAAGTGGTTAAAACGTATAATTTATTATAATATTATTTGATAAATAAAAATAAAAAACATTTGGCGAATTGCAGAATTACAGGAAAGTAATGGCACAATTCCACCTGTAATAAGTCTGTCTGGCCACAATAGGAACCACACGCTTTGTGACATTTAATTTTTTTTTTTTTGATTTACAGTAGGCCTAATGTTTTTAAATATAAAAAAACATTGTACTGTGCATACAGGGCGCTATTGGCACAATTTCACCTGTTGTAAGTCAGTCTGGTTAATAGGAACTACAACCTTTGAAACATGATATAAGAAAAATTTACAGAAATCTCCTAAAAAATTATTGTTTACTGTAAATACATGAAGGGTATTGGTAATTTTAATTAATACAAATGATATGTTTTAACAACTTGGAGGAATTGACAGACGTTCCCTTAGGGATCATGCGCTGTGGTAGCGCGTCAAAGCGTTCTATAAATATAAAAAATATAAATATGCAGCTATAATGCACGTAGGTGATTTTGAATGATGGTTAGCTATACATACTGTTAAAACTAATCGTGACTGCTGACTCTATTGAACAATGGCAAGGAAAACTAACTTAATCGCGCCCGAGAGCCCTCTAGTGGTCGGGAGCATTTCCATTGTGTTGCGGCTTTATTTCGTTGTGTTGTAGATTTTCCGTTGTGTTGTGGATTCATTTCGTTGTGTTGTGGCTTAATTCCGTTGTGTTGTGAACTTATGTTTGCTTTTTAAATGTCGTTGTGTTGTGCACTACTGGGCCACCGTACAAAAAACAGTTTTATTTTTGGCAAATGTAAAGGCCCTCTCAAACCAAAAGTGAAATGGATAAGCCTCAGGATGAAGGAAATGCAAATTCACTCCTGTACAGTAGAGGGCGCAGCTCAAACAAACCTTTCAGCTGTGCTGCCATTCAGGATCGCAGATAAATAGCATAGACAGTAAAATAGGACCACTTTGTGGTCGATATGCTCGCTCGATGCACACTTTTGGCGAGCCGGCACTGAAGCGAGCTCGGCAGCAGACTTCTTCCCAATAGTCAAAGCGGTGCTACGTCACAAAGTGCGGACTCAGAGGAGGACCGCGAGTGTTTAAGGTGCCATTTGGGACAGGGCCTTATTTGAGCAATAAAAAAAATGAAACACAAATGAGATGTTTATCTAAAATTATTTTTACTTATTAGTATTGTTGAATTGGATTACCGAAGGACAGCAGCAAAGATATTGGTTAATAAAGTGAGATTAAATGCATAAAGTATATATTTTTTATTTAACATATTTAATTATCCATTTTGAGGAATACTGATTTATGCAAGTGAGATGAGTAAATCCCTGCTCACATTTAGTCTAAACTACAATAACCATCAGGTTTATACCGTGCTCACAACATGGGGACTGGAGAGGTTTCAGTCAATAAATGGAAAACATTATTTGAAAAAGTAACTCAAATATTTTGTTGTAAATTTTAAATAAATGCATTACTTTACTAGTTACTCGAGAAAAAAAAGTAATCTGATTACGCAACTCCCATAACTTGTAATGCATTACCCCCAACACTGGTCGTCACCAATTAAATGCACTCCTGAATTCAATTTCTCTTTTCTTAAATCGTATAATTCAATAATCTGCACTAATGTTCACTAGATAAACAGCAGAAGGGAGGGTTTAATATTGTCGGATACACTGTCAGACTGAACAACACCCTGCGGAAAGATGCAAAGCGAGATTGCTGCTTTGAGATCTCAGCTCCAGACAAGCGTGTATATCAGGTTGGTCACCTCTCATTTCATGTAAAACATGCAGTGTTTATTCTGATCATCAGATAGTTATCTCGTAAAACACATTTTTGCTACAGTTCTGTGCTGCGTCCGAGAAAGATGCTAAAGAGTGGGTGGAGCACATTGACTTTTTGATTAAAGGTAGGAGTGTGCATAATAAAAACACTCTCAATCACTAAACTTGTTCTAGCAGGTGTCTTTTTTTTTTTGTTGCACAAATGCATGTCTAGTATATTGTTTTTCACTCTCAGACATGGGTGGAATCATTCCGGAAGATGAAGAAGAGTATGATGACTGCTTATCTGTATCCCATTCCCAATCAACCATGCCCGAAATTATCGATGATGACATCTATGAAGAACTTCCTGGTTTGCACTTAAATTTCATATTTGTTTGTGTATTTATCTGATAATTATTATATTATATTATATATCATTCCCCTGGTTTCACAGACAAGGCTCAAGGCTAGTCCTGGATTAAAATGCATATTAGAGCTGTTTTAACTGAAAGCAACTTGCACTAACATATCTTAAAATATGTTAGTGCCATTGTTTTGTCTCAAGATGCACACCTTTAATGCTTTTATCTAATTCACATTTATAAAAGCTACTTAAATGTTCTAATTAAACTAAGGCTTAATCTAAGCCCTGTCTGTGAAACCAGGCCTATATTATATTATATTATATTATATTATATTATATTATATTATATTATATTATATTATATTATATTATATTATTTTCGATGTTGATAGTCAACATAAATATTAATGTAAAAACCTCTCGATTCCGCTATGGATGTGGTGGAAAATGTCTACAGAAATTGTGAATTTGGTATATTGCTCTTCGCTCTAACTGGAACATCTATTCTCCCCCTCTCAGAGGAAGATGAACCCCAGCCTGCTAAAAAAACAGTGGCCCTGCCCCTGGCCAACAAACCTCCACTACCTTCCACCCCTATGACAGGTAATTACCACTGGGTCAGCAGGCCTGTCCATCCCTTACCTGCCCTGCTGTCCCATAACACCAAATATATTCCCAGATCTGCCAGGGTGGCTATCATTTGTCTCTCCAACTTTTTGTTATATATGTATAAAAGAGAGGGAGGAGGTCTTTAAGTGATAACAAAAGATGGTAAGTGGAAAGAGAGGGAATGGATATTGCGGGTACATATGAATTTGGGAGGTTAGATGGTGAAGAAACACTGATGATAGGAGTGGGAAGGTTGTCTGGACCACAGGAACAGCCTTCAGGAAGAGACCTGGAATTTTTATTGATTGTTTCTTAGAGTAATGATACTTAGTTTGACATGTTTGTGCTGATTGGTAAGACAAACGCTAAACAATACTCTTGCACTTTTTATTTAAAAATGGTTCAGTATTTTTCTGTCCCTGTGTGGGGGAAGCATGTATCCTGCTGGCTGCTGGGCACTGGGCAGGGGTTGGTAGGCACTGGCAGGAAGCTGACTCCATTGGTGCACTGTGGCCCACTATGGCCCTCTGCTCCAGGCTCACAGCACAGGAAGTCCTGCTGACAGAAACGATGGCTGAGGCAGGATCTTGTGACAGATGCTCAAGGGAGGAGGCCAGCTAGAGCACTAGACAGAGCCATAATGGAGGGAAAACAGGCTTCATGGATCCTGGAAAGCAAGATTATCATATGAATTTTCTTTATTAGTATTTGTTGTTATCTTTTGATAGGGTTTTTTTTTTTTTTTTTTTGCATAATGTTTTAAAATCCTGAAAAGTGGATGCATTTAAGTAACTACTGATAACAGACCACTGCAGTAGGTGTAACACTAATAGCTGGTTGTTTAAGACGCAGCCCTGAAAAAAATCTTCAAAGCAGCAGTGGGTATGGTTATATTTAGAAAATAATTATAATAATCTGCCAAATCAGCATAGCTGGGAATCTGCCAGCTATAAAGTCTGGTGCAAGATATTTACCTTTAGGGTTGTTTTTTTTTTCTTTATGAAAGCACATTTTTCTTTATGAACACCCACTCATGGTGCCGGCTTTGGGCTGACATTATAGATTAGTAAATATGAACAAATAATGCTCTACACCAAGAGCAAGAGGGGGTAATTGTAAACCCTAGAGCAAATCTACCTGAAATACCAGTTTAACATATTTTATCCACAATGGTTTAGTTTCGAGACAGAAAATAAGAGACTGAAACTCAAGATTGTGTTATATATATATATTAGGGCTGTGCAAAGATTAATTGAGATTAATCGCATCCAAAATAAAAGTTTGTGTTTACATAATATATGTGTGTGTGCTGTGTATAATTATTTTGTATATATAAATACACACACATGCATGTATATATTTAAGAAAATGTGTTATTCATATATAAAATATTTATATTTATATATAATATAGATTATGTATTTATATATATATATACAGTATTTACGTGCAAATACTTCTTAAATATATACATGCATGCATATGTATTTATATATACAAAATAATTATACACAGCACACACACATATATTATGTAAACACGAACTTTTATTTTGGATGTGATTAATCTCAATTAATCTTTGCACAACCCTAATTTTATATATATATATATATATATATATTTGTTAACTTACAACAAATATGTCTTCTAACATTACATGTTAACTTACAACAATTTGCAGCTGTAATGAGGGGTCTTTCATTAGAGGGTTTATTAGTTTCATCCCATCTGTCAGGAGCCACAGCTCAGCAAGTTATACTCTCTGCTGCCCACTAGTGGAACTTTCTGAGCCAGAAAAACACTATACTGGGAGTATTTAAACCAAGGACCCCTTGGTGGATAGAAAAAAAACATAGCAGGGACACTTTAAGCCATATACTGAATGTGTATAGTACCATATTAAAGTATTTACATAAGAGATCAAACAATAATTGGTGTAACTCCTGTTGAAGATCCATTGACATGCACAAACCACCATTGCATGTAGAGATTTTTTTTTCTAAAGGAAATAAATACTTTTATTCTGCAAGGACACATTAAATTGATCAAAAGTGATAGTAAAGGCATGTATAATGTTACAAAAGATTTCTATTTCAACTAAATGTTGTTCTTTTGAACCTTTTTTCATTAAAGGGATAATTCACCCAAAAAAGAAAATGTTGTCATCATTTACTCACCCTCAAGTTGTTCCAAACCTGTATGAGTTTCTTTCTTCTCTTGAACACAAAAGAAGATATTTTGAAGAATGTCGGTAACCAGAAAGTTGATGGACCCCATTGACCCCATTATTTTTTTTTCATACTATGAAAGTAAATGGCTACCGTCAAGTTGTTGTCTGGGAAATGATGACAAAATGTTCATTTTTGGGGTGATCTATCACATATAAAGAATCCTGAAAAATATGCATCATGGTTTCCACAAAATGAAGCAGCACAGCTGTTTTCAACATTGATAATAAGAAGAACTATTACTTGAGCACCAAATCAGCAGATTAGAATGATTTCTGAATGATCATGTGACACTGAAGACTGGAAAATTCAGCTTTGCCATCACAGGAATAAATTACCTTTTAAAATATCTTAAAGTTAAAACAGAAAACAGTTATTTTAAATTGTAATAATATTTCACAATTTTACAGTTTTTACTGTATTTTGGTCAAATAAAGGCAGCCTTAGTGAGCATAAGAGACTTTCAACATTCGTTCAAAAGCATATTACTAACCCCAAATTAGTGAACCTTTGAACAGTGTACATGCAAGGACAATAAGATCTCTTTGGTGTTCAGAGACCAAACCAACAAACCCCACAATCACCATTTTTACAGCTCATCATAAACATTTTGTGACGCATAGGTTGAGAGTGTATAGAGTTTGAAATGCCATCACAAATGCTCTACTCTTTCTTCATTAATTAAATCATTTATTCAATCTTCTATTATTCTAGCCCCTGCAGCGGTGAACAAGAGCACAGACTATGAAAACTTCTTCCAGGGCTTGTGGGATTGTGCTGGCGATCACCCCGATGAGCTGTCCTTCAAAAGAGGAGACGCAGTCTACATCCTCAGCAAGGTAAGACGAGAGCCATGGCTCGACCCACGTGATCGAGGACAGAAACAATATTTAAATCTTTATTACCCTGCCCTGTTAGACGTCAGCAGGAAAACATGAATTTGCAACAACAACAACAACAAAAAAAAACCATTGACAAAATATGCTGTGACATCTGGTTAACGCATATGAGTCAGATGTAAAAGGATTGTTTCGGTGTCTCGTGTGCTCGGCAGTGGGGTTTCTAAGCTAAATACACCCTCTCTCTGTGCACGGTGATGGGATTAGTCCTGTCACTACGGAAACCGTTTTAGTGCTCTTGGCCCTGAGCTGGGCAGTCTGGCAGCCAGTGGCATTCTGTCACCTCTCTCCATGTCTGCCCATTCAGAGCTCGTGCGTTTGTGTGTGTGTAGGGGTATTTCAGTGTTGGTAGACGGCTCAACGCCATGTTCTGTAAGGGCAAGCGTACGTAGACCTTTAGCATATACACATCTCAGCCTGTCACTATTTATGGCTGTAATGGCAGACTGTGTTCTCAGGAAACGCTGAATCCACCTCTCTATTCGTACCAGGTGTGGTGTAGAAGTGAGTTTGGTTAAAAACTTCCCCTACCTGTCAGCTCCGATGCATAGGCAGGCTGTGCAGATCTGGGTACTGCCTGTGGGGTTTGTACCTGGCTAACAGAATTAGCTCAATACCTCTCAGGGCTACTTAAAACAGCTCGGGCTGATCCGTTCCCAGAAACAAACTCGCTATCTTGCGGTTTGTCTACTTAGCACTGTTGCCCTTTAGAGAAGGAAATGGAAATCTTAAATTAGAATCGTGTTCTTGCGATCTTATTTCAGAAAGAGGGGTTTTGAGGTATTGACACTATGGTGGTGTTTTTATATCATCTGTGTTCTACAGGATAAGTGAACAACTGTAAAGACCTTTTTGGGACAATGATGCACTATAAGTGTCCATGATCTAGACCACATGTGCCAAATTATTCTAAATATATTCTTTGTATTCTTGATGGTTTCATATGGTTTTGGAAAACTTTAATACCATTTTCAAGTTATTAAATTAATTTTTAAAGTTTAATGACTAATTTAATGACTAAAAAATATCATGTGGTGTCACCATTTATAAATGTACACACTCACCTAAAGGATTATTAGGAACACCTGTGCAATTATCTAATCAACCAATTACATGGCAGTTGCTTCAATGCATTTAGGGGTGTGGTCCTGGTCAAGACAATCTCCTGAACTCCAAACTGAATGTCAGAATGGGAAAGAGAGGTGATTTAAGCAATTTTGAGCGTGGCATGGTTGTTGGTGCCAGACGAGACGGTCTGAGTATTTCACAATCTGCTCAGTTACTGGGATTTTCACGCACAACCATTTATATGGTTTACAAAGAATGGTGTGAAAAGGGAAAAACATCCAGTATGCGGCAGTCCTGTGGGCGAAAATGCCTTGTTGATGCTAGAAGTCAGAGGAGAATGGGCCGACTGATTCAAGCTGATAGAAGAGCAACTTTGACTGAAATAACCATTCGTTACAACCGAGGTATGCAGCAAAGCATTTGTGAAGCCACAACATGCACAACCTTGAGGCGGATGGGCTACAACAGCAGAAGACCCCACCGGGCACCACTCATCTCCACTACAAATAGGAAAAAGAGGCTACAATTTGCAAAAGCTCAACAAAATTGGACAGTTGAAGACTGGAAAAATGTTGCCTGGTCTGATGAGTCTCGATTTCTGTAGAGACATTCAGATGGTAGAGTCAGAATTTGGCGTAAACAGAATGAGAACATGGATCCATCATGCCTTGTTACCACTGTGCAGGCTGGTGGTGGTGGTGTAATGGTGTGGGGGATGTTTTCTTGGCACACTTTAGGCCCCTTAGTGCCAATTGGTCATCGTTTAAATGCCACGGCCTACCTGAGCATTGTTTCTGACCATGTCCATCCCTTTATGGCCACCATGTACCCATCCTCTGATGGCTACTTCCAGCAGGATAATGCACCATGTCACAAAGCTCGAATCATTTCAAATTGGTTTCTTGAACATGACAATGAGTTCACTGTACTAAAATGGCCCCCACAGTCACCAGATCTCAACCCAATAGAGCATCTTTGGGATGTGGTGGAACGGGAGCTTCGTGCCCTGGATGTGCATCCCACAAATCTCCATCAACTGCAGGATGCTATCCTATCAATATGGGCCAACATTTCTAAAGAATGCTTTCAGCACCTTGTTGAATCAATGCCACGTAGGATTAAGGCAGTTCTGAAGGCGAAAGGGGGTCAAACACAGTATTAGTATGGTGTTCCTAATAATCCTTTAGGTGAGTGTATATAATAATATTAGGGCTGTCAAATCGAGTTTTTGTATAAACAAAATACGTTTTTGTTTATATAATATGTGTTTATGTATATATTCATATGTATATAAATATATATGTGTGTGTATATGTGTATATACACACGTATGTATGTATATATAAATATACATAGTCAAATGTTTTACAAATATGAATTATTTAATAAATATCAAGTTTTTGAGTAGTTACACCACATGACATTTTACAACCTGAACTAACCATGCCTTGTCATAAAAAAGTCAAACTATTTGATATTTTAAAAGACTGACCTTGACACACAGACATTAAGATCTGCATGAGTCTCCTCTGATATCATTTCCTGTTTTTTTCTGCTTGTTGGTTGCACCACATGTCTTTGATTTTGTAGACAAACGTTTTAAAAAATATTAAGCAGTATTTATTTATTTATTATTTAGTTAAATTGTTTCAAGAAACTATAAATAAAGATAAAGCCAAACTGCTTAAACTAGTTCACCCTCATGTTGCTCCAAACCTGTGTTGACTTTCTTTCTTCTCCGGAACACCAAAGTATATATTTTTAAGTGTGTTTGTAACCAAACTGTTTTGGTGACTGTAGACTTCCACTGTATGGACCAAAAAAAGCTTTTATCCACAGAAGAATGAATGTCATACAGGTTTGGGACAGAAGGTTCTGGAGGTTTGACAGATTTTTAATTGCAAACTGTCCTTTTAATAAGGTTTTCTTTTTAAGAATATCATTCTTTTTTCCATTAGGAGATCAGGACAGTTTTATCATCCTGATATTTTCAAAATGAATTTTAATACATTAATTAAAAATTCTCATTATAGAAAAGTGTCAGTGTATGTGTGAATTACATTTGAATGTATTTTTGAATAAATTAATAGATGGGACAAAGAAATAAGTGTATCCTCTTTCCTACAGGATTTTAATTGTATGGGGCTCGGCTTCTTATTGGAACATGAGCTTGTTATGTGGGTCAGGGGAATATTTATTGCATCAAGACTGAGCGATTTTTAAAAACTGATAATACTTTTTAAATAAAAGTAATTCAAAATTGCATCTTTTTGTACCTACGTATATCTAATTGTACAGTGTTTAATTGTGTTTAGCATTTTTGTGTTCTTCATTGGAACTGACGGTGATAAAGTGGAGGGCTGTAGACTTGGGATAGTGCTCTTTACCGAATATAATAATATTATATAATATACTGTCACCGCATATGCTGTTGTCTGCCACCGACTAGAACAAAGGGTTGTAATTCGTTTTTTAAATGATTGGTAAATAGAGGGTTCAGAGTAAAATCATCTCTGATTTCTCTCTGCAGCAAAGATGAGATTTTCAAGCGGCCTGCCGGCTTCATCTAAGATTTTTTTAAGGGCTGAGATGAACACGTGTTCTGAAGCCCCCTAAAAAAAGCCTAGCAATGCCTATATGATGTCATCTAGTGCGATCCATTAAGTAATGGTGAAAGTTTAGGTCTCCAGAAGTGATTACACGCGAAACAAGCTGACAGAAAGAACTGCTGAATGCAGCTTTCCATAATTCTACCCAATTTATTTATATTAATTTCACTAGAGACACAGGAATGTGCAGTAGCAAGATAATGTATCTTCAGGAGAAATAGAGATGACATTCAATTTCACCAGTGGCTTAAAATCCATAATTTGTAATGGATATATAAAGCATGCCAATGGGGAAATTATCTCATTCTGTTAAAAGTCAGCAGGCTGTCAGAAAATGACAGAATATGGTCTGAATGGGATCCAGGGGTGACTGGGTTTTTCAGAGCAAGTCTGCCATCTTGTGCCTAGAGTTAGTAAGGCAGCATGCTTTATCGTCAAAAGGAAATTTGCCTTTTGGAAGACATAATTGTGTTGTTTTGCTTTTTATTTAACTAAAAGCACCATTTAAAGCTTCAGGTTTGAGCAATTGATCATGATGTTCAACAGTGGAGTGACTTCAGTTTATTTATTTTTATATTTACTCATTTTATATATATATATATATATATATAAGTAATGTTTATATTAATAATTTAAATATTTATATATAATTTATTACTATTGTTTTTAATTTATATCCTTATTTTTATTGATTGTAACATTTTTATTTATGTCTTCTAAGGCACTTCCAGGTTTGTTTATGGTGGGATTGAAATTGTAAAAAGCATTGTCTCTGTACAAATAATAACATATAAACATGTATATGAAATATACTTAAAATGTATCGCACTCCATAAAAGAGATGAGCATAAACCCAGCACGTTGCCAAAATATGTTAGAAAAGATCCACAGTCCAGTGATGCTGTGTTGTATTCGTGCTATTTTATGGGTACTGCAAGGCTTTGGTTTACCATGAATATTGCAGGCTGTCTTTTGTAGCGTAGCCCCTTCCCCCCTTCCTTCAGCCAGGCTTGTGGATGACCGTAAAGCTGGTGTGGGTTTAGTGTCCAGCTGTGGCTCACAGGCCATTCAGAGCAGTCTGGGGAACGGGCCGGTGGGGCTATTAGTGGCCTACCTCCTTCCCCTTGGCCATGCAGCAGCTGCAAGTCTAACACCCCCCCCCCCCCCCCCCCCCATTTACACCCCTGTCCAGACCCGCAGTGGCTCTGAAAGGGTATTGACCATCAGACCAGGGGGAGGTGTCAGGGCCCTAAATCACACACACCAAGCTCTCTTCTTTTCAAAGCAGGCCAGTGTGTGCTGTAAATGATGCTTGGACAAAATAGTGCGTCACACGGTCCGTCTGGGGTCCAGCAGTATTGTAAACCTCAAAGACCCACATCATTTCAGTTGAATATGGCATACTAGGTTAATCTTAATAATGCAGGATTTGAATTATTCATCTTTTAGTAAATTATACATAAAATACCTTTAGAATATTCTATTTTTCTGTTAAACACTGATTTAGCAAGTCTATATTGTGACCTTAAATGCCGGGTTCCTTAGAGGCGCTGTGTGTGTGGGCATGTTGGCGGAGTGTGAGGTCTGCATTGCTTTACTGTTGCAGACTTATTTGTCACACTCGCCTTCTAATCTGACCCTCCTGCACGCGCACATATTCGCACACACACGGCACCAGACGCTGCTCTGTCAGTGAGGTGTGTCTGTATCAAAGGACGGCTACAGGAAGCTTTCACATGTGCACTTCCTGTCTCGTTTCACACAGCCCGGACAACTACCCTATATCTGGCAGCCTGTGTGGGGTGAGGTGTGTGAATCCTGCTCCTTAACACATTGCACTTTTATCTCTACTTGCGTAACTGCAATAATGTACAGCGGGAGTTTTCAAATGATTTAATGCCACATACTCCTGAATATCACTTTTGCAAAAAAACACAAAAAACACACCTATTTTTAAAATATAAAGAATGCTATATATTATACTTTATATATACTTTGTGAAAAATAGTCTGATATTTGTGTGTGTGTGTGTGTGTGTGTGTGTGTGTATACATATATGCTATACATATATATATTTATTTATATATATACATATATATATATATATATGTATATATAAACAACATTAAATGTACCGGTATTTGTAAATTGTTATTTAAATGATTATTAATTAATTAATTAAATTAATAAAAAAAGAAATATATAGATATGCAAATTGTATTTATTTATTAAAAGGTGTGATATAAAAAAAACATTAAATGTATTGTTTTGTTCAAATATATTGTAATGTTAAAATGTTATTTATATCATTAATTAAAATTAAGTATTTAAATTATTTGAATGAATGAATATCATTAAAGATTATCATTAAATTCACATTATCAAAAAATTACTTCATTACAAATCATTATGAATCATTCAAATGTATTTGTATAGAACATAGGTTCTTGACTATGGAGGCGGGGCCCATTAGTGGGGCCAATGTCAGAGAGAAAAAAGGCTTTAACTGTCAGTAAGAGTACGCGGGATTGAGATGTTTCAGGGTCAAACTACCATCAAACTACCAAGGGGCCCCTGGATGACTTAAAAGTATTTAAATTAATATTCATATATTAAAATAGTAACATAATTATCATTAAATCAAAATTTAAACTATGTATATTAACACATCAACATTCTGTTAATAGAAAAGTCTGAAAACAAGTCCTTGACATCTACAGTCCTGACTTATTTAGAATGTATAAATGTAATATATTTTAGATTATACTCTACATCTTAAGCTTAACAGATAGTTAAAGAAAGATTTATTGAACCCTATGGTCTTTCAGCAAGTTTTTCCTTTTCTTTTTAGTCTTGTGAGGAGGATGGTACACATTGAGGACAGTCGGCGCTCTCCATTACAGTGTGTGTGTCTGCGGCAGCTGTCAGCAGCTGCGTAACCAGACCTGTGTTTTATAGACAGTTACGTGGACACAGGCAGTAAGAGGTTTGCTGGCCGGAGCTGAGCACTATACTTTATACAGCAGGAATCACTTAGGCTGCCGGGGTCAAGTAGGGGCCCACAAACTTCATATTTAACTTCAGATGGGGTATGATTCAAACCTCATTGCTCTTTCCGAGCCATACAGAGAGGCTTTTTTCTCCGATAGTGAGGTGAAGGATTAAGGTAGATGAGCAGTGAGTGTCTTGTCAGCTTTGGGGAGATCAAAGACTTGAATGTCAGAGAGAAAAAAGGCTTTAACTGTCAGTAAGAGTACGCGGGATTGAGATGTTTCAGGGTTTCACTGTAGCTGGCCATTCTTTTCAGGAGCATCAAACGAGAGAACGTGTTTATGTGGGAACCTTTGCAGAAACACAGTTGAGGTTGCAGATTCGCAGCCTGGGGCCTCTCTATATACCTCTATGCTGCCCTACAAAAGCAAAGCACAGTAACTACATTAAAACTAAAACAGAATCTGAACATCTATCCCGTGCCAAACTCATCTGTCTCAGGACAGATCATAGTTTAAGAGACCCCATTCAGTCATAACTCAGTTTTGACAAAATGTGTTACTGTGTTCTGTCTTTGCAAGATAGTAGAGTAACCCCGGGATTTTCTTTTTTTTTTATGCCAATATAATTAATGCTTTTTATGGCACCCGTTTGCAGTTCAGTGGGGGTCCGTGAACCCCAGTTTGTCCGGTTCTTCCAAAGGTCTGCTGGGAAGTGGAGTTTCCTGGAGAGATCAGACACACTTTCAGTGCATCTAACGTCCATTTCAGTCCAGTCTCCTCTCACTGCCTCCCAACGTTCTCCTCTTTAAAAGAAATGGCGATGTGGCCTGACAGATCCGCCTCAGTATAACCCCAGAGTTTAGAAGGCATCTGTGAGAAGCAGAGGCGGGAAAAAAACACAGGGTTTAGTAGCTTTGAAGTGAATGGCACCGTGGGATCTGTTTGTGATTATGGAATAAAGAAAGAGAGACGGATTGACGGATCTTATCTGGTTCTTATCTTTATGGTTATCTTTTCCATGAGCTGGAGAAGAGCTGATCTGTCTCTGTATGCAAAGAAAAGGACTCTGTCCTCAGGCTCACAGATCTGTTGTGCTTCATAAGAAATATATCGCCCGTTCACATTCTCTTGTGTAATCTTTATAGGTCCTGTGGGCCTTGTGTCCTTGAATTGGCCTTGGAAAGACAGACAGAATGGAGGAGATTGGGAGGGGTGCGGGAAAAGGGGGTAGGGATGAACGGATAGAGACAGTATGAGAAGAAAATGAGGCAAAACCCGAAGATGAACGGGTAATATGAACTATATATATTGACAGTTTTCATTCCCCTGGGCGTTGAACTATGAGATTTGACCTCGCTGATTGTGTCACTGCTCTGATTGGCCTCAACGGTGAGTGAGTTTAATGAACGTCGGTTATCGTTTTTTTTCCCCACAGGAGTACGACATCTTCGGTTGGTGGGTGGGGGAGATAAAAGGGGTCATCGGAATCGTGCCTAAGGAGTATCTTATGGAACTGTATGTGCTGTAAAGGGTCTGAGGTGAGAAAATGAATGGCAGCCCATATGCCTTGTTTTATTACGCTGTAAAAAAATGATTTTTCAAAGTTGTCAATAAAACAAAGATTATGTTTCACAAGAAAATACCATTTCATTCTTTCTACTTCAAAATGTCACTTATAATTCAATGGGTCACTTGTTGCGTTTCTTTGCAATTATTGTACTAGCAATTTAACAAAGTACAGTAAATCCTAAATATTTGTCTTTTTTTCATATCTTGTTCATTTCTAGGAACCTCTGGTGACCTGCCATTTGTAGCTTCATGTTCCACAAGTTGCCATCTCATTCTGTGTGTTTCTATTATTGTATGTAGCTGATATGTAAAGCATACTGCCTGTTAAAAAGCACAATTAATAAAGCAGCCTATGTTCAGTGAAGAATGTGATACTTTTTGCTTATTATTTAATTAACGTGCTCTAGTATTTAATAGGGATGACTGAATGATTGTTGTGACTTTTTTTGTCTTTCAAATGCATTATTGTTGTAAGCAAACACGACATGAAATAAAGCTTGCACGTTAACGCTATCACAAAATGTTCTGGAGTATTTTTGTATCAGTTTGGAATGTAGCCGCCAGGTGGCAGCAGCGTATAATGTTATTTTTAATAAGCTTGCGTCACAATATATTTCAAGGCAGATGTGTGGAATGTCTTCATTTGCTACTCCATTTGATTCCTCCAGAGGAACAGAGTAGACACACAAGACAGGTTTCTACACAGGATGTAAGTGCTGTTTGTACGTAGAGTCTCAATGTAGCTGTACATGGCGAACTGATGGGAAACAAAATCTCTGACCTTTTATGCAGAACATAACAAACAAATCAAAAAGCAGTTATTCAGATGTGGAATTAATTATCTGCTGTAGGAGAAGTGTTTGGCATATCGGATCGTGTCTTCATGGACCGCTGCGTTGACATCCACAAATATCTGGGCACTGAAGTGAGAAACTTAATTAAAACACATGTCAGGCCGTTACCTTCTCTGCCAGCCAGGAAGAACGTATCCAAACGAAGTGTTACTACTAGCATATTAACTTGCTCAGTCAAGCTTCACACAATAAATACTAAAGACATTTTAATCTGATCATTATACAATAATATATGATATACCAGTTGATAAACAATTAGACTTGGACCTGCTGTTAAAGGTAATTTAAATTTATTTTAAATGAAGTGTGGACACCATGTTTGATATATAAATCTGTTATAAAATATATTTTATTAACATCAGCAAGATCCGAGAATACTAGAATCTCACGAATACATATAATACCAAAAGCATATTAAATAATTATATTTAATATTACATATCCTCTTCATCTGAGATTCTCGTTTTAATGTAAATGCAAAAGTCATTTATGTCAAATCAGTCTGACATTTTAAACGTAAAATAAGTATAAAATAAATGTAGATTAAAAAGTGTCATATTGATTACTTTACAAGTAGGCCTAATCATAATCACGGATTACTTTTCAAATTAAAGAAATGAAAATTAGATCTTATTTTGCATTACATTATAACTGAATCCAACCGACTGAATTGGGTGGGTTAAATGGATTTATTTTAATGTTACTAAAACAGGCTATTATGTTATATGAATGATATTATTATATGATATGATAATATTTAGAGGTGCTATATGGAACTTTTCTTCTAAAATGAATCATTGTTTTATTGGCTGTGTCGTGTGTAAAGGGGTTGTAATCTTCACACATTACAATGATCCACTTGTCGGGTTTTGCTATTACCTCTGAAGGCCAGTATTCCTATTTCTATGTGAAGTCTCCGGGTCGGATTTTCTGCGAAATCCATCGGATGTGACGTGCATGCGCGCTCCCGAGCCTCGCTCCTTTTTATACAGTCTATGCGACGGCACTGCAGCTAACGACATGGAGTCTGATAACACCCAAAAACTCCTGCCTCCAGCACAACACACACTCCAACACAAACTCCACATAAATATAAAAAACAAAACTAAAATGTATCTGCTGAAGCTCGTCAGGCCAAACGTGAATCGGATCGACTTAAGACGAAAACGGATCAACATCGGCAGAGCGTTTGAATGGAGAGACCTCCGCTATTTTTATTGTGATAAATTACACGTTTTCAGATATGCTGAAATAAATAATGGTAAACTGTAATGAAATAGCAAGGTAAACTACAACATACATGAGATATGAAATGAATAGCCTACAAAAGACTGTTCCAGGATAACAAAAAGTAGGTGCTTTAGGATGTTTTATGTAGGCCTACACTCATTCCACTATATCATATTGTTTATAATAGCCTACACATTTCCAGACACGTTCAGTACAGTAGCCTAATGTTACTTCATACGATCTTACTGTTACACTGAAATTGTTCAGTCTAGTCACTAACCGTTTTCGTTATCATATTATAGGCCTACATTCATCCATGTTGACATTGCCCAACGTCAAACTGATAAAAGTAGCCTATTATTGTAATGTTGCAGTGGGAGTTTACATGAGTTTCCAGCATGTTGTGTGATGCTTTCTCCTGTGTTGAAAGTCTCAGTGTGGCCGGCCGCCGGTACCATGAGTGCTCGCTCTTGTGTTCGAGCACGCGCAAGAGCACGAGAGCTCTTGTAAAAATTGGTTGCAGTCTGAAACATCACCGATAGAGGCCGCTAAAAAATACGTATAGCACCTTTAAGGCTGTCAAATCGATTAATTGCTTTTAATCGCATCTAACATAAAAGTCTGCGTTTGCATAATATATTTGTGTGTGTGTATATATATATATATATATATATATATATATATATATATATATATATATATATATATATATGACTGAGTGTACAGCATACACAGAAATATATATAAATATAATAATATATACACACACTTTTATGGATTTTATGTTAGATGCGATTAATCACAATTAATCTATTTTACTTTTGTATTATATCATTATTTTATATTATTAAACTTTTATATTAAACTATAATTGTTTTTTCTTCTTCTAATATATAGCCTATAAATAAAACAAAGCAGTATTAATTAAGAAATTACATTTGTTCCATTAGCAGAAAACATTCTGCTGCACTATTTCTTCACTCCTTAATTGTGTTTCCATGGAAGGGTAAAATCTGGAACAGTGACTTTCCTACTCGTCCAGTCTGTTAAAGAACCAGCTCTAATGAAGGAGCTCAGGGTGGAGAGGATGTTTCCACTGAGCCTTGTGTGTGTTAAATTCACATCACATGTCAGCGGCTCACTCCTCTCTGTCAGGGAAGGAGAGAGAGGAGAGGAAAGGAGAGGACAGGATGTTAGTAGTGAGAGGGGTGGAGGTAAGACACCTGTCGAGGGAGGTGGGGATTCATTAGTATTCATTATACATTTCCCACCAGTTCCTAAGCAGAGCGGAAAGAGGAGGGGCACATCCGTCTCCTCCACAGAGATATACTGAAACAGAGAGGAGTGTGATGTCATAGACGGTACTGACCTTTGCTATGTTTCACCCGTCTCACTTGAAACGGGCCTCGCAACAGAATGGGCCTCTGCTTGCACTCGAAAAAGAGCCCTGCCCCCTGCCATCGTGGAAATGAGCTGGGGGCTGGGGCTATAGGGCAAAAATTCCACCAAAATGAATAAAAATTCCCCCCAAGTTTAAGATCAAAAATGCCCTTGTATTAGTACTTGTTTAAATATTTATAACAGGATAGTGTGCTGTTTTCCCAAATATCAGCACAACTGTTTCTTTGAAACGGGCCTCCGAATTGCAAAAGGCGCCTCTGTTCATAGAAGCAGGGTTCGTACGGGTGATTGATTGAAATCCTTGAAATCCTTGAAAATGCTTGAATTTTGATGTTGTGTTTTCAAGGTTTGAAAAGTGCTTACATTTTGGATAAAATGCTTGAAAGTGCTTGAAATTGTAACCTTTTCTTTCACAACAAATACCTATCTGACTGAATATTTCGTTTATTAAATGGCGAAAAAATTCGTTTGATGCGGCCCGAGCGTGATTGTTCCCGGCGTCCCCCGCAGCGTTGGCCTGGTTTCACACTCAACTTGATTCTATCGATTCCTGGTGCGTTTGCGTTAGGTGACCAGACGTCCCGAAAAATTCGGGACAGTCCCGAAATCTAAGCTGTTGTCCCGAATCCCGAAACCGGCCTTAATTGTCCCGAAAATTATACTAAAGCAAAAACTGTCTGTGGAAGTTGAGTCGTCCTGCAGCCAGCCCCGCAAGTTGCAGCAGCCGCAATTTGACGCGCTATTCGCGTCTGGTGTGAACGCAGCATTAAAGAAGTGATTGATTGATTAGTCGCGTCACTGTGGGCAAAAAAAAAATACTTCGGCCGGGCCTTAATGTCTAATGTCGGGTTACACTTGAAGCAAATCATCTACACAATTATTTAGTTTTCCTATTTAATGACCGACAATTTAGTTGTAATAATAATTTTGGCATAAGGCTATAGCCTGAAAGGTCTGATTTAGCCTGTGCACTGTTACAACAGTAACACATTTTTTTTCCACAATGACATTTGAGTTCATGATTTTAAAGTTGTTGTTTTTTTTTTTTTTTTTTTTTTTTTTTTGTGGCAGACAAAAGACTAATGACAGACTGTTGATCTTTGAATACAAATATATTTAACCAAAACTCAAATCCCCCCCAACTCCAGGTAGTCTCGGATTCGGTACCTGAGGCAAAATTACTAAATATGCAGCGCGAATTATATATTTCTAACTCCAAACAATTGGCCACTGAACCAGCTGATAAAATCTTAATTTGATTCGATCCGTGATTACAACTGAACCGATCGCATTTTACTGATGCAGAAGTAACTGATACTGATGCAAAAGACGCGCACGCACACACTGAAAGGGAGCGGCGCGCGGTGTGTCAGTGTGTAGGCCTACCGGCTGTGGTAAAATATTAAATAATGACCCAGTTAAAGGTGTGTATAATTTAAACTGCTTAGCGAACATTAACAGTAGCTACTGTTCGGTTTTCATACTGGTGCTCTCCTTCTAGTCACTTCTGAACTTGACACAACTGAACGTCTCTTGATTAAAGCTCCAGGTGAGGGATTGCCAGATATCACAAAAAGAGCAAAACAAGCTCCTTAAAAACGCAGTATAATAAGCAGACATGGCAAAAAATGTACCGTGGAAGGTGGAACACATTTAAACATAATAGCATTACGAATATTATCCTACCAAATTAAAAGGAAGTTACTAATTTATTATTCTTAGAATAGTTAAAAATAAAATATTTAGATATTATAAACTGATTGATGAGGTAAAGCAATAAATTGAAAAATTTATTCAGCAACAACACTTTATTTAAAGTTTAATTGCACCTATGAGTTGTATAATATCAGTCAGTTGGGGGAAGTTCTTCTAAAAGTTGATGATTGTGTTTTGTTCACTATATTTAGCTATCAAAATAGTTTACCAAATAAATTATTTGCCAAATAAAAGTCAAACAAGGAGAAGATTTGGGTTTATTTAGTATACAAAGCCCTTTATGACGATTTTTCGAGAATAACTACATGCATAAATAACTATATCGTGAAATATATCGTTACCGTGAAATAAAATTTGTCATACCGTGAAACAGAATTTTGGTCATACCGCCCACCCCTACTGCATGTCATTTGGATCAAGTCCTCCAACAACATTTTGAAAAATAAAACCTGTGTTTTGCTTCAATTTTTGATCCTTCTGCTATTACGAGACACAATTTGGGCTGTTTATTGCATATTACCTCTTTTAATGTGGAAAAAAACGCTAAATAATAATTTTTACTATGTATTGGTATGTAATTTATGGTGCTGCTGGAAAAAGCTTTAAAATGGACCTTGAAAGTGCTTGAAAAGTGCTTGAATTTGACCTTGGAAAAGGTGTACGAACCCTGTAGAGGACGTTCAGCCGAATGAAGCGTCCAACTACGTAAAATTCAGCACAAGATTTTGGTGCAGCCTTTGAATTCCCTCCTCAGTGAGTTGGTTTAATAATGGCTTCCTGTCGGTGAACTTTAAGGGTTAATTCCCCCAAAAATGAAAATTCTGTCATCATTTACTCACCCTCCTTGTCACGGTAGACGCATTCTCTGTTCCTTCTCGTCTCGTGTTTATGTTGTGGTATAAATGCACGTGTGTAGTGGGCGTGAGTGTATGACATCACCTGATCCACTTCAGCTGATTCCCATCCACTTCACCAGCTGCAATCACTCTCACCACTCTACTTATACTTACCGCTGTTCTATCATCTTTGTCAGATCGTTGTTTGATGTCGTTCGTGTTGGTGTTCCAGTGTCCAGTTCCTGCCTTGTGTTCCTGTCTTCGTCGCTGGATCGTCTGTCGTCTCATCGTCACCGCACTTCTACACTTCATCACGGATCCTGACCACCGAAGTCCCTGTGTCACCTGTTTACATCTGCCTGTACTGCTTCACATCCTTCATTAAATACTGTTTACTTGCTATTGCTTCCAGCCGTTCTTCACACGCCATGACAGAACGATCTGACCGAGAAATGGAAGCAGCGAGTGCGACTCAGAGATCGATGGAGGAGTTTGTTCATCATAGCATCAGGAGAATGGATTCTCACCAGAAAGAGATCGGCGACACGGGCCGCGCAGTACAGGCTTTGGTGACGCAGGTGTCCGAGCTCACCCAGCAGATCCAACGCCTACAGGGTCCCACTGCGCCGCCCACACCTGCCGTTCCTCCCACACCACCTGAGCGACCCTCCCAGTCAGAGCCCCGCCTTCCGGTGCCTGAACATTATGCCGGTGAGCCAGCTTTCTGCAGAGCATTTTTGACCCGTTGCACGATGCACTTCGCTTTACAGCCTCGCACGTTCGACACAGAACAGGCTAAAGTGGCGTTCGTCCTCACCTTACTGACTGGGAAGGCGGCACTTTGGGGAACGGCGGTGTGGGAGAATCAACACCCATGCTGCGCCTCGTTCCAGACCCTCGCCGCCGAGATGAAGAAAGTGTTCGACAGGGCTGTCTCTGGAAGGGAGGCAGCCAGAAGACTGGCGGAGTTGCAGCAAGGAGAGAGATCGGTCTCCGACTATTCTATAGAATTTCGGACCCTGGCGGCGGAGTGCGGCTGGAACGAGGAGGCGCAGTGGGATATGTTCCTGCATGGGCTGGCTGACCACGTCCAGAGGGAGATCTATGCCCTGGATCTACCCACCACTCTCAACGGGTTGGTCGACTTGGCTCTGCGGGTGGACAATCGACTGTCTAGGGTCGAGCGTCGAGTCCCGTCCACCCGTTCCTTCTCAGGGACCGACCCGCCACGATCCAGCGGCAGGGACGTGGTCAGCCCCGTCTACGATCCCGAGCCCATGCAGGTGGGTCGAGCTCGGCTTTCCCGGGAGGAGAGGGAGAGGCGGAGATCCCAGGGCCTTTGCCTGTATTGTGGAGGAGCCGGACATTACGCGTACAACTGCCCGGTAAAAGGCCAAGCCCGATAGTAAGATTGAGGCTACTATCGGGTGGGATCTCCTCTAGGAAGACCTCATCATCGATTACATCTACCTCCACACTCCTTCCGGTAAGACTCAGGTGGTCAGTCCAACAGCACAGCTGCCATGCACTTCTGGACTCTGGGGCTGAAGGTAATTTTATGGACCACACTTTTGCACAAAAGATTCAAATTCCCCTCAGACCCCTCACTCACAGAATTGCAGTTCACGCACTCCACGGACAGGAACTCCCCACCATTTCCCTTTGCACTGAAGACATAACCCTCACCACTTCCGGCAACCATTCTGAGACTATTTCATTTTACATCATGGACTCACCTCTTGCTCCCGTCATCCTCGGACATCCCTGGCTCATCCTTCACAACCCCCGAGTGGACTGGCACCATAGATCAGTACTGGAGTGGAGCAAGGAATGTCATAAGTCTTGTCTCGTGTCTGCCTGTTCGTCTGTGCCTGTTTCTGTGTTTCAGGAGGAAGCAGCGGATTTGTCTAACGTGCCCGCGGAGTACCTGGACCTGAAGGAGGTGTTCAGTAAGTCTCGTGCTGCTTCTCTCCCTCCGCATCGTCCCTATGACTGTGCTATAGACTTACTGCCAGGTAAGTCTCCGCCGAAAGGCAAGTCGTATTCACTTTCTATTCCAGAAAGGAAGGCTATGGAGAAATATATTTCTGATTCTCTAGCAACCAAATTCATTCGCCCTTCTTCTTCTCCAGCGGGGGCGGGGTTCTTTTTTGTGGGGAAGAAGGATGGTTCTCTGCGACCTTGCATTAATTACCGAGGGCTGAATAACATCACGGTAGAGAATACTTATCCTTTGCCGTTGATGTCTTCAGCCTTCGAGAGATTGCAGGGAGCATCCATCTTCACAAAATTGGATTTACGTAACGCTTATCATTTGGTTCGCATTAGGGAGGGGGATGAATGGAAAACTGCTTTTAACACCCCCAGGGGGCACTTTGAATATTTGGTTATGCCGTTCTGAAGCCGAAGCTGTGTTCTCCAAACTGAAAGGCCGCTTTGTTTCAGCCCCCATCCTTGTGGCCCCTGATTCATCACGTCAGTTCGTGGTGGAGGTCGACGCATCAGAGGTGGGAGTAGGCGCAGTTTTGTCCCAACGCTCTTCCACAGACGACAAGATGCATCCCTGCGCGTTTTTGTCTCATCGATTATCTCCAGCCGAACGCAATTACGACATTGGTAACAGAGAGTTGTTGGCAGTTAAGTTAGCGTTGGAGGAATGGCGCCACTGGTTAGAAGGGTCGGGGGTACCTTTTATTGTCTGGACTGATCACAAGAATCTGGAATACATTAGAACCGCCAAAAGATTGAACTCCAGGCAGGCTCGGTGGGCATTGTTTTTCGGTCGTTTCAATTTTTCTCTTTCATACCGTCCGGGTTCCAAGAACATCAAACCTGATTCTTTATCCCGCATATTTGATTTTTCCGAACGCCTGTCTACTCCCGAGTGCATTTTGCCCGAGACTCTATTCGTTTCCACACTCACATGGGAGGTCGAATCGAGGGTCAAGAAGGCCTTAGAAGGGGTAACGCCTCCGCCCGGTTGCCCCATGAATCACTTGTTTGTGCCGGAGGGATTACGGTCCGACGTTATCCAGTGGGGTCATAACTCCAACGTGGCTTGCCATCCAGGAGTTAATCGTACTAGTTTTTTAGTCAAGCAACGATTCTGGTGGCCACTCATGGCTCGCGACATTCACGATTTTGTTTTGGCTTGCTCGGTTTGTGCCACTGGTAAGACTTCCAATCGACCTCCTGACGGGTTACTTCAGCCGCTGCCAGTTCCTTCGAGACCCTGGTCCCACATCGCGCTAGATTTTATTACCGCCCTCCCGCCCTCTCAGGGTAACACAGTCGTTTTGACTGTAGTGGACCGGTTCTCGAAGGCAGCCCATTTTGTTCCCTTACCCAAATTACCCTCAGCTAAGGAGACAGCGGTTACTGTCGTAGATCACGTTTTTCGTTTACATGGCCTTCCGATTGACGTGGTTTCCGACAGGGGACCCCAGTTCGTGTCCAAATTTTGGCGAGAGTTTTGCAAATTACTAGGGGCGACTGTTAGTTTGTCCTCAGGGTTTCATCCCCAGAGCAATGGTCAGACCGAGAGAGCCAACCAGGATTTGGAGAGAATGTTGCGATGTTTGGTTTCCAAGAATCCTTCCTCTTGGAGTCAACAACTCTCCATGGTGGAGTGAGCCCACAACACGTTGCCAGTGTCGGCTACTGGCCTATCTCCGTTTGAGTGTAGCGTAGGTTACCAGCCAACAATTTTTCCCAGTCTGGAATCCGAGGTCGCGGTCCCCTCCGCTCACGCCTTTGTTCAGAGGTGTCACCGCACCTGGACTAGAGCCCGTGAGACTCTACTCCGGGTGGGGGCGCGCACTAAGGCTAAGGCCGATCGCCACAGGTCGAAGCCTCCCGTATACGTCGTTGGTCAAAAAGTGGGGCTTTCAACCAAGAACATTCCTCTTCGCCCCGTATCTAATAAACTTGCTCCCAAATTTATTGGCCCGTTTACTGTCACCAAGATCATTAGTCCGGTGGCAGTCGGCCTCAAATTACCTCCCGCGTACAGGAGGATCCATGCCGCCTTCCATGTGTCTAAAATTAAGCCCGTGTTTCATTCTCACATTAATCCGCCTATCCCGGTTCCTCCCCCACCGCGACTCGTAGATGGGGAGACCACGTATTCGGTTAATCGTATACTGGACTCTAGGCGGAGAGGACGCGGATTTCAGTACTTGGTGGACTGGGAGGGTTACGGTCCGGAGGAGAGAAGTTGGGTGCCTGCTAGAGACATACTGGATCACTCCCTCATCGATGATTTCAATCGACAGGGTAAGGAGTCTGGGAACACCAGGAGGCGTTCTTAGGAGGAGGGGTACTGTCACGGTAGACGCATTCTCTGTTCCTTCTCGTCTCATGTTTATGTTGTGGTATGAATGCACGTGTGTAGTGGGCGTGAGTGTATGACATCACCTGATCCACTTCAGCTGATTCCCATCCACTTCACCAGCTGCAATCACTCTCACCACTCTACTTATACTTACCGCTGTTCTATCATCTTTGTCAGATCGTTGTTTGATGTCGTTCGTGTTGGTGTTCCAGTGTCCAGTTCCTGCCTTGTGTTCCTGTCTTCGTCTTCATCGCTGGATCGTCTGTCGTCTCATCGTCACCGCACTTCTACACTTCATCTCGGATCCTGACCACCGAAGTCCCTGTGTCACCTGTTTACATCTGCCTGTACTGCTTCACATCCTTCATTAAATACTGTTTACTTGCTATTGCTTCCAGCCGTTCTTCACACGCCATGACACTCCTGTCTTCCGTTCTTTCTTTTGCAGAACAGAAATGAAGATATTTTGGGACCAAACAGTTTTGCTATTAACACATTAACTTATATAAGCCGGGAATAAAATAACATACTACCGTGAAAAACTGAAAAGCTTGAAATGCAATGAAAGTTGCACTGAAAAATTGCAACTTTAAATGAAAGTTGTCTTACCATCTAACTCAAATAAGTTTAAGCTGAAGTACTAAAATGACTAAAAACTAAAACAGAAATAAAAAAAAAGCTTAATAGAATGTCAAAAATACATTTATTTAAGAATAAAAACTGAAAACAAAAATCAAAGCTACTTCAAAATATCAATAATTTACTATAATAGTATGTACAGGTGAAACTCGAAAAATTTGAATATCGTGCAAAAGTTATAATTTTGCTGATTATGGCTTACAGCTTATGAAAAACCCAAATTCAAAATCTCAGAAAATTAGAATAAATACAGAAATGTCGGCCCTCTGAAAAGTATAATCATGTGTATAGTTATATATACGAAATATATTAGTTTCACCTTTTAATTTGAATTGCTGAAATACATGAACTGTTGCACGATATTCAAATTTTTCGAGTTTCACCTGTAAATATGACACTACACCCCACTGACTTTCTCTATATGGACAAAAGACATTTTTCAAAATATCTTTATTTGTGTTCTACAGAAGAAAGAAAGTCATACTGGTTTGGATCGTTTGTAAAACTAAACAACTCAACACAATAAGTGCAAGATTACAGTTGTTACGTTTACACATAGATTGTGTTCTAGGATGCTGAAATAACACTCGTTTCCATTCAGGTCCAGTTTTGTTGCGGCTGGGAGGTTTGCGGCAGCAGATGGGCTGTCCCGCTGTGTGCCTGATTGAAACACAGAAGCTGGAGCCGACTCATAACAACATCACCAGCTCCTGTCAGCTCCAGCCAGGGAACAAATCAGCCTTCCCGCGGCTCTGCTGCAGGGAACACGACTCTGCTCAGAGGGGAAAAAAAACAGGGCACAAAGGGTCCTCACGTTTTTAGGACCGCCTGGCTGTCAGTGTTTACAAGCTCTGTGCTTGTGTTACTCGCAGATGATAGTCATGAAAATCAAACCTGGAGCTGCAGATGGCAGGGCCGTATGTGGAAAGGACTGCACTGCAGATATTGAAGTATTGATTATATGAGCTGGTCCAAATAGATCACTGGATCACTATTGATCACACGTTTGAAGATTAAAGCTCAGGTTAAAGAGGTCACACTTGAATCACAGTTTTATATAGTTAAACTATACGTGACTGTAGAGACATCTAGGCCTTGATTTTTACCACGGTGATGGGTAGCATTTGTGCTTGAACAAAGCAGGGTGGAGTGTCTTTGTCTCTTGAGCTGATGATATAGTGAGCTGGAGGCTCAGAGCAGAATGATATGAAGCCAACCCTCTGTCCTCTGGGTGACATTCAAAGGCTCCATAAATCCTGCTCTTTATGGGGCCAGTTTGCCATAAATCCCACAACCTAATTGGAGATGTAATGAATTACCATAATTAGTCATAGGCGGTTTTACATTAAACGGGAGGTGTGTGTGCCGCAGGGAGCAGTCCATCATGGGGGACGGAAATCTGTGTTCGTTGAAAGCAGAGATTTCACTGGAAGTTTCCCCAGTTGTCTAATCAGAGATCAGACGTGTTGTGATTTTCAAAGTTTCAAACCCAAATGGGTGATAAGGACGTAATCTGGTGTTTTTCCCCCTCTAAACTCCTCTGAGTGGTTCCTAGAATCATAATTCTGGTGGCAACAAAAAAAAATTGGGTTTTTCACTCAATAATTACAAAGAAACACATTTTCTACTCCAGTAATGATTTTTTTACAGTGTAGGTTTTGCAAACATCCTGCAGACAGGGGGCAATCTTGCCATCGACTTTCCTTTCAGCAAAATCTATCCTGTGATGAAAGAGCTACCGCGCTGGCTGTCGCCGAGGCCCTTTTTGCTAAATATTACCATTTGATTTTATAGGCTAATAAATGATTTGGTTAATGGATCTGGAATCCTTCCCCTGCTCTGCTTTGGACAGCTGCGTATCCTTTATTACAATTTGTTGGAAAAATATAGGTTTCATAAGTAAATGGCACAGAACAATTAATCAGGGGCGCATTAAATTCTAGTAATGATGCTAAAACGCTAATAATTAAAACAGGCAACTGGACAAGAAGTTTGATGAGTCAAGTTGAAAATAGTGCAGAGAGTGCAAAGCGGAGAGCAGGTGCCCTTCTGGTTTAACTGCTCAATTCAGTAATGATGCCGTTTATATGAGCTAACACTGTAAAAGAAAATGACCATTCACAGATGGATTATGTCGTTATTTGTGTTGGAGTTAGGGGACATGATACTGAATTTGTTTTATGTATTTGTGTGTATAAAATGGATTAAGATATTAAAGGCTTATTTTTTAATCACTCTTCAGTCAATTACTCTTTAGCATACTTTTAAAAAGAGTACTTGTTGTGGAAATAATATGCTTTAAATAAGCAATGTAGCCATGCTATATCGCTCTATATGTTGACAACCAACACACCTTTATTGAGAAGAGTGAAGACTTTGGTTTGGAATATAAGGTGTTAAAATTTGAGATAAATACTCTGGGGCCAGACCATGAAGAGCTTTGAACAGATGAAAACTTCAAAATCAAAATTTTACTTAACTAGTAGCCAGTGTAGTGACTTCAAAACGGGAGAAATATGATCTCTAGTTTTGGCCCCAGTTAAAATTCTAGCTGCAGAATTTTGAACGTACTATAAATTATTTAAAGTCTTTGAAACCCCAATAAGAAGCACATTACAATAATGCGACAGAAACAGTTAATGAACTTTTCTGCAGCTGAAAGGGATAGCATGGGGTGCAATTTTGCGATATCTTTGAGATTAAAAACAAAAAAGAAGTCTTAACATTTTGTACATGAGGGTCAAATGTCAATGAGGAATCAAAGATCACTCCGAGATTCCTTAATTTCGTCTAAACCTCGAGTACAGGACCATCAATGAAAAGAGGACTTTGGTAAGCCCTACTGAGCTGATGAGGAGAACCAATAAGCATGACCTCAGTAAACTCAGAATATTATCACCCATCCATGATTTTATCTCAGAGTTACATTTAGTGAGCAATGAGACAGCCTCACTCTGACCATATTTACAGTGAATATAAATTTGTGTCATCGGCATAAAAGTAATACTTGATACCCAAAGGTGGTTGAGCAAGCGAGAATAAATAAAGACTGATGGTCCCAATGAAAGTCCATAGGGTACAATGTTAAATAAAAGTCATACCTTTAAATATCAATTCATACAAAAAGTCATACCTTCAAATATCAATTTAAAAATACAAATGCCTTTTTAGGTGTATGTGATTTATTACCATATAACTGAGGAGCATTGTGGTGTTTTAAGACCTCTTTGCTCATTTATCCAGAACTATTCGCACCTTTATTACTTGCCCCCCCCCCCCCCCCTTTTTTTTCTCTCTATTTCACTTTCCTTCATTCACACATACACTTATAGAAAGGCACACCTCACTAACTCTCTTGGAAATAACAGGGGCTTATTTATGTGGTATCCCCGGGTGTTCCTCAGGGAAATATACTACTTTTCCTACTGGCCTCCTGTCAGCATCCCATTAAGGCCCTGTCTTCATTTTACGCCTCTAAATCTGATGCAGACACCACTGAAATGTAAGCAAATATTAATTGGGGTCAGTCGCAGCAGATGCAACTCATGCAGGCGTCTAATGTAAAGTACCTTTGTGGACCCGTGGCATTACAGAGCGGGGTGCTGCTGACGCCTCACATTTTCCACGTGTGCTGGCTATGGCTGCGATGATTCATAATGGTCTCAGTGCTTGGCCTTCATATTTTACCAGGCAAGTGTTTTATCAATTAAAGGAAATGCTGTGATGTTACCCTAGTGCCACGGAGAATTTAGCTTTAGATCTGTGTAACTGCCTCAGACTGACCCGATTGTTAAGTTGCACGCAGTCAAAAAGCGATATTTGTGGGACTCGCCTGATCGACTGTACCACCTAACCAGATGCGATAAAGCAACATGCCGTAAAAGCATTTAAAAATCTTTTCAATGTAAATCTGAGTATTTGTCCTAACTAATTACGACGAGTGCCAGGATATTTTGTTGATTGCTTTTCTCCAGCATAGTGTGCAACAGTCGGGTTCCAGAAGTAAAAGCCAGAGGGAAATAGATTTTTAACAATAACTTGCTGTGAGTTCCAAGGTTGTTAATTGATGGTACATGCTTTTGCTTAAGCCATTAGGTTAGCATTATTTCAAAGCTTATTTCTAAAATATTTCTAAAACTTATTTTTTAAAAGAATTCTGTTTAACAGTGGAATTTGGGGTGAAAACTACAGTAGTGACGCAGATGGTTTGATTTGTCTGTTTCTGACGCGTGCTTATGTCTTGAATCAAATAAATAAATGTCCATACCTTCAGAATCAATTTCAGATAAGCCAAATCCTTTTATTGTCCATTTGGCATTGCAAATAACAAAATAAACGAAAATAAAACATTAAACCAAAATTTCTGATTCAAACATACTGTTAGGCATGAGCACAATCCAACTCTCCACATAGCACAGCACGGTCAAAAAGTTTGTTGACCTTCCATCAGCGCACCTGTTACTCATTATCAACACACTTAAATATACTCAAAATACTAATACGCCCTCTAGTGTCACAAACAAAAAATACACTTCAAAATAATGGCTCCAACAACTACATTACCCATGATGCTGTACATAAACTCCACCAATCATTAGCAGCGAGCAAATCTTGTCAAAAGGATTGCCCACTCTTGTGAAGCACTGCAAATGGCGTAAACGAGTCAGCCTCGCTATGCTTAAGTGTGTGTGTGTATATATATACAGGGCTTGACATTAACTTTGAACTCTTTTGCTTATCAGCCTCTGTGGCTAGTGGTTTTCCAAAGTTACTTGCCACTCAGCATTTTCACTGGCCAATTTTTGACATCGATACCATGGGGAAAATATAGATATTTGCCATATAGATATTTTTTTTATATTATCTTATAATTTGGCAGCAGGTATAGGCTGCTGTCACTTTACCACCTGACGCACGGATCCATTATACTGCTACACAGGCGTTTTCTTTCTCGACTGTTTACGTTCACTTAAAACATAACTGACTGTGTGCACATAGGACAAAACATAACTCGCTGTCGGGGTGACGAGAGAGCGAGAAGGTGCAGCTGGTATTCTGCGGACAATGAGTATTGGAAGTGTTTCAGATATTTCAGTATCGATATGTATCAAATTTTTTTAAAATATTTTTGACAGCACTACATTGCACTTAGTTTATTTTATTTATTTATATTTTGCAATAAACCCTAAATATATAATTTATAACAAATTCAAATGAATAGTTTAATACTTAAACCAATAATTCGGTTGTGTCATTCGCAGTGCTTCATGGGATTGCTTTCCCCCACTAAAGCCGTTTTGTTCTCTTTAAAATAATGTTTTGCTTCATATAAAAGTTTGCAATGTAATTCACGTTGTTGCTAGTTGGTTTGGTTCATGGCTAATAACACTTTAACGAAGACTTATAAAGCAATCCCTATGGGAAAAATGGGCGGGCAATAATTCATGTTGTTCAGGTGGCCCCGCCCACTGATACATCTCATTGGTTTATGATTAGACTCCTAAAGGCACATTAAACATTAAATCTTAAATCTTTTAATTGGCTGTGATTTTGTTCATTTGTAAGTCAAGATTAAATTTGCACCCCCTGCTGGTATGCGTAACTATGGTAGCAAGAATCATATTTGCATATGATAGTATGCAAACAACATATAAACTTATTTCTTTGTATTATAGTGGATATTTTAACTGTCATTAATTATTTTTGGATTGCTGTGGAAAGACTTTTCCCTGTCTGCTAGAGATGAAAACCTGCAGGTCACATACTTCAAGGGCTCATGTGCCAGCTGAGCAACTGCCATTGAGTTGAATGGGAAAGCTAACAGATCGCTCTCTCTGCATATTTTAGACCTACTCGGTTAGGACGCAACGTAAAGTGCTTTAGTTTTGAACCTGTTGCTGGTGAATGTTCAGTTATCATGTGAACAGTGCCCTTATTTAGCACTCACAACTTTAACATTTACAGTGACTTTGGAAGAATGAGTCAAATTTGACTACCTCCATTTGCAGAATCAGGGTGATTTGAGGAACAGGTTTTATGAGGTGTTGTCTGCAATCTGCTGCTTTGAGTTAAATCAGAGACGAGACAGCAGAGGAAAGGGATGGGTAATTCATTAAAAGCACCGTGCCCTGCAGACCCCAGGCCATTATTAATTGTTGTTTGTCATGCTGCTTGTTAATTTGGCTGTGGTGGTGGCAGCGTACAGCCAGGTCTCATTTATCAGAGGAACAGAGAGAACCCTCCAATGACTTTTCAAAAGGTTCTATCAAAGTTTTACATCTGAAATGCGACCTAAAATGCTGCTCTCAAACCCATGGCTTTTTTTTACAGTAAAAATATGGTTCTCTGATAGATCAGTTTAAATACATATCATCCAATCTAAATAGGGGAATAAATACGTTTTTTTAAGATTTTTAAGATTTTTTTATACTATTACTCTGCAAAAATAATTTCCTTAATCATTATTTTTGTTTTGTCTTAAATTTTTCAATTCACTTGAAGTAAAATTTAACAAACTATTAGTAATAGTCTTGTTTTGAAAATAAATATAAGATATTTTTGTGGGGTTTATGCTTAACTTAAAACAACAAAAAAAGTAATAATGGACCTTTTTCACGCTGTGATGGTGCAGTTTTTACTGATCAACATCATAAATGTAGCAAAAAAAGTTTTGTTTTTTTAAATATACCATGTACATAATATACCTTGCTATTAAATTACAGAAAACTAACGGTGCTTTATGCATGTTTCTAGTGGCTGAGGGAGTGACGGCAAGTTTGGCATCTTTCTCTTGTCTAACCAACGTAATCAGTCAATCAATTTTTTTTTCTCTCCTGGTTTGTAAAATCATAGAAAATGCTGTTGTAGGTTTTTTTTCTTTCTTTTTGTTACTATTTTGGCAACTGGGGACTCAAAAATGATATTTGTTGCAGTTTCCATTCACCACTATATAAGTTTACCCAACTATGACAACTTCCACTTCTGAGAACCCATAAATGTGAAAAGGGTCCATAGAAACTTACATTTCAGTGTTATTTTAGTATTATTTATATACTATTTTTTATGTATTGAATTAGCTTTTATTTTAAAATTTTCATTTGATTTTAATTGTAGTTTAAACTTTTGTGCTTTTGTCAGTTTTAGTAGCCTAGTTTTATACTTCAGCTTATTATACTTAAATACTTAAACTTTTTTTCAACTAGTTGGCAAGGCAGCTTTCTATGTTTAAGTTTTTCATCTAATATTTATATTTCATTTTTATTTCAGATTTATTTCAATTACTGAAAACATTATAAACTGAACAAAATTATAAACGCAACACTTTTCTTTTTGCTCCTATTTTTCATGAGCTGAACTCAAAGATCTAAGACTTTTTCTATCTAAACAAAAGGCCTGTTTCTCTCAAATATTGTTCACCAATCTGTCTAAATCTGTGTTAGTGAGCACCTCTCCTTTGCCGAGATAATCCATTCACCTCACAGGTGTGGCATATCAAGATGCTGATTAGACAGCATGATTATTGCACAGGTGTGCCTTAGGCTGGCCACAATAAAAGGCCACTCTAAAACGTGCAGTTTTACTGTATTGGGGGGTCCGGGAGTCTCGTCACGGTATCATTCAAAATGCAATCAGTAAAATGCACCTGTGTTCGTTGTCCATTACATACGCCTGCCCATACCATAACCCCACCGCCACCATGGGCCACTCGATCCACAACGTTGACATCAGCAAACCGCTCGACGACTAGCATGCAGATTAGCTTCCCTGAGACGGTTTCTGACAGTTAGTGCAGAAATTCTTTGGTTATGCAAACCGATTGTTGCAGCAGCTGTCCGGCTGGCTGGTCTCAGAGGATCTTGGAGATGAAGATGCTGGATGTGGAGGTGGGCTGGTGTGGTTACACGTGGTCGGCGGGTTGTGAGGCCAGTTGGATGTCCTGCCAAATTCTCTGAAACGCCTTTGGAGACGTCTTATGGTAGAGAAATGAACATTCAATTCACGGGCAACAGCTCTGGTGGACATTCCTGCAGTCAGCATGAATGTGTTTGGGATGCTCTGGATCAGTGTATACGACAGCATGTTCCAGCCAATATCCAGCCAATATTCAGCAACTTCGCACAGCCATTGAAGAGGAGTGGACCAACATTCCACAGGCCACAATCAACAACCCCCCCCCCCCCCCCCCCCCCCATACAGTAACATACACAAACTTCTCAGCATAGTGGGTGTCATCATCCCAGTGCCTGGTGTCATGTTTAAGACCCCCCAGTATGGAGAGCTGAGAGAGAGAGAGAGAGAGAGAGAGAGAGAGAGAGAGAGAGAGAGAGAGAGAGAGAGAGAGAGAAAGAGAGAGAGAGAGAGAGAGAGAGAATGCCTGTGTGTGTGTGTGTGTGTGTGTGTGTGTGTGTGTGTGTGTGTGTGTGTGTGTGTGTGTGTGTGTGTGTGTGTGTGTGTGTGTGTGTGTGTGTGCGTGTAAAAATGAAGCCTTGCTTGGCCATCAGAGGTGATATATGTGCCAAATTTTCTCCCAGAATAAATCAGGGCCATCAGCATGACAAGCGTTTTTCCACCTGCTATAAACATCTCTCCCACACGCTCGTCTGTCCCAGCGTTGCAGAATATATACTGGGCTGCTCCCCTGTTTACTGCTATGGCACACCTGACTCTGATTGCCAGAAAAGTGTCCAGCTTGGCATGCTAACGCTTGTTAGTGCATGACTGATGGTCCTGTGTGTGTGAGCTAGCCAATGAGAAGACAAACCAGCCATCTGATACTATAGTCATCTGAGACCAGAGGCAGCTGCCCAACTCTATTTGGACTGGTCGATGTTCCAGCATCCAGACTAACAGACATTTTTAGCTATTAAGCTCAATGTTGTGATTCACAGTACAGCTGGGATTTGTGTCCAGGAAGAGAGCATTTAGGATAAGTTAGGAACGTGTATTTTGATCAGGCTGGAAATGCTGAGCTTAAAAGTGTCACTGAGCAATGGCTGGTCATTCATGGTTGGGTTGTGTTCCTCCGAGGTCCTGCCAAAGTGTCCCTGAAGTGATTTAGCACCTCAAGCCCCAGAGGGTGCTCACATCTGTCACGGGTTGCTGGAGAGGTGCTGGCATGTGACTCATGCCACGGAGAGGTCATGGACATGTTGCGTTCTTTGATATAACATTGTGAATGTCTCTCAGATGTCTGAGTCGGGAGAAGTCAAGCAGATCATTTCCCTGTGATGCTGTGCTGTTCCAACATATAATTATGAAAAGGAGGCAATTCAGAGGCAATGTTTTAAAGGTATGCACTCCTTCATTTTTTTCCATTAGATTTTCCATTAAATTAGTCATGGCTGACTGTGAATAGCACATTTCTACAATGGCATCGGTTACACAACTTTTTTCTTTTGTGTGATGCTGCATCCACACCACTAGGTGCCAGTATATGTTCAAGACAACTAACATATCAGCCAATGTAACATTATCAAAAACATTTCAGTTATTGGCCAATATTAGATATTTTTGTTATTTATCACTGTCAGTCGATATTGGATATGTATTGTCTGTGTCACGTTTGGTTTTGGGTTTTGCATTCATGTCCATGTTTTCATGTCTCTTATTTTGAAGTTGTCTCATTGTCATGTTCCTGGTTTTGTCATGTGATTCCCTTATCCCATCATGTGATCCTGGCATGCGTTTCCCCTTGTTCATGTGTCTCGTTTTCATTAGATGATTGTTTGATTGTGCACAGGTGTCCCTGGTTTAGTCATTAATATTAATATATGACTGACTGAGTATCATCAGCATAACAGTGGAAACTAATTTCATGTTTTCTATTAATATTACCAAGGGGCAGCATGTATATTGAAAATGGCAAAGGGCCTAAAACAGACCCTTGCAGCACTCCATAATTTTCTGACGTTAACTTTGATAATTCCCCATTTTAAAATCGATCTAAGAGTATGTAATGACCTATAGCAGCACTAAGATCAAGTAAAACTAGTATTGAGATGCAGCCTTGGTCAGAAGCTTAGAAGTAAGCCATTTCAAATTTTAACGAGTACAGTTTCTGTGCTAAGATGGGGCTGAATCCTGACTGAAATGTTTCATATATATATTTATTTATTTGTTTCTTTTTTTGCAATAAGGAGCCTAATTGAGCAGACACAACCTTTTCTAAAATGGGTCTGCAATTTGACAGTTCTTTTGGATCTAGTTGTGGTTTCTTAATGAGAGGCTTAATAACAGCCAGCTTGAACCATCTTGGGACATGGCCCAGAGATTTAGACAAGTTAATAATAAGAAAAGAGGCTCTTCCGTTACCGGTAACAACTCTTTCAGTAGTTAAGTGGGTATTGGATCTAATAAACATGTTGTCGGTTTAGATGCAATGATAAGTGTATTGAGCTCTTCCTGTCCTATAGTTGTAAAACTCTGCAATTGTTCTTGAGGGGCAATAATTGAGGCTGAATCATAAAACGCTGCCAAAGGTCGTACATTTACAATTGTTTTTCTAATGGTTTCGATTTTCTCAGTAAAGAAATTCATAAGTCATTACTATAAAACTGTGTTGGAATATTTATTTCAGGTGACATCTGTTTATTTGTTAATCTAGTCACTGTATTAAATAAAAACCTTGAATCATTTTGGTTATTTTCTATGAGTTTCCGGAGATGCTCGAGATGGTCCTCACTGCAGAACACGAAGTTCACCTTACATATACCTAAACCTACCCATCTCCGCCCCCTGATCCCTAACCCCACCCCTAATCCTACCCATCTCCACCCCCTGATCCCTAACCCCACCCCTAATCCGACCCATCTCCACCCCCTGATCCCTAATCCCACCCCTAATCCTACCCATCTCCACCCCCTGATCCCTAACCCCACCCCTAATCCTATCCATCTCCACCCCCTGATCCCTGACCCCACCCCTAATCCTACCCATCTCCACCCCCTGATCCCTAATCCCACCCCTAATCCTACCCATCTCCACCCCCTGATCCCTAACCCCACCCCTAATCCTATCCATCTCCACCCCCTGATCCCTAACCCCACCCCTAATCCTACCCATCTCCACCCCCTGATCCCTAACCCCACCCCTAATCCTATCCATCTCCACCCCTTGGATCTGGATCCAACTCCGCCCCCTGGATCTCCTGTACTGCAATGAGGTGCTACTGAGATGCTCTGCCCTGGCGGCTATTTATAACAGGAAGTGCTGTTTTTCCACATGATTCTAAAGACCTCTAAATTAGTTTGTTTCCATTTGCACTCTAGGTTACGAGTTTCTCTCTTGAGAGCGGGAGTAATACTCTTGTACCTTTCTCTCCAACCTTTTTTTAATCTGATGGGTGCAACAGTTTCTAATGTACAAGAGAAGATAGTGCCCATTCTGCTAGTCGTTTCATCAAGTTCGTTTGTGTGTTTGGGTACACTGAGCAGATCAGGCAGGGTATTCGAAGGCTCCTTCAAATGCAGCCTTGAAATGAGTCCTTCGTTTCCTGGGCAATGAAGGATACGACAGATGGATCCTTTGCGTCCTACCCCAGAATTCCTTGCAATTTACCAAGATGTGATTTTATATAGTTTATTCTATTTATTACGTACATAAATGCACCAAGGTGAACATATTTAGAAAGTTTAGTTTTTAGGCAGTTGAATATAAATAGTCCAGTACAAATGTTACTGCCGCTCGTCAACGGTAGCTGTCAGAGTTGCTGGGTGACAAGAACAATCCTCCGTAGGCTAGACCCTCTCATTTAACAACGCTCGGTCTGACCTTCCCTGCCTCCAAAGCCGTGGCAAATGTCAGCAGTACGCACAGTAGAAAATCTATATCAGTAAGATCAGTGTTGTGAATGAATAAAACGATGAGTGGGTCTGGTGACATTTTGCTTGACCCCAAATGAGTTTAGTAAACTGTTTTCTGTAAACACAACTCCTAATGCATCATTTGTATTATCTAGGACTAGGTGAATGTTAAAATCTCAGACAATCAAAATATAAATCTTTATCAAAATCAAAATCTGCAAACTCTTTTAGAAAATCAACATATAGGGCCCTGTGGGTCTATAATGTAGACAGTGTTTTTAATTCATTTAGACAAAATTGTATTGAGTTTAATTTGGTTTGTTATTGGCCATTACATTAAAATAATTATCAGTTTATCTGTATTGGCTAGAATTTTCACATTGGGGTATTTCTAATTTTACTGTATATGGTGTTCACATGCCTTTATGTTATCTACATGGTCACATCAATACACACAACTTCAAAATATTCATCAATAATGACCCTAACAAATGAAAAATAAAATAAAAATGCACTGATACATTTCTCTAAAATTGGATTCTTGACCACTCTAGATTATTACATCAACATGAATCTTACAGTAGCCGCATTCAACACCACAGATCCAAAATGTGTGGATTTAATTTCTCTCCCACATTTACACGACGTCACACCAGGCCTTACTGAAGGAATTCCTTCTGAAACAATTACCTGAGTGTTAAGCCCTGATTGTGTGGGTATTATACGAGTAGCAGGTGTGGTAATTTGAGTCATTTGTGGCAGCGTAATGATGAATGGTGTCAGGAGTAAACAATCAGACCATGGGAAGTGGATCTACTGCAGAGTAAGGAGAATTTAGTTTCATCATAAAAGAATTCTCCCTTCCTCTATTTCACTCCGACACTTTTATGCTTTTTTTATTTTCTAGCTTATTGCGGCCGTGGGCCACGTGCTGATTTATATGGTCTGGCATGGATACAAGGGACCCTCAAGAGACCAAGCTCTCCCTCCCAAAGCTCCACGTTCACACACAGACACACGCACATAGAGCTCACCCATTGGGCACGTCCCTTTTCTTCCTCTAACAAGATATTAGATTGGCGCAATTCTGGGACTGTTATTCGTCACGTCGTGGGGGCTGTGTGAAACTGTGCTTTTAAGCACAGTTTCACACAATTATTTAAAATGTGTCTGCGGAAATCGGTTATGCCCATTCATTCAGGAACAGGTTACAATGATGCCATTTTGAGTTTTGAGTGGTTGGTTTCCCCTCTAAGGGGCTCTCTGTCTCAATAAGTATAATACAATGGGCCATATGAATAGCTACAGGTTAAGAGACGGTTAATACAAAAAAATGTATTGTAATGAATGTATGTGTGAAGCAAAAACCATAATGATTCAAAGCCGGTGATTGAGTGCCAATTAAACCATGTATACAACAGTGAGTAGGCCTTACTGAAGGAATCTGTACACAAATCTGTACACAATCAGTACACAAATCTGATTGTTCAAAGAGTTTACTTCTTTTCATTCCTATCAAAAATTAAATATGGTGCTACCCTGGCTAAGTATAGTAAAGTGCCCAACAGATGCACACCTCACGGAAGTAGTAGGTCATCCAGGTAGTTTTTGCTTACTGTATTATGAATAATGTGAATTCGGACATATTACTCTTTCATATACTGTATTTCTACTTTTTCACCTATAGTAGAAAAGTATGCAATTTCATATGCAGCCAATGTCTTAATGAATGAGTCATTGAATTATTAACTCAACCATTTCATTCAAAAAGGCTGATTCGTTCAGGAACACATTTACGAAAATCCACCAAATGTGTTTGATACCCCCTAATGTTTGCTTTGTTTGAAACTATTTCGTTGACTAGGTAAAAACAAAGACAAAGGAACTGGCAATATTGTGTCTAAAATGTAATTTACTTACTATTAACTTCTTGTTTATTGATGTTTTATTAACAAGGTTCGGGAGGAACACGTTCTAATGATCAACAATCAAGTCATTCCAACCAGCTGTCAGCAATCAGTAATCAACAGGTCCACTCAATCAGCATGAGTAAAGCCCATAAATATACGCAGTCGAATCACCCATAATTCTCGACAGTTTTCAGCATTTGTTTTACCGTTTTGCTACGATGTCTCAAATGCAACTCTCACCGTTCAATGACGAGCTCAACCATGCTCCGGTTCCTCCGCAGCCATCAGCTGGCCCCAGGACCATTTCTTCTTCGCCTGACACCGCCTCCGAGCCCCATGCTTCATCTCGCGGGCGCCGGTCTGCGCAAGCAACCCCTCTCACGCCAGGACGCTGAGGCTTACCCTCACCTCCACCGGCGAGGACTCCTCCTATCGTTCGGCCGTACCGACGATTCCGCCTATTGGAAAGTGGACAGTCTTGAGTCTAAGACAAGCGCTGATAAATTCTGATATTCAGCCCTCGCGCAGGATGACCAAAGCGCAATTATACAACTTGTACGTTACCTTGCAATCTTCCAAAATCTCTCCTAAGTCCGCCCCAGGTTCCAAAGCGGCCAGCAGGCCGGGCAAAACTCGGGAGGCCCCGAATTCACCTCGCTCGATTCCGTCACCACCTTGTACAAGATCTGGTTTTCCGCGCTCATCAGCCCGCGGCGCCAGGCCATCTGCGAGCCTGGGCCGCGCCCCAGATTCCACCGCTGCGTGACCTTTCTCGCCTCCCGCTTCAGCTCAGCTTTTCAGCACGGCGCTTCCTGCCGTAGCGCCATACACAGCTGGTCCCGCCGGCGCACCCTCTGCCTCTCAGCTTTTTCCTCCTGCTGTTTTTAACCCATTTCCTCTGCAGTGGCCTCCGGCTCCCGTAGCAGACACTAACGTGAGGCTGCCTTCGCTAGCGGCGCAGGCACAGACATTCCATCATCTTCCTGCGACTACCGCTAACCCCTCCCCTTTTTAGTGGCCTGCAGCACAAGCAAGCTCAAGACTGCCTCCGGTTGAAACACAGGCTCACACATCTCAATCATTTCCTCCTTTTCCCCCTTATGCTTCTTTCAATTTCCCTCCTCAAGCCCCACAGGCCGACCTAAGCGTGAGGTTGCCTCCGCCAATAGGCGCAGCCCCGGCTTCTCTCCCTTACAGCAGTGGTTCCCAACCTTTTTTTTTTGTCTGAGACCCCCTTTTTCCCAAGAAAATATTGTAGGGCCCCCCTTCACATTTAATGATATTATCGCTCTTGTAAGCTTGCAGCAAGGATGACAAAATATGTTGTTTTCAAACAAACGGTATGTTTACTATAACCAGATATGTTTATGCACAAATAATAGCCTGTAATATTGAAAATACAATAACAAAACATCAGTAGGCCCTTTGTAATTTAAAAACGTAAGCCTAGGAGCAGACTATATATTGGCCCTATTTGAAATGCAAAAATAAAAATTTTCACACTGTGTGTAGGTAAAAAAAAATAAAAAAATAAAATAGGCTATTACTAAATGACTGCTGTCTGGGGCCTCAATACTTGCAAGTTATTTCTGAGGCTTTATCAATGTGAGGCTTTATTTTTTACGCTTTTGGCGCTATAGCGAGCGATAATAAACTTGCGTTTATTAACAGAATAATGCGTCTTTCGGGAAGAACATTGTAGCCGGAACTACTTCTCTCTGTGTACTTCTATGACGAGTCACGCAGGTACTGGGCTACTCCGCAGCGGCAGCGATCCGAACCAGTGTAAAATAGTCCCAATGTAAACACCTATTATAGGTGTACCATAGTGGTTCAGAATAAGACAAAAACACGGATTGAAAAAGGATTCATGATGAACTCGCTCATTATATAAATTTTGTAAATTTTGAACAGAAAAAGTTAAGGACTTTTATTTAATGCTCATTGCTCAAAAGAGCTCGCTGAGGCCCCCTTGTGGGCCGTGACCCCCCTGTTGGGAACCGATGCCTTACAGCTCTCTCTTAAATGTTAAATCACAATATTCTCTTTTTACAGCTACCCCGATGCCAGTTCCACCAAACGCTGTCGCTCTGGAGCCTCCCCCAGTGGCCCACAACATCTGAGCACAGATTCTGGCAGGTGCGGATGTAGACCTTTCTCATTTACTTTCTCTACTTCCCGTGGCCGATTCGAACCGCCAGATAGACTGCGGGGATTTTTCAGTCACCTTAAAAAATCAAAATACGCATTCATCACGTTTACTTTCTTTTTCTGAGTTTTCAATCGCTTTCAGCCACTTCACAGAAGTCATTTGCTCAGCATTCCCTCATAGGAGACGCGAACTAAACGACTACTTAGCTCTTATAGCCGAGCTCGCGTTGTCCTATGGGGGAGGGCACTTTTACACATATCACAAACTTTTCTCAGCAAAATGCGCTGTTAGGGTTTCCCAGTGGAACCAATGCCCTAACTGGGGAGCACTCGACACCGACCTACACAGCAGAGTGTTCCTTGGCTGCAGGAACATTTCTTGCGCGGTCTGCAGGTACGTGGCACATTCCACAATATCGTGCCCACAAGTCAACCCCTCCGTTCCCCCATGCACGGACCCAGCACCAGTCAAATCCACCAGCTACGTGCCAAGACCGGCAACTATCAACCCAAATCCCCACGAGGCTAATTTCAGCTCCAGAGCATCTACGGACAGCAAACAGCCTTGCAACAATTTTAACATTGGCAAGTGCACCAGGCAGCGCTGTCGGTACTTGCACATATGCAGTTTCTGTGGCGGTGCCCAGGCCCATCCAGTATGCCCTGTGTTTAAAGTGCCCTGTGTTTAAAATTATTTATCGACTCCCGTCAATATTTCTCGCCTTTCTATCGAACTAGCTCACCACCCGGACTCCGACTTCACTGAATATCTGCTGTCCAGCCTCCAACACGGTTTTAAACCTGGAGTGGTATGTCCTCTCTCCCAAAACATAATCTGCGATAATCTCCAATCGGCTCTCGCCGAGCCCGATGTAGTAGACAACCTGATCAAAAAAGAAGTCGAGTCAGGTTTTATGATTTGCCCTTTCAACGATCCTCCTTTCAAAGTTTTTCGCATTAGCCCCATTGGAGTGGCTACGAGAAAGTTTTCAGGTAAGAAACGCCTCATAGTCGATCTGTCAGCTCCGCATAAATTCCCGTTCCCAAGCATTAACAGCCTGATCCCACTCGACGAATTTTCTCTCAAATACCACGACGTAGATCACGCAGTCGACCTGATAAAAAATCGTGGGTCGGGGGGCCTGGCTCACAAAAATTGACATCACTTCGGCTTTCAAAGTGATGCCCATCCACCCGGATTCATGGGACTTATTCGGAGTGCGCTGGCATGGGAAATTCTATTTCGCCGTATGCTTAACTTTTGGATGCAAAAGCAGCCCCAAAATTTTCGACATGCTATCTGAAGCCGTTTGCTGGATTTTGTCAAACAATTACGCAATTCCTCACCTCATTCACCTGCTGGACGATTTTCTTATAAGAACTCCTATCCGTGCTCGGCCACTTAAACTTCGCCATGCGAATCATTTCACAAGGCCGCCCTTTCATTTCTCATTTTCTCTCTCTCGCGTCTTCAGTTCACGCGCTAGAAGATCTCATTTCCATAACTCCAGCGTGCCGCGACGAACTCAGGCTTTGGATAACATTCCTTAAACAGTGGAACGGCTTATCTTTTTTTTTATAGGGATCTAATTTCCTCCCCCATCGACATCCAGCTATTCACAGATGCACCCCCCTCAGTCGGCTTTGGGGGGTTTTGCCAAGGACGCTGGTTCGCGTCTCCATGGCCCCCCCAAATACAGGACACACTACAGTCCTCCGCGTTATTCGAGCTTTACCCTCTCGTAGTAGCAGCCTTCCTGTGGGGGAAAGAATGGACTGCTAGCAGTATCGTAGTGCATTGTGACAACGAAGCTACAGTCCAGTGCACTAATAAAGGCCGCCCCCATTCACCCGCACTGATGCCACTTTTAAGACGTCTAAAAAAACATATCCCCGGGTCAAAAAACCAAATGGCTGACTCTCTGTCTCGCTTTATGTTTCAGTAATTCAGAAAAAAAAAAAATCCCCACAAGAAAGAGCCTTCCCTGTCGAGCATCTATGTCTTCTCGTTCTCTGTCCAGCGAGTATTGATCTCCCAGCAGACTCAGCGAGAACCTTACCGGTCGAGCATCTATGTCTTCTCTTTCTCCGTCCAGCGAGTATTGATCTCCCAGCGGACTCAGCGAGAACCTTACCGGTCGAGCATCTATGTCTTCTCTTTCTCCGTCCAGCGAGTATTGATCTCCCAGCAGACTCAGCGAGAGCCTTGCCGGTCGAGCATATATGTCTTCTCTTTCTTCGTCCAGTGAGTATTGATCTCCCAGCAGACACAACGAGAGCCTTCCCGGTCGAGCATATATGTCTTCTCCATCCAGCGAGTTTTGATCTCCCAGCGGACACAACGAGAGCCTTTCCGGTCGAGCATCTATGTCTTCTCTTTCTCCGTCCAGCGAGTATTGATCTCCCAGCGGACACAGAGAGAGCCTCTCCGGTCGAGCATCTATGTCTTCTCTTTCTCCGTCCAGTGAGTATTGATCTCCCAGCGGACACAACGAGAGTTCCCCAGGTCAAGCATCTTCGTCTCCTCCTCCTCCTTCTCCTGTTCGAACATCCATACTTACCCGTCCGACACCGTAAGTATTGAACTCCCGTCGGACGCTGCAAGAGCTCTCCTGGCCAAACAACAACTAGGCTCTCCTTGAAATGCCAGCCCGCCAATCTCTGCGCTCTTTTCGGGGGGTCTTTAAGCTGGCGGCTGTCCTTTAATCACTTAGCTTTTTGGGGAGTACTCTGGGTTCGGGCCCAATTTCCGAGCTCGGAGCCCTCCCCCCGGACAGCACGCCAAATACGCATAACCATTTACTCTCTGATCATTCGTAAGTGTGAACTCGTGAATTGATGTTTTATTAACAAGGTTCGGGAGGAACACGTTCTAATGATCAACAATCAAGTCATTCCAACCAGCTGTCAGCAATCAGTAATCAACAGGTCCACTCAATCAGCATGAGTAAAGCCCATAAATATACGCAGTCGAATCACCCATAATTCTCGACAGTTTTCAGCATCCCTCCACCACCCCATCTCCTCACACTTGCCTGATTATCTTCCTAAACAGAGATACGGGGGGAGTACTCTGGGTTCGGGCCCAATTTCCGAGCTCGGAGCCCTCCCCCCGGACAGCACGCCAAATACGCATAACCATTTACTCTCTGATCATTCGTAAGTGTGAACTCGTGAATTGAACTGTTTCATTAAAACAATATAACAATCATGCCGTTTTTACGAATATTTATTTAATTATTTATGGCACTGCCAATATTCAGGAACAAAAGCAGACTTGCTTGTGTGATATTGGTTAAATATGACTGTAAAGGTACTCTCTCAGAGCACATATTTCTTTATTACCTTTCATTCAAAGACATTTAAGGTACACACAATAATATGTAGTTGCTCTCAGGAGGATGTTATATCTTCAAGAGTATTTCAACCCAATGTGAAAGAATTTGAAAAAGATGATTGCCATATAAAATGTGAATCTTTACATTTGCCCTCTAGAAGTATTTGTGAGATGAGGGCAACTTGATGCCGTTTAACACCCAGCCAAATGACACTCCATTCACGAGTCACTTCACAGCGCTGCACACACACAGTCATTTCTTCATCTGCAGCAGAAATATGCTCTCCTGCCCGCAGTGACGCGGACCCCATCCGAGCGGAACCAGGCAAAGGTAGCCTGTCAAGGCTGATGAATGGGGGACATGCTGCATCCAGATTCATTTCCCTGCCGACAAGTGAGTGACGGGGAAGATGTCTGGCATTGGCAGCGCTGGCATGGAGGGCTGTTTTTCAGATGGAGCTTAATGTTGAGACAGGACACATAGACGAGTCCCCTCCCCTTCAGATCCTGATGGAAGACAATGAGTTATTGCAAGGTGATAGAGCGTAGATATTGTATGAAAGACACAAGAAGCCTTTGAAGAGGATCTTGCTTGTAGATCACTGTGTGTTTGTAATTCAATTTCACAGCAAGATGGCATGTGTGTGTGTTTGTTGGCATTATAACAACAGTTTGTGCGACCTTATCCAACAACTTGCTATCTTTCATAAGGGGAATATTGCACCTATTTTTTGGAGGAGGCGACAGTTGTTGTACCAGACAAGATAAGACACTCTTATAAAAAAAGGTTCAATGGGGTACTATATAGAAGACTCTTGTCCAGTGTTGGGTGTAATGCATTAAGTAACATGAGTTATGTAATCGGATTACTTTCCCCAGTAACGAATAAAGTATCACATTACTTTTATGTTTACAACAAAATATCTGAGTTACTTTTTCAAAAACGAAATGCAGGTTACTTTGTTTTCCCTTTTATTGACTGAAACCTCTCCTGTCCCCATGTTACGAGCAATCGGGAGTAAGTGCGGTGTGTAAACATGATGGATATTGTAGTTCTAGATCCAATTCAACCATAATAATCAGCAAACATTACTTTAGATTAACATCAGATTTGTGTTTCATTTTTGTTTTTATTGCTGAAGTAGGAGTCTTGAACTTCTCATGCATCCTATTTATCTGTGATCCTGAATGGCAGCACAGCTGAAAGGTTTGTTTGAGCTGCGCCCTCTACTGTACAGGAGTGAATTTGCATTCCCTTCATCCTGAGGCTTATTCATTTCACTTTTGGTGTGAAAAGGGCCTTTACATTTGCCAAAAATATAACTTTTTTTTTGTTATTAAAAACAAACAAGCAAGCCCAGTCCAGGTAAGAAAAAGTAACGCATCACTTTCCATAAAAAGGTAACTAGGTAACACAATTAGTTACTTTTTTAGGAAGTAATGCAATATTGTAATGCATTACTTTTTAAAGTAACTCAATTTTAAACAACCGTTTATGCCAAAAAGGTTCTATAAAAGGAGAAATATCTTAAATTATTACATTACTTTCATGTTTAACATGCAGGTTATTTAAATTTTTCTAGTGATTAAGTATTTTTACGTGCTGTTTAATTAATACAATTTTATCAAAATTAAAAAAGAATTAAAACCAGATTAATGAATTAAAACTAAATAATCCCATGATGGGAACCCCTAAAAGGTTCTATATGGAGCACCTGACAGAACCCTTTATGGTTTTATATAGAACCTTTTCTTCTAAGAGGGTATGGTAAAAAAAAAAAAAAGGGAAAAAGAGACAGTAGTTTTTCAAATAATTGTTAGACTTGTTATAGTGATAGAGTTTTTACTTTTTACATGCAAGCTTTCAAACTCTGACATAGTATATTTTTATATTATTATTTTGTTTTATTTGATAAAATCGAACATTTAAAAAATATCACAGATATTATATATTTATCCATAATAATGATGGATTTTATTTGTTAGAGCAACTTTGCAACTTTAACAGAAAAAAAGGTAATTCGAGTTTCAAATAATATTATATTTGGAATATAAGTTTTAAAATATTCCGTTTTGGTAAGTTGCATTAAAAATGTATAACGTCAATTCTGAACATCCACTTGCTCCATTAGATGTTAATTTTACAACAACAATCACTTATGTATCTTGATGTGATTTCAGGGCTGTATGGCAATCATCACTTGATCCACTACACAATACATGCATAAGCACAATGAAGGTCAAATGCAAACTAAATAATGTTAAATATGACTTTAATCTGTGTATGAGTTAACATGTGTATGTTGCGAGACAATATGCAGTTGGTATCATAAAAAGTGCTGACAAGCCCTGAAGCAGATGGTGGTGTCCCCTGTGGAGTCATTCCCCTCTCCGTCACCTTTTGCAGCTTCTGTTTGTGGAGAATTCATTCTGCGCATTCAGCATGAACAGATGACCTCCACACACTATGATGAAACCAGAAACACACACACAACAGAATCATCAGCAGTATCAGAAATTAACATTTATATAGGGAAAATGTTTGCTCCCTGGTTGAATTTTTTTTATGATGACTTTTTTTTCTAACCATATAAAAACATAATTTTATGTCTTCAATGTAAATTCATTGACATAAGTTTCGAATCAGATAAATAAGACTGAGAATGTATTACCTATTAACAATTAATTAAATCAGAATCATCTAATATTTTATGCCACAATACATATATAACTCCGCCTGAAATAGAATATATCAAGAAATATATCAAATGTCTAAAAAAAATTATGATACAGGAATTTATTTGGCGAGAAGCACATTGACATTTTTCAGGAACCTTTTCAAAACAGACTTGCAAATCTAGAAAGATGTTGTCTTCATTTATAATATCAAGGTAAAACCCTCACACCTAGCAGACTTAACATAAACTAACTTTGCTGCACTGTAAAATGTGGATAAACAGTTAGGGCGTTCAGTTAGAATATAATCAATTCTAATTTAAAAATGTCATGATTTAAAATATTTAGACATTTCTGTTTTATAGATCCCCGGTAGGCCTCTTGTTGAAAACCCTTGCATTAGATATAAGACATGTTTGCTTCAAACTTGGTGAAGGTGAAGGTCTGTTCGGTTTTTAGTGCTGTCAGGACAGTGGAGCGGGACTGACAGCCATGGCCATTCCTGCTCCTCTTCCCCCTGTGGCAGCTCAAGGTTAACAGTCTGTAGAAGAGGGAAACAGACAATTACAGACTAGTCAATAGCTCTCTCAGACTGGAGCACTATACCGCTGAAGTCAATAGCAGCATCTGAAATGGCTAAAAAGAAATTTACTGTCACAATACTCCTCTCATTTAGGAGACAGCACAAGAGGTCCATCGGGCCTGGGATTGACTATTCCTGAAATGTGCAATCAGTAATTTTTTCCTCATTAAAAAGTGCTAAAGAAATAAATTGACAAATTTGCTAAATTATTTGTTTGACAGTGTAAAATGATGGAAATTCATATGAGATAAATATTCCAGTTATATCAATAATCTAGAAAAAGGCTGCCATGTTGAGATCACACCACCAGCTAAACACTACTATCTTAGTAACCCGTCTAGTTATTAACTTATTAACTTTCAGTTGTAAAACAAATCATTCATTGGTGACAAATATGCCTGTGAATAGAGTATACAACAGCAAATGTACTGTAAAACAATTGCTTTTTTGTGGCGATTTTGTGCTCCACACCACTAGGTGCCAGGCTAACGCATGAGATCACAGTTGTATCCTCAAGTGCGACATAAACAAAAATGTCTGGACCTTTAAATTGTACAAACTTAAAAATGGTGCATTACTGAATAACTTACTGTTTTACCAAATAATATTCAGTATCAACTGCAAGACTATTTAATTTAATGCATTATCCATAGATATACTACAGGGCTGTTGAATGCTTGAATCTGATTGGTTTACAAACATCTAAGGTGTGCAATTATTTTCAGGGAAATGCATGGCTAAAGTAGTTCCAGGCAGGTCTTGACCGCATTACAGTTCCATATTATTGATTTCAATTATTTCAAAGGTCCTACAACAGCAAAAGAACCAAAACTGACAATGACAATGACAATGACAATGACCAAGTAAATAAATATAATATATATATAAAAATTGGATAAAAACACACACATTCTCTCTCTCCTGCTCTCTCTCCCATTCAAACGCGCACACATACAGTACAGACACACTCGCATAGAAATGTATTGTTAGTGCTGCTCTGACGATTTTTATCAGTAAAATAGTTTAGCAACTTAAATGCTACATGACATTTCTCACTAGCGCGGTAAAAACAGTGCTGTTTTTGAAGCAGATAAACTTACAGTTCAGTTTGTTTACTTACAGTAAACAAACTAGCTCTCAGATAAAATTACAGTTTTTCTACATGTTACTGCCAAACACTGTTGAGACACGCACAGACTCGGTTAATTTACACACGCTTAATCAATCTCTCTCTCTCTCTCTCTCTCTCTCTCTCTCTCTCTCTCTCTCTCTCTCTCTCTCTCTCCCTCTCTTTTCTCTCTCTCTTTAATAACTGCATTAATAACAACATTAGTCTGCTATCAATGCTCAAACCTCTGTTTCTAGCTCTAAAATGACGTTGTGGAATTAGCAACGGAGGCTTAAGAAATTAGTCCTAAACACAAGAGCATTTTAAGGACAAAAACCTGACAAATGTCTTGAAATACAACATCTGAACAATGTCTTGAGGTGTGGTAATCGTAGTATAATCTAAGCGAAATAATTGACCCCAGTCCGTTCAATTATTAGAAAATAATGCACACTCGCGTCGTGGCCACATTACCACCTCGGGTGTGCATTATTTTCTAATAATTCATCAGCCCGTCATTAAATATTCCTTACTTTGTGTTCTAGACACCATGCGAGGGAATTTACCCTGAAAACTATTTTTCAGACTGGAAATAACAGCAGTGGAACAGTGCATCTGCCCTATTCCTGGGCCTTGTCTCTGCCCTGAGCCCGTAATTGGACTGGTCTGTCTTCAGCAGGTGAATGGCTCTCTCATTTGAATATCAACCATATCCACATGCTGGCGGCCATGACAGCTTCATTACCGCCATGTGTGAAAGTGACGGGAGGGGTAATGCATAGCCTACACTCATGCCCACTGTACGCTTTGCCTTCACATGCATACACCCACAATCTCTCTCTCTCTCTCTCTCTCTCTCTCTCTCTCTCTCTCTCTCTCTCTCTCACACACACACACATCACAGACAACTCAACAAATCCTGTGTGGTTTAATAAGACAGCTTCAGCAGTGTGTCCTCTCAACCCCAATTTGGAGAGCTCCCTGCTGCCCTCGCTGGTCTATGCTGAGTAGAGGAGGTCCAAAGGTGACTTTACCTGTCAGTCATGCAGCCGGGAGCCCTTTGTTTCCCCGATTATGAATTTATAATGAATATCACCCTCACCTCCGGACGACACAGTAATCTAATTAATGTAGCAAATGTGTCAGACGTGTTCTAGCTAACGGCATATGACATTAGCATAGCATATAGCTTCCTTTTGCAGTCTGTATAAGCAGTCTTTAGTACAGATGGTGAACGAGGCTTAAAGTTTCATAAGAATAACTTCTTCACTTAATGTTTTTGGACACTTAATTGCAGCTTAAGTACAATTCAATGAAAATGTACATCTTTACATACAATTTCATAATTACTTTGTCATTGAAATATGGTTAAAGTGTATTGTCGAGTGTACTGATAAGCATTTATGGTAAGATAAAAGATACTTTAATGTGATTTCTATAGAAAGTTTCATGTCATGTATTTAAATATATTTGTAATTACACATTTGTAATGTTGAAGTTGCAATTTAGTGCATTACAAATATATTAACTTTAAATATAATATCAAATGACACATTACAGTATTTTAGTCAACACATCAAAATAAATGTACTTCTTTAAAGCAAAAAAATATATTTAAAAAATATTATTTATAATGTATTTAAAATAACACTTAATTTGACATAAAAGTGTATTTTTTAAACGTGTGCCAATTAAAGTCCCATTAAGGCAAGTCATTTCACTCTGCGGCCATCTTTGAAACATCTCTCGGGCAGCTATTTCAGTCATGCAAGTGCAGCTCCTATCTCTTTGAATGGGGAAACATCAAATTCTCCAAAGCTGTTCACCAAGTGTACAATTAAATGTCATATTTGAAATCACCAATAAAATCTGACAACATCTGACTCAAATTTTGTTTCTAAATACTTATATTCTAGGCCTGAAACGAGACTTCAAGAGATTTCCACGACGCATGCGCGAGAATTGCGATCTCCTTCAACTACTTCAGTTAAGTTCTCGTGCGTGCGCGTCGTGGAAATCTCTTGAAGTCTCGTTTCAGGCCTACAAGGAAGAAAAGGAATAGTCGAATAAAGTCGTTATTTTTGTTTGTTTTTTCGCACAAAAAGTATTCTCGTCGCTTGATAAACTTATAGTTGAGCCACTGTTGTGACATGGAATATTTAAACATTTTCTTTAATGACTCTCTGGGCCGTCAGGTTTCATTCCCTTAGGGAGCCTATGTAGCAGTCATCCACCTCTCAGATTTAATCATAAATATCTTCATTTGTGTTCCGAAGACGAACGAAGGTCTTACGGGGTTGGTACAGCATGGGGGTGAGTAATTAATGACTTAATTTTCATTTTTGGGTGAACTAACCCTTTAACCCTCCAGAGCCGTGTGGAGCACTTTTATCATGGATGGATGCGCTTTGATGGACTTCCAAAAAAATATACCCATTCACTCTCATTATAAAGCTTGGAAGAGCCAGGACATTTTTTTATATAACTCCGATTGTATTTGTCTGAAAGAAAAATGTCATATACAACTAGGATGGCTTCAGGTTTTTTGGATGAACTATCCCTTTAAGTTCCTTTTTTTGCATTCTTAATTTGTCCGGGATTGTTTGTGTTTCACACGCTGTCTCGCATGTTGGCTGTCCAGTTTAGAGTAAAAAAAAAAATAAACTTGTGTTATATTCACTTCATCTTCATCTCCCTTGGATTTAGCGTTACAGAATACTGGACCAGAAATGAATTACGCCCCAAAATTCACTGCTGTAGCTCAAAAGAGCAACTACTTTTTTCTCGCAGTCAACTCCCCTTATGACGACGAGACCCTGAAATCACTGTTCTAGATCGGGGCAAATTAACATTTCTTCGACCTGTTTGGACCAGAATCCGTTAGTTTGTTCTGAAACACTAATGTTTAAGGACTGTGATCTATTAGTTTCATTGACCTGCATGGACTGTGTCATACTTACCATCATTCTCTCAAGATTCTTTTTGCCACCATCACCGCGAAGCTAGGCCAGTCTTCCATTCCTGCGCTGCCGGATGTTTTACAGCCCTGTGCCGTCTCTGGGGATGCCCTGCAGTGACGTCGATCCGCAGTGTCATGCAACCACCAGCAGCCTGCGGCACCGCCTCCGGCCTCTTTTCCCTTCGTTCCATCTCGACCCGTCAACCTGTCGGCTCTGTCTTGGCTCCTCCCACCTTCGGCTTCACCGGAGACCCTCGACCTTGCGGCTACACCGGGTCCCCTTGTACCACCGGCTTCCCCTTGGTCAGTTATCACTCTACTTCCGCCACGGATATATGGGTCGTCTGCTGCGCTCCATCCCTCCACCCCTCCACCCCTGCGGCTACAGCGGTTTCCTCCTTCCCTTCGGCTTCACCTCTGTCCTCGGTCACACCGGCATCGCCCCAGTCCTCGGGTACTCTGGCTCCGCCTCCGACGCCTGTCGCAGCAGCTGCGCCAAGGTCTCCTGAACCTGCGCCATCGCTCGGCTCCATCAACCCCCCATCTGCGCATTCAGATTCTACACCTTAGTCTCCGTCGGTCGTCCCCTAGATGACATCAACCACCACAACACCATCTTGGCTCCTCCCTCCCTCGACATTGCCGTGGGCTGTCGGCACTGGAAAGCTCTTGGCCTGTGCCATCGGGCCGTTGCCATCTTCGCTGCTGGGACCTCGTCATCGTTCGGAGGTTGCCACTCCTCTGTCGCCGCCAACCCTCAGCAGCCTTTTGCCTCCTCATGTTTTCATCCCTTTGCCAACTCTTCTTCCCCCTCCAAAGTTGCTTCCTCGGAGGGGGGCGTTCTGTCACCATTATGTTCAGTCCATGGACTTTTAGTTTTTTTTTTTTTATTAGTCACTTTTGTTTCTTTGTCTTTGTTTCCCACCACACATTAGTTTCAATGGACACTGATTATCATCACAGCTGTTTGTTATTTTTTCATCATCACTGTGTATTTAAGTTCCTCCTCATGCATTCTTCATTTGTCCGGTTTTGTTCCTTTTTCAAAAGCTGTCTTACATATTGGCTGTTTAGTTTTGAGTTGTTTAAATAAACCTTGTGTTATATTCACTTCATCTTCGCCTTCCTTGGATTTACCGTTACAGCATGTGCTGTCAGAACACTGATTGTTTCTAAATCATCTGGACAGAGATGGTCTTATTATTGGGAGTTACGAGGGTCTGTGGCTCTACCGTTGGAGAAAGCGTAATGGCCAACATGGATCACGTGTGCCTTGATAACCAATCACATTACACATCCAACCTTGCAAGCTTGCCTTCAAGTTGCTTTGATCTGGAGCTTCTAATGGTAGCTGCAGTGACTCATAGACTTTACCAATTGGTGATTTGCTCTTTTATTTAGAAGGCGGGACTTATTCCACCATATTGCACATTGCACTTTCTCCCATTCATATGATTGCACCATCTTCTATATCTAAATTCTTTGAGTGTACTTAATTGTGTTAAGAAAGTAGCCTATTCTCTTTAAGTATACTTAAGTGGACTTTTATTTAGCTGAAATTATATTATCTGCAAGCAGTTTTTAAAAAATATACTCTTAAGTTTATTTTAGTACACTACAAGTGCACATTAAAAGCAATTAAGCATCTTTACAGGGGAAAAGGCAAATCAGTACACATGGCAACCAATCATGAAAATGCAATCAGATATTTTCATTCATGCAAGTACAGCCCATGTATAATTAAATTAGGAAAAATCCAAATCTCAAAAAGCTGCTTGCCAAAATTACATTTTAATAACATATTTCAAATCAGCAATAAATTATGAGATGAATGAAATCATAAAGTTTGTTTCTTAAAATACTTATACAAATAAAATATTTTTTAGCTGACTCATATGCATTTTTTGGTTATTATCTTGTGTCCTTATTTGGTGTAGAAGTATGATTCACAACTGGATTAAACAGCTGAAGGAGCTCACAGAAAAACAGATGCTTTAGATGGTACAGTATAATACAAATGTCACCTTTCAGTTGTTCTGACTGGCCTGCTGAATAAATAATACGCCTAATGAAGATGTCACAGCAAGGGCCAAGCACGTCATCTTGGAAGGTGGACAGGATGACAGGCCGCTGACATTAACCAACACAGCAGCCTGCACTGGGACTCTGCCTGTCAACGTGGTATTGCCCTCATGCAACCGTAGAAGCAGCTTGTCTGTTTGACGCATACACACCTCCGGTTTCTTTTACTGGTATTTGTGCGTCCAGTGGGAGTCTCAGGCCCGGTGCTGCCAGCACTGCTATCAGGCAGCTGAGTGTGTGCAGAGTCTATTAAGACGGTCTCCATCGTTAGAGAGACAGCAGCAGCTGGCAGTCAGAGTTCTTTAGGGAGCCGTGGCGAGTGATGTTCAGGGGGCAGGCGATTAGAGAAACATTTCAACCTGTTGGGCAAGTCTTCACATATGAACCTTTGCCTGTTTGAAAGGTACAAGTAAGGCAGGAAGAGATGGGGCAATGGAATCTCCTTTTAGTGAAAATTTCTTAAAGTCTCTTAAAGCTGAAGTGTGTGATTTCTGTGCCTCTAGCATCACCAACGAAATTGCAAAAATTTTGGTTTCCAAACAGGTTTTCCACCTCAAACTCCCTCCATTAGTTTTTCCAGATCTTCCTAGAAAATAAGACCAAAATAATAAATAATAATTTGATAATAAATTATTTTAAAAGTCCTACAAAATTGGTAAAACATCTGAAAAAACACTCAACAGCCAACGTAATGCCCTTTTTCAGCTATTTTCAGTACGTCCTATGTATACTTGAATGGGTAAAGGTGCAGTCTCTGAAAGTGTTTGTCAATGTCACATTTAAATAACATCTTTCAAATAAATATATTTAAAATAAAATAGTAAAATAATAACAAATATAGCTGCGAGCAGCGATGACGGGGCCAAGCCGGTGGCACCGCAACCCCGGTGCCTTTAGTTACCTACTAAACTAGGCCGGTGCCGCCGGCTTTGGCCCTTTCATCGCTGCTCGCAGCTATATTACATATATATATATATATATATATATATATATATACACACACACACACACATATATATATATATATATATATATATATATATATATATATATACACACATATATATATATATATACACACACACACACACACATATATATATACACACACACACACATATATATATATACACACACACACACACACACATATATATATATATATATATATACACATAAATATGTACAGAAATATATATATATTGTTTTTTTTAAGGGACAAGACAGAATATTACTTGCCTGATCTGATTAGAAAAATAGTTTGTGCGTGTGTGTTTGTGTGTATATATATATATATATATATATATATATATATATGTGTGTGTGTGTGTGTGTGTGTGTGTGTGTGTGTGTGAAAAATAGTTTGTGTGTGTGTGTGTGTGTGTGAGGCGTGATTGAACAATGTAGACATAAAAACATACTCCGTCCTTTTGTTCATACAGGACATTATTCAAGCTTTAATGTGTTTACTTATATTTGTGTACACTCGCAATAAAACACAACATTGTGCTTTTGTTAAACTATAAACTCTTGTCAAACTGTAAACTACAACTGTCACCCAACCAAAATCTCTTCCACACACATACCCATAGTTTAAAAGCAAAAAAATATCAAACAATCCTATTTAAAAACAGTCTGTGGGAGCCATCTTTTGGACATTCATCATATTGCATTGGTTTTCATTTCTTGTCCTCGAACAGAGCCCTAATCTGTTTATTTTTTCAGTTACACATTCTACATTGATTAAAAAAGAAAAATCAAATGTGGTTTTATTTTATACAGAAATAAATCTGTAATTCAGATGAGAATAAAGTTAGTGTTAGTTCAAATTTTAAGGAAAACAAATATATGATCTGAAATATAACACATTCATTTTAAATTCATTCAGGTTCAATTACCAAACATAAAATCTTAATGTAATTTAAAGCAAACAATACATTTAAAATATATGGGTTGTATGCCTATTTTTTTATATAAAAAGATATATATCCAAAAAGACAAGGCCTAAACTTTAACAAGGGTTAAACTCTTATCACTGTAACAGACACAATCACACACACACCCACACACACACACACACACACACACACACACACACACACAGACAAAAGTCAAATCACTTACATTTTAGATGCAATATTGACTTTTTTTCTGTTTCAGCAGCGAAAATAGTTAAACAAAGATCACAGCAGAACCATCGCGCATCTCACAGCAAGGCGTTCCCTTTCGTTGTCACTCTGAGTTCCGTCGGAGGACGACGAATGGGGTTTCGCTTAGAAAGCCTATTGACTTCGAGTATACAAAAACGAGCCAATGGCAAAGAAATGCCATGGGTCTGCGGAATATGCATAGCGTATCTCCGCGCCCACCTCGTGGGTATAAAGCGGAAGACGCTGCAACATGCAGATATGTTTTCGCTTCGGAGCCAAGAGTTTCTCTTCACTCCATAGCCATTTCTGACTTCACTCTACGAGACGAGCCACTCTCTCCGGTGTTGGTGTGACGGCGATCTGCAGCGAGTTCAGATTGCCTGCTGATCTGTGCAGTGATCTGCCAATGAGTGTGTTTCTCCCTGCTCGCTTCAACATCGAGTTTTTTCCTCCTCTCATAAAAGAGCTCGCACACGCCACGTCTTTTTAAATACGGCTGGCCCGTGCATTTTTGGTTGCTGTCAACTCATTTCCGATTTTGATGGGCACATTCTCTGCTCTGCGTGCTTGGGCTTGATCACGCTAGAGCAGCGTTTGTGGATGACTCACGTTCTCCCCGCGGGAACGTGACCATCGCGTCCTTACGGTCGAGACTCAATGATCTCGTTAGAGAGAGAGTCCCCTCATCCACACCCCGATCTAACACTCTCCACGTGAGGTGCTACTTCGGCTGGTGGCCAGGGTGACCTGAGGGTGTGAGTGTGGAACAAATCCCCCGGCTGTTTGTCCGTGGACCACACCCCCCTCTTCAGTGACGCAACCCGCGAGTGTTCAGGGGATTCCCCGGGTCTATTTTCGGATGCCCTGCGGGTTTCCCTTGACGCCCCAGAATCGGATCTGTTGTCCATCGCAGCATCACAGGGCGGGCTAGAATCTTCAGGAAGTGAAGATTTGACAGTGCTGCCACTTTCGGGTGTGCGTATGGCATTTGTCGAGTCAGATCCTGAGATGACGGCCATGCTTTCCCGGGCCGCTGCGAGTGGAACCTTTCACCCTGTCCTGAGCGCTCACTGCTGGGCGATTGGTTTTTGGGTGTGGCCGCTGACTCCTGTCAGCATCCACTCCAATACCTTTCTTCCCGGATGTGCATCAGGAGATCTCGAAATCCTCGAAGACCCCCATGTCTTCCAGCGATCCCTCGTTGATCTCCACCGCCCCTCCTTCCCTCGACGGGGCTGCTGCCCATGGGTACACTGGGGTCCCCCCGGTTGAACGCTCTGTTGCGATACTACTGTGTCCTCAGAGTGCTTCCTCTCGGTGCGATCCTAAGCACCCGTCCGAAGCCTGTAGTTTTTCGTCTACACTTGTGGCGAATTCCTATAGCGCTACAGGACAGGCAGCCGCCATGGCCATTCTGCTGGTCTACCAGACCCAGATGCTCAGGGACATACATGAGGGCGGGACTGACCCAGGGCTCTTCAATGAGCTGCGCGCCGCCACTGACCTTGCTCTCTGAGCGACGAAAGTCGCCGCACGCACCCTGGGTCAGGTGATGTTCAACATTCTGTGGCTGAACCTGTCCGATGTCCAGGATGTCGGGCGGACCCATCTGCTTGACACACCCCCATATCCCAGGTCGGCCTCTTCGGCGGTGCGGTTGAGGGCTTTGCCCAACAGTTCTCAACCGCCCACGAGCAGACTGAGGCTTATTCTGCCCCGACGGCCCCGCCGTCCGAGCTGATCCCTCAGTCTGCCCACCGCCGAAGGCGCCCTCCTGCGGCTCCCACCCCGCCTGTTCACCCGGGCTGGCTCTGGAGGCCACAGGGGGACGCCACAGCCCTCTCCAGCCCCGCCCTCCACTATACGCCGGGTTAAGCGGCACCCTTGAGATGGGCTCCTCAGAGATGGGACTCAATTCTTTCCAGGAGCTGGTAGCAGGGCCACTCCTTTCCCTGGTGGAGGGCCGGGGAAGAATCCTTATTCAGAAAGAACTGACTCTCCCGTCTCTGAGCACACAGAGTTCTCGGACGACACGGTGCGCCGCCCCAGGGCCATGCACCCCTCGTCGTCCTCTGTCCCAGAGCCGGATGACAGTGCGCGCCGTCCCCGGACCGTGCCGCTCTTATCCTCCTCTGTCGCCAGACCCCTGGCAGAGCAGACCCCCGTGGAACGTTCGTCCTTCCCTGGTCTCCTCTGTCAGGACGCGGTCTATGACTGTGCCCCCACACCGGGCCGCTATGCCGTCCACGTCCGGGCCAGTCATACCGCCTCGCTGCCCCACCGACGGGAAGTCTGTGGTTCGCGTGACCCCGCTGGTACAGTTCTTGGGAGACTGGCTAGAGCTTTCCAACCTGTCCCGCTGGGTCGCACGAACGATCAGGCTCGGCTACGCGATTCAGTTCGTGCGGTCTCCTCCCCGCATCAGGGGAGTCCGCTCCACTATGGTCGGTGGCAATGCCCCTATCATGAGAGCGGAGGTTGCTACCCTTCTGGCGAAGGGTGTGATCGAGGCTGTCCCTCCAGCCGAAATGAGGTCTGGCTTCTACAGCCCGTACTTCATTGTCCCGAAGAAAACCGGTGGGTTACGGCCAATCCTAGACCTGCGCATGCTGAACCGCTCCCTTCGACTTGGTCGCCATGTCCGCGCAGCTTACGAGCGGGCGCGCGCAGTCACTGCTGACTTGCCTGAGACAGTTCGAGGGCAAGAGTGCGGTTCCACTGAAACTTTTTCAGAGGCTCCTGGGGCATATGGCATCTGCAGCCGCGGCAACGCCGCTCGGATTGCTTCATATGAGACAGCTTCAGCTTTGGCTTCGCGAGCGAGCGAGTCCCGAGGTTGGCATTGCAGCACGGCACTCTTCGAGTACCAGTTACTCCGACTTGCCGTCAAACCTTCACCCCGTGGTCGAACCTCAGTTTTCTACGGGCCGGAGTGCCTCTGGAACGAGCTTCGCGGCATGTTGTTGTAACGACAGATGCCTCCAACACAGGCTGGGGAGCCATGTGCAATGGACGTGCTGCCGCAGGCTCCTGGATAGGACCCCAGCGCCTATGGCACGTCAATTGCCTCGAGTTGCTGGCTGTACAGCTCGCCCTGCGCCGCTTCCGAGCCGTACTCAGGGGCCAGCATGTACTAGTCCGATCAGACAATACCGCGGCTGTAGCGTACATCAACCTTCAAGATGGTGCTTATGGAGTCAGAAGCATCTGAGGTCGCTTCGTGCCATTTATATTCCTGGAGTCCTGAACTGTGCAGACGAGCTCTCACGGTTTCAGCCCCTCCCTGGAGAATGGCGACTCCATCCCCAGGTGGTTCAGCTGATTTGGGACCAGTTCGGGGATGCACAGATAGATCTGTTTGCCTCTCACGACTCGACCCATTGCGCCCGGTATTATTCCCTGACCGAGGGCACGCTCGGCACGGATGCACTGGCGCACAGCTGGCCGCGGGGCCGCAAATATGCGTTTCCCCCAGTGAGCCTTATTGCGCAGACCCTGCGCAAGGTCAGGGAGGACGAGGAGCAGGTCTTGCTGGTCGCGCCGTATTGGCCCACCCGAACCTGGTTCTCCGAACTTATTCTCCTCGCGACAGCACCTCCTTGGCCCATACCTCTGAGGAAGGACCTACTTTCTCAGGGACGGGGCACCCTGTGGCACCCTCGTCCCGATCTCTGGAGCCTCCACGTGTGGCTCCTGGACGGGACGAGGCAGGTTTGAGTACCCTACCACCAGCGGTGGTGGCTACCATCACTTCCGCTAGAGCGTCGTCCACGAGACACGTCTACGTGTTGAAGTGGAACCTCTTCGTCAACTGGTGCTCTTCTCACCGAGTAGACCCCCGGAGATGTTCGATCAGCGTCGTGCTTTCCATCCTTCAAGATGGGTTGGAGCGAAGGCTGTCTCCCTCCACCCTCAAGGTCTATGTCGCCGCTATTGCCGCACAGCATGATCTTATAGAAGGTAAGTCGGTGGGGAAGCACGACCTGATCGTCAGGTTTCTGAGAGGAGCGAGGAGACTGAATCCTCCTCGCCCTCCTCTCGTACCCTCTTGGGACCTCGCAGTGGTTCTTTCGGCCCTGCGGAGTGCTCCCTTTGAGCCTTTGCAGTCAGTCGAGCTTATCTTCCTGTCAGCGCTTCTGACTGCATCGGCCTCCATCAAGAGGGTAGGGGACCTGCACGCATTCTCCGTTGACGAAGCGTGCCTGGAATTCGGGCCGGCTTACTCTCACGTGATCCTGAGACCCTGATATGTGCCCAAGGTTCCTACCACTCCCTTCTGGGACCAGGTGGTGAACCTGCAAGCGCTGCCCCCGGAGGAGGCAGACCCAGCCTTGGCACTGCTCTGTATAGTACGTGCTCTCCGCATCTATGTAGACAGAACGCAGTGTTTCAGGACCTCAGACCAGCTCTTTGTCTGTTATGGTGGGAAGCTGAAGGGAAAGGCTCTCTCCAAGCAAAGGTTGTCTCACTGGATAGTGGACGCCACTGCTTTGGCATACCAGCAGCAAGGTCGACCGTGCCCCCTTGGTGTGACTGCCCACTCCACCCGGAGTGAGGCATCCTCTTGGGCTCTAGCGCATGGCGCCTCGCTAACAGACATCTGCAGAGCTGTTCGCCAGATTCTACAATCTCCGAGTGGAGCCAGTGTCCTCTCATGTACTTGCTTCAACCAGCTAGTACCGGACCCGCTCAGGTGTCTTCGCTTGCTCGCCATTCCACTCCACGGACTGGATACGTGCGATATTTCCTCAGGTGAGCTTCCCGAAGCCCTGAGTTCCTCCAGCACTCCTGACGCTGGCGCCAGTGTCTTTTGCCTGCGCGTCGGCTAGGTGCCTCCCGTGTGCACGGTCCCTCCTCTGAGCGACCCCCACATGTGTATTTGAAGAGGTCTTTTCCAAAACGCGATAAACGCCATTTTAAAAAAAAATTAGTTTGTCATCTCATGTTGCTGTGCACTGAACCTATTCACTGCTCCATCAACATTTCATGCCAAATCGCTACATTTCCTTGTTTAAAATGTACTACAAGATGCAGTTTCTTTCCAAAACGCGATAAGCGCCAAACCTATTTTTAGCCTAAACGCGATAAATCCTCTCGACTAATCAGAATTCGGTGAACGTTCTACGCAATCCAACAGGGTGGCGCTCTGAACAGAGGTTTGTTTATGTTCATTTATTCCTCAAAATGAGTGAGTTTTCTAATCGACTAGTAGTAGTTCATTTAAGTTTAATCACATATTTCTATTGATTTAATTATTTAAATATGGGAGAGAAACCATAATGACCATTTTTTTAATTGCCTATTCCGCATCTCACGCATAAAGCTTGCCACAAAGAACCGACAAAAGTAATGATTAGGCCTATGCATGAAACTTTTGAATTGTTTATTTTTTAATTAGTGTTTTCTGTCAGATATAGCTGAAAAGATAAAGTTGATATGCTGACTCGCCATCTTCGCAGTAGTGAACGCGCCTATAGAGAGAAATGCACACTTTGAATTAGCCTACATACGCAGAGAGTAGCCAATTTCTTTTCGTTTTGTTTAAATGTAGACATTTCAAGCTTTTTATAGATATACTTCTCAGGATTGTGAGGCAAGTATCGCTGTGTTTCGGTTCATTTATGTGATGCTCTCCAGATCACGCGCGGGCGCTTCCGTGTCCTGATTATATGTCTGCTATATATTTGCTTATTTATTTATTATTAATCCAGTCAATTTGTTGATGAAACATTGATTAAAATGAAGATACAATTTATACAAAACGAAATTCACTTTAAAGCAAGGCTTTCTACTAAACAAAACTTAATAAGTGGTCAAAATCATGTCTGACCCATTCCAAATGTTTTCCGATATATTGGTCATCTTATGATCCTATCATACTCATCTCATGCGGTTCCCTTTTCATATAATCAACATAGATTAAATAAAAAAAATAACATTAGCCTATATTATTAAACATAAATATGAAACGTATGTTTAAGTTTTTTTTTAAACTTAGCCTATATGTAAGCGTCACGCCGCTCCGCTTTGTTCACATGCTGTAGCCTATACACGCGTGTGTGTGTGTGTGTGTGTGTGTGGTGGAGGGGTGCCCATCACTACTTTTGAATATCGTTATCATTATTAAATATTTTTAATAATTTGTTTTTTTTACGCATATGTAGTGGACAAATTGGTCCTACTTGTTACAGGTTTGACACTTTACTAAAAATGACTCTGAATGTATTACTAAATAACTTATTGAATAGCTATTGATATCATTACTATTTTCAGGTTCTGCACCAAATGACTTTTAGCCTAAATGTGTTACTAAATTTAATTTATAGTATGAGCCCCTGATTATATGTTACATGCTCTCGTTTTTTTTTTTTTAAAGACAAACCATACAGTTTTGGAAAAAATTGATGGATTTATAGCGTTTTGGAAAAAAAAAAAATTAACTTTTAATTTATCATAAACAATATTGTTGTTTGATTTAATAATCATTGTTCAACATGTTCAGACTGAGCCAATAAAACATTTTAACAGGATAAATTGAATATTCACAAAATGTGTGGGTCTAGGTAAAAAATGTAATTTTCCTGAAAACTATTGAAATGGATTTATAGCGTTTTGGAAAAGACCTCTTCATTTCCACTGTAAGCCTCTCTGAGCATGTGTCTTTCCCTTGGCAAGCCACCTTGCCACCCCTGGGGTTGAAATATTCCACCTGCGGCTGGACACCCCAGTGATTCCCCGTATACATCCCTTGGGTCATATGTGTATTCTCTAAGTCTGTGGGTTGGCAGTAATTGCATATTCCCCTAAAATCTTGGGATATGCTCCCCAGTGTACCTTGGTATTCCTGTGCTAAATTGGAGTCCTTCGTCCGTGCCAGCTTCACGACAGGGATCTCAGATTAATGCAGGGCACTGGAAGACAGCTGAGAAGGTGGCGTGATGAGACTGGTATCCCCATTCATCATCCTCCGATGGAATTCGGAGTGACAACGAAAGGGAATGTCTCGGTTACGGATGTAACCCTCGTTCCCTGAGTAGGGAACGGAGACGTTCCGTCTTCTTGCCACTTCCGCTGTACCGCGGGGATCGCCTGAGCTCAGTCTTGGCTCCTCAGTGATTAAACATATCTGCATGTTGCGGCGTCTTCCGCTTTATACCCACGAGGTGAGGCGGAGATGCGCTATGCAAATTCCGCAGACCCATGGCATTTCTTTGCCATTGGCTCGTTTTTGTATACTCGAAGTCGATAGGCTTTCTAAGCAAAACCCGTCGTCGTCCTCCGGGGACTCAGGGAACGAGGGTTACATCCGTAACCGAGACGTTTTCTCATTACTGAATGATTCAGCGTTTTGAACGAATCGGTTGACTCAAAGATTCAATGACCAATCCATAAACATCTGTCTCATTCATGAATGACTCAGTCGTTCGAACGAATCGTTTGAACGAATGAATCAATGACTCGCTCATTAAGACGGTAGCCTGGCGACACCTAATGACGGTTTAGAGTTATGTTTAAAAGTATCATTCTTTCCAACGATTGTTAATTAACTCATATTTGAAACATAAGCTATATATATGTATATATTTATATACATACATACACAAAAATAAAATAAAAACACATTTGAAACGTGTTTGCATACTAAATTGTGAGCTGAACGAAAGTTGCAGCAAAGATAAGCAACAGGAGTCAAATTTCATTAATCACGAGAGTGAAGAGCTGACTGAAAAGATGATGACGGAATAGGCTATTGTATGTAAAAGCGCCTATTTAAGCGAATCTGTCATTGTACTCTTTTGTTGTTGTGTTTTCCGTGAAAAATAATAGACTATTGAACTCACAATTAAAGCAATCGACCCCCGATATTGCACTAATTTTAAAGTGACACTAAAAAGTATGCGGCTGCACTGGCATTCATAACGGTGCGCGTCCATGGCGAGGAGCGAGCAGAGGTGAGCGAACGTTTAGTTAATTTCTACTTCCATAGGAATTCATTCGAGCGCTCTGCGAGCGCCACCATTATCAATGTCCGTGCGGACGTCCGTACTTCACTTTCACTTTTATGTTAGCGATTTAAAAGCCCTCGCTAGTGTCACACATCGATTAACCGGTGGGAAAATATCCTCACAGCCACATACCTAATATATATATATATATATATATATATATATATATATATATATATATAAATACAATAGCCATACCTGATAAAAAAGTTATGTACTACGTTGATATCATTTTGGACACAAGAGGGCAGTATAGCCCTAAGTATGATTTTTTGTTTTAATGCAGGCCAAACCACACAGCAGTGAAATGGTTAATCTAGCCCCCCTCCCCCTACACACACACACACACACACAGACAGGCAGACACACAGACACAGAGAGAGAGAGAGAGAGAGAGAGAGAGAGAGAGAAAATGACCATATTCAAACCAAAATATCTGACTTCCTGTTGGTCGGAGCTAATGACTGTAATTTAGAAAGTTGTCCGGCTCGAGGAGAACAAAATGCATACCGAGTTTTGTTACTGTAGATACAATTAATCCCCCCACTTTTGACAAAAGGTGGCGCTACTGAGCCCCCACCACGCCCATTTCTGAAACTTTGCACGTCTATTGGCTAATAAATTAGATGTGTCTGTCGAGTTTCATGCAATTTCAAGTATGCTAAGAGTCTCAAAAGCATAAAAAAAGAATATTAAAGTTTGATGCGTTGCCATGGCAACACAGGTCTACATCTGCCTTGTGTTTACATTATACACATAAAGTTTGAAGCAAATCGGGTACAAATAAGAGGGTGATTTCGAAGCATTTTGAAAGTGACACACTTCCTGCTGCCAGTTGGTGGCACTATAACTTTGACTCACAATAGACACATCCATGTGATCGGCCTCTTACAGCGAACACACTGCTGAAGTTTCATCAAGATCAGTTAATGTATGCTGAAGTTATAACACACTTCCTGTTTCCATTATTCGCCATAAATTCGTTTCCTCACCACGGCCACACCGTTCGAGATTTCAAAAATTCGTTCACAATTTGGGATCCTCAATGTCTTGAGTTCATGCACACCGAGTTTGGCGATGATCGAATGAATTCCCAAGAAGTGTTTCAAATGCCAGAGCATGCGTTTCCAAACAACCCTAAATAGCCGACTTCCTGTTGGGCTGGAAAAATCTATATGTGTACCTATATGTGTACCAAGTGTCATATTATTACATGCAAGCGTGTTTGATTTATAGACCCAGTTTTCGGACCCCGTTCAAGGGCGCTGTTCAGCCCCCCTGCCACGCCCAGGTACCAGCTTCAGCCCGGCCCTGATGGCCGTGGGTTCTGACCCGTGTACAAAGTTTCAAGAGTTGTCGAGCACGTTAAGAACCCCAAAAGTGCCCGAAAGGTTGACAGAAAAAGAATAATAATAATAAATAATCCTTAGGAAAACAATAGGGCCTTCGCCTTGTCAAAGCTTGGCCCCTAATAAATAAATATACACAACAACAATAAATGATAAACTCTTACAACAATGGTATCATCAATTGACAATTCATGCAGAGAAGCGTTTCTATCAGGCTAGTCCTGCGAATGCGCATGCGCGTTCAGGAGTAACAACAGGACTGCCAACTCTCACGCCACACATCCATTTTCTCAAGCAGTTAAAAAATATCGCGGAGCAAAGATGACACTGACAACGCGCCGACAGACACAGAGCTGGTTACTTTTGTAATGAAACACTTTGTCAATTGTATTACAAAATTCAAAACAATAAAAATAAAACCTTTTTGGCACTCTTTAAAGGGTTCACCCAAAAATGAAAATTCTGTCATACATGGATTTCTCGGCAACATCATCACTGCTTGCGCACGCAACCGGTAGGCAGAAAAAATACGTGTTTCGTGGTTTCGTGTAGTAGCATGTGGTGGTGTCTGTAACGTAAACAAGCGTAAAGTAACTTTTAAAAGCACATTCGGGCTGTCCAGTAGCCTAGAAGCTGCACTGCTAACATTGACTATTACATTTCTAGCCTAACATGATAATTCATACAGTATCACTGCAACATTAAAGACAGACAAACAGATCCAACGAAAATCACGTTTTATTGAGTCAGCAGTTATACAAACATTAGTTTTATGATCTCTTTATGGACTTTTTTAAGGATCAAAGTGGTTACGTGGACTGTCAATGAAGAACACAGAAATTGCTCAGATTTGAGTAAAAAAATCTTAATTTGTGTTCTGAAGATGAAAGGAACTACATTTTTGGAACAATATGAGGGTAACTTAAGTAAATGATGACAGGATTTTCATTTTTGGGTGAACTAACTCTATGTGGCATGACAGAACGCTATAGCCTACCGCCTCAGTTAAGGTGCATGTGAACCGATCTGTTCTCTTTATTGCTAGTTATAACACCAAATAAACATGAATCAACATCAGAAGGTATGTTGAAATATACAGTAGGCTAGCCTTAGCCTTACAGCTTACTGAAAAGTTTCATGTCTTGTAATCTTTCCATGGGCGTAGGTTTGGTCTCAGCTTCTATTGTTGTTATGGAGACTTTCTTACTACTGTGGTTCAATAGTGGTGTGATCGCGGAGTGTGCATCGGTTAGAATGCAATGGAATAGGATGGATGGATCTTTATGGTTTTTTATTTTCAGATGGGAGAGTATAGAATGACTAGTTACATATACATGTGTGGTTCTGCAACAAACAGACAGTAAAAGGAATATTAATTACCATTTACATACAAATAACAAAGAATAGTAGTGTAAATATAACCTGGGGAAATGAGAATTTAACCAAAATAAGATAATAGGTAGAATTCACCATATATTCACTGTAATAATGCAGTCACATGCTATCACGCAGGCCCGAAAGCCTTCACCACTACACATGACTACTGCTATTACACATAAATAGACACTACTACACTACTAATCAACAGAACCGACATACAGGTGACTGCACTAGCATAATAGGATGCTATCAACCAACTGAACATAAATAGAATGAGCATTAAGTGCGCAGAAAAAACATGATTTGTCTTAACATCTTAGCTCAAGTGCTAACAACAATGAACGAGAAAAAATTATGTCCAACATACTCTAGTAACACCCTTATACACTTTAACATTACAGACATTGCACAGCTAAACACCCACCTGTCTCAAGGACGCACACAGTGAAGAAAGGAAAAGAAAAACGAGGGAACATGCAACTATCACCGATGCTCTGGGCCGACTAAATAAACACAGAAGCTTTCCTTATTCGCAAATGGCTGCGCCCCCTAATGGTCGGCCTGGGAACTGCATGCAAACTAAATATACTGTATATAAGCAGTCTTGTCTTTTCAACACAGCCGCCCCCAAACTTGCTCCAGCAAGTTTGAAGACTGGATTTACTGTCCATCTTTGTCCGGCACAGCGGGGAGCCGAATGAGGCGACTCACAGGTCTCACATAGGTGCGGTCCTTCACCTTCACTTCCGCTGAGCGGATTAGGCCATCAGCTCCTGGAAAGGCTTTACTGATCTCTCCAACTGGCCACGACGCTCTTGGTAGTTGGGGGTCTACTATTAGCACAACGGTGCCAACTTGAATGGGGGATGTGTCCTTCTGCCACTTGTACCTGGTCTGCAGGGTTGGCAGGTAATGGCGCAAAAACTGTGTCCAGAAGCGGTCACTTAGTACTTGACAGGTCCTCCAGTGTCGGCGTCCAATCAGCTCAGAGTCGTGGTACATCACCTGGGGAAGTGAAGGATCTAGCCGCCCCATCAGCAGAATGTTGGGGGTGACGGGGTCTGGGTCGGCCAGGTCTGATGAGACGTATCCCAAAGGCTTCGAGTTGAGGATTCCTTCTATCTCGATCAGCACTGTCTGGAGTACTTCAGCGCTTACAACCTGAGAGCCCAGAGTGGATGTTAAAGCGGATTTGATGGATCTTATCTCCCGCTCCCAAGACCCTCCGAAGTGTGGAGCGCTGGGAGGATTGTAGCGGAATTTTAGCTGGTATTCCGCGAGCTGGGCCTGCAGGGATGGATGTAAGGCGTTGAATGCTTCCTGTAACTCACGGTCCCCACCTCGGAAATTAGTGCCTTGGTCACAAAGTATCTCAGCTGGTTTCCCACGACGAGCGATAAACCTTCTTAGTGCCATAAGGAAGGAGTCGGTATTGATGCTGGACAACACTTCAATATGGACAGCTCGAGTTGTCAAACATTTGAAGAGCAGGCCCCAGCGCTTTTCATTACGGCGACCAACTTTCACCAGCATGGGCCCAAAGCAGTCTATACCAGTGGAGAAAAAAGCTGGTTGCTGTAACCGGAGGCGGGACACAGGAAGGTCAGACATCTTTGGATTTATTGGTTGGGCTCTCCACCTTTGGCATTCTGTACAGGAACGCTGCTCCCTTTTTATGGCTTCACGGCCTCGTAGAATCCAGAATTTTCTCCTCAGCTCTGCAAACAATCTCTCGGCCCCCGGATGTTTCATCTCACTGTCAGTCTGCCTGATGAGTAATCTGGTCACAGGATGCTTAGGTTCCAAGACAACAGGATGTTTAACATCAGTTTCCAGGTCATGGCAACGTCTGAGCCTCCCGCCTACTCTAATGAGCTGGAGTGTGTGGTCAAGTTCTGGAGCCAATGTGTACAGGCGACTTGAGGTGGATATGGGTTTCTCAGATGAAAGGTGCAGGAATTCATCATGGAAGCTGTCTCTTTGGGCAGATCTTAGGATACAGAGCTCGGCCTCCTTGAAGTCATCTGCTGAAGGGGTTCCTTCAGGATCACTGGCCGCTCCATGTAGGCGCTTGGCAGTTGCCTTAATCAGGTCACTGAAGTTGTCGAATTTCTCTGCATCAGGCACAAGGTCAATGCTCACAGATGTAGCCAAACATATTATAGGTCTGCGCTGTTCATTGGTGAAGTCCTCACACGGAGGAAGTGGATGCTCTGGCCATTGCGGTGGGGGGAGTGATAGGAAGGGAGGTCCATAACCCCAGCGAGACTGACCTGTAAGCTCCTGTAGTCTTTTACCTCTGGTCAGGTCATCTGCGGGGTTGTCTGCTGACGCCACGTAACGCCAGGCCTGGTTGTCTGTTAGCTCTTGGATCTCTGCAATCCGTGTACCCACAAATACCTTAAAGTGGCAGGAATCAGACTTAATCCAGGTCAGGACGGTCGTGGAATCTGTCCACATTACAACTCTGGACAGTGGTAGCGTCAGCTCTCTGGTCAGTAAACTAGCAAGTTGGGCGCCTGTAAGAGCTGCACATAACTCAAGGCGTGGCATAGAAAGCTGACGTTTGGGAGCTACTCTGGATCGTGCTGTCAAGAATGCAACTTCCACATGTCCATCTGTGTCTTCTGTGCGAAGGTATGCTACACTGCCATATGCCTGCTGAGATGCATCACAGAAGACGTGTAACTCTCTGCTGCACTCAGGTTTGTCTAGGGCTGGGTTGACGTAACAACGACGCAGACAGATGTTATCCAACTGTGGCAGTTCAGCTTCCCATTCTTGCCATGCAGTAAGTAGTTCACTGGGAAGTAGAGGGTCATCCCACTCACGTTTCTTGTTCCACAGTTGCTGGACAAGTACTTTGGCCCTTGTAGTGAAAGGGATGAGGAACCCTAAAGGGTCGTATTGACTGGCCAACACTCTGTAAATGTTCCTCATTGTAGGAGGGCCACTCTCGTGGTGCTTGGACTTGTAGTGAAGCGTGTCAGAGTGGCACAGCCAACGCAGACCTAAGGCTGGCTCTTGAGGGTCCATGTCCGTGTGATTCAGCCATTGTTCACTGCTCTCTGATCTCAGTTCTTTGGGAAGATGGGTGACGAGCTCTGGCTTGCTGCTGGCCCACTGCCGAAGCTCGAATCCCCCTTCCTTTAGTAGCGTACTCAGTTTTTCCATAATATCTTTGGCTGTGTCCATGGAGGAGAAACTCTGCAACCAATTGTCCACATAAAAGTGCTTCTCAATAGAGTTGCGCAACTCATCTCCCTGGTGGCTGTGATCATGTACGTGTCTTTGGAGCGCATAGATTGCGCAACAAGGGGAACATGTGGTCCCGAATGGAAGGACCTGCCATTCGTACACCTTTGGATGAGCGTCTTTCTGCAGGTCACGCCAGAGGAAGCGCAACAGTGGGCAGTCTTCGGGCAGCAGTCTCACCTGGTGGAACATCCCCTTGATGTCACTGCTGACGGCGATGGAATGTTCTCTAAAACGTACCAGGACACCAAGGAGAGAGGCGCCCAGGTTTGGACCAGGCAATAACAGCTCGTTCAAGTTCTGGTCTTTGTAGGTGAAAGAACAATTAAACACAACACGATTTTTATTGTTGTGTGTCACCATATGGTGAGGGATGAACCATGATTCAGTTGAGGTCCTCACCTGTTCGTCACTTGCTTCTGTGACATAGCCTGCTTTCACCAACCTTGTGATCTCTGCTTGATAAGCTGTGGCCTTCTCTGGGTTTCGACTGAGGCGTCTTTCAGTCCCTCTGAGACTGGGGAGGACTACTTCAGGTGGTACAGAGAGTGTGGGCATGTTGTTAACACGCAAGAGAGGAGTGGCATATCTCTGAATGCCTTCCACATTTACTCTTGTAGCCTTTACTTCCAGAAGATCCATAGCTTGGTGCTCTCTCAGAGACCGTGTGATCAGCTTCTCACTTCTGTATGGCAGAACATCAAGTTGCCATAGCTTCTCTACGTGACTGAAAAGCTCTGCCGCAGGTGAGATAGTAGACAGGAAAAGACATTGTTGGGGCTGAGTGTTCTGACGGCAAGAGGGGACAGGTCCCTGTAGTGTCCAACCCAACCTGGTCTTGACTGCGGCAGGACCTCCAGGTGGACCCAAACGCACAGGCTGGATGGGAGTAACCAGGTGGGGACAGTCGGAGCCAATCAGTAGGAGTGGCTGGGCATTTGTGAATGGCTGCAGTGGTAACTTTCTCAGATGCCTGTACTTCTGTTGAAGAGCCTTCACCTGGTATGAATGCTCAGCCAGTCCTAAATCATCTGCTGTAAAAGCCTTCACAATTGTAAAGGTCTTCAATGGTTGGCTTACTGGTGAGACTTTAAATGTCACTGATTCTCCGTGTAGTGTTCTCAGTCCTTGTCTCACAGTTCGCAGTGAGAGACTCTCTGGGGTTCCCCTTAACTTAAGCCTCTGGGCGGCCTCTTGAAGCAGGATTGTCCTCTCAGATCCGTCGTCAAGTATGGCCAATGTCTCTAGTGTATGCTCACCATTTCGCAGCAGGACCTTACTGATCTTCAGGAGAACCTGATTGCATCCTGCTCGCCGGTCTAGATAGAGAACATCTGCAGAAGATTTATTCTCTGGCTCAGAAGTTGTCGGGTTTACTGCTCTGGATGCAGCCACACGCAGATTCACGACATGCAAGGCCTCAAGATGCTTTCCTTTGCATGTCTTGCACTGTACTTTAAGTCGACACTGAGCCACTTGGTGGCGCCGCCCACAACGCCAGCAACGGTTATTGAACTTAATCCAGTTGGTCTTCTGCTCCTTTGTCAGAAACTTGAAATTGGCACACTGATCTAGAAAATGCAGAGTGTTGCAGCAGTAGGGGCAGTATGATTTGGGCTTGTCTTGAGCATCTGGAGTTGAATGGGTTTCAACTAGAGTCTCTCTGGATGTACCATCTCGTGTCGCGCCAAGCAGGACTGTTGTAGTCCTCTTAGCAGCTCTTTTATCTCTCTTTGTACTGATTCTGTCTCTTTGAACATCCTCTCCTTTGTCCACTCGGTCCCCGCCCTCTTGAATAACCAGCTCATATTCCAGCCACTCTGAAAAGTCTCTAAGTGATGGCACGCCACTGTTTCGTGGGTAGAGATAGCGGCGGAAGGCAGCTCGTAGATCCTGAGGCAGCTTTCTTGTGAGTCTCGCCACATGAGATCCACACTGTAGCTCTACACGGCCGTCCCCCCCAAGCTGTTCCAACATACCAACCAATGCTCGGACTCTGAGTGCAAACTTCCTGAAGCCTGCCGTGTCACTGGAATGGATATTGGGCTCATCCATAAGCTCTGCTATTCTTTGCAGTGACAAGTGATGAGGCTGACCATATTGCTTGATGAGTGAAGCCATAGTGTCTGTGTATGGGCGAAGAGAGTTACTGTACGAGTCAGCAATCAGAAGAGCTTCTTCAAATCTGAGGTGGTCGCATAGCACCTGATACTTAAATCTCTCCGTTGCGTCAGCTGGAAGAATGTTGTCCAAAGCCAATCTTAATCGAGCAAACTGCCTGGGGTCAGCCCGTGTAAACTCCGGAATTGATGGCTTTGGGCCTCTGTAAATCTTCTCCCTCGTGGCTATAGGTTGAGTGGGAGTAGACGCGCACTCTGGAAACAGGATGTTGCCCTCTAGTGTTGTACCAAGAGTTGGTGATGCTGGGACAGGCTGCGGCACATGGCTTTGGGTGTCTGTACCAGTGGTCACTGCAGCTGCGGCCTGTAGAACTCGTAACTCCTGCAGGCGCTGGCTAAGCTCTTGAACAATACCTGGTGATTGCGAGGGTGGAACGAACTGCACGTGTGGTGAATCAGGATAGTCTCTGGGAAGGGAGACTGGAGGTGGTGGTAGTGGCCACTCCTCCTGCTGTTCAGCACTTCCTTGTGCGCCAGGTATAGTTTCCTGATGCAGAGAGGTCTGGGTGGGCGGATGTGTGGAGAGCCACGAGTCACCGGCTGAAATACTTCCTGACGGCACAGGCTGCAAACTTGTAGAAGCCAATGTTGCAGTGCCACGATCCATCCGTCTGCACATATCTGTAAACATCATCTGAAGACGCCTGTTTTCTTCCTGCAGCTGTTGCACAATGTTTATAAACTCGTGGGGAGCACTGGATAATGCTGGTTCAGTGATGGAAGTTCTAATATAACCAGGAGATGTTCCACTTATCTGTTCTGGGGGTTGCTGGAGGGGCGTCATCCCGGCGTATCCCTCTCTGGCCCTGTACTGCTCCGGTGGCCGTGCGTATCCCTCATAATCGCTCATCCATCCTGGCGGTCGCACTGTTCTCCGTGGACGGGCACCACCTCTCTGCGGATCAAAATCCATCTTCACCCCGTAATCATCAACTCCCGGGTTTCGGCACCAAATTTGTTATGGAGACTTTCTTACTACTGTGGTTCAATAGTGGTGTGATCGCGGAGTGTGCATCGGTTAGAATGCAATGGAATAGGATGGATGGATCTTTATGGTTTTTTATTTTCAGATGGGAGAGTATAGAATGACTAGTTACATATACATGTGTGGTTCTGCAACAAACAGACAGTAAAAGGAATATTAATTACCATTTACATACAAATAACAAAGAATAGTAGTGTAAATATAACCTGGGGAAATGAGAATTTAACCAAAAGAAGATAATAGGTAGAATTCACCATATATTCACTGTAATAATGCAGTCACATGCTATCACGCAGGCCCGAAAGCCTTCACCACTACACATGACTACTGCTATTACACATAAATAGACACTACTACACTACTAATCAACAGAACCGACATACAGGTGACTGCACTAGCATAATAGGATGCTATCAACCAACTGAACATAAATAGAATGAGCATTAAGTGCGCAGAAAAAACATGATTTGTCTTAACATCTTAGCTCAAGTGCTAACAACAATGAACGAGAAAAAATTATGTCCAACATACTCTAGTAACACTCTTATACACTTTAACATTACAGACATTGCACAGCTAAACACCCACCTGTCTCAAGGACGCACACAGTGAAGAAAGGAAAAGAAAAACGAGGGAACATGCAACTATCACCGATACTCTGGGCCGACTAAATAAACACAGAAGCTTTCCTTATTCGCAAATGGCTGCGCCCCCTAATGGTCGGCCTGGGAACTGCATGCAAACTAAATATACTGTATATAAGCAGTCTTGTCTTTTCAACAATTGTTCTCAATTGTAAGTCGCTTTGGATAAAAAGTGTCTGCTAAATGAATAAATGTAAATCTGTTGTGGTTTGATGCTGTCTTTCCTGCATACAAAATGGTTAATTAACTTTGTAGTCTATCAAGTTTAACCCTCCTACCAGATAGGCCTATTGTTATTTGGATATTATCAATCAAATAATGATTCATTTTATTTGAATAACCAACAGTGTTAACTTTTGCCTTTTTAACATTGCCAACATGTTTTTCCAGCACATGTGTCTAGCAAGTCGGCTACACTCCCAAATACATTACATAAACAGAATGTAGAAACGAAAACTGTCTCAGATGATCCACTGTTTATGACTGCAAGATTCTAAGTTAAGGTAGGCTAATTAATATTCAGTGACTTGCTAACGTAGCATTCTATCATGATAGCGCGACTTCTATGAGTCTATCCGTGCTGCACACCCCTAATTATTGCTCCTATAACCTTGAAAGATTGCAGAAGCTAGGTTTAACTGTAACAATATCCTGGGTAACCAGGATCACCAGTTAATACTATTTATTTCCACAGTAGAATCTGCATTTGAAAGCCTGGTCAGTCACTACTACTGCTAGTTATTTGTGTGGCTAGTTATACTTACTTACACTTACACTCTGCTTTATGAAAAAGCTTCGTATGTCCCCTTTCTTCTTCTTGGGTGACATAGCTGATCTACAAAGTACAAAAAGGGGCAAAAAAACGGAATATTAAAATGTTTTACTCTGGCCTTTGTATGGCAGGCAGAGAGACAGCCCTGGTAACATACCGGCGTCGTCACGCGCACACACACACGCACAGCCACACACCACCCGCTCGCTGCCAGTGAGTGCAAGCACAAAAAGTAGTCCCGGCCGCGCGTGTAGCCTGCCTGTCAGATACCCCGCCGCCAATCAAATTACGGCGTATCTTGTACTGTCGTCGTCCTGGCCGTTGGAATCGATCCAAATAGCAGCGCAAAGATCCAAATGCAGCGCAAATATCAAAATAGCAGTTCAAAGGAGCTTGCTAAATATTGGTGGGGACAAATTTGTCATCTCAAAATATTGATTGGGACTAGTACCTAGCGCGCCCCCCTACCTACGCCCTTGAATCTTTCAATGAGTAATTCAACCGTGGAAAGACGTGAATAAAACCGCTTGTGAACAATATCACGTCAAGCCATTCAATGACTATGTTGCTTAGCTAGAAAAATGAACTCTAGGAGCATTTTGCTGCTAATAATAATAATACCAGCTGACAGGTTTCCTCATGCTTACAGCTTGAGAGAGATTTCCTTGAGAAAAGTGAACATGTAGTCTACTGCACCTGATCTTTAGCCAAATAAATGTAGATATTGAATAAAGATCAGAACCGAAAGCTTATTAATCGAATCAGAACATAATTACATAATTCATAATTCAATACATAATCCAATACATTCTCACTCCAAGCTAAACTAAAAAAAAATACAGCCCTGATACAAACCAACCGAACCAACCCTTCACCCCTCGTTAAATACATTTTTGCCTTGATGATTTCAGTTTATTGAATATTGCTTGCAGCCCTTATTTTGATGGCTTTATTTTGAATTGTTTGCTTTTGGCGATATAATTCCTTTATTCTCCTGTTCTATAATGTCTTGATGATTTGATGTCCCAGTCGACGACTGTGAGAGCAGTGGATAATTTGAAAAGGGGAAATACTGCTTGCTCTGAGGGCTTTTAGCCTACTCGTTTGGTTAAACATTGATGATTTTGCAAGGATGAGGCCGACGGTCATGGAAAGACAGAAGAGCAGCGGCGCCATCTGCTGGTCAAGTATGGCCTCACACGATTGTTAAATATTTATGAGAAGGCACAATTTGTATGACATCCAGACAAGCAGTAAAATTGTTTGAGTGGAGATTATTATTGGGATTTAGCTCCGTGAGGTCGGGTTTAAATCACATAATGTCCTAATGCTCTGTATTTGCTTATTAGGATGTGGTTATTGCGATTAAGGGACTTCACACGCAAACATAAATTCCCTCTCGTAAACCTCTCAACACACACATCTGTAGTTTTAACAACAAACTGTCTTCCACACAGGCCACATTATGCTTTTATACATTAATTTGATTGCCAAGCAAGACATTAATGTGTGCGCAACTGTGTATTAGGCCTAAATAATTTAATTTATCTTCTTCAATACAGATTAATCAGAACGAAGACAAAACACTGTTTGACTCAACAATGAATGACAGTAACTTGTTTCATGTTTCATTGTCTCTCTTCAAGCATGGGTTGGACTTCAGCGATGCCTTTGTAAATTTAGTAAATTTGCTCCATTTTATTGGCAAGAAATAGTCAATCACTCGGATTGTCAGTGCATATCTTCCTCCTCTTCCATGTTCTCCTCAGATTGAGAATCAAAGCGTTTGTTTCCTGAGCCAAAACTGTGAATGGCCTCAGACACTGTGTAGCGACTCCTGCCTTCAGCACAGGCCTCCATTTGTTTCACACTCAGTTGGGACTGTAGGAAGAGGTGCAAGCAACTGTCCGACAGGAGAACCGGACTGTGTACCACGCTGGAGGATGTAAGCATATAACCATTACATTTACTGCATTTTGTATGAGTCGAGATATACCAGAGATATGTCGCATGTTCTCAAGCTAAATGCATTATTTCAGTCATGGTTTTATGCTTTAATATAACATGTTCTTTATGGCTATTCTGATACTTACACTTCTAGAAATTTTCGGAGTCCCTGCATACGGACTCCAATTTCTCTGGCATTGTTGAGACTGAAGAACGGGTTTTTTGGAGGAAGTTTGGGTAGATGTGTTCTGCAATTCATAGACAACCACAAAGATTCAGTTTACATGCGTCACAGAAAGATGCCTATGACTAAAACTTGAATATGTCTGCATCAACACAGCTGCCTAATTATGGTAATTAGCAGTATTGTTTTTGTTAACTAAAACTATTGAATTTTTTTTTTTGTTAAATAAAGTAAAATATTATATAAATAAAACAATAAACTTAAAAAATTGCACACAAAATAAATATAATCTCTTGGCAACGAATTGAAATTGCCTAAGTTTAAGTTAAAGTACTAAAATTACAACAAAATGATTTAAACTCGAACTACTGTAAATATAAAAATGTCCGCTTATTCAAAATATTAATAGATAATAAAATATATGCATAACACTAAAATACTCCTTGTAATTAGCAACAATTAGTAATTTGTAAATAGTAATAAATGACCTAAATTATATTTGAATTAATTGAGATGTATATTGGGTCAATGACGTAACGCTCAGTAATTTATTTTAAAAATACATTAAATATGTAAGTCTCACATACTGTATACAATGACTTTCATACACTTGTGTACACTCACACATATTCCAGGAGTAAGGAAAAAATGTGACAAATATATAATTAGATTTTTAGTCTTTCTTGAAAATTGTATAAAACCTCAAGAAACCAACATGAATACAAATACACTGCCCAACCAAAAATAATAATAATGCAACTCTTGATGGAAATGACATCACAACATTTATTTCCATCAAGAGGTGCATACATTTTTGGTCAAGATCTTGTACTCTGTCCAGCACTCTGTAAATTCTCCTTCAGCACATCCCAAAGACTTTCAATGAATTTAAGGTCTTGAGGTGCCGATTCATATGTGAAAATGTTTCTTCATTCTCCTTCCCAACCATTCTTTCACAATTTGAGCCTGATGAATCTTGACATTGTCATTCTGGAATACATCCATTATGTGTCTTTCTACATACTACGTCAATTAGGGCAAGAAGAACGGTTGCCAAACATATGCTAGAAACATAATAATCACTGCAATTATGATCCAATCATATACTTTTAAGCATTTGCCTATTTAAATCCAAACAGCAACTTTTTGGCCAGGCAGTGTATATGTGTCAGTTTGATGGGTACACTTTGTGAGATTTTTAGTCTTTCTTGAAAATGGCATAAAACCTTGAGAAACCAACATGAATACAAATATACGAACTTGGTATATTTTAAACTCGCTTTTAAAAAGATTTTTTCCTTTATCATAGACTCTGTTATACATCATTGACCTTATTCCAAACCTATAACCATCAGTGCGCAATTACTGAACAAAGTAAATAACTGGAATATGATGCAGTGCTTACATACATGAGCATGGCATTTTCCTGTAGCTTTTTTCTTAGCCACACAAACTCGCTGTATCTCCGCCGCACACAGGAACACTTCTTAGTGAAGGCCAAACTGTTTGTCTAAGTGAATATAAAATACAGAGACTGATCAAGGAGTTTCTGCCCTCTTGTTTGACTATTTTGTGTCCTATATACGTTTCTATTGCACTTACATGTATACAGATTTCATAATCCATGTAGGCATGCCAGAAATCTTCCTTCTGGATGCGAGGGTCCCTCACCCACACTCCAGTGAATTCCTGCATACGTCCAAACGTGAAAAAAAGACCTCACACATACGCTCACAAACTCACATTGGACAGGAACACATAGCCAGTACTCTGAGGTTTAAAAATGGGAAGAATAAAGAAGGAAGTATTTTCATGAGACATTGGTCTTGTTGACCAACTGGGGCTGATTCATGGGAACTGTATAGACTAGGGAAAAACATCAGAGCTCATTTTGTGTCTCTGACTGACAGCGGTGCTTCATTTTTACCAGCCACCAGAGACATAGCAGACTAGCAGCGTCATTAAAAATAAAAGGAGCAGGAAAAAGCAGCTGGAAAAAATGGTACCATAATCATAACACCTGCATGTTTGAAACAACTAGCAGTACTTAAACAGTTATTCAAGGACGGTTGACTTGTAGCCAGGGCCTGAAGTAAAATTTGTCAAGCACCACATGCGAGGAAAAATCTGTGTTGCAGAGTATATGAAACAGAATATCGCCAGTAGGCCAGTAACATTTTTATAAATTCTAGAAATGCTAATATTAATTCATTAACAGAACATGAACAAACATGAATGACACTCGGGCCAGCGCTAGATAGTCACGAATGTTTAAGCCTTGCCAATTTAAATATTCAAGTGCAAGAAGACGAGACATGGAATTTAATTTGTTACTTGCGCGCTGTGAGAAAAGTTTTCTGTATGTAAACATCTGGCATGTGCGGCAAATAATGAATTGAGTTCTCTTTCGCGTCTTCTTGCGCTTGAACAGACATATTCAAACTAAATGAAGTCAAAATGCCCATCTAGGCAAGTATCCTTGTAAACATAACAGTGAACGTAAACAGCTGAGAGAGAAAAAAGCATATGTAACAGTATATTGGACCCGTGCATTAGCTCTTAAAGTGACAGTAGCCTAATATATCCCTGCTGCTGTCTGTGTTTTTAATGTTAATCAAACAACAAAAGACAAAGAACAATCACTCATTGATCTTGACTGAATAAAATGTGTAAGTTTAACGTGGTTATTATATGTTTCATAACTGGTAAAAAGTATTTATGGCCGATAAAATAAAATAAAAAGTCACCGGCCATTGGCAGGTTTGGCAAAAAGTTAGTTTTAGGCCCTGCTTGTAGGTTTTCAAACCTCTTGATATTACAGACTGGTTATTTTCAAATTTAATTGAGCATTTTGATATTTAGCACAAACTGGTAAGAAAAGACTGCTGTATCCATCTCTCCTATAATGTAGCAAAGATTATTTGATTTTTTAAACACCTTTTTACAGAGGACTGCAAATTAACATGTTTATAAGAATGATCACAACACTTCTGAGGTAATTTTGTGTTTATTTAAAGCACCTATAGAGATTGCTCACTCGAGATGTAATGTTAACAGTGATCTTTACAGAAAACAGGAAGCCAGAAGAGTGAAACTACAAGACAAAGGTCTTAAACACAAAACCTAAATCACACTACTGCTATGAAAGTGACGCTGACCAACAACAAGCATGTCGATGTTCACAAAAATGTAATTGTATAGGCTACATTCTAGAATCTGTTTTGTGCAAATCTAAGGATTTATACCTGCATGAGCCACACTTTATGCTCTCACAGATCACGGGATCCATCACAGTATAACTTGAGTAAGTGCGTAACCAGGGGGTTTATAGTTCATTTACACAACAAACAGTTCCTCTCGAGCAGGTTTTGTATATCCGTCGTCATCTCCTATGTTAAATCACAGTTCCGATCATAGTAACAAAGAGGACAGAAGAATGAACATCACAAGTGAACTTTTCAAACGACAGACCAAGAGACACAACAACATTCGATTAATAAACCACTTGTACACACTACAGTAGCGCTCTAATACTCCACTCACATTTCTACAGGTTGGTGTGTTAGGAAGAGCTGCACATTGGGCTGTGGATTCACACACTTTGAAAACACGCTATGTCAAACAGTAAACTTATGCCACAGTGTTTGTGTATGTGTATGTGTAAAGCTGCCAGGAGGTACAGTAGTATTCACTGCTACATATTTCCCTCTCACTGCTCGTCTTCGCCATGCCAGGTCAGCTTGTCCTCGTAAAAGCGGATTACCATCTGGGGCCACCTTTTACTGGCCTCCCTGGCTGACAGTAAAGCTACCTCATCTGTGTTTTTCCTGCGATGAAATAAAGAAATAATGATCAGTCTTAATGGACAAACACGGCAAATTAAAAGCACAATCACCGGTTGCAGATTAGTGGCAACAGAATTGTAAACTACGCCATCTTTTTGCTGTGAGGGTGTTTTGGATCTTCATCTCTATTCGTCTGTTGAAGAAGAGCATGGACATGAAAGGAATTCCTTGGTGTCAGTATCAACTTTAAGCAGAACAGTATTGTTATTGTTAACTAAAACTAAAAGGATTAAAAATGGTTTACGTTAAATTAAAGTTGAAATAACACTGAATTTATAAATTAGACAAACTTAAACTTAGCAAGTAACTAAAATAAAACAAAGTCAATTAATTTAGGTTAAATATAAATATTCAATATAAAACCCCAAAACGAATAAAAAAAATTATAAATCAAAATCACTAAAACCTAAACTAGTATGTAAGACTAGTGTAATACTGGCAACAATGTGTTTCTATTCGAATAATTTCTAAACAATTTTCCAATTAAGGCAATGTGGTGTAAAACATAAAAGCTAAGTTAATATTGAGGTGTGTATCGAAGCATGATCCGAGTTAAACATTTCAATGCACTGATTACAGAATTTAATACTAAAGATTATCGTTACAACATCTAAAAAAATGTTGTGATTCACATTGCATTTCAAATGAACAAAGCATTGTGGAATGACAAAAATCTCCACAAATGGTCCAGTTGTAGAAATATTACCACTTGATGAGAAACATGATCTCTCCTTGTTGGTCTGTGCATCCGATGATGCAGTCAGGTTCTGGGTGGCTGGATTGTCCTGCTGGGATCTCAGCGCTGTGATCACCAACCTCCTCATTTCCTCTCTCAATGAGTTCTTCCTGAAGCCGCTGGTGAGCCTGCATGATTCCAGACACTGAACTAAATTATCATAAAGCCTGACAAGGTTTTGGAAATAACTAAAACTCAATACTAAAGGTGTGCAATCTTGGTCCTGGAGAACCACCCTTCTGCTGAGATTAGCTCCACCCTGTTCCAAAAAGCCGGATGACCTTGATTAGCTGGTTTAGGTGTGTTTAATAGGGTTGTGGAGCTAAAAACTGCAGGAAGGCGGCCCTCCAGGATTGGACTTCACTGCTTTATACACAACATACAACAACAATATTATGGCAAGTATTTAGCAGTTAATCTAATGCAATTAAATGTATTGGTATTCAGGAATTTTAATGCTTATCTTCCAATGCTTATGTTTAATCTGACACTAGATAATGTAGCGCAAAACGCCCTTAGAATTGGCTACTATGTAATATTGATTACGATGATTTGCACTCATATTGGCAACAGTTGCAGTTTTTACTGCCAGATGATTTGTTTGTTAAAAAAGAACGTTAGTTATTTATTGTGTATATATAGAAACTTTTGCGTCTCGGTTTAGGAAAGATGTAGATAGGGAAAATACCTTGTGTTGTGTTGACGTCACAATTGTAATGTAGTCGAAGGACACTGGAGGGCGCATGCGCCACTCATTTTGTGCATTTATAAAGCCTACAGCTCGAGTTCAGTGATTCATGGTTTACCGTGTAAATCTAATTAGAAGACACTGAAAATATTTCTTAAACGATTCTTACTTTAGAATTAAAGTAAGGCCCACTTTTAGGGCCAAAGAATAATTCTATTAGTTTTATACTAGGCCTACACTATTGTTATTGTTGTTGTTATTTTACATTCTATGCACAGTCTTGTTTAGGATATAGTTATAGCCTATCTATAAATATATAAATATATAATCAGGGTATAACTGCATAATGGCTCAAATTACCATATGGGTATAGAATTGCAGTTTAGCAGTTAATCTAATGCAATTAAATGTATTGGTATTGAGGAATTTTAATGCTTATCTTGAAACAGTGTAGTGCAGTAATACCCGTAGGAGTGAAAGTGAACGGCACAGCAGTATATAAAGACACTAACCGTATCAGCGTCTAGCTCAGTTAACTCTTGCTTGGGCTGGAATTCGTGGTCTAGAGATTGACACCCCTCTTGATCTGTCTCTCCTGAGACGGTTAGGTTTCTGAGAAACTCCTCTATCAGCTCAGGACAATCCATGTTGTCCTCTGGCTCCCAGGTATTCTCTGCACTGATGGAAGTACTACAGAGCTGTCATATACTGGTAGATATATTAAATACATTTTTGACACACACAGGCAACATTGTTCCAGACACTCACTCTGTAAAGCCTTTCCACTTTAGGTAGTATTCAACCTTTCCATCGTTGACTCTTCTGCGGATGATTTTTTCCACTGCAAACTCTTGGACAACGGTTGTCTCTTCTGCTTTCCTGTTTTTCACATTCTGCTTTTTTCTCATGATTTCCTTTAAAAACACAGCATTTAATAATATTTTCAAAGCCTTACATATTTCAAAACCTATTATAAAGCATTTATATTAGGTTTAGCAGACATATAACTAATAAAATAGGATAATTTGACATGAAGAGACTTTTTAAGGAAATTGGTTCGTGACGATGATTTTGGTTTTTGATAGGCCCAGAATATCACAAATTCTAAACTTACATTATACATACAATTGTTGTTTAACAATAAAGTCGGAGGACTTTTAAAATAATTTTCCACTTGATACTTTTGTATTTGTTTGTTTTCTGTTAATGTATATCAAGCGATGTTGCATTTGACATCAAGGAATTCCTTAATGAAACAATGGCAACGTTTACAATACGCCAGTGAAATCACCACAATATGTATGACGTATCACAAACTTTCGCAGTCACTGAGCAAGCAGGTTAATATTATGAATGGTTGTTTTGATGTATTTGTTTATATTCATTCTACGCCACTGGTATAAATTTGATGAATGCGCGTGCCCACCTGCCGAAGCCTCACGCGCAGTTCACGCGCTATTCTTTTATTCCCACTGCTGGCGATTAATGCTCGTGCAAATGATCAGTCTCTGTACAAACAACGCGGTGCATCCACACGGAAGATCACAGTGCTGTTCAGTAATCTTGCATCGCTTACTATGTCGCCTTCACGATCATGGCTTTACTGTTGTGTTTACATAACTTTCCATGAATGAGTCAAATTAAACATGGCCGATTGGGAGAAGGGGAGGAAGTGGTTTCAAAGGGAAGAGGTCAGTTCAGGAAACCGGGGGAGGAATCCTTAAAGGCGCATCCCGAGACCAGAGCAAGACCTGGCTGAATTTCTCTGCGCACACGGACGTTTTTTTTTTTTTTTTTAGGGAAGGGTTTAATCTGACACTAGATAATGTAGCGCAAAACGCCCTTAGAATTGGCTACTATGTAATATTGATTACGATGATTTGCACTCATATTGGCAACAGTTGCAGTTTTTACTGCCAGATGATTTGTTTGTTAAAAAAGAACGTTAGTTATTTATTGTGTATAGCCTATATAGAAACTTTTGCGTCTCGGTTTAGGAAAGATGTAGATAGGGAAAATACCTTGTGTTGTGTTGACGTCACAATTGTAATGTAGTCGAAGGACACTGGAGGGCGCATGCGCCACTCATTTTGTGCATTTATAAACCCTACAGCTTGAGTTCAGTGATTCATGGTTTACCGTGTAAATCTAATTAGAAGACACTGAAAATATTTCTTAAACGATTCTTACTGTAGAATTAAAGTAAGGCCCACTTTTAGGGCCAAAGAATAATTCTATTAGTTTTATACTAGGCCTACACTATTGTTATTGTTGTTGTTATTTTACATTCTATGCACAGTCTTGTTTAGGATATAGTTATAGCCTATCTATAAATATATAAATATATAATCAGGGTATAACTGCATAATGGCTCAAATTACCATATGGGTATAGAATTAGTATTAATTAGTATATTTAGATGGACTAACCAGTTCTATCATCGCAAATTCTTTGTTGATTTGTTTTGGAATATTATTGTGTCGAATGACTATAAATACACTTTAATGCCAAAAAATAATAATTAATCATCAAATTAATAATAGGCCTAATGTAATTAATAACGATGGTAATATTAATCGAGGATTGCATCTAAACCTGTCTGCACGGGATGGTTGAGCGAGCTTTAGGTAATAATACGGAGCTCTTTACTTTAGGACACTTTCATGTAACTGACCATTGGTTTCGGTGTAGAACTTAAGCTCCTCCTATTTTCTAATTGATTGACAGGTTTCCACCTTCCAATCAGAGAGAAGGTTGAATCGGATTGGTTGAGTTTTTCACCCAATTGCATTAAAGATATAAAATTAAAGAAATAGGCCTATTTGGTTGTGTACCTTCTACAACACAAGTTTTTCCTTATAGGTTTTACTAGCATTTTCCTATATTTTACCTTCAATACTTTTTCATTGACTTAATATTTCGTATATTCAAATTATAAAATGAAGACACAAAATCTGGACTTTTTAAAATTAAAATATTGTATTTGATGTTAAACCCTGCCACTTCTTAGTGGGCCCACAAGAGGTCGCTATTATCCATCCATAAATCTCTTGGCACCGCCATTTTCAGTGGTTGTTTTGTTCCTCATAAAAAGTTTTATTTTTACGAGATAACTTATAAAACGTTTCATTACATTTGTTAATGTGTATTTAACATTTGCTCCGTTTACTTTATAATTTCTTTATTAACTTTATATCTCCTTTGACATTTATGTGCAATTTATAGCTTCAAGACTTCAAGTTTTTATGAGATTGCACGAAATCAAGGCAAATTCTTAAGGATTAAAACGATTTTTAATCTCAAAGTATCATTCTCTTTTTAAAAAAAAAATGTAATTCACTGCACATAAAAAAATGTATTGCATATTGAACCATTATATGTCAAACCTCAAATTTGTCAATTAGACCTGCAACATATAGCCTATAATGACATGAATTTGAAAAATGCTTCATGTCATATAAACAGCATGTTGAATGATTAATTCAGAATACATCTTTAGTATTTTCATCTGCATAATGTTTTCTTTTTCTTTATGTTGAACAAAAATTACCCTCTCTGTACATTCCCTTTAGGCATAGGAGGAGCGCCGCTATTCAGCTGACGGCCCGGGCCCATAATGGTTGACAGATGGGCTATAGAACGAGAGTTCTGTGTTTAAGGAAACTCACAGATTTCTCTCTCTCTTTCTCTCTCTCTCTCTCTCTCTCTCTCTCTCTCTCTCTCTCTCTCTCTCTCTCTCTCTCTCTCTCTCTCTCTCTCTCTCTCTCTCTACACACAGTCCAGTCCTCCAGTCTGCTCTCCATCTCCAGCAGTGACAGTCCTGAGTGGGCCATATGTGAATACGTTCATTAATGCAGCTATGGCTCCTGTCATGGTAGAAATGTGTCCAGATGGAGGGACCCCACTGTGCAGGCCTGGCCAGCACTCGAGAGCTGATGTGTGGGGTGGGGATCCGCTCTAACTGGACTCTTTCTCTGCGTGCGGGTTCCCGAGTTTTGGCACGCCACCGTCCCTCGGCTCAGGTTACAGGTACGCTCGTGCCGGCCGTGTCAGACATGTTGTTTTTTTGTGGCTTGTCAACCCCATGAACCCTGAACAGATTAGTTTGAGTTCAATTTAATGAAAGTGTTCTGTGGAGCTTAATTCATCGAGCAGTTTGTGAAAGGGTCAGCTGATTTACACCAAGGAATCCGAAAGGCTGACATTAAATATGGTCCCTTCATCTGTGCATCTCGCAGCTGACACTGACCAGATTTTCTATCACCAAAGTATTCTCTGTTATTTCTATAATTTTGTCCTTAAGGACAGAGTGGAAAAAAAATATTTTTCCATTTTTTAAAATCTGCTTAAACCAACTCATTGTGAACCATCTTAAAATTACTACTTTTCTTAACACAGGGGAAAAAAGCACCTTTCACCTTATTATTTGAACAATCAATAATATAATTACTAATATTAAGTCACATTTATTTGGATTTTTTTTTAAATATTTTGTAAATCAGCACTTTATGTGAACTCAATACAAATTAAATGACTAAAATATTATTATTTTTTACACAGGAAAAATGATCTTTTTATTGGAACATATAATATTTGTGTTATTACATAGGCTATTATAGCTCTCTAATTAGACACACAATAAAACACTAAAGACCCCCCCCCCCCCCAACAAACCTACCAATTTAAACTATTTAAAATTTTATACCTGAAAATTAATTTGTACTTTTAAAGGGTTCATTCAAACTTATTACATTTTAAAAAAAATACATTGTGTAAATCAACACTTTATGTGAATCCCATTAAAATTAAATGACTAAAATATTACATTTTCTTATCACAAGAATAAGGTATCTTTCATCTTATTCAAACAAATATTGTTATTACTGATTAGTGGCTCGCTTCTGCTTTGGCTTATATCCATTCTATCCAGTTACTTCTTTCATTTATTTATTCTCGTTTTCATGCAGTTGAACGAGCCTTGAATTCAGCTTTTCATTGCTAACTCACTATTGTGGATGTGATTCAACCACGAATCGCATGTCGAATTCCACCACGGATGAATCAGAGAATCGGGGGAGCCAGGGAATCTCACTGAAAGCGCCTCGCAGTCTTTCCCAGCAGTGTGTTTGTTAAAACTGTGGGTTCTGTATGTTTTACCGGGTATATCTCGCTCACCCATCGTACTCTGCCTCTCCATATCAGCACTCAGATCACCATTATCAGCGAAGTGTCGGCTACACTCAGAGCAGTCATCTGTCATTCTCCTTCTTTTGCTTTGAAAAGCCCAAACCTGACACCGGCTGACAGCCTCTGTTGTTTACCCAACTAGAGGGACACGGGCGATTGTTCGGAGAACATGACACGGCATACTGGGCGGCAATATGGCGGACGGCTGGGCCCCCTCATCAGCCGGCTCTCAGCACCTCCGTCAAGACTCCAAACCCAACAGAGTATCAGATTCACAGGCCCATATTTAAGCAATCTGAGGTTCACATGATGATTTGGGTAAGGGACTGGGGGATTGAGCCAGGGAATTGAAACTGACATTCTGCTGGGGGAGAGACGGAGAAGTTGAGGAAAGACCACCTGGGTAACCTTTCATAGAGCTGTCCTCTGGTGCCAAAACACCCTGGAATAATATTCTCCCACTCGCTCCGTTTCACAAGTCTTGTACTAAGTGCTAAAACAGTGCCAAAACTTGTGAACGTTGATTAAGCTGATTCGGATTGTTCAACAACAAACTTCTAATTTTGCAAACATTATGGGAACATTATTTTTGAATGTTCTGTTTTGAAACAAGTAATAACATTTTTAAAAATGTTAGATGAATATCCAGCTAAAACGTTTCAGTAAAAAAAAAACATTCCATATATTTTTGTTCGCTAGGCTGTTACATTGTAAAAATGTGACAAGGGATAGTTCACTCAAAAGATGTTACAAATTAAACCCGAATAAGATGGCAAAGCTAGAAAAAAAATGGTTACATCAAATTTGTAAGAAATTCAAAGTTTAAGCAGAACTTGCAGATTTTTATTTTGTACTCATATATATTTATTTACTCTTAACTTAAAATATTTGAGTAAGCTTATTCATACATTTCATTTAAAATTATCATTATAATCTCAACTTAAATATTTTTAGCAGTGGAAATTTGGCAAGCTTTATTTCATTCAATAAATGCTAACTTGCTAATTGGTAACACAATGCTTTGGTAGCATTTGCACAGCATAGCAACAGCATTATAGAACATTTAATATGTACCTCTTCTTTAAACTAAGCTCATGCTCCACCAAGATAACCCCCCAAAAACCCAACATAACAGAAACTCTTAAATTAACATAGCAAAACACATATAAATCTCCCATTCTACTCAAAAAACATTATAACACTTAATTTTAGCATTTACTCTCCCTTTCGAGTGCCATGACAAAGCATGCTGCATGGGAAATAGAAATCCTAGCCCAGTTTCAGTTCATTTTAAAATTAAAAGAAGTCAGTTCACAAAACTCAAGGCAATGAAACAGTTCAGATTACTTAAAGGGTTAGTTCACCCAAAAATGAAAATTAAGTCATTAATTACTCACCCCCATGCTGTACCAACCCCGTAAGGCCTTCGTTCGTCTTCGGAACACAAATGAAGATATTTATGATTAAATCTGAGAGGTTGATCACTCCTCCATAGGCTGCCTAAGGGAATGACACCGGACGGCCCAGAAAGTCATTAAAGAAAATGTTTAAATATTCCATGTCGCAACAGTGGCTCAACTATAAGTTTATCAAGCGACGAGAATACTTTTTGTGCGGAAATAAAACAAAAATAACGACTTTATTCGACTATTCCTTTTCTTCCTTGTAGGCCTGAAACGAGACTTCAAGAGATTTCCACGACGCATGCGCGAGAATTGCGATCTCCTTCAACTACTTCAGTTAAGTTCTCGCGCATGCGTCGTGGAAATCTCTTAAAGTCTCGTTTCAGGCCTACAAGGAAGAAAAGGAATAGTCGAATAAAGTCGTTATTTTTGTTTTATTTCCGCACAAAAAGTATTCTCGTCGCTTGATAAACTTATAGTTGAGCCACTGTTGCGACATGGAATATTTAAACATTTTCTTTAATGACTCTCTGGGCCGTCCGGTGTCATTCCCTTAGGCAGCCTATGGAGGAGTGATCAACCTCTCAGATTTAATCATAAATATCTTCATTTGTGTTCCGAAGACGAACGAAGGCCTTACGGGGTTGGTACAGCATGGGGGTGAGTAATTAATGACTTAATTTTCACTTTTGGGTGAACTAACCCTTTAAAATGTGTCAGTTTTGTGAACTCAAAAGTAAAAGTTAGTTCTAAATACTCATAAAAGTTAATTTGATTGAACTAATTTAAGTTTGCCCTACTGTTTGATTTAAGTTTGTCCAACATTGGAATTGCAATATCTTCTTTTTTGGTTTCACAGAAGAAATGAAGTCATACAGTTTTGGAAAGACATGAGGGTGAGTAAATTATGTCAGAATTGTCATCTTTGAGTCAACTATCCCTTTAATATTCTCTCCATTTGTATATGTGTGTGAGTATATGAGTGTTCTGAGAGAATTGTGTTTTAGAGAAGAGAAATGTCTCCTTGGCTTGGCTTGCACGAATGTGTGCAGAATGGCAACAATGAGAGATTGTTGATATAGTGAAGTCTTATAAAGGCTTTGTGGTCATTGCAAGTCATTACGGGGACTGCGGGTGCCTTTACATACTTGAATGGGGGAATTCCAGTCCGCTCTGCCCACAACAACAGACTTTGTGGGAATGGGCAGCTGTCCCACTCTCTCTATTTTGATGTCTCTCTCTTAGGTCCTCAGTTCCTTAATATATATATATATATATATATATATATATATATATATATATATATATATATATATATATATATATATAGTGTGTGTGTGTGTGTGTGATGGAGGCTTTTGAGAGAGTGAGCAGACATCCTGTGTGTGACAGGGATCACTTTCAGCAGAGCACTCATTTCCCTCCTTCAGCCCACACACAATCCTTTCATTCACTCTAATTAAGACTGAACACTTGCGTGTGTGTTTCTGTATCTAAAAAGAGAAAGATTCAGGTGTGTTAGTTCCAGTTTATTTCTTACCAGATATCTCAGGAAGATCAGGGAAGCAAAAAGCTGCAAACAATTAACTGCAACCATGGAATCGTGTTTAATTAGGATCGAATAATAAATAGGCTTCTCAATTTAAAAGGGAGAAAACGCTGTATATTTTCTTGTGTATGTCATGTGTCCAATCAACCTCTGTATTTTGGCACAAATTCGTCAGTCACTTGGTATAGCTTGATAAATTAAACAGAAGTCAAGATGGAGAGTTTGCATGACTTCATCCTTGAAAACCATGAACAAAACTATGCAAGCAAATACGGGTCTATAAAAAATACGGGTTCACTTGCTATCAGAACCACAAACCACAATGTTTCGTGCAAATTTTGTCTTAAACTTAAACCATAAAACCATCAAAATTCAACCAAAATACTCAAACAATAATGTTTTTTATGCGTTTTCCTATTCAGAAAATGTTACGTTAATAGTTGTTGAGCATACTTTTATAAACTATACTTTTATAAATGTTTGGTTTTAAGGGGATTTTTGTTGACTTTTTCATGATTAACAATTTTGGAACTGTATTTTCCAGTGTAAAATCTGTCAAAACTAGTACGTAATACGTTTATTCACCAAGGACACATTAAATTGATAAAAAAATATCAGTAAAGACATTTATAATATTGCAAAATATTATATTTCAAGACCAACTGTGTTCAACATTGATGACAATAAATTATATTATTTATTAATAATAAATAATAAAAAATGTTTCTTGAGCATATTAGACTGATTTCTAAAGGATCGTGTGAGACACTGAAGACTTTAGTAATGATGCTGAAAATTCAGCTTTGCATCACAGGAATAAATTACATTTTAAAATATATTAAAATAGAAAACAGGTATTTGATCATATTTAATATTTCACAAGTCACGTCTCAGATTTCTGTCTCATAAGTAACTAAGAAAGATCCTTACATCGTTCAGGTAATGCTAAATAGAATAAGGTTTGGAGGGGGGGGGGGGGGGGAGTGAACAGAATCGGTGAAAAAGAAAAGTATGGCCATTGTCCACCTATTACGAGTTCGTTATAAAAGCCAGTGATTACTTTGGTAGCTCTGCTCTGCTTTTGAAACCGGAATCTGTCTGTGGTGGTTTGAGCCGTGTGTAACACAGTCCAGCAGGCGACATGTTGACCTGTGACTCTGACAGGATATGCCATGAGAGGTAACAAGAGCGGTGGATATGCCTCAGGCCACTGAGAGCCTGAGCTCTCACATGCATTATTCAAAGGCCTGCCTCAGGGGACAGCAGCACTAATGGTCTCCATGAGAATGTCTGATAGCAGGACTGTGGTCAGTTCATTTAGCATCACGGCACCTCTGGCATCACAGCTTCATGACAACATACATGGCTCAGATTGCTGGCTGCATACAGCCGGGAAAAGCGCTGTGAGAGTGTGAGAGTGAAGTTTAAGTAATGGTTCTGTGGTGGAATAAAAGTCATGAGTAAATGCAGTATCATGATGAAGTTGAAGTCTGATTTAAAATAAAGACAAGGAAAAACAAGTATGCAATATTTTACAAAATTCTCTTTGGACGCCTTCATACTTTGTTATTTTTTATATTTTTTTATTTTTGAAAGATTGACCAATTTCTGAATGTTTCAAAGTAGTGATAGACTGATTTTTTTTTCCAAATTAACTGATTAATAGAAGTGTTAACTAAAAATGTAGTTATAAAATGTAGTTATATACGTATATACAGGGTGCACATACATTTTTTTTGTCTGGTTCTCAAGGGAGCACCTGGAGATGCTGCTTGGTACTCACACTTTACGAGACACTTTTATCCTACAAGCTGCCTAAATGTAAACACTATTTGTTCACTGTAGAAATTAAATACAGGTTCATCTTTGTTAAATCTGTATTTTTTAAATTTTATTAACTTTAAATAACACAGACAACAGCAGGAATAATAGGCTGCTGTCACTTTAAGACCGAACGCACAGACCGAATATACTGACACATCCGGTTTCTTTCTCAACTTTTTACTTATGACATAACCAAGAGAATACTTGCCAAGACAGGTATTTTGACACAATTTTGAGTGTATGTGTCCAAAAGCATGTCCAAATGATATACTTTCACTCTATGATGGTTAAACTTAGCAGTTAATCCGCAAATCACATGCTTGCCGAACCGTGAGGCCTGGTGCGTACCGATCACGGATCGCGTTGCACCCCTAATAATTAATAAACACACTTATTATCATGATTGCTATCTTACCAGAGATGGAGAAAGATCCTACTCCATTAAGCAAACGTGTCCCTGTCCCAAAAAAGGGGGAAAAAATGTTGGTATAGGCCTACTCAAAAGCGCTTCCCTCCATGTCTTCTACTACTGCACATCGTTTTTTATTTTATTTTTTTTTATTTTTTTACAACACCTGCGCACCAGTAATGTGTACCCTTTTATATATATATCTATATATATCGGCCAGTCAAACACATACCGAATCTATCTGAATTTTTTCAAACAATTATTTGGCATATATGCTTATTTTTTTGCCACTTTATCATGAATCCTTTATTTAATATTATTTATGTTTTTTTATTAACTTTCTTATTATATTTTATGTAATGTGTTTTCATTATTTATTTAAAAAAATAAGATAAACTTTTTAAATAAAACATTTAAAAACAAATTAACTTATATATATATATATACTGTAGAGAGAGAGAGAGACATATAAGCCTCTTTCAAAAGTAAATAGTGTAGTTTTTTTAGTTCAGACTGCACACTGCCAAATCTGAATTGCCATCATAAAGCCAAACATAACTGCAGTTTTATACTGTTAATGTATTTTTTTGCCTTTTAACACTAATATTATTATATCTGATAGAGTTGTGAGAAAGGAGATAGTATGGTTTGTTTGTGTTTGTTGAGTGTGTGTTTGTGTATATGTGGCTTTAGTGTGCGGGCTGGAAAGCGGCACTCCGTCTCACTCCAACAGGTGTTGATCTCACGGCAGGCCTTGACAGGAAGTTTCCGCAGCTTTCCACCAAACCCATTGGAGTGCACATCAGCCTGACGGATGGATGAATGACACCAATGAAAAAGGAGCGCTATCCTCCGGGCAACCCGCTCAGGATGAGTGACAGGGTGCAGGCGGGAGAAAAGACTGTCTTTGAACCTGAAAAAACTCTTTTCCCTCCCTCTCTCAAATCTTTTCTCCCGCTTTTCTCTTCTTCAAGGTGCAGATTCCCCCCAAACTCTGGCCGATCCACTCTTTTCTCTATGCTGGCGTTTTGTTTCGGCTGGATAAGGGTGTGTGTGTGTGTGTGTTTGTGGTGGGCAGTGCAGGGTGTGAGGCGTGTTAAATGCTCTCCTTTCAGAGGCAGAATGTGTCAGTCAGCTCACAGGCCTTGTTTTGTTTGGAGCTGTCAACCCTTCTGGAAGAGGGAGAGGAAAAACCGGGGGAGTGAAGAAGGAGAGAGAGAAATCCGAGGGCAAGCGGAGAGGGACGTGTGGGTGTAGGGAGAGAGACAGCTGGGAGGCCTACAGGAGAGCCTGACCTCACCTCAAGAACAAAGGGTCACAGGCAGGCCACGCACAACTATTCCACAAAGCTGAAATGAGTTATTGAATACTCAGTCCACAGCAGAATAATTCATACAGCATTCAGCTACAAGAGCGAATTATATGGGAAGTATAGTAACTGACATAAAGGTATTTAGAGAAATGTTATATGGACAACTTGTCATCAATTCTGTTACCTTCATGTTGTTCCAAAGCTGTGTGGACTTTTCTGTCTTCTGTAGCAGAATGTTGACGCACATCTTTTACATACAATGAAAGGAAGTGTTGACTAGGTTTCTCAAGCTCAAAGTGAAAAAAAAAGCATCAATAAAGTAATTCATCTGACTTTCCAAGTCTTCTAAATGGCTTTGCTGGAGGAAAATAAGAAAAATAAATGAGATAAGATATATAATATCTTTAATAGATGAGATAATTTATATTTTTGAGTAAATTATTCCTTGGTAAATAGTCGATTTAAAGCATTAGCAATGAATATTACTTTCTGAGAAACTATATATGAAAACACATTTCATGCACTGGGATGTTTAACAAAGATATATGTGTGTGTGTGTGTGTATATATATATATATATATATATATATATATATATATATATATATATATATATATATTAGTGCTGTTAATCGCATCTAACAAACGTTTTTGCTGTGTGTGTGTGTAAACATCATACACATATATTATGTAAACAAAAACTTTTCACGATTAATCGATTTGACAGCATACATATATGCATATACATAGCCTATAACAAACAATTGATGCATATATAGATGCATATAGCATCGACAAATAGAATTGCTTGTTTTCTGGATACTCACCTCATCTGCCATTGGTTGGCCAGATAGTCCTGCCCCCAAATGCACACCATTGGTTAAGCTAATTGCCATGTCAGGCTGGGGATGCTCAAACAAAACAAAAAGAAAATGTTCACAAAATCACAAAACAGATCTACAATGTTTACATTTTGGGGGTAAACAACCTATGGATGTCTTACCATTGTCTCTAAACTGGAAAAGGAGAAAGTATTTTAATCAAAATGTTAGTTTACCTTAAAGTAATAATCATATTAACATTTACTCGTAAACCTCCCATACGCAGTTCTCATACCTTTGTTGGACTCATTAGTGAGTTAGCGAAAACGCCACATTCTCATCAGATTGTTTGTTTTGTGGTGACTTTCTTTTGTACCAGGACCTCCTCCACTCTGGCTGGAGAGCTTCCTTTAAGGACTGCCAATCACAGTCAGGAGAATGAGGGATCACTGACAGATAAGAGGCACAGGGTGGAAGGTGAGGGTCAGGCTAGTAACAGAGGACAGAGTGACAGAAAGAGAGACAGAGAAGAAGAGAAGCAAAAACGAAATTCCTCCAGATTTCTCCAGTCCATTTCTTATTTTTCATCACCATGTCCACGGTGGTTTTAAACCGAGGATCTGGGGACAGGGTTTGCTGACAGACCTTCTCTCACTGGGAGAGGGACAGACTGGTATGCATCTGCTCTGGCTCCGTGCCCCACTGAGTGTCAGCGTGCAGATGGAAGTGGTTATTTGTAATAATAAACCCTGGGAATGGGAGAGATGTGTGCCCTCACAGCCTGAGACATGCGTGACTCTGAAGCTCAAACACCACTGAGGAGAACACAGCCCGATCTGAAACAAGGAACTTGCTACTACTTTTGAGTAGCCTGCTCTTTTTGAGGTTATATTCAGAATGAGGCTTTGTGCATTTCGTCAATTTTTGTAAATATAGCCTTTTGTATTATTTTGCCTCCACTTTGTATTCTCAATAAATGTATTAGGATTCAATTACTTTTTTATTGTCCAGATTATTCGAAAATGAATTAAAAATGCAATTCACACATACAAAGATTTGAAGACACATCTTTAAGAAAGAGAATTGTTTCATTACTGAATTTAATTTAATTTTAAATAATTTTAGGTGGCATAAAGTCAAACATTTCTGGGTGATGCAACTGTCTTGATGACTTAAAGGGTTAGTTCACCCAAAAAATGAAAATGATCCTATAATATACTCACCCTCAAGCCATCCTTAGTGTATATGACATTCTTCTTTCAGCCAAACACAATCGGAGTTATATATATATAAAAATATGGCTCTTTCAAGATTTATAATGGGAGTGAATAACTGAGATTTTGAAGCCCAAAAAAGCGCATCCATCCATCATAAAAGTAATCCAAATACGACTCCAGGGAGTTAATAAAGGCCTTCTGAAGCGAGTGATTCATTTTTGTAAGAAAAATATCCAAAATTATTACTTTATAAACTGTAATCACTGGTTTTACGTTAACGTCCGTTCATGGGAGAGTCGAGTGGCTGAACGAAGAAAGTCATATAGGCCTACACCTATGGCTCAGCCCGTTCTCATCCCAAGGCGTCATCTAACTGACGCTTTTGACCATGCGTCAACATCCGACGCACATGGCACCCTTTAGCGTCAATATGAGGCTAACCCTACCCCAGACCTAAACCTACCCATAACGGAAGCGTCATCTAACTGACCCTAAAGGCATTAGATGACGCCCGAGGATGAGCTTCATCTACCTGACGCTAACGGGTGCCATGTGCGTCGGATGTTGAAGCATGGTCAAAAGTGTGAATAAGATGACGCCTTGGGATGAGAATGTTGTATGGCTTGATGGTGAGTAAATTATGGGATAATTTTAATTTTTGGAAACTCACCCTTTAAGGAAGAAAACGCCTCATTAAAAGAATGAAATTCTTAAAAATATGAAAGCTTCATTTATAAATATTTTTTAACAAAACTGCTTATTATTTGAAAAACTTTTGCCCACCAAATTAAGGTCATGTATTTTGATTAATATTAAAAACATGAGAAGAAAAGATCAATGCATGATCAATAAAAATCATACATTATACATCAAATGATCTCATGACTGTGTGTTAAGGTCAGTAAGTATCTTAAAATATTGATAATTGAACCTTTTTATGAAATTGCAAGGTTAGTTCATGTTGTAAAACGTCATGTTGTGCGACTCCCCAAATATTGGTTTGGCCTTTTTTTTTTTTGCGGATAGGACAGTGGAGATTGACAGGAAAGCATTGGGTTGAGAGAGGGGAACGGGATCAGCAAAGGACCTGGAGTCGGATTTGAACCCGGGTCGGCCGGAGGCGCAGTTGCATCATATGTCAGTGTGCTAACCAGTAGGACATCAGCCCCGACATGAATTAAATAATAGTCTTAAATAGTCTTAAATAATTCAAATGATATTTTGCTTGAAATATATAGGCTAAAAAATGGATAAGACTCAAATGATGTTATTAATTTTTATTTGATGGTCACACCACATGACATTTTTAGAGTTGGCGATTTTAAACTTTTCTTCATAATTGTCTTAAAGTTAAAAAAAAAACATAAAACCAAAACGTATACAAAGACTGCATTTCTAAGCTCTTGGCACAGGTTTTCTTATTGACCATAGATTTCTATTTTTTGTACTTTTAAACCTGTAGTTCACTTGCAGCCTTTGAATTCCTGTGCCACAAATATTATAAATATTTTGTTGGTTCTGTCAGATGACTTTGCATTGATTTTGATGCTGTATAAATTTCTGAAAGGCGGAAGCTCAGCAAATCATGCTCAAGCTTTTTCCTGCCAATCACATTGAGGTTCACTATAAGGTCTCTTTAATTAGCTGTAATTTCAGAGTCTTTAAACTGTCACTGTGATATTTTGAATAAAAAACATCGCCTGCTCCAAACAGAATTTATTACTGTACACAACCCAGAGCCCAGAGGCAATATTTTGCATGAAATGATTCAAGTATTTCTTCACTCGCCGGGAATAATTTACGCCAAGAAGCGCATGGTGGGACCTCACTCGGGGACAGGACCTGAGTGAGCTCTTTTATGAGCTGAACGTCCACAACATGTCAACCTTTTCCCTCCACAAATAAATATTGCACAAACGTCAGAAAAACACAATATTTACGCTCAGCGCATGAAAAACACACAAACATTCTTTTTTCAAAGACTGCATGCTTAAGCTCTCATTGCCCTCACAGTGAAAACAAGGCAGGATGGGGGGATGGTGAAACACATGCTGTAACTTTTAGTTTTGCGTTTTTAAATAACATCACATTTCTAGGCGAAAACTCCAGCAACATGTGTTTAGCACATTGTATATCATCATAAGCTACTTCCTTTGAATGAATGCTAAATCGCATTTTAAGCGATTCAATCCAAAAGCGGCCAACCCTTTCATTTGCCTTTGTGTTGATGTCATTATCACTTTATCCCCTTTCACTGAATTCTGGTTAATTAACTTCTGTCCTGTCTGCCTTGTTGATTGGCTACTTAAGGACTCAAAGTCTTCACACTCTTGTCAATATCTTGAGCTCAGAGCTCTGATTGGCTCTTCTTTTGTTAACGAGCTGGTCGGTGCGCTGACAGCCATGACAGCGATGTGGCATGATGTCTTTGTATGGTGAGAGAGGAGTGCGGTCCAGCCAGCTCACGCTGTCACTCCGCAGCTGCTGGCTGTCTCTGGGTGGATCGCTTCGTGCCCCATCCCCTCGAACACTGTCTGTTGACCTTCCCGGCTCGGGGCTCTGTTTCTCTCTCACAGCTGTGCGCTTTGAACCCGAAATCGGTGTGTTAGAAGCAATCAGGGCCAAGATCTGTTTTCAGTTCTTTTACCCCTTAGGCCTCACAAGCTGTTCTGTGTGATCAGGCTTTTGGGCAATGAGATTGGATATGCTGGTCAAGAATTAGAGAAACAGTCATTATACAGGCAGCTTGTGGTTTGGCTACAAACAGAAAGACTTCATGGGCTGTTCTTCTCTCCGGCAATCATTACTGTCTTTAAAGATGAGAAATGTCTATGTTCAGAGTTAGCTTCAAATGTCTTCCTATGTGAAATGTTATATGGTTGTGTTCTTTTTGCTTGATTTATAATCATGCAGAGCTGTTAAAGGGTTTCATGTTCTCAGCTCTATTTAATTTAAAACAAAGAACTGGTCTTATGCTGGTGAATTGCTTTGACAGTCATGTAACAAGCTAAAAAAAAAATGTAGATTAAGCTAGTTGGCGTGGTTTTTGGGACATTGAGGAAAGTTTCTAACTGGTCCAAGCTGGCCATTGGCTGGTAGACCATAATGGACCAGCGACAAACCAACTACCATTTGGCCTTTGCAGTGGTTAAGATGACCTAAGCTGGTTATTAGCTAGTCTAAACCAGTGGTTCTCAATCCCACTCCAGTTATTTGCTGGTCTAAGATGGTCATTAGCTGGCCTAACTGGATATTAACTGGTCTATGCTGGTTATAGCTGGTCCAAGATGGCCATTGGCTGGTCATTTGCTGGTCCAAATGAGTTATTAGCTGGCCTAAATTGGTCATTAGCTGCTCCAAGCTAGCTGGTCATTACCTGGTCTAAACCCGATCATTAAGTGGTCCAAGCATTAGTTGGTCTAAACTGGTCATTATGTTGTCAATAGTTATTAGTTGATCCAAGCTAGTCATTTGTTTGGCTGAGATCACTTTTAAGCATGAAAACCTATTCTATTCTATTAGACCGAAAAAGCAAAATAACATTTTTGTAAAGGCCATAGGTCCCCTTTAACTGGGCTAAGGTGGTTAGCTGGTACAAGCTGGTCATTAGCAAGTCTAAATTGATTATTAGGTGGTCCAAGCTAGTCATTAGCTGTTGTAAACTAATCATTATCTTGTCCAAGTTCGTCATTAGCTGGTCCAAGATGATCATTGGTTGCTCCAACCTGGTTATGTATTGATCTAAACTGGTCATTAGCTTATCTAAGCTGGTTATTAGCTGATCTAAACTGGTCCTTAGCTGGTTCAAGTTGGTCATCGGCTGGTCCAAGCTGGTTATTGCATTCTTCAAGCTGGTCACTAGTTGGTCCAAAGCCCCTTTCACACAGCAATCCCGGTAAATTACCGTAAAATTGCCACAGTGACTTAACACAAATACAAAATGCTGTTCACACAAGCAACGCCATTCTGACTTTTTACCGGTAAGAGACCATTCACACATCAGCTTCAAAATACAGATACATTCTGTGATGTGAGTCATCGGAAGTGATCTTTCAATCTGTTCAATCTGGCAACATTTTTTGACGTCTGAGTGAAAGGCATAAGGCGATGATCAAACAGAACGCGTTTTTGCTCTTAAAAACATGTGACGCGCATAATAGTAACCAACTGCAGAGTCTCGAGTGCGACACATTGCCAGAACCAATTTACCGGTATTTTTGAAAAAGTCCTGTTCACACATGATCTCTTACCCCTAATTTACCAGTGAAGACTGTATGTGTGAAAGGGGCTGTTAAACTGATCAATAGCTGGTAATTAGCTGCTCCAAGCTTTTCAATAGCTGGTCCAGACTGGTCAATCATTGGTCCAAGTTGGTCATTTGCTAGTCTAAGCTATCTGACCAGCACTTTATCAAAAACTAGCTTATAACATGGCGTTACTGGCTTTGTTGTTGTTGTTGTTGCCTACCTACCTAATGACCAGCATAAATCAGCTGGAAAACAGTTTCCACATTCCAAAACACAGTTAACACTAGCTTAATCTGGATTTTCCAGCAAGATATCAACTGTGAATACTGCAGTTGTTTAGTACTCTTTCTGCTTCCAGGTTCGCTACTATGCTAATCCACCACTTTACCTTTTAAAATAAACAATGAATAGGGGGAAATTTAAATATTTCTTCTAAAGATTCTCTATAGAATGCATGTCAAATCTGGTCTCTGCAAAAACTAATACTAGCGTTCATCTGGCACCCATTTGTCTCAAGCACAAGACAAAACCACAGCGCCATGTTTTTTCTCTGACAGTCCCTCCTCTGACTCACTAATTGAACGAGACAGCCGTCGGCTGCAGGCCATTCCTTCTCTCATGCGTTTTGAGAAAACTTTCCGTCCTCACGACTGCTTCCAGCAATATGGCAGGACTCCAGTCATCACATTGTCAATGGATAGTCTTACTTCTGCTCTTTCTGGAGCCTGTAAACAAACAAGCCGACAATAACAGTTCAACAGTCCATAGAACAATTCAACATCTGTAAAATCCCATCAAAGATTAAACTAATCAGGAGTAAAACTGGTTCAAGTAGATTTAGGGAACAAAACAACATTCGGTATGTTATCAAGATGTGTAGCAGTGTGGAAATCACATTCTGGAATAAAATCTGCACTATACCCTTTAAGTCGAAACAATAGATTTTTTCCCTACATGTTTCTTTCAAACTGCATCTGATTGGTTTACTCATAAATACGTCAAGCAATCAGTGTGGATGACACATTAACACCCTTGCACAGTAGAGCCAAAACTGTTATATGTTCCACTTGTCAGCCTCTGCTTGAACACAGCGTCTCGAGAAACTGGCAGATATTTTCTTGGCTGCACAATATTTGCAATTCAGAGAAAAGGACCTTACTCTGAGATGGAAAGGTTGCTAGGGATGAAAATTTGTCTACATGTTAAGATTGCCACTGAGTTCTCAAAGCCGCAGCCTTTGGTCTCCCCGACCAGCTGTCTGGAACTGACAAAACCAGAAATGGATTTACATTGTCCATACTCCAGACTGTCTTTGTCAATTTGGGGGCCATCAAGAGGCAATCTGGAAACTGTTAGTCAGTGAGTCCTTGCTGTAATTGCTTGCAGCTGAGAATTCGGTCCTGTGTGAGTGAAATAAGGGGGTTGGGGAGAGGGAAACCTGAGATGTAACAAGTGCAATTGATCCTTTTCTGAATTCCCTCTGTGAGGAGCCACATTTGGGCTCCACACAGCTCAGGAAACAGGCTTTCTGGAAAGGAAATGAAGCAGTCGCACAGACGGACTTCTGTTTTTGTTCAAACACGCAAATACACATCGAGCACAGACAAGAAATCAAATATAAGGATTTAGGATGTCTTGATCAAACGTACACAGTAAATACCCAGCAGACTGCAATGTCTTATAAAACACTTACACAAACACACACACGCTCAGATGGTCCTAGTTAACGCTGAGACTTAGGGGCTCCTACACTTTGTTTCCCCTGTGTGTTCTAGTAAACAGCATGCCAGTATGTTTGATTAAGGCTGCACGCTGGAGAGTGCAGGTTTTGAGGACACAGCAGGGGTCTGGGCTCTCTCAGGGGCCTCTGTGTGTTTACTCTGATTGTTTTTAAGGTCAGAGAAAGAGAGCAGAGAAACATGTAGAAAGCTCAGGCATCCCCGCTCCTTTGCCCACAGCCAGCAGAATGCATTGTGCTGAAGGAACGCTGATGGAAATATGTCTGGTATCTTGCAATGATTTCTCAACCCCTAAATAAATAAATAAGCACACTTGAAAAACAAAATCCTGTTATATACAGTAAAAAAACTGACAGCTGTGTTTGCTAGAAATTCACTGTAATGAAATTCAGCATCATAATTTCATAAACTGTCAACAAATTACAATAATATGTCAGCCTCCTGAGATATGCTTTGTACTTAAAAAATATACTGATGATATATATACAGGTGGCCACACAATGACTAAAGGTTACTTAAAATGGGTCTTTATTAATAATAACTATCAGTTACTAACACCAACACAAAACATCAGGGTAACACATAATGTAAATAATGTAACATAAAATGCTCTAATGTTCTTAACAGATAACAAAAATAAGTATAAAATTTTACATAAAATAAAAATGTCATTTTACTTATTTTTTACAAAAAATTCATATGGTGACTCAATTTTACCAACAACATATATAATTTAATCATATACAAAAATAGATGTATATTTTCTAAATATAATATAGATTTCCACTATATATTTTATGATACTGTAATTAATTTTCATCTGGTCCAAGCTGGTTACTGGTATAGATCACAATTGACCTTTTTTTCTTTTTCTTTTTTTTACAGTATTTTAGCACAAACATATATTCTTTATAATAATCTTTCGTAATGAGGTATCTAACAGTTTTCAACAGGTTAACAGGTGTTTACTGTAGCATTGTAACATTTTCCTGTTAAGATCGTGAACATTTTACATTGCTTACACACAACTATGGCTCCATTTCTTGAAACACAAAACCACAAAACATGCAGTCAACATGCAAAACATCAGACATCTCTTGCAAAAGCAAACACTTCATTCAAAACTATTTAACTCTTCCAAATATGGTGTTTTTGCGTAGTAACTCGACACATACACATTCAAATAATTAGCCACATACACACCAAACTACACACGGATGTGAAAAATATAAAACACTCTTGTGTCTTTTGCTTGTTCAGTGTGCAGTGGAGTGTACAGGAGTATGTCACACGCACATTTATGTGCACAAATACACTGTATGTGCAGTATGTACAATTAATTAATTTTACAGTTATTGAACTGAACTGAATCAACACTGTGACTTGAGCCGAATAATGACAAATTCAGTATATATGTACAAAATAAACAGAAATGCAAGGGTGAAAAATATACTTGTTTCTCAAAAAATGTTGTTTTGATTTCTAAGTGATCAATTTATGTGTTTTGCAGACATGGTCTGACGATTAGGTAGGCTACATGAGAATGGTTTATGAGACACTTTTAGTGTCTAAGTCATTTAAAAAAAACTGTAAGTTAGAAATTAATGTAAATAAATGATTGAATCAATTAAAAAAAATAATACATCCAAAAATGCATACATGCATTCTAGATATCTAGGTAAACAGACATACATTTATACTGCATACATACATTCTAGATATCTAGGTAAACAGAAGAGTCAGAAGAGAGAAGACAGGGAAAGAAAGAAGTGAAAAGAGGTGAAGGGAGTCCTCTTGACATTTGAATGAAGGCATCTCTCTTTTGTTAGACAGCCCTCTCGCTCTCTCTCTCTCTCTCTCTCTCTCTCTCTCTCTCTCTCTCTCTCTCTCTGTGTGTGTGTGTTGGAGGTCAGATAAGTGTATTGTAGGGAGGATTCGACGACGAATGCCTCAGATGGTGCACTAATGTAAATAACGCTGCTCTATCCACACATTCTCCAGCCTCTGCACCTCGCATGAATCACTCTGAATCTTCAGTGTAATCTCCCACTGCGGGCACAATCACCCCATCCCTGCGACTGCACATCTTTCAGATCTTCCCAGTGGAGGAGGAGGAGGACATGCTTTAGGTTGCCTAGATGCCGCTCAGATCTTGTCCTTGTTTGTCCAGCAAAGTGAGTTATATGTTGATGTCCATTTGTCAAAAAAGGTGGTGCTGGGGTGAGCCCTTAATCATAGACACATCAGTTGAGGAGTGGAGGTCCTCCCTTAGAGGAAAACACGTCTTTTTGTCCTTTCTCCCTCCATTTCCTGGTCAGGCAAAGAGATGATGAAATGCAAGTGAAATGCTTTCAGTTCAAAAGTAATGTTTGGGTGAAGCCTCAGTTCATGGTGAAAAAGACAGTGCATATGGGATTTAGAATGGTACACTTGCAGAGGAAGAGGACATTTTTTGGAAAACTTCCAAACCATTCTTTTTGTTTACACTAATGTTATTTCAAGGCTTTGTGCTTTATTGTACAAAGCAGAGTGAATGCATACACTTTGTCTAATTTTTCCGGTTAAAATGTCTTGTTAAAATTATAAAAATGTAAAAAAAAAAAAAATCAGAGAATACAGTCTTTAATACAAGTGTATAATATGTACAGTATGTATATAATCAGTGCAGTAAGACAAAATGCATAATATATTGTCTAGGAAAATAAGTCTTAATATCTTATGCAGCATTGCTGCTAATGTAAATCTATCATGTTTTTAGATGTTTAGATTTTTTGATATTTTTACCGAAAAAGTAAAACAAATTTCGAGTTCAGAACAAGTTAGGCTCAATCAATTGCAGAATGTTTATAACAACAAGATATAATTTCATTTTGAGGCCATTGGTGGATTTTAACATAGAAATGTGAAGCTTTAATTGTTAGATTAAAACTTGTGTAGTATTTAAGTTGTAAAGCTATGTAAATCATAATTTTTACAGTCATTTTAGGGTTTAAGGTGTTACATTTTAGGGTTTAAGGTGATTTCATGTTGCATTGCAACAAAAATCGAAAAATGGACATAACTGTATACATAAAAGGTTAGTAAGCAATAGTTTAAAACTAAACTCATGTTAACATGCATGTTTTGTGACTATACTTTTGAAACAATGAGCATTTTAACATTTTCATTTCCATTTTAGTGCCTCACTGTAACCCAGATTTTTTCTTATTTAAAGTAGAGGCAAGTGGAAATTAATTTTTGTGGTAATCAACATCATAATGCATGCCAATGGAGCTTAACTTAAACTGAGCCCAGATTATTCCTTTAATTAGTCTTTTTTTTTTACTTGCAATGTCAAACAAATCTTTTCATGCAGATGGTCTTCTAATGTTCCTTATTCCGAGTTATTTGGCAACACTAGTTGCATTGCAGCATGGAATAGAAATTCGGGCTTTTCATGCACGGTTATAGTCTGATTTTTCTTCTCTGAGGATGGAGGCCTCTGAGCGTTGTTGTTTGATCCGGCACATGAACTACTAAAACATTTTGTCTCTTCTCTGTCCAAATGTTAGCACGGACAGCCATATGTTAGACCCAGATAAATCAGCCTTATTGAGTGGCCAGTCTCACAAACCAATACAGATTAGAGCATTAGAGAACTAATGAGGCTGCTGGGAGCCGAGGGCCGCTTCATGTTACCTTGAACTGCGACTCTGTGTGAAACACAAAACAGACATGCTTTTGCGTTGAAAACAGTACGGCAGCTGCTGGCGGAAATCAAACACAACAGCTCGCTCTTTTGTGGTGAGTTCACTCTAATCCAAATGGTGCTTTTTTACATCCACTGAAAGCATTACTGTGGGGACAACGCAGGAATAAAGCTGGACGCTGACTCGTTCGCCGACGTATGTTATTCAATGCTTATGTTTCATACAAGGTCCATTTTTCTTTATAGCTTCCACAGTGGTAAATCTATCGGGCTTTGTCAAAATGTTCTCTTCCCAAATCAGTTATTATGCATGTGGTGTATACGGCGCTCAGCTTATGTTTGTCTGTGAAGTATAGATCAATAAGTAAAATGCATTAGGGTCATTAAGTGCCCTTTGTCTTCTGACCTTGTTAAAATATTTATATACAGCAGAAAGATTGTCTTCCACAGATGACAGGAAACAGACCATCACCGGGTCTATATCTGGCCAATCACTGTCCATTTAGCTTGAGCTTTTATACGGCCCACTGGACATCTGCAGACTGTGAGACTCCTTGGCTTTTATGCCCTTTACTTTCTCTATGTGTTTTTCCTCCAAATGGCTTGTTTATTCCTATGATAAACAACACTTTACAGCCAAATCAAGTCACATAGTGCTTTATAGATTGTTTCAAAGCAGTTTTACATGAATAAACAGGAAAATAACAGTGGTGGTGTAAAATTAATACATTTCAACTTTTCTTCAATGTTATACAATACAACTTCATCTGTAAAAAAGCAGCTCAATAGAAAGTAATAGTGTCATTATTCAACTCAATTTAGTTCAATGTTGTTTCAATTAACTGTCAATTGTTGCACAGTTCATCAGATCAATGTTGATTCATTCAGTTCAATATGTCAATGTTGCAAAAGTTAGTGTCATTATCCAGCTCAATTCAGTTCCAATGTTTTTAAAGGTAAATAAGTGCTCGATTCTTGATTTTTGCACAACAGAGTGTTATACAGCTTTAAATAGTAAGACAACGTGATGGCGGTCTGACTGCTAATGCAGTGTCTTTTCATTACTTACCACTCATACATCAACTTACCCAGATTACCGAATCTGAATTCAAATATTTTGAGTATGGCTAATCAAAGAATTGTTCATTTATGGCGAGTTTTAGAGAGATGCTGTAGAAGGGTATATCTCAATCCACTTTTGTTCAGCCGTCTGGTTTTAAGCAGTGAATGTATCTGCCTGAGAGAGGTTACCATTTGAATGGCAGAGGTCTTACACTTGTAGAGTTAACGCCTCGCTTGTTACTTTCTGAGGTAAAATACCCACCCGTCTATCACTCTGACAGCTCTGACAGCCATTCAGGGAACCCTGAGGTGCCCCAGTGCGCAATCAAAGGGCTTTTATTGAAAGAATCCAAAACAAGCCTGTCAGGACAGAGAGGCGGGGTCAGCTGTCATGGTGACATGGCCCTGCAGCGGTAAATTATCCTGAAAGAGAGAACTCTAAGATCCCGTGAAGAGAAACTCAGTGCAACTCTTGCACTGCACTTATCTGTAACAAATGTTAAAAAAGGTAAAGCGTTACTCTGTTTGAAAGGGGGTTTCTGTCTGCTTTATTTGGCCCTCCTTCATCTTTCTTCATCTTATTCCTACTCTTCCTCAGCACACAGAAGGAATAGAACATAACTGAACAGAACATAAATCAGAAGTTATGTTCTCAGTTTTTCATTTTTACCACTGGAGGACACTACTGTACAGCAAATGAAAATTATTTTATTATTACTTTTGCATGCATGTTAAGAGATTATTGATGTTGTAAATTATACATTTATGAAGCCTATTTTTGGTTACTGCAGATAAAACAATCTTTCTTTTAGGCATATATAACTGCAAGTTTTTTATAGCACCCAAAGCAATTGTAACAAGGGACTGGGTGGTGGAATCAATTGTTTTGTCATTTATATGCCAAGTTGCCAAACTTGCCTTGTCATTTATAAGAACTGACAAAACATTGGTACTATTAAAAAAACTGCTGGAATCATATTTAAAGGGTGTGACTTATTCAGCGAAATCTGTGAGCGTGAACATTCAGAACTTAAGATATAGCTAGTGCTTGCATTTCCTCTTTCAAAGAGTCAGAGAGGTTTTTCTTCTTTAATTTAGGAGAAAAGCATACCCTAGAGTTCCAGTGAATCTGTGTGATGTCGTTCATTACTGGTGTAAAAAACGACTTACACTTGCAGTTTCGTCAGCAACATAATACGAGTTCTGAGGCTTGCTCGGAATCATACGGATGGAAATAATAATGCAATTTCCATCAAAATGAGGGCAGTGCTCTAATTTTCCAGGTGCTTTAGGGTCAGGGCTTGGAACTGAATTATGTTTACATTATCAATACAAAGCTAATGTGTGAAGTGCTTCTTTCATCTGGTATATCATTTCATATCCCTCTATTGAAAATGGTTCAGGTGTCATCACTCATCATCCATGAGAAGATGACAGCTCAATGTGTGTAAGCCTCATACACTCATGTTAAGTGTTGAGAATTGGGAACTATGAAATAAATCTCCCCGTAGAGTCATCCATAACATACTTACTTCTGGTGATAGGTACAAATAACACAAAAGCAATAAAACATCAGTGTTCAGTTGTTTGTGTGAAATGTCAAGAAACTTTCCACACAATGCAGATCGTTCTGTCAACAACCTATTTAAAAAATCCAAGGCTATTTATTATAAGTTAACGCATTTTAACTCAATATTTATCTGTTTCACATTAAAGTAACGATTACGACCTCTACATGTCTCAATTCCCATTTCCTGTGTAAATGACAGGTGGATTAAAACTATGGCATCTCTATCGCCATCTGTGGTTGGAACATTAAATTACAAGTTAATTGCGGCGTTAGCTGTTGGATACTTCCGAAAGCTTAAAAATGCTGCCATCGGAGGATGCATTCCAAGGTAGGAAGGCATCGGCACGTCTGAATCCAGTGTTAGCGTCAATGTTGGTCAGTTTGTGTGTAAATGTACATTTCTGACCAAGGTTGTTCACTTTTTAAGTCATTTCTAGCGAGAAATTTGTATTGTAGTAATCAAATATTCGCAAAGCTTGCTCTAGCTAACTGTTTTGTTGTAGATCATTAAACCATTATGCTGCCTCTGAAGTCTGTCCAAAATCAGTTTTGTGAGGTATCTTTGAGATCAAACCCTGCCTGCAAAGTCATTGCCTGATAGGGCAACGGGGCAACAAGTCAGCTGCCTACGCTTTCGGAAGCAGACGTTGTTTATATGTCAGTTGTGCTTCGGAACATTGCTATATGCCCGGATGAATCTGATAGTGTTGTTGACAGTAAGAAAGTCCCACATACCTACACACTTAAGAAAAATGGTTCTAAACAGTGCCAAATTAGGGTTCTTTGGCTTAGCAGAACCCTTTTTGGTGCTAAATAGAACCTTCTTTATAAGGTTCCATAAAATCTGAAAATGGGTCGTCCGTGCAAGTAGCATCTTCCAACAAAGAAGCCTGTCTTTGCTAGGGGTGAAACAGTTCAAATGAATCATGGTTCGGTTTTTATCACGGTTATGGTTTCGGTACAGTATGTGCTGTTCAGGGGGAAAAAAAGGACTACTGTCAAATAAAAAATAAAATAATAACAAATAATCTACAAGCAACAGCACAAATAAATACAATAGAGCAAAGATACAAATAAAATAAACAGTGCTTTTCAGGTTATTTATCTAACAGTAGTTTTCAGAAATTGTCAAATGTAAAATAACATTGCATATAATCTTCACTGCATAAATTAAATAAAAATTAATCTTTACTTACTTACAAAAGCTATTTAGTCGAGAGAAGTGAGTGATTTCCTTGTCTTTTGTTGTTTGATTAACAATAAAAACGCAGACATAATGCACTGGCACTGATCCAAAATACTTATGCGTTGTCTTTCACGAGTGTTTACGTTCACTTGTTCAAGTGCAAGACTTGAAAGAGAACTCAATATCTGCGTGCTGTTGGAGACGCGGCTTTCCGTGTCCACGCTTCTGATGAGTGCACACACAAATCTTCTCACAGTTCTCTTTTTTACGTCTTCTAGCGCTTGAATATTTAAATTAGCGAGACTTAAATGAGTTTAGTTTAAACATAGATCGCAATGTGTGCACCGTTCAACCCGACAGTGGAAAAGCGGCTCAAGTCTCTGTGAGCTGGTTTAAGGTGGTCAATTGAGACACATTCCAACCTCCCACCTACATCAATAACGAATGTCTTATCCGTCGACTCCAGAATTAAGAATGGCCCATCATATGGCGGTTTCAATTTAATATTCACTGAACAAGCTAGTAAATACTCCTTAGGGGCCATTTGAAGTCCCAGTAGCACCCATGGGAGCCGGTCATACCTGTTGTCATCCTTCAGGGCAGCCCTCAGTGCAGACTTAATGGAGTGGTGGAAACTTTCACACAGGCCGTTTGCTTGTGGGTGATAAACTGTAGTGTGATAAAGCTTAATGCCCAGATTATGCGCGGCTGCAGCCCAAAGCTCAGACGTGAATTGGGAACTGTGGTCTGAGGAGATTTCCAATGGGCTGCCAAATCTGGCAATCCAGGTGCCAATAAAAGTACACACAATGTCCCCAGTTGACGTTGACACCAAGAGCACATCTTCTGGCCACCTAGTACGAGCCACCATTAGGAGTAGGTGAGCTTAGGACCAACAAAGTCAATGTTTACATAATTGAAACGACGTTCAGGTATCTCAAAACGAGTTAACGATGCCTTAACATGATGCTGCATTTTTGCTTTTTGACAGGCGATGCATGAAACGGACCACGCGCTCACATATTTTTTTAGCCCGCAGCAGACAAATTTAGAAGCCATCAACTTATGGGAAGCTTTTGTATCCGAATGCAACAAACAGTGGATGACGTCAAAAACGTGTCATCTCCAGTTTCTGGGTACTACAGGATGGTGATGACCCAACGAAAGATCACAAAGAAGTGAAACGCCAGCCTCATCAAACTTGACATCAACCAATTTAAGGCCCGTGACCCCTGTCTTCAAGGACTGGACTTCCGGATCAGAACCCTGGTTCACGTCCATACTCGAGTAATTCAACGCACATTGGTGCTTGCCCATGAAAGGCAATCTGCTACTGCATTGGTTTTCCCTGAAACATGTTGAATATCAATAGTGAATTCAGAATTGTAAGCCAGATGCCACTGCTGGTGGGCAGACCATGGCTTCAAAACCTTTGACATAGCGAAAGTCAAAAGTGTCAAGTTTCGACTAAAACGTTGAGTGTTGAGGTAAAGGTCAAGCTACGAACGCACTGAATTTTTGTTCATTAGGACAAAGTTGGCAGCTAAAGTGGCTACCAATGCCCATGCACCAACTGTTCCTGGACAGCCTTAACAGCGAAATCAGAGAACGTCGGGAAGCGGATGTGCAAACATGGCTGCCTCTGCTAGAGCCCATGCAAAAGCACCAATCATCTCATTGGACCAAATGAGTATGTGACGAGGGGTGTCGTTATTAAGGGCCTTGTAGAGCGGACACATGAGCTCAGCTCCTTTGGGAATAAATCTATGATAGAAATGAACCATTCCCAGGAATTCTGGAGAGCTTTAATAGTGGTGTTGGGGAAAGGTAATGCATTACAATATTGCGTTACTCCCTAAAAAAGTAACAAAGAGTATCTGCATTACTTAGTTACTTTTTATGGAAAGCAATGTATTACATTACTTTTGTGTTACGTTTCCTCATCTAAGCTGGGCTTGCTTGTTTGTTTTTTAAACCAAAAGTGAAATGTCTCAGGCTGAAGGAAATGCAAATTCACACCTGTACAACAGAGAGCGCAGTTCAAACAAACCTTTCAGCTGTGCTGTTGAAGAGAGTTCAAAACTCTTACTTGAGCAATAAAACAAAAAAAATTCAACACAAATGTGATGTTTAAATAAAGTCTGTTGTCACAGGTTAACCTGGTGACTCTATAAACTTGGACTTGCAAACATGCACCCATTTCACTGATACTGTGGATTGCCGGGGATATTAACATCTGTGTACACATCAGGAAGGTGTTATGGATTATTTGTTTGTTCAGTCTAAAGTTTCTTACAGCTGTGTTTTGTTATAGTTTTCAACTCTTTATGGTTTTTTTAAAGTTTTCTTAAAGTTATTTTTCTAAAAGAACAGAATGCCAGAACACACAATAATGTATATGATAATTACCTTTATTTTTCCACATATTTTTCACAAACCTTATTGCAGTTAAACTTCCCGGTTCACACTCTGTACAACCAAACTGGTTAAACCAGGTTATAATCCAGGTTAAACTGTTTTTTAAAGCAACAGTCACATCACTTCCTGTGGAAGATACCAGTTTGGTGTCATGTCAGAGGAAGGGGGGATTTAGAAACAGTTGTGTTTACCATATAATTTGTTGTTAAACTCTCTCTCTGTTCATGGTTGTTGTTTTAGCTGTTTGGAAGGTTTAAGGGTTGTGTTGGGTGTTTATATTATTTAAATTGATTGTTACAAATGTCTTGTTACAAATGTCTTAGTTTGTACCTGTGGTTGGTATGCCCTATAGGCGGGGCTTCAGCCTATAAATAGACTTGCTGGCTGAAAGGATTTCAGTTCTGATTGTGAACTCAGAGAAATTGGATACTGAGCAGTGTGGTGAACATTGGGCCATTTGGTTTAGCCAAAATTAGCACATTGTTGCGGTTTTCATTTCTTTTTGTACAGTTTTTATTTATTTATTTTTTCTCCTGCACTGTAAATATTTTAGCACCTTCCAATAAAACACCATTTTGGATTTTGCATCAACTTTTTGTACAGCACGTCATTTTCCTTTTCCACTCCAACTGGTTGGCTTCCCCACATATGGTGTCAGAAGTGGGATCCTCCCACCAATGAGTGACGTGCCTGCATAAGGTAATGCCCTGCTGACATGCCACCCAAAACGAGGGGTCAGCCTGTAGAGGGCACAGATGCAGTAATGGACCAAGGTGCTGTTGGAGGTGTTGCAGAGGAGAGATTGCTGCCTGCGGAAATCCCAACCACTGTGGGAGATGCTGCCATCACAGCGCTGGCACAAATGTTCCAGTCATTTATGCTGTACTAAAAGGATCGGGATGAAAGGGAGGAGAGGGATGCTTCTCGCCGCGAACAAAATTACAAGGTCCTCAGCCACCAGGTCACCCAAATGCAGCTAGACATGGAGCGGACAGGACATGGAGCTTCGGAAGGAGCTGCAAAGCGGGTGATAGATCATGAACCTCGAATAGCCAAGCTGGAGGACAGTGAAGATATTGAACACTACCTTACAACTTTTGAGAGACTTGCAGAGGTGTATCAGTGGCCAAGGGGCGACTGGGCCGTTCGTCTTATTCCCTTGCTAACTGGCAAGACCCGAAGTGCTTTTGTGGCTATAAATCCCTCACATACCAGAGACTATGGCCAAGTATATGAAAAAATATGAAATCAGTGCAGAGACATACCGGTTGAGATTCCGGTCCCTTAGTACCCCTGCCGATGAGACCCCTACGGAACTCTACATCCGACTGAAGGACTTGTTCTCCAAATGGGTACACTATGAGCAAAGTAATAAGTCCCATTATGGAGTCCCTTGTGCTGGAGCAGTTCCTGCGAGTGTTGTACCCTAAGGTGAGGACTTGGGTAAAGGAAAGAGATCCCAACACTGCTGCAGAGGCTGCTACATTGGTTGAGGGCTACATAGCTGCACGGAAGGGACTTGGAACTACTCGATATGCTGGCATTCTCCACTCTTCGAAGGGTAAGTCTGATGGGTTGGGGGTGGGTTCAAACTCTCAAAGTGGCCCTAAAAACTTTAAGTCCATTCATTCTAAACCCCCAACATCAGCCACAATGCCCCAGACAACAGTTAAGGGAGAGATTGTTGTATGTTATAACTGTGGTGAGCCAGGCCATACTAGGCCCCTTTGCCCACTCAAAAAGCCCAAGACATCTGGTCTTTGTTATATGCCCCGGCCAGAACAGTTAAGAACACAGCATGGTCGGGAACCAGTCATCACTGTACTGTTAAATGGTAAACCCCTTTCAGCGTCGGTGGACACAGGTAGTAACAGTTTGTTGTGTGCATGGGGATAGCACTGATTTGCCTACTGCTGAGGTTTATATTGAGGTCTGTAATCAGTCATATCTGATGAATGTGGGTGTTGCTACCAAACTGCCCTATCCTGTACTGTTAGGTACTGACTTCCCTGTACTAGCTGAATTGGTGCAAGAGACTGTATGGTGTGGTGTTGTCACGAGAGCCCAAGCAAAGCAACTTATTCAGGTTCCACAGCTCCAAGAAATAACACCAGACACACTGCAAGAAATGCCCTTCAGCTCTGAGACTAGTTTAGGTGAGTCACGGCCTACAGAGCAGGAAAGGCTGCAGAAACGCAGGGAGTGGGTTGAGGGGTTGTTGGAAACTTCAGAGCAAGCTGAGGAAGGGGCAGAAGAACCCGAACTCACTGAAGCCGACTTAGTTGTCCCTGGTAATCTAGCCCAACTTCAGCGTGAGGACTTAACCTTGACTGAATGTTTAAAACAGGCTGAGGAAAATGAGGGTGTTGTGTCTTTGCTTGGTGAGACTTTTGTGGTACAACATAGTCTTTTGTACCGACAGAGTAAGGAAGACGGACTGCAGCTGGTAGTAACTAAGGCATACAGGAAGGAGGTATTAGAACTTGGGCATTATATTCCCTGGGCAGGTCACTTGGCTTTTATGAAGATGTTAATGCGAATTGCAAAACAATTTTACTGGCCAAAGATGTACAGTGAGGTTAAGGAGTTCTGTAAATCTTGTCCAGAATGCCAGCTCACTACTGGCCGTACTCCTGCCTACACACCCCTTATACCACTTCCTGTAGTTGACACTCCTTTTAAGAGAATAGGAGTTGACGTAGTTGGGCCTGTGGAAAAGAGTCAGAGAGGGAACCGATTTATCTTGGTTATTTGCGATTATGCTACCTGGTACCCTGAGGCATACCCATTACGAGAGGTCACAGCTAAGCAAATAGCCACTGTACTCCTACGATTTTTCTCTCAGGTTGGCATACCTCAGGAAGTGCTCACAGATCAGTGTCCAAACTTCATGAGCCACACCCTACAAAAAGTATATCAATTGCTGGGCATAAAGAGAGTACGAACCACCCCTTACCATCCTCAGACTGATGGTCTTGTTGAACGTTTCAACCAGACTTTGAAAACCATGCTGAGGAAATATGTTTCTGAAACGGGCAAGGACTGGGACAAGTGGCTTCCATTCCTCCTGTTTGCATATAGGGAGGTGCATCATGCATCTACAGGGTTTTCGCCATTTGAACTGCTGTATGCTCACCATGTCAGAGGGCCTCTGGATGTACTGAGAGAGAGTTGGGAGGCCACTGATACACCAGACAAGAAAAACATTCTCTTCTACATACTAAAGATGAGAGACCATCTGCAGAAGACAACAGTCCTTGCACGAGAAAATCTCCTGCAGTCTCAAAAACGTCAAAAAGAGTGGTACGACCGAACACCCAGATCCCGTACATTTGAGCCAGGTGAAAAGGTCTTGTTGTTGTTACCAACGAGTGAGCATAAACTGCTGGCTAAGTGGCAGGGCCCCTACCAAATAAAGAGGAAAGTGGGTCCTGTGACATGAGATCGAGATCCCACCCAGGACCCAGCCCTTGCAAATCTTCCATGTTAACATGTCGAAGAAGTGGTATGCTCGTTCCACACAACAAGGACCTATATCTGAGGAAGTGGCGGAAACCACAACTGCTTTGTTCGTGAGATCCGTGGAGGGAGAGGAGGAAATAGAGGAACAATACCTGCCTGGTCGTCAGGGAAACAGTCAGCTGAACTTTGAGCACCTGGAAGATGGTCAAAGGCAGGAACTTCTACAATGCATCCCAACCCAACTCTTTATGGAGACACCTGGCAGAACAAACGTTATCCACCATCACATCACTCTCAAAGATCCCAAACCCAATAGTCAGCCAGTATATCGGGTCCCAGAAAGACTTCTGCCAGTTATGAAGGAGGAGTTGGAGACCATGCAGAACCTTGGTGTGATTGAACCTTCAACCAGTGAATGGAGCAATCCCATTGTCCTAGTGCCTAAGAAGGATGGCAGTCTCAGATTCTGTCTGGATTTCCGCAAGGCAAGGCAAGGCAAGGCAAGTTTATTTATATAGCACATTTCATACACAATGGTAATTCAAAGTGCTTTACATAGAAGAAATAAAAATAAAAAATAAAAAGAAATAACAATAATTAAAACAGTTTAGAATAAAGAAATTAAAATAATCAAAACAAATAAGAATAATTAAAACAGTTTAGATTAAAAAATAAAATAAAGTACAGTAAAAACAGTCGGACGAACAGTGGCACAGTGCTCATTCAGTAAATGCATAGCTAAACAGATGTGTTTTGAGTCTGGATTTGAATGCGACTACTGTAGGAACACATCTGATCTCCTCTGGAAGCTGGTTCCAGCTGCGGCTGGCATAATAGCTAAAAGCAGACTCTCCGTGCTTAGAGTGAACCCTTGGTATTTCTAGCTGATGTGATCCTAATGATCTGTTGGGTTTATATTCAGTGAGCATATCTGCAATATATTGAGGTCCAACCCCATTGAATGATTTATCTACCAGTAATAATACTTTAAAATCAATCCTAAATGTAACTGGGAGCCAGTGTAAAGACCTGAGGACTGGTGTGATATGTTCATATTTTCTGGTTCTGCTCAGAATCTTGGCGGCAGCGTTCTGTATGAGCTGCAACTGTCTTATGGTCTTTTTAGGAAGGCCAGTGAGGAGTCCATTACAATAATCCACCCTGCTGGTGATGAAAGTATGCACAAGTTTCTCTTTCTCAAGTCTTGACTTGAAACAAAGCATCTAATTCTTGCAATATGTTTCAGATGATAGTATGCTGATTTAGTTATTGCTTTGACATGACTACTGAAACTAAGGTCTGACTCTAGAGACACACCAAGATTCCTGACTTGATTTTTAGTTGTTAGACCCCTAGCGTCAAGGTATGCATTCACCTTAAGAACTTCCTCTTTGTTACCAAACGCAATGACTTCAGTTTTGTCTTTGTTTAACTGAAGAAAGTTTTGGCACATCCAACTGTTTACTTCATCAATGCATTGGCACAAGGAGTCAATGGGGCTGTAGTCGTTAGGCGATAGGGCTAAGTAGAGCTGTGTGTCGTCTGCATAGCTGTGGTAAGAGATTCGGTTCTTTCTCATTATTTGGCTCATTGGGAGCATATACAGGTTGAATAGGAGTGGTGCAAGAATTGAGCCTTGAGGGACTCCGCATGTCATGGATGTCCACTCAGACTTATGGTCTCCTATACTCACATAATAACCTCTCCCTTCTAAGTATGATCTGAACCATTTTAGGACTATCCCAGAAAGCCCCACCCAGTTTTCCAGCCTGTCAAGAAGTATGTCGTGATCGACAGTGTCAAATGCAGCACTGAGGTCGAGTAGTACCAGTACTGATAATTTGCCTGTATCAGTATTTAAGCGAATATCGTTTATTATCTTTATGAGCGCTGTCTCTGTGCTGTGATGCGATCGGAATCCAGATTGAAAATTGTCAAAGTATCCATTCAAGCTTAAGAATTTGTTCAGCTGATTGAGGACAACTTTTTCAATGATCTTGCCTATGAAAAGAAGATTTGAGATCGGTCTATAATTGCTTAATATAGTCTTATCCACATTGCTCTTTTTCAAGAGGGGCTTGACAACTGCAGTTTTCAGGGAGTTTGGAAAACTACCAGAAAGAAGTGAGGCATTAACCACTTTTAGGAGATCTGCTTCTAAACTGTTTAACACACTTTTGAAGTAAGATGTGGGGAGTGCGTCAAGGACGCAGGTTGATGTTTTAAGGTGCTGTATGGTTTCTTCCAAAATTTTGCCATCAATTTCTTTGAAATCAGACATAGTAACTACATTCTCAGGTTGTGGTCTGAACTGTCTGACCCCAGTGCGGCTCAATGATGTGCTGATCACCTTTCTGATATTATTAATTTTCTCAGAGAAGAAAGCAAACTCACTGCACTTGCCGTCTGAGAGCATTTCACTGGGAATCTGGCTTGGGGGGTTTGTCATTCTCTCTACAGTAGCAAAAAGAGTGCGTGTGTTGTTTAAGTTGCTGTTTATAATATTTGAGAAGAATGTCTGTCTAGCTTTGCCTAGTTCCATATTGAAAGCATGGATGCTGTCTTTGTAGATGTTATAATGGACTACAAGTTTTGTCTTCCGCCACATGCGCTCTGCTTTTCTGCATGTTCTTTTCATATTTTGCACAGCTGTTGTGTTTCTCCAAGGTGCTTTTTGTCTAACACTCTTCCTGACTTTCACAGGAGCAATATCATCAATTACACTTTTGACTTTTGAGTTAAAAGAATCAAGGAGAAAATCAACAGAGTCAGCAGATATGCTTGGTTTTAAAGATATAGCCTTCATAAATAGCACACTAGTGTTCTCATTTAAGCATCTCTTCTTGACAGACACAGATCTAGCTTCAATGGCAGGAGAGATCAATATATCAAAGAAAATACAGAAATGATCAGACAGTGCTACATCCTTCATAACAATCGATGAGATGTTTAAACCCTTACTGATAAGTAAATCTAGAGTGTGTCCACGATTGTGTGTGGGACCATGTACATGCTGAGTCAGAAAAAAAGTTTTTAAAACAGTTTTGATTTCTTTTGCCATATTGTTTTCTGCATTATCTATGTGAATGTTAAAATCTCCAGTAATAGCAAAACAGTCAAACTCTGAGGAAATTGTTGATAACAGTTCTGTAAAGTCCTCAGCAAAGGCTGGAGAGTATTTTGGAGGCCTGTAAATAATGATAAGTAAAATACGTGGGGCACCTTTTAACACAATACCCAGATATTCAAAAGAGGGGTAGTTACCAAATGATGTTTGCTTACATTGATAGACATCTTTAAAAAGAGCAGCTACTCCCCCTCCTCTCCTAGCAGCTCTGCAGACACTCATAAAAGTAAAGCTCAATAGTGTGAGCAAATTTGACCCGTATCCCATGCCAAGAGTAGATGAGGTAGTAGAGAGTCTTGGAAGAGCAAAGTATCTCACCACACTTGACCTCTGCAAGGGATATTGGCAGGTTCCACTAAATTCGGAGAGCAAGGAGGTGACCGCATTTAAAACACCTTTTGGACATTTTCAGTTCCGTGTCCTTCCCTTTGGGCTTCACGGAGCTCCGGCTACTTTTCAAAGGATGATGGACCAGGTCCTCCGGGGGACTGAGAAGTTTGCTGCAGCATACTTAGATGACATGATCATCTATAGTCAAACTTGGCAGGAGCATATGGGTCATCTGAAGGACGTGCTACAGAGAATTAAGAGTGCTGGTCTAACCATCCGCCCAGACAAATGCACCCTAGCCAGGACTGAGACCCAATACCTAGGGTATGTGCTGGGTCATGGAGTAATACGTCCACAGGTGGGGAAATTGGAGGCCATCAAGAATGCAGAACGGCCAGTGACCAAATTTGGCACACAACAAGTCAAAACCAAATAACTATAGAAAAATATATTTTCAACTTTTTTCCTCATGATAGCACAATTGTAAATGAAACAGACAGCCCATTAAGACCTACTAATACACACATCTAATATAATGTTACACATCAGATGTTTTCCCCGACAGTTAACCAAACGTTAACATAAGACATAACAGATAATGTTTGTGTGAATACTCACCAAGACAGATATTTTGAAACACTGTAACTCTGTGAATATGTGTATATCGGGATCACGCACTGAGGTGTCTTTGTGCGCACGCTTCGGCTCTGTCAGTCAGCGCGAGTAAGATCATTTTGTTTACATCAGCATGAGTTTGAAAATCACATTTCATTGCTTCAGTCTCACGCCATCGAGAATTCACTATATTATGAATATTCACAAAGTTGGAATGCTGCGCTTTACAACGATACCAAACTTGTGCTGAGAGGGAGTGCCAGTCGTTGAGAAGTGAGCACAGAGAAAAACTGCATTTTTCATGGACAAAGGAAAGGTACTCTCTCAGAAAACGTAGAAATAAAGATTCTTTTAGATGTTTAATTGCTATTTTGAGCATTGGGATCGCTAGACAAGAGCCTAATGAACTCATTTTTGTGAAAACCTCGAATTCAACCAAAATTGACATGTTTCACTTGTTTTGACTAGCTCGTAATTAGCCCGTAAGCATTACAACTCATTTTGCCAGCACGGGTCACATATGTGTATTTTAACATATTTAATTATGGCAGGTTTGCATAATATTCTGAGTTTGCATTTTACTGTTTTTATTCATTTTGCAAAATACTGAATGCTTTTGTGCAAGTGAGATGAGTGAATGCCTGCTTACATTTAGAACTACGATAACCATCATCTTCACACAGCGCACACAACGCCCCTGAACCTTACTCCCGATTTCTCTCAACTTGGGGACGAGAGGTGTCAGTTAATACATGGGAAAACAAAAGTAACTTGCGTTACTAATTGTGTACTTGTAGCGCCTCTCTAGTGTGTTGGACTATAATGAGAGGTGGCTATCCTGAGTTCTTTAAAAATCTAAACAATCAAATAAGCGAGGTTTCACTAATAAAATAATCAGTGTTTAACTTGGTGTGTGGGTGTAATTACTAACTAAATATAAAAAATACTATTTCTCTTTAAATCAATATTTAGGCAGTCATATTTACACACTTTAACTGGAAATTAAATGTATTGGAATTATCCTGTAAACACTTTCGTATTTAAACCAAAAAATACTTAATTAACTTTAAATATCAAAAGAGTCAGTGACCACAACTGTTATATAGAAAAAAGTATAACAGATTTACTCAGAAAAAGTTGAAAGAGTTTGAAAGAGTAATTAAATATCTCTGGTCAAAATCACTTCAGATCACAAATGCATTCAAATTCACATTCAAGACATAAGGGCCCAAGAAAATAAAATAGCCGGCAAAACCCTAGTTGAATTTGAAATAACCTTCAAAATGTTCAACTGATGCAGGCCTGAATGCAGCTCGGGTACGTTGTAGCCTTAAACGAAATGGCTGCTTCACCACACAGGCCAAACAAAATTGGTACCTTTACTCAATGTGAACGTAATCTCACACACACCGGATCAAAGTGTCAGCAGCAGAAGACAGGACGAGAGGATTTGCGATGACGAGAAGATGAAGCGCGCTTTCACACTTGGTTCGATTGCCTGTTCCGAACCAGAGTTCGATTGCTCCCCCCTCCCCCTGCCCCCGATGGACTGTGTTCACATTATATTATTTCTATCCGAGCCGCGGTACGCTTGCGTCATCAGGCTGCAGCTGGCGTAATGGTGTTGCTTGGTAACCGCGAATGAAAAGGCGCCCAAAATGGAGACTTGCTCGGTTGACATTTGTTCTTCTATTTTTTAACCTTTGGTTTTGTTTTCAACATAGACATACAGAAACACACTTGCGTCTGTCTACCGCAAAAATTCTGAAAACGTTTCAAAGACAGCGGGCTGTCCGCCGAAGACAGTTTTTGCGGAGGCAAGCAGAAATTATCTCTCTGCTTGCAGTGCGTCAATCCCGCTTTTCATCAAGGTATATATACACACACACAAATACACACACGCACGCACGAAAGAGAAAGTGATGCAGCCGACTGTCCTGACGACCACATACATCAATAACGGTTCACTTCCGCGGTTTGGTTCGATAGCGTTCATATCAGCAGCGAACCGCACCAGAGTTCACATGAACCGTACCCCAGACCACCTTTTTAAGCGGACCCGAGTACGGTTTGCGGGTGCGCACCCGAGTTCGGAAGACAGTGTTCACATCATCCAAACGAACCGAACTCTGACGTCATTCGAACCCGGGTGCGCACCAAAAGTGCTAGTGTGAAAGCCCCCGAAGAGAGTCACATGGTTGACGATCTGGGCAAAGTCCACCACTCGGTAACGCTATCCGGCTCCGTCCGGGTCTTTGATCATCATCGGTCTCACAGCTCCACACAGACTTAACTAATCGAGGTCGCTGGTCGCTAGCTTATAGAAAAGTCCATGCACGTACACTATCAGCAGCTAACGAAACTTATTTCAGTCTTCGTGTGCAGAGTAGGTCACTTACACAGACAGAATTATCACCATTAAAGTTTCGTATAAGAGTCCTGGTTGAACACTTTGACTAAACTGGTGAATTTCATTAATATTAACCGTGTTTCTCTTTCCGCAAACCACACGCGTTCCTCTCTCACTTCTTCCACGCTCTTCCTCCCCTTCCTTATCCTTTGACCTCAAATGTGAGTAGCTCATTCACAAAACTTTCAGAAATAAAATAAATTCACAAAACATTTGTGTAACTCGTTCTTACTATTTTTTCAGGCATCTTTAAAGCATTTTCACATATATTATTACACAACAAATATTTAACATTTTAAATGCTGTATTCATGAACATAACCCAATATGCATTTCTCTCATTGAGCAAAATCATAAACTCATTGCTGGTCAATGAATCTTAACTTTTTAACCTTACAGTCTATTTATTAAACTATGAAATTGTTTATTCAAACTTGTATATCTTATTCTAATGAATATATTTCAACAGGGTTACATACTTATTATGTAAATTTAAACGTAATGGTTACTTTGCTAGTTACTGTAATCTGATTACGTAACTCGAGTTACTTGTAATACGTTAGCCCCAACACTGGGTGGCAATGGAAACCCCTTTACTGCCGCCACCCTTGAAGGCAATGGGCATGTGCCTTTGCTATTAATTTGGTGTCCCAGAAAATCGATAGACGAAAGTCCGAAATGACACTTGCAGGGTTAATGATAAGTCTGTGAGTGCTAAGGCATTCGAAAAGAGAACAGAGATGCGACAAATGTTCTTCCTTGGATGTACTTGCGACCAAAATTTCATCCAGGTACACAGAAAGGAAGTTCAGTCCATGAGCCTCTGAACAGTCTGAGCGGCATTCGCATAAACTCAAATAACCCAAAAGGGCTGAAAACGGTGACAAGGGGTGTTTGTTTGCTTGTTTATTTATTTGATAGGGTCAAAGCATGTTAATAAACATTAGTATAAAATACAAAATGTAAACAAGCCGGATTATAGCGACATAGCTAATTTACATCCGCAGTCCCTAGACAGGTACACACAAGAACAAATACTCAGCTATACACACAACACTACAAAGAGACAAATACTGTACCCCAAACACATTATTAACATTTCTAAGTGTGTTGTTCTAATGTTTACACAACTGATTCATCATGAGCCACTTTTTCAGATGAAATTTAAAAGTGTGATGAGTAGAGCATTGTCTTATTGACTTTGGTAAACTATTCCAGTATTTTCTCCCTATTACAGATAAGACTTTCTGACCAAAATATGTTTACCTAAATGGTACCTCGCAATCCCCTCTAATGATAGACCTGGTACCAATGCCACAATCTGTCCTCTGTTTTATAAATTAATTTAATGGATGTGGGGCAAGCCCATGCCACTTACCACTTGGTGGTAACCTCGCACAAGGTTGCAAATTGTTTTGCCAGCTAGCCTCGATGAACCGCGGTGCAAGTGCGTGTCGATCCATGGGTGGAGAACAATACTGTTTTTTTACCGAGTTTTTTTACCGAGAACTGTTACACCCCTATTTCTTCCTGACAAGACGTAAACAGCAAGCGCGAGTGACGCAAAATTTCCCATCAAATCTGACCTGCCTGTTCAAAATATAAATGATTGTTTTAGGCCAGAACACTTTTTATGTACTCACTCAATAATGTAAATCTTTCAAAGATTGCATTAAAAGATATAGTGTGGCTTCAGCCATTAGACAATCACACGCCATTTGTTTGTGGATTTATCTGATCTGCTAAAAAGAAACATGGCAGAAAAGCCCAATTAGAAAAAGAAAACTAGTGTACAAACTCTTTCACTGGAGTCAGCAGTGAAGTTCTAAAGCCATTGTAGCGTGTATTATCCAAAAATAACTCAAAGGTTTATAATTCCTATAACCTCCTCTTATGCAACATTGCGCTAATAACATAAAAAAGAGAGACAGACAGAGGGAGATAGAGGAGTATAGTCTCCAGTCCCTATAATTCCATGTCTCTCTGGATCTTTGTTTAAGCCTGTTTTTAAATGCACTGAAGAGCCGATTAAGAACTAGAGTTGCGTAACTTCTCTCACATGAATTTTTCACCAGCAAGTCAAAGCAATGAGATCTCTTTGATTGTGGGAGGCGTGCAGACAGAAGAGGACAGAGAACGGCAAGGGGAGATAGGCACGCGCACACTTTTCCCCACCCGTAATTGATTTGTGGACTGGACCATCTTCATAAAAACATCTACAGTAGTTTCGGCATTAACTCAAAGGCCAATGAGCCGTGGAGCCTGGCGTGAGTAGCAGGGAGTTGGGTTTAAAGCAAGTTTTCGTCCTTAAGGGAGAAGCACATGAGCAACATACTTATATAAGCCTGAAGAATTTGACTGTATTGTTTCAGTATAAATAATCATTGAACTCAAACCTGACACTGGCAGCTTGGTCCAATTAATATAGAGTTCTCTGTCTGGAAGGTTAAGAGCAGACAGGGTTGGACGCACTCCACTGTCAGCACTCAAGCTGCAGAAAACTATAGCTGAACTTTATTGGGAATTCTAGAGTGCGCTTTTTGACTTTCATTTGTGCGGTTATAAATCTCTTATGCTGTGAAAATAGAGCTTTTATTTATTAGATGCTCTTTATTTTTTTCAAAACTCAAGGATTTGAAGATGCACATAAAAATGACTTTTAGAGGCTTATGAGCTCTGAGAGGCATATTGTCTGATGGCATTCACTTATGGCAAAATGTTGAACTAAAAACAGTTGGGATTTGGGAATAACAATGTAAGCCTCTAGATATAAAGTTATTATATCACTTTGGACCTTTCAATTTAAATGTCTGGCCTTAGGCTCTTGGACTTTAAATACAACAAAGGATGACAAACAATTAAATGTGACAACATATTTGGATACATCCTTAGTCTTTTACACTCTTTTAAACAAACTCTGAGCCACGTGTTCATCTTAATCGTAAAAAAGAGCAAAACATTGAACCACAGCAGTTTACTCAAAATATATTTTAATTTATAGGCTACATTTAGTATACACACAGTAACTGCTGTGAACAGACTCATGACCCTCATCCATTATACTGTTACTTGAAGAATATTAAAAACATGAGCAGACTGCATATGCTTTTGATTATCATCCAGATTTATTTTTGCAAACTATACCTTCCACTGTAATGTAGCAACAAGATGAATAATTCATATATAATAAGATTCTTTATTGTGTGTTTAGCAAAGCCCAAAGTAATTATGACATAAATCTAGACACAGAAATGAACAATTTATATGCAAAATTAACTTGTCATTGTCAAGTTTCCGGCACAAATGTGCATACATTAATGTTAATTGCCTATTTATTTCATACTGCCTCTAGTTTAGCGGGTTTCAGTTCTTCATATTGATTCAGTATCATAAAATAAATTGGAGCTTTTCTATATTTCTGCTGAATGTAATTGTTATTCCAGCATTGTTATTATAATATAAATAGCCTCATCATAACATTATAATTTTCATCTCCCTCGGCCTATTGGTTATTTTCTGTGATGAAGGCATTTGCAATTACTCAAGGAGATATTGCGTTCTCATGAGTTTAACAAAGCAGTTTAGCTTTTTAAAGAGTGCATTGCCATACTGTTAATTGTAATATGTTATATTCAAGTGGCCAATAATCTATCTTATTTTGTTTTGCCTGGAATATGATAGTGTGCATATTAGCAGAAGTTAATGTAAATTAACTGTGATAAAGAAGAAGCCTTTTATGTGTGAAATTAGATTTCATGGATATAGTGTCTTAAAATGGTATTGAAAAACCGTTTAAAAAATCTTCACATTTTTTAAATTATAAACAACATGCTTACATATAAATACTGATTTGTTAGATAATATTTTAAAGTTCAAAAATAAAATATTAAAATAAATAACTGAAATATTCTGTCAGCATTATAAGATTGAACTATGATTGTGTTTTATTCAAATAACCATAGCATTTTAAGAATAAAAACACAGTTTTAAGGGATCTTTCAGGCCTGAAGGAAAGCTGTAAGTAAAAGAAAAGAGAGCTAATACAATTGAATGAGAGCATCCAAGTATTTGGATATGGGAATGTGTCTCAACAATGCCATTATTCCCAAAGAACCACGTGGAAGCAAGTTTGGAAATTGCCAAAAAACAAAACAAAAAAAAAAACAGGATCCAGCTTTTTATCCCATTTTCTTTTTAAATAAGTCATGTCCACACCAAAATAAAGTCAAAAATCGCACCCGGACAGTATAAATCTGGAACATTGCTATTGTTGCAATCAATGTCTGTGTAAGCTATTATAATGAGAAATTAAACATATTTCTGCTATTGAATGATTTTTTTAAAAGTATGTAACACTCATTTAATTTTGAGCTTTGGTTCTATAAAACAAGATGGGAATTGTTAGTTGGTCAATGAGAGAACTGTCTGAATATGTTAGTAAGGCAGAAATTGTGTGCTGAAACACACAGAACTGAAGTTCTTTTGCCTCATTCCTGTTTTCTCCTGGTTTTAAAGCCTCAGAAAGGCAGCTGAATCCCCGTTGAATAATAGATCACAGAGAGCAGAGCTGGATGCAGCCGGCCACGCTGCTTTTGTATCAGTCGGCTTGTCCGGCACAAAGCCTCTCTCTCTCTCTCTCTCTCTCTCTCTCTCTCTCTCCAGCCACAACTTCAAACACTCGCTTTCATCAGTCCTCACACTTTCACCCAGGCCAAATATTTATGCATATGCTGTTTAACGTAAGCGATATCCTTGCTGTTTGCGTTCTTGGCTTGTTAAAAGCAGCATATCTGTTATGCAAAACTCACATGCATGAAAGGTTAGGCTGGGAAATGACTTTTGAGATTTGCACATAGTATGTTTCTGAATTATAATATGACTTGTGAGACATTTACACAAGAAGTCTACCGTTAAAATGATTAAAGCAGGATTTCATGGAGTCAATCACGGATCACCACACCCGCTTGCATCACAGTGTTCTTTATTTACAAAACAGCCTGAGGAAAATGACCAGCTATCAGTCTAGCAAGAAAAGACCCATGTGCATCTCTAACAAACCGGACAGGCATTTGACGGATATATGATCCATTGACATACAGTATGAGAATTTCTCTAAAAGAGTCACGCTGAGGCACCAAGTAGGCTATGATATATGAACTTTGAATGTTATAGCTAATCAAATATAAAAGCTATTTATGGCCTTCTTTTTAACAGTATGAATATAAATTCTCTTTTGAAATGTCGAATCATAATAAATGCAAAAATAGTTAGGCCTACATTTCATTTTAATAAGGCAGACAAGCTGAACTGAATGAGCATAATCTGACTGTGTGCACACCGATAAACATTAGTAGCAAGACTGCAACACAACCAGAGAGTTTAACTCTCATTTAAAGGAGAAAGGTGCTTTTTGTCAAATCTATGCAACATGCATTTCATGGCATTCGTAATGCATTTGAAAAAATACAATACATTTCACATACTAAATTTTAACATGTAACAAAAGTAAACACTGAAACTCCCATGCTAACAACTGTTTTGCATGCAACAAATTTAGGTTTTTAGTATTGTGACAATTGACTTTGGTTCGGAATCAACCATCAAGGATGTATCCCTGATAGCTGGCGTAAGACAGACAATTTATTCACATTCATTCTGGATAATCTTGTGTTTGCCATGTGAACAGTTGGTATGCAATGTGCAAATCAATGTTCATACATATACTGTATTTTTTTGCAGTGAAAGTTTTAGTAATGTAGCTATAATATTTTAGGATTGACAGGTACATGAGGGTAAGGATGCATACTCAAACATTAAACAATTTGTATGTAGAGCTGTTCAATATAAATTTTTTAACACAATCAGCAGTTGCAACAGTGGTTCCATGCAAGTCTAAAGAGACAACAGCAACAAAAATCACAGTGATATTAATTTATACATTCATCAAATTTCTCTGTTTCTGCATCTGAAGCATAGCAATCCAAGTAGCAACTCTGTTTTATATTAATGTAATTCCAAGCTTTGTAAAACCAAACTCGTAACTTGCAATATAGCAGCACAGACTTGTTGGACAACATCTGAGCATTTATATTCTGACAATCAAATATTTTTTTTATGCACCTGAATTTTAAGTTTTGTCAAATATGCCATTACACTTTTTTTTCCGAGACAAAATCTAAAAAAATATGGGTTCTTAATATACATTTTCTTTTTAAAACCATGTAATCATTTTTAAATTGTGCTGTAAGTGCCGGAATTAAAGGGGTCCACACAAAAATGAAAATTCTGTCAGCATTTGCTCACCCTCATGTTGTTCCCAACCTGGTCTTTCTTTCCTCTGCGCAACACAAAAGAAACATGATGTAAAATAAAACAGCTTTGATTATATATTTTTTGTCAATACAATTGAAGTCAATGGGGGCCGAAACTGGTTATCAACATTCTTCAAAAAATCTTCTTTTTCCACAGAAAAAGTTCCACAGAAGAAAGAAAGTCATTCAAGTTTGGAACAACATGAGGGTGACTAAATGATGACAGAATTTTCATTTTTTGGATGGACTATCCCTTTAATTTCAACAGAAATACTGTCAGTCTCAAAGCAACCCATATATATATATATATATATATATATATATATATATATATATATATATATATATATATAAAAATTGGTTAACATTTTTCTTTTGTGTGTAAACAGTAAAGCTGTGAAAGTCATCATTACTCAGTGGGCCGTCCTTTAATTGCCACATCACGCCTCTTATTTGCAATTGGCTACTGGGGTATGATTTGGCTCCACACAGTGGGTGGAGTCTTCGCTCTGATTGGTTGCTTCACTCTGACTTGACTCTGGCCCGTGGGCGGAGTCTTCACTCTGAGAGGATTGTGTCTCTCCTGCCTTCAGACTGGAGATACACTCAGAGGCTCTCCGTGTTTGCTGATAGGACAGACAAAGCTCCTCCCACTTTTTTCGGTTGGCGTCAATTCCATCTGCCATCGGTTGAAGCTTCCTATTCAACTTCACAAGAGCCTGTAAAATACATTATCATCAGTCTATAAAAGTTAATTAGCTGAGGTAATTCATTTGATTTATTTACTTAACTATTACCTCATATAATGGCTTACAAATTCCATCAATCCATTCCACCTGAAGCACAGGAAGCTCATCTTTACGATTACGGTCAAAAATGGCCTGAAAACAAAATAAAAATTGAAAAATTTAAGCTATCGATTGACAAATCAGCCCATTTTAGAGATATCTGTTGGTGAGGGAATATACGCACAGCTGGTGTCAGCTTCAGCTCTGATCTCTCCCTGTCACCTTGTTCAAAGAATTCACTGGTCACTAGTTCAGCAACCTGGAATTAGAAACATATAGACATAACATTATTTTAATGTACACTATGGTATTATAACAACAAACCTATCCATCCATCCATCCATCCATCAATAATGCTTCTCAAATAAATGGATCATGTTTTAAGGATGTTTAGGTATTTGTACTTTTTTTTCTGTCTAACCTGTTTTGAGATCTCCCATGGCCGAGTCACTGCACCCAAGTCACAGGCAGTCATCAGCATTGACCTGGTATGTTTAAATATGAAGACCATTTACAGCAGCTCCTGGTATTTCTGTTATCAATTTTAAAAGTTGTAGTCGCTCACCTGAACATGTCTCTATGCTCTTCATTACTCCAACTGAACTGTTCAGAGAGAACACACTCAAAGAACTTGGTTCTTCTTCTTTTATGTCCGATGGAAAACAAAGATCCACAGAAAAACATTTAAGGTTCTTTCACTGCATTCAAGGTAATTTTATTCAATGTTCCTTATGGTGAAGATCTTGTAGATCTTCATCAGACTTTTAGGATCTGAACAAAAACCACAAAAGGGGCTTAATATCACCTCTTCTGCCTCTTTCAAAGGGCGCCTCTCTGTGGCCTAAACATGAATTACATGCACCTGCTGGAATATTTAGAGCTGTTTGAAGCTGACGACCACTACCTCTTTTAATAACTATTTAAACAAATATTCCACTTAAGTTGACACTATGACTTACTTGAAGTACAAGGTGAGATCTGTGGACAGAATGGCCTGTTTCAGTATCTGCATCATGTTGCTGTACTCCTTGGAGCATAGATTCGCAAAAATGTTGTGACCCTGTTGAAGGTTAGGCATTAGTCAGAGTTGTTATTTGCAATAGGGGAGAGTGGGGCAAGATGTGTAATTTGGTAAACTGGGTCACCCGCTTATAGTGCAAATGAATAACAATGCAAGGAAGGAGCAACATTTCACGTCCCACTCCCACATAATCATTTATGTCCACATTTGTATTTGAGAACATAACCCCATAAATGCTGACATAGGAAATAATAGTAATACAAACCTATATAAAAAAGGGACAGGTTTTTGGACAATTTTTTTTTTTTTTTTTTTTTTTTTGCATATGCATCAGGTTTTTAGTATGATATAGTGAGAATTTGAGGCTCACTCGTGGAGGAAAAAAACTGTTTGGTGAAGTTGCTGATATTTATATGGCGAAAAAGATGAAATTCTGATAGCTTGCCTTGCACTGTAAAGAAAAAGTAGCTGCCTAACATTTTTAAGTACAATCAACTTAGATGTTTAAGTCATTTCAACTTAAATGACATTAAACTGACTTAAAAAATTTGTTGAATCTTGTAACGTAGACTCACTGTATTCCGGACATCACGGTATTCCGGACACTAGACTGTTTCCCGCAAATTCTATAAACACTTCACGGCCATTGCATCTATATATATCCATGTCATCTTTGCCTCATCCTCTTTCACTTCCGACCAACCCAGCTTATAGTTGTTAAAATGTACGCGTTATATATTAGAAATGACTCCTTCTACCTGTCCGAAACATAGTGAGTAGAAATTTTCAGCGGTCCGGAACACCGTGAGTCAACGTTATAACGTATAAAAGAAAGTTGAAAATTGCTTAACTTATTTTGATGAGTTAAAGCAATTTAAAAACGCATGTTGTCATAACTTATTGATCATATAATTTTTTAGAGTCTAATGTAAATCAATGAGATCTTTACAACATCATAACAGACTACTTAATGTATCCTGATGTATCATATTTGATACTCACATTTTATCACATTTTCCTGAAAATGATGTATGGATAATCAAGTAAACCTAACTTGCTTCAGTCCAGTAAATGTTGAAGTAAAGATTTTTTAGAATTATACTAAAATGTCTTTGACTTGTTAAAAAAGTATAAACTGTCAATAAGAGGAAAGAAGGCATGTCGTAGATAAGTTTCGATCATGTTGATATTGATAATGTAGAGTCCTTAGAAATTTGCACATTAAATATGATACACCAAATATGAAACCAGGAATCACTTCACACCCCTGAGTATCATTCATAAATAGTGTGTCTGCAAAGTTCTCTACACTTGTTCAGTCTCTGCGATAGAAAGCAATGTTTTTCTCTCTTTGCTTCAGTGCAGCTGACCCAAGAGGGGAATCTCCTTAGCACAGTTAATTGGTGTTGGTTAAAAAAGCTCAATGGACGTCTACAGGAAATCGATACAAAGCTTGGTCATGATTAAACGGCTCAGAGCGAAATCAGCCACTTAATCAAACACTGACAGCCATTTGCATTATTTCCATCCACTGAGACATGCAAATGTGGACAGGGGTAAAATGGGTCATTTCTGCAAATCCATTACAAGAGAGGTGTGAGATGGACACAGTATTAGTCCATTGCTTTGACCATATTTGTTCTTTTTTATCCTCATAAAAATGCAATTCAGTGCTTTATTTTGCTCCTGATCACTGTGACCTGACCAGACAGACGGGCTAGTTCACGTCATTTAAACATTACTCACCTCACTCTGCAGGATCATGACAGCGTGGTTGAAATGATGATGCTCAAGTGTGGCAGATGTTCCGTACAGCAGCGCCAGTGCTGACCCAGACCTTTGGGATCACAACAGAGATAAGCTACAGTACAGTAGGAACATCATGTTGTTGTACAAACATACAGGACACGCTAAATAGAGCGAATTTCTTATTTACGAATAAGGACTGCATGAATATATATTTTCTTAATTACCCTGTATCCTGCAAAGACGTTAAATTGATCAAAAGTGACAGTAAAGTCTTTTTACATTGTGAATTATATTTCACATACATGTTGTTCTTTTGAACTTTCTATTCATCAAAGAATCCTGAAAAAAATGTATCACGGTTTCCACAAAAATAAGCAGCACAACTTTTTTTTAACATTGACATTAAGAATAAATGTTTCCCGAGCAGCAACATTTTTATAGATTTTTGAAGGATCATGTGACACTGAAGCCTGGAGTAATGATGCTGAAAATTCAGCTTGTTTTAACAATGGAAAGATATTTTTACTAGAAATCAATAAAAAATACTGAAGACATACGGGTAACACTTTTTTCGATTGTCCACTTTAGATATTCTACTAACTATAAGTAACTTTTCAACTGCATGCCAACTAACTCTCATTAGAGTATAAGACTAGATGCTTAATATCTGCCAACACTTTATATTGATGCTCCACCAACAGACATTCTACTGACTATAAGTAACTTTGCAACTACATTTCAATTTATTCTTACCCCGAACCCTAAGCCTAACCCAACACTCTACTAATACTCTAATGCAAGTTAGTTGACATGTTGCAAAGTATATGGTTTGTAGAGTCTCTAAAGTGGACCATAGAAACAAAGTGTAATCGACAAATGAAAACAATGCGAAATGCAAGTTAAATGCAACCATACATAATAATTAGGATAGCATAATAAATAAACTTTCTTTAAAAGGGAGTAGAAAAAACTCCTATAAATGTAGTTGTTGATTTTATAGGCAGTGCAGCTATAATTAAAATCCACAGTATTGGGACAATTCTGTCAGTTATTAGAAGATAGTCATATTAGGAAGATGCCAATATTGACAGTTAGCATGACATGCCTCATCCTTGAACATCATGAACAACTTTATTTTTACATGACAAACAATTTTGATTCTTTGTTGGGTGTAATTTGATCTGAAAATCTGTGATTTGAAAATCTGTGTTAAACCAGCTGAGAACCACTGATGCAATGTACATTGACAGACTGTTGACTCACTTTGCCTGAAAGGCATTATTTGTGCCACGATGGTCCAGGTCATGGCAGAAACACCCAACCATTAGTGCGAGAGTCTCGGTGTCTGTCAGCACCTCCTGTAACCCAGCGGTCTGAAATCCACAACAGAGAAATCTACTGCGGTCAGCCCAGTAAAACAAATTCTCAAATTCAGTGATTAAATTATGGCTTGAAAGATCATTATTAATTTAAACTAATTGCATAACTATGTAATTACAATCATACAAATCATTAGAGGAATAGTTCACCCAAAAATAAAAACCCTATCATCATTTACTGACACTCATGTTGTTACAAACTCGTATGACTTTATTTTTTCTGTTACTGAAGGTGTTTATCTATTACCTAGAATAAAAGTGCATAGGGGACCAGGGGCTGTCAAGCTCCAAAAGACAAAAAAGGACCTTAAAATGAAACAAAAGTAATTTACTATATACAATATTACAAATTACAATAGCTTTGAGAATTCAAGTTATGAGTCATGAAAGTGTATTCTTTTTAAGCACACTTAAATGGCCTAATTATAATATCTACAAGTAAGGTTTTTATTATACTTTTAAGATTTGAAGTACACATTAAATACAATTTCTGTCATGACGACTCTCTTTGAGTGTTCTGCTTGGTAATGGGTATGACAATGTTGATATGTTTGGTCTTGACGGAATAGATCTTCTACGCTGCTGCTGCAGAGCGAGTACGGGACTTGCTACTGCCGATACACGACACGCTGCTTTGAGCAAGTAAGACATGCTGCTGCTGTACAATATAGCGCACATGAATTGCCCATAGCAGATCTATACAGGTGGAGCTGGGGAAGAGGAAGGGTTTCTGAAAGCCTGCTGCACTGTTAAGGCAAATGCTAACCAAGTATTTGAAGGGTTGAGCTCGCAAGCTCATTGGATACAGCAGGAACCAATCAGATGTGCCCTATAGAGAATGATGTGATTGCAAGCAGGTTGAGTTAAGGACCTATTAGCCTGAGCCAGCTAGAGTTTCATGACAGAACTTTGCATTAAGCATATACTTATTTTTCCCAAGGGTTGAAAGACTTTTTGACAGTTTGACATTCTCTTTCATTGTATGGAAAAGAGCTGCACTTTCTACTATTTTTGTATTGCACAAAATTACAGGTTTCAACCGATATGTAAATTAGTAAATGAGGACTTTTCATTTATGAGTGAACTATCAAATCCCATATTATCACTCCAGAAGGCCACTTCGATCAGCACCTGAGCTTACGGTGACTTACGGTAATCATAACAAACATGCACTGCGAGACGTTGAAGGCATGCCTCCAGTTGTGGTAGGCTACGGTGCGGTAGTTCTTCCTCACGGTGAGCAGCCAGCGGCACAGCACCTGAGCAGGAAAACAAAGGAACGCTGTAATATTCACACACCGCACAGTAGCTCCAGCCTTCAGCACAGTATCTCACCGATCTATAACCCAGCGATCCACCCTCAACACTGCATACATATGTAAGCAGCATTTCACTCTTCCAGTCAGTAGGGCTGGCGTTTCGCCCCCTCTCTAATAATGATTGCCTCACCTCATAATCAATTTTGAATTTCTGCACGACACCAAGCTCCAAAAACATCCGCAGGGAGGCAGTGATCATGGCGTCGTTGTCCAGAGAAAAGTCATTAAAGTGGAACTCATCGATCCCGAGCTCACTGCTTAGGGGAATCTTAGCAGCCTGAGAGAGGAGAGGGGACAATCTCAGCGACTCCAGTAGCAAGGCAATTAAACACCAGAGCAGAACCTGGTCCACTGAGGGCTCAAACAGAAATTTCAATTATTAATACTTTAGCTCTCTCAAGTAGGACCCACCAACTATAAATTTCTTGGAAACGCAGGGGTCTGAGATGTTTTTTTACTCATCTACCTCTCTAATGTACGAGTTTAATTCGAAGTTTTCATCTCGTCTCTCTCTGGAGAAAAGTTTTAAACATTCTATATTCTACTGATCTGTGAATCTTGTGCCGGCCATTTAAGGGTGTGCAGCACTATGATGTAGAGACAGTACTGTACAGGTCAAACAATACAGTAAGTTTGATATTTTTATATTCAAATCAAATGTGCACAACAGGCATTACAGTGTATTGCCAAAGCAATTTCTAATGTTTTCAACAAATCTGACATGTGTACAACAGATATTGAATAACATTTTTTTAAAATTATAAAATACAAATTGTAAAAAATTCAATATTCTACTTGAAATTCACACTACCATTCAAAAGTTTGGGGTCGGTACAAATTGTTTTGTTGTAGTTTTTGAAAAAAGTCTCTTATGCTCACCAAGGCTGCATTTATGTTTAAAAATATACAGTAAAACAGTATATTTACCTAATCATAAATCATTAATATGCTGATTTGCTGCTCAAAAACATTTATTACTATTATCGATGTTGAAAACAGTTGTGCTACTTAATATCTTTGTAAAACATTTTTTTCAGGACTCTTTGATGAATAGAAACATAATTTATTTGAAATGGAAATCTTTTTGGACCATTAATGTTTTTACTGTCACTTTTGATCAATTTGCATCCACGAGAACATCTAAAACTTTGTTTTAGATATAAATAATGAATTTAAAACATTAGTATAATTTCAGTGCAACTAGTTAGTATGGACTTAATTACCATATTTCATCTCTAGTTTGACGAGACTTACTTTCAGTCGATCAACCTCTGCCTTGGAGCATGTAGCATGATAAGACAACATCTGGGAAAAGACAGAAACAACAAAACACTATGCATACAAAGTCTTTTTTAATACCCACACAGATTGTCACCACACCATCTGATCTTATGAAATTGATATGCAGGCAAAATTGTAGCTGTTATGTTTAAGAGCAGCTTAAAACAGAAGAAGAAAATACCAACAAAATATTACGGTTACACTTTATTTTAACGTGATGTAGTTACATTGTACTTACTCAAATAAGTACTGAGCAATATCAATTTACTTACCAACTTACTAGAGTTACGGTTAGGGTTTGGTTTAGGGTTAGTTGTTATTATGCATAATTTACTGTTATTAGTAAGTATAGTAACGCAAGTCACCTTAAAATAAAGTGTTACCGATATTACTCACATCTAAAGCCACAGACTGCTTGGCCCAAGTCTTCTTCACCTGATTATACATCATTGTGTTGTTGATGCCCAGGCCACAGAAAATAACAAATGCCTGTGAGGATCAACGGACATAAAAAATTATTACTCATGTGTATGATTTATGAAAGCATCAGTAGTAGAAGTATGGCTCTAATTCGCTTATAAAATATTGATTGGTCATTTTATTCCAACATCAACAATTCTAATATAGTCACACCTCAAATAACCTTTGATCTGCATCATTAAATGTCTTCCTGTCCAAGCGATTCAGAATCTGGGCAACACCTAATGAAAGCCAGAAGTTATTTTAGTTGTTGTTTTTTTGGGTTTGTGTATAAACAATGAAGCATTTGCTTAGGGAAACTCGCCAATAATCTGATGTGTCCGATTCCAGATGGGAACGCATAAAACTGATCTGATATGAAAACCAGAAGCCTGGTCCGCCTGAGTAAGAAACACATTACTTGCATGATACAACTGACACCATGTGAATAGACGAATCAAACTTTTGTGTGGGCCAAGCAATCAAAACGAGTCTGCTCACCTCAGCATCAAAGCGGGGATCCTGACAGACGTCACTAATGTTAACTGGCAGTCCGGTTGATGCTACCAACTCAGCGATGCTGTTATTGATTAGCCAATCCGAACAAGACACCTTCTCCATGCTGACTTTGTCAAATGCACACACATACACACAAACACACATACTAAGCATGGTATACATTAAAGTCACCATGAAATCAAAATGGACAATTCAAAATTTTTTTACAGAATGTTGCAGTGTTTATTATAAAAGATTAATTTGCACTCATAAGCTTTAACCAAAAACGTAAACCTCCCTCCCTTTGAAACGGCATCTGGTCTCTTGATGTATGTCTAGAAGGAGGGTGGGACTTTTGTTGCCTTCACATGCTATCGGAAATTTCAAATCATTTTCAATTTTTCAAGTGCTTTGTTGTCGGAAAGAACAGGAATCATGGAAAACATCAGGTTTATTCTTGCTTATTTATTGGGTAAATCTTAGTAAAGCCTAAATGATGTTTAAAATCCCATTCATTTACGACAATATAAACATTCACTGTGCTAGATAGATTTTATGGCCAACTCAGGAAATACGACTTTAGAGGGCATTCATGTCCAATTTGTAAATAGGAAACTCATATTTACGATAATTCCAATAGCTCATGAAGGCAGCATTAATATCCTCCACAAATAGCTGCAAACAGACTTTCAAATATGCCTCCATTTAGTTAGCAACACCAAACTTCCTATGATCCAATCAATCCCCAAGGAAGAAATCAAGTCCCACCATACATATTTTTCCGTTTCATGCTGACTTTAATTGACATGCTGCCCACATTACACTATAAACACACATGTAATATTATTAATAGTCCTGTTATTCTCACCTGATGTCATGATCGACGCTGCACAGCGGAGACATAAGCTCAAATGTCTGGGAGAACTTTACTACCTGAGAACACAGTAAAGAAAGAACAATTATGCTACGATAATTATGCTATGATTTCCAGGACATTGCTAAGGTGTTCTGAGCGGTTGCTACAGTAGATGTTTTCTTATAGTCTAAAGTCTGATGTATTGTGATATTCTACCTGTATTATAGGGCTCTGTTTTAATGTTTGTCAAGCATTGTAAATCAAATTGCCTAGAAATGCATGATTTGAGGTAGATTTGTGATCGATTCTGTTTGAAAAGGCACAAATAAAAACTTTAAAATAAATGACCAAATAATCTAAAACTGATTATCCAATTGATTAGATTATCAGTGAACACGTTTTTGATTATCCAACAAGCAAAATGATACAGGGATATTTTAATGAACATATCTAAAATTAAGAAATGGTTAAGTTTTGGACAAATTACAGTGATTTTGATTCTAAAACAAAGCAGACAGTCACTGTAATATCACATTCAATATGCAGGCACTGAGCATAATCTTTTAATCCCTATTCTCTTTAATTCTATGTAAACTCTGGACTATCAAGTGCTGAAGCACAGTGTCCTCTACTGGCTGAACGATAAGTCCCCTGCAAAAAGCACAGACTGTTGATCCTTTAAGAAGTCACGCTAGAGCGCTGAAGTGAAGTAGCCTATTTTTGTAGGCAAACCTGGAAGTTAGCATTACCCTGACCAATAAATGTGATTATTTTATGAGCACAAGTTTTATGAATTTTGAAGCCAATCGGTACAAGTAAAAAGCTAAACTTAAGCTATAAACGATACACCACGGTCGCATGACTTCAACTACAACCACTAAGCTTCCGACTTTCTATATTTATGTAAAAAAAAACATTTTCCCTGAAAGTTTGAGTTAGAATAGATTGCAGGGGTGTGTCTAGAGACAACAAGGCTGTAAAAGCGAACTAGTGAGTAGATGAGTTTTACTGATCAGTGTGAACCTCTGTAGTCCCATTTAGCGGTTTGTTAGCAATCGCTTTTTTCAAGACAAGGAAAAGCTTTAAAAACACAGGAGGGAATTAATGATGTCATAGGATAAATTGTGAAAATATCTTGAGCTTGTATGAACTAGAGACCTAATTTCAGGCATTTATCCAAAAACCCAGTGACTTTGGGACGATGAAACAGAAAGTGCTAAAATGCTAACTCGTTTCCAGGTTTTGGCCAACAAAAATATGTCATTCCTGCAGCACTCCACTGTCATTATATTACTGTTGTAATATAATAAGTATGTTAAAAAAGCAATATTTTAAATAAATGTAATAAAAATAGAATAAATAATTGAATTAATTATACAAATCACATTTGCTAAATTGAAATGGAATGGAATTGAGTAACATAAAAATTAGCTTTTCGTTTTGTCGCACTCCCACTTTAAGCCCGCCCACATCCACATTTCAGATTTGACTGCAGAATACAGATAATAGCTTGGGTGCACACTCCTACTTGAGGAATCATTCATGTCCATAGCACAAACAGAATAAGTTACGTGCCACATTTCAATGCTTATGTGAAAAAAAACCTAAGAATGAGCAATACTGATGTTCTCTTTAGCAAGAGCAAGAGCAAATAAAGGCTTATGTGAAGGCCAATGAGAGGATGCCTAGTTTAATTAGTCAAGAAAGGTGGAATGTATAAAGACAAAGATGTAATAAAGATAGACTTAAATCACGACAGAAAAGAGAAAAGGAGGACTGAAAGGGATCTCACAGGGGAGTGGATGTCTTCTAGCAGAAGCACAGAGCAGCGCTCACACTGCAGTAATGTCAGCGCACGCTGCATGATCTTTCTCACAATCTTCTCCAGGTCCGTCTGCTCCTCGAACAGGTCATTCACCACCTCCAGCAGTGCCTTGAGAAACAACAGCAGCAGCTCCAAATGTATTCAGAAAACGCAGGCCTTCAAGCTTTACACAGGATTATTAAATATTTGAAACCTTGCGACCTGATGATTGTATGCAATCTAACAAGCACTGTCCGAGAGGTCTATATCTGGAGGCAGATTGTGAATCATTCTGAAGAGTTGTATTCAGCAACATTTCTGCAGATCTTGTCTTACCCTGCTCCTCTCATACTCCTTGCGGGATTCGGAGAAGAGTTTGGCGTTGGAGATCGATATTCCGCAGAATGGTAGATACATTTGCAGGACCTGTAGAGAGAAGTTTGATGCTTTCAAAGCTTCAGTCAGATTGATGCGTGAAGGTGAGATATTGAGAGGGGAAAAAAGAATTGGAGGCATCACATCAGTTCTGCTTCTTTGTATTTCTATGGCATTTATAACAGCGCAGCATGCTTTCTGCTTTCAGTGCTGCTTGGCATAAATAATTCTAAAGAGAATTTCTGTGCTATTAATTACTATCTATAGAGAGATGTTTTGAATCAGTGATGAAAGTAAAGGAATGAGATGAACGGGTACAGACTGATTTGAGACTGAGACAGAGACTGCAGTACTGGATTTTGTATTGATTCTGAGGTATGCCATTTACATGTGCTGATTCAGTCAATGACAATAATGACCTCTGTTCACAGCTTAAAGTGTTAGTTCACCCCCCCACCAAAAAAATGTAATCAATTACTCACCCTCATGTTGTTACAAACACGTAAGACTTTCGTTCATCTTCGAAAGACAAATTAAATGAAATCTGAGAGATTTCTTTCCCTCTATTGACAGTCAACTACTACTTTTCCGCTTCAAAAAGTTCATAAAGAGATCGTAAAATTAATCCATATGAATCGAGCAGTTTAGTTAAAATTTTCTGAAGAGCCTGGATCGCTTTATATGTTGAACAGATTGAATATACAGTTTTATTCACATTTAAACTTTGATCAGCGAACATAAACAGAAGCTCAACTGAACCTGCTTGATGCGCAAAAACAAACCTCATTGGTTCTTGCAGAAGCTCAAACGTGCTGCGTAACACGAGAATGGACCTCATTGGTTCTTAACAGGGCCGTCGCCAAGGGGGGGCATTAGGGGGCAGTGCCCCCCCAGATGACACAACGTGCCCCCCAAGGTCATTCAGCAAACTTACTATTGAGAGCAAAAAAACGCATTCACTTATTCCATAACGAAATGTCATCAGCGGCATTTAGCACACAGGTGCACTAATCTCTGTAATTTTAAATAACACATTGTCTTCAGAAATATTAATGGGAAATTAGTCGGAGCGTGTGTTGTCGAATTTTCATATTAATTTAGGCCTACCTGCTAAAAACAGCCTACTGTTTCCACATATATAAAATAGAGGAAAATTTTCTCAGAATTGCGTGATATAAAATCAAAATGGCAAGTTATAAAGTCAGAGTTGTGTGATATACAGTCGCATTTGCGTGTCATAAAGTCAGAATTGTGAGATAAACTCGGAATTGTGAGAAATACATGTGAGAATTGTGAGATAAAAAGTCGCAATTATCTTTTTTTTTTATTATTCCGTGGAGAAAACAAGCTTCCATATACTTGATTGCTTTTAGAGGGAAAAGCTGTCCATAAATGCTGGTGTAGGATCAGTTTTCTCCGTAATAAAAGAATATTGGCGAAACTCCGGTGTTTTGAGCGGTGAGTGGATTAATATGCGCGCGCAAATCCTCTCGTTATAATAAGCAGTTAGGCTATGTAAATAAGACATTATTGTGTATCAGCTTTACTGATAGCCTAATGGAACATTGTGAGATCGCGATGAAGTTGTATAATATAATAAGTTATATTAGACTAAATAGGGGATGTTTTTGTGACTGTCTGTTTTGTAGATCATAAAAAAGTGTGCCCCCCCATGAAAATGAAATGCCCCCCCCCCCCCATTCTATATGTTCTGGCGACGGCCCTGGTTCTTAAGGAAGCTCAAACGTGCTGCGTAACACACAAGAAGGAACCTCATTGGTTCCTGCTGAAGCTCAAACATGCTGCGCAACACGAGAATGAACCTCATTGGTTCCTGCTGAAGCTCAAACATGCTGCGTAACACACAAGAATGAACCTCATTGGTTCTTAAGGAAGCTCAAACGTGCTGCGTAACACACGAGAATGAACCTCATTGGTTCTCGCACTTCAAGCGAACATGGTTGAGCTTCTTTATATCATAACTGATGTGTGTGTTGATGAATGTTTCTATGTGAATAAAAGCCTAAATTCAATCTGTTCATCATAAAGCGATCGTGTCTCTTCAGTAAATTTGGACTAAACCAGTCACTTTATATAGATTCGTTTTACGATCTCTTTATGAATTTTTTAAATCAGTGTCAGTTGCGTAGCTATCAATGGAGGGACAGAAAGCTCTCAGATTTCATTAAAAAGATCTTCATTTTTGTTCCGAAGTTGAATGAAAGTCTTACGGGTTTATTGGAACAACATGAGGGTCAGTAATTAATGACAGAATTAATATTTTTGGGTGAACAATACCTTTAATTTGAGTGTGAGCAGTTTTATGAAATTCGGAGAGCAACAGAGTATCAGATTTAGCTTTGATTTATGCAGTCGCTTAGTACAATGAATAAGTCTTCTCATATAAATAACTAATTTTCTAAATCTACAACTACTCCAGCATGGCAGGATATTCATTAATTGTTAATTCATAGATCTCTTTTGATTTAGCACAGTAATTATCATTCACACTCTAGAGTTTCATTACCAGCAAAAGTTTGGGCACTATAGTAATAGGCATCAGGAGAATGAAATAGGCTATAAATCCAGTAGTTGGAACATATCTTTAGAATATAATATCAGCATGAAGCCAAGTGAAACGGAGAATAGAGCTTACCTTCTCATTGTCCTCAGTGAATGGAGTTCCGCTGGGGTTCTTGTTGATGGCCTGCACTACACCAATGACTTCACCGTCACTGTTATGGATGGCCATGCACAGAATGGACTGAGTCTTATAGCCCGTCAGCTTGTCAATTTCATCACTGAACCGATGGTCCTACACAATACACAAGAGGCACAGCACTCTTAGAAAAAAGGGTTTAATGGGTTCTATATAGAACCACAGGGTTCTTGATTCAATTTTAAAGAACACTTTAAGCCAAAAAGGTTATAAGGAGAAATGTCTCACATGATTGCATGATACTTCCGGTGTCATTCGCTTCCAGTTATATTTAGCTGTATAAAACAGCTCGTTATGCTGCTTGATATTGCAAACTGGTAGTTCTTATCATATTATTTTAATGTATTGTCGTCATTATAAACACACTGTTTTGTAGCGCAAATTGTTTTACCATTTTCTGCACTTACTTCCACATTACAAAATAAGATGTGTATATATAAAGCACCTGACAGAGCCCTTTATGGTTCTATAGAAACTTTTCTTCGAAGGGGCCATTTACACAACACTGTTTTCAACTAAAAACTAAAAAATTTGTATGTGTTTTGGACGTTCATTTACACGACAATGACGCCTAAAAATGCAAACTTTTGAAAACGGTTCTCAAAGTGCAAGTTTTTGAAAAAGATATCGTTATCACCTACAATCTAAACTACAAAAACATGAATTTGTGAAGACGTTGATGTCATGCGTATGCATATTACACGTTCAGTCTATATGCCCCTAGTGTTTCTTTACAAAGTGACATCGCCAACAACTGGCAGCAGAATACACCGTTTTTAGTCGTTTACGCGGATTTGTGTGAAAGGGGATCGTTTTGACAACGTTGTCGACTGTACGCAAGGGAAAACTTTTCAGGTTTTAGTACATCGTTATCATGTAAACGTACCCTAAGAGTATTATAGAAAATGATTTAGCAGAATATTTGCTGATAATTGGGATGTATTTTGATTATTGATTGATTATGTCATTTTTAATGACTACATTTGCTAAATTGCAAAAAAGAAAAGTTTTTTTTCCCTTTCATTTCCAACTACACTTACAGACTTTACGTAATTCAAATCTAGCACAAGATGATTTGGAAAAATAGGCTAATTGTTCCAGCTTCACTCTTGACTTTATAGCAATGAGGAAGAGGAAAAACTATGTGTTGTCTTCCAGATCAATCTTCTAGCATATTAAGTAGTTTGCTTTTTGTGAACAAACTGCTTTTATTTCCACCAACCTTTAAGTAAAATGTATGCAATTCCAACGGACTGCTATGGGATAGTGCCACACTCATTGCACTGCATTAATGGATCTCCTCTGACCTATACCGGGGAAGGCCTATGCCTGTGGCCATGATATAATGATGTGTACGCACAACTGGTAGCGTGTATTTGAAGATGGGGAAACAGTCAACTCTGTAATTGCAATTTCTTCACACGAAGATTTGAGGTTCTTGAATCTTTTGTCATAATCCAAATAATCAGACAGCGATTCCAAGCCTTGGCTGCAAAAACTGTATATCACAAATCTTCACACATAACCCAAGTCTATTCTATCCCCCATATGAAAATTTCATATTTTTTCTGTAGCTGTTGGGTAAACAAAAGAATACAAGACTACACATACATACATGCAGGAAAGGGTAAACTACATGGAGATCTTACCTGAAAGATTGAACTTGGGGTAGGCTGTTACAATACGTGTCTTTTAAATGTTGGCCAAAACAATGATTTTATATGTGTCACCTCTTACACTAGCTTAAGGCCTAGGCTGTTTAATGGCAGTTAAGTGTATTGATTGTGTTTTTTTGTAGCCAAAACCTAAAATACACACATATATATATATTTTTGTATTAATGTATTAATGTAATGTATTCGATTTTTTAATGTAATTCAATCATTTTAATGATACTGATTTTAAAAAATACAAGCCAATATATACAGGTATTAATATGAATTAATATAGCCTATATAAGATATTTTGGTTACGATCAAATACAGTAATTACAAGCATAGATAAATACAGTATAACAAAGTTAAAAATAAAGTAAGGTCTATTCAGGTACAGACATGTAATAATTTGGCCTAAATGTAAATAACACTATGTTCACTGTATAAATTTAATATAGATTAATCCTTGTTAAAGCTGTTTTGATTAACATTAAAGGGTTAGTTCACCCAAAAATGAAAATGATGATTAATGACTCACCCTCATGTCGTTCCAAGCCCGTAAGCACCATCTTACGTCATCAGCATCACTGAACGCGGATTGACAACAGAACCGGAAGACAATACAATGCTGAATAAAGTGGTAGTTTTTGTTATTTTTGGACCAAAATGTATTTTCGATGCTTCAAAACATTCTAACTAACCCACTGATGTCACATGGACTACTTTGATGATGTTTTTCTAACCTTTCTGGACAAGGACAGTATACCATGTATACATTTTCAAAGGAGGGACAGAAAACTCTCAGACTAAATCTAAAATATCTTAAACTGTGTTCTGAAGATGAACGGAGGTCTTACGGGCTTGGAACGGTCACCGAAGCCCTGTGGATCGCAAAAGCTGCCTCCAAATCATCAGTTCTCATCCTCCTGGATCTGTCTGCTGCCTTCGACACTGTGAACCATCAGATCCTTCTGTCCACCCTCTCATCACTGGGCATCACAGGTACTCCTCTCCACTGGTTTGAGTCCTATCTCACAGGTAGGTCCTTCAGGGTGACATGGAGAGGTGAGGTATCCAAAGCACATCAGCTGACCACAGGGGTTCCCCAGGGTTCAGTTCTTGGACCGCTCCTCTTCTCCATTTACACCACATCACTGGGACCCATCATACAGGCACATGGTTTCTCTTACCACTGCTATGCTGATGACACCCAGCTCTACCTCTCATTTCAACCAGATGATCCCACAGTAGCTGTACGGATCTCAAGCTGTCTGGACATCTCGGCATGGATGAAGGAACATCACCTGCACCTCAACCTGGCAAAGACTGAGCTTCTCATCCTCCCTGCCAATCCGTCTCTACAGCACGGCTTCACTATCCAGCTAGATTCTTCCTCAATCACCCCATCAAGGTCGGTCAGAAATCTTGGAGTAATATTTGATGATCAGCTGACCTTCACAGACCACATTACAAAGACAGCTCGATCATGCAGGTTTGCTATGCACAACATCAGGAAGATCAGGCCTTTCCTATCTGAGCATGCAACACAACTTCTCGTCCAGGCCCTGGTCATTTCTAGGCTTGATTACTGCAATGCTCTTCTGGCTGGACTTCCATCACGTGCAACTAAAATTCTACAAATGATCCAGAATGCTGCAGCTCGTCTGGTCTTCAACAAGCCCAAAAGGGCCCACGTCACTCCTCTGTTCATCTCTCTGCACTGGCTGCTCGCATCAAGTTCAAGGTATTGACACTTGCTTACAGATTGACCACAGGATCATCTCCCTCCTACTTCCACTCACTACTACAAGTCTACATCCCTACCAGAAGCCTACGATCGGTCAGTGAGCAACGGCTTGTGATACCATCACAGAGAGCCTCAAAATCACTCTCCAGAACATCCTCATTCACGGTACCATGCTGGTGGAATGATCTGCCCATAAAATAAAAGCATCTGCTAAATGACTAAATGTAAAAATGTAAATGTAAAATGTAAATGTAACGACATGAGGGTGAGTCATTAATGACATAATTTTCATTTTTGGGTAAACTAACCCTTTAATGACTTAGCTGCAGGTATTTATAGGTTACTGTCACTTTAAGACCTCATGAACGGATCCAATATAATGATACACATCAGATTTATTTCTCAACTCTTTACATTCACTTATGTCATAATCGACTGTGTTTACGAGAATATTTGCAGAGGCTGGCATTTTGGCATATAATAGACTGGTATAAAACATTTGTGTGTATGTGTCCATTAAAGCGCACTGAGATGCAAATGTGGAATCAATTGAGTGTGCCAAATTAATCTGTGTGTGCACCCTTCCGGTGTGTGCGGCTGTGCTGTGCCTGTGTGCACAGATAACAGTGCGCAAGTAGCCTACCGAAACTTAGCAATTAATCCGCAAAACACATTCGCAAAACACATCCGTGCCGAACCGTGGGGCCTGGTCTGTACGGATCACGGATCAACTACGATCCGTTTAACCCCTAACGTAGAGAGGAATATGCAAGTAGGTATAACTGCAGACTGGAGACTTGAACCTCCAAAAGGGGGCGGGTCTCCAAGTGCAAAGACTTGATCTATTGGCTCTGGCTTCATCCTATTGTCATTGACTTATTATATATATATATATATATTATAAAGTATATATATATATATATATATATACACACTTCATAAAATTCCCTGAAACAACTAGCGCCGTCTACCCAAGGCTACAACTTTATTTTTCATGTTGGCTTACAGTGTATTTAAAATAAATTTTAAAACGTTGTTACATTATGAAATGTATTTTTCCAGGTGCAATTTGTCTTGTGCAACGCAAATTGTAATTTGGAGCCACTTGCACAATTAGCTAAAAGTCAGTTAATCTGCATGACTTAAAAAAAAAAACACTGCGGTTTTTGTGATGTATTTCTTGATATGTAGGCCTACGTTTATAATAAAGTCTTTGACGTAGAGAGGAATATGCAAGTAGGTATAACTGCAGACTGGAGACTTGAACCTCCAAAAGGGGGCGGGTCTCCAAGTGCAAAGACTTGATCTATTGGCTCTGGCTTCATCCTATTGTCATTGACTTATTATATATATATATATATATATATATATATATATATATATATATATATATATATATATATATATTATAAAGTATATATATATATACACACTTCATAAAATTCCCTGAAACAACTAGCCCCGGTCTACCCAAGGCTACAACTTTATTTTTCATGTTGGCTTACAGTGTATTTAAAATAAATTTTAAAACTTTGTTACATTATGAAATGTATTTTTCCAGGTGCAATTTGTCTTGTGCAACGCAAATTGTAATTTGGAGCCACTTGCACAATTAGCTAAAAGTCAGTTAATCTGCATGACTTAAAAAAAAAACACTGCGGTTTTTGTGATGTATTTCTTGATATGTAGGCCTACGTTTATAATAAAGTCAAACATCTGACCGCAGTCACTGGAGTTTACTGTTGTTATGGTTACCTCTGGCTAACGCGACTTCTATTTGGCGACAGTCAAAAAAATACGCTCCGTGACTAACTAATCTAAACCCTCCCGTAACTCTCAACCCTTTATTGTCGAAATTCTCTGTATTATTAGTTGCAATTCTACCTCGTATGCGTTCGGGATGTTGACGGTTTCTCCGTGTTCTGCAACATAACCTATGATGCCTTTTCCCCACGGAACCTGCACCTCGTTGGAGTCCAGAGTGCTCGAAGAGGGTCGCACCGTGGTACCCGAGTGCACATCAAAAAACTTGGACACGAGTGTCCTCTTATGAGACGGTCCCTCCACTAGGAAAAGCGAACACCTGTCTGCATTTACCATGATGCACACATTGATAAGAATCTTGTAACTGAGGTTCGTCATGTCAAGTTCGTTAGAAATGTCCTTAACCAGCTCGAGGAAGAACTCCCTCTCGTTGGACTCTTTGAGTCTGTATTTGTAGTCAATGGCGCTGGAGGCATATTTAGGCACGTTGACTCGGGACTCGAGGAGCGCGCTCAAGATGTGCGCAGTGGTTGGCGGTAACGAGCTGGCTTTCCGCAAGAGCGCGCGCCGTCGCATACTTGACTGGGACTCGTTGGCCGTGAGACTGACGTGCTCGTCGTAGGTCCGGTGTGCCGTCATCGCTTTGGACCGGGCGAAGTTCCTGCGGAGCTCCATGTGGGACGATCTGCGCTTCAGTCCGTCTGGGTTCGTGGGCCAGAATGAGTCCCTCGCGACCCCGCGTTTCTCCTCCACCGGAGACGTTTTGGACGGCTGATGCTCTTTGATCCACCTGCTCAGGGTGTCACATTTTCCCTTTCTGACGAGATATTCCTCAAAAAGCTCTGGGTGGCAATCCAAAAATGCCTCCACGTCAGAAAAATCAAAAGTTGTCATGTCGATAGCCAAAAATGCCACAGACAAAGTGATCAGAAATCGTCCAGTAACGCTCAGCTCACTGTGTACTGCCGCACACACTTCACACATCCATCTGTCATTTGCATATCTCTGTTCTCCAGCCTTCCTTCTTGCGCCGGTCTTTTATGAGGATCGTGGAGTTGAACAGTGACTGATGCGCGAAAAATAATAAGTAATTTTCAGCACTATAAGACACTATAGGGCTCCTCTGGGTAGGACCTAAATAAACTTAAAAGCAAACGAGTTTATCCGTGATTGAAAATGGATGTTTCTTTTGTGTTTCTAGTGGTAGTTTAACGAACTCTCTGGTTTTGTTTGGTGAAGCTCTTTTTATACGGTATGTCTTCATCACACTTGCGTAAATATACGTGTGTGTGTGTGTGTGTGAGAGAGAGAGAGAGAGAGAGAGAGAGAGAGAGAGAGAGAGAGAGAGAGAGAGAGAGAATATTTTTCAATACCTTTTTTTTATTTCATTAAGCACTAATGAGCTAAAGGCTTTTGAAGTAGCCCCAGTCTGAAAATCATGCCTGCTTTCGTTTGCCATTAAATAATCCCTTTAATCTAAGTCTGTCCACAATGTATATTCCAACAGGACGAATAGCTCATTGTTTCCTGTTTGCACAGAGAACATTCATTATGAATTTAATATTAAATAATAATAATAAAAAAAAACATTTCAATTGAACTTTGTATTGCTTTATTGTCGCTGAAGGTAAATTTATCTTGGACTCTAGTGATGTATACACACCCTCATGCTCCTTCAAATCATTATAATAAACAAGAGCTGTAAATAATATCATGTACATTTACGTATAGCAACAAGGTGTACATTTGATCAATTCACTCATTCACTGGAAATCCCAATGATCTTGGCATTGCACTACTGTTTGAATACTAACATTCATTAAAAAAACGCATTGCATTGTAAATAAAAATAAAATGCATTAGGGGCCGTTCACATATCGCGTCTTTTGCGAGCTCGAATTCATTATTTCAAATGTAGGCGATGCGAAGCGATAATGGAAGCGATGCGGTAGCGACGCGCTCGTTTTTTCCAGGCGCAGCGAGATAAAAGAATCTCAACTTTTCAGAATGCCGCAAGCGCACCGCGGGTCATGTGACTAGAACCAACCAATCAGCTTCACAACATTGAAAGCTGGTGAAGTTCTCCATGGTTTTTACGTTTTTGAAGGATGGAGTGCACCCAAGTGACCCAAACACTACAGGTTTTTTTCTCTTCTCCGTAAATAAATCTTGTAGCAGAGCTACAGCGTTTTTCGGTGGTGGAAATCCATTACAAAACTTCTTGGTCAAGTGCTTTGGAAAGGAGGAGAAAACGGCGCAGCACGCGTTTTTAGACACGATATGTGAACGGCCTCAAAAATAATAATAATAATAATAATTCATTACATTTATATAGCGCTTTTCTCTGCACTCAAAGCGCTTGGGAGGAAATCTCCTCAACCACCACCAATGTGCAGCATCCACCTGGGCCCTGTCCCAAATGGCAGGGCCCCGAGTCCACACTTCGGTGACGTCATGTAGTGCAGACCTATAGGGCCCTTAGCGCGAGTCCGCGAGGGCGCATTGAGAGGTATTTTTGGGCCAGACTCGATCGTCACGCCGAAAACAGGAAGACGGTCTGATTGTTGTTATGGACAGGAGCTATAGGTTCGGGGAAATATGCTGCCTATTGTTGTTGTGTTTACATATGACTCAGTAAAGCCCTGATATTCTGTTCTATTTATTTAATGAATCATAATGCGATCGTATTATTCAGCTCGCTATTATTAGCCTATGTTTGAGACATCAACCACTGGTCGATGGTCATAATGTTTGTATAAACTTGTCATAAAAACCGTAATGATAATTACACTTAAATATTTTCTTCTCAGCCATGTTAACAATTGTCCGTGAGCAAAATCTCCTCCCATCCGTCGTCTGATTGGCCTTTCGCAAGGATTCCTGGGTAGTTAAAGTGCGTGGAGCCTGCATCTATGCAGGCTTCGCGGAAGACTGCTTCAAGGGTACAAAGGGGGCGCTGCTGAGCACACTGCAGAGCGTTAAAATACTAAATGGGACGGCCTACGGACTCGTGGACTCGGCGAGCACGCGCAATTTAAGTCCACGAGACCGAAAGTCCACATGAAGTGTACCATTTGGGACAGGGCCCTGGATGATGTGACGGCAGCCATATTGCGCCAGAACTCCCACCACACACCAGCTTATTGGTGGAGAGGAGACAGGGTGATGAAGCCAATAGGTATATATATATATATATATATATATATATATGGGGATGATTAGGTGGCCATGCATGATGGACAGCGGCCACTGGGCAAATTTGGCTAGGATGCCGGGGTTACACCCCTACTCTTTCGAAAGACATCCTTGGATTTTTTTGTGACCACAGAGAGTCAGGGCCTCGGTTTAACGTCTCATCCGAAGGACGGTGATCTTTTGACAGTATAGATATGTGAACGGTCTCTAAAACACCATAAAACAATAATTGCCATAAAAATAATATCTAATTTAAAAGTATATGGACCATTAAAATACCTTAACACAATAATAATTAGGGTGAACAATGCAAAAAAATATTTTTATAAATGTGCAATTAAGCACTAATAAAAACTTTCTCTTGGCCATTGATGATTGATGCTGCAACTCTGATAAATGTAAATATATTTCTGTGATATTGACTGACTTTTGAACACAATTAGACACTCCTTTTCTCTTGAATGTTTTCGACAGATCATCTGCAAAAGTGGGACAGTAATTTATTCATAAAGCTGCTGCTTAAATAATACAATATCATATTTAGAGCAATTTTCTTCATATATAAAGTAACAAAAAAAATCGGTATATGTGCCTGCATGAAAATAATGTCAAATTAGCTAAAACTGGTTCCCCTTCAGTCGCTCACGTTCGACGTGACGTCGACGTGACGACGTTAGGGGATCACTTCAGGGAGCCCTATCAACTTCGATTATCTAAGAACAAGCCAATGAACGTTGGCGTGCGTGAACGCGTCACGCGCCCCCGCCCCGCAGCGCGGGTATAAAACAGGAAGCGGGCGCGAGCACCCACCGTCTTTCATTTCGGAGCGCGAGTTTCCTATGACTGATTGTCTGAGATTCAACGCCTTTGAAGACTTCAGGAAGATCTCTCTGTTCCAGTGTTGGTGTGACGGCGCGATCAGCGGTGGCCGCGAGCAGTGCAGCTCTCAACTGCTGTTCTTCCAGCACTATTGTTTGTGTGTGTGTGTGTGTGTGTGTGTGTGTCCACACAGTGGCTACCCCTGGGCGCCTCAGCACTGTGAGAGTAATTTTCCTTTGTTTTTTATTTTACTAAAAGAGCAACACAAGCGGACCCTGCGTCTTTTTCAAGATGTCATTCCGCTTGTGCGTTTCTGGATGCCATCGTTCCCTGGCGCCAGCAGATGGCCACAATAGCTGCATCTCGTGTTTGGGCATTCGGCACGCTGAAGCAGCTTTTGTGGATAGTTCATGTTCCCATTGCGGGAACATGACTATCGCAGCACTTAGATCGAGACTCGCTTACCTCAAGGGAGGTGCAGTCCCCTCGCCTATGCCCCGATCTAGTGTTTATTCTGCCCCGCAGAATAGACCTACTTCGGCGCATGACCAGGGTAATCTGAGGATTACCGTGAGGGCTTCCCCGCCGAGTCAATCTCCGCGGGCCCCTCACGCCTCTCATGTGCTGTTGCCATCGGCGCCCCTTTGCGAACGGCTCGGTCCTTCTCCGGAACGACCAGTCGTTTCCTTTGGGGCACCAGCTGACGATCAGATGTCGATCGCAGCATCGGAGGGGGAGCGGTCATCTGGAGATGACGACTCGGCTGCGCTGCCCCCTTCGGGGTGTGTTGCGTTGTCCGAGCCGGATCCAGAATGGACCGCTATGCTTTCCCGGGCCACCGAGAAGGTTGGGCTTGCGTGGAATCCTCCACCACGTCCCGAACCTTCTCGGCTGGACGATTGGTTTCTCGGGGCGGGCCGTGCTGGTTCTCAGTGCGCCGCCCCGGTACCTTTCTTTCCGGAAGTGCATGAGGAGCTTTCTAGGACGTGGAAGGCACCGTATAGTGCCCGAAGCCGTCCTAGTGGCTCCTCACCCCTCGCCACCCTCGACGGCGGGGCAGCTAAGGGGTATGTGGGGATCCCCCCAGTGGAGCGGGCTGTCGCGATGCAGTTGTGTCCGGCGTCCGCCTCCTCCTGGCGGGGTGACCCACGCCTCCCGTCCAAGGCCTGTAAGTTCTCGTCCGGGCTAACGGCGAGGGCTTACAAGGCCTGTGGACAGGCTGCTTCCGCTCTTCATGCCATGGCGCTCTTGCAGGTCCACCAGGCCCAGGCGCTCATGGACATGAACGAGGGTGGTTCTGACCCAGAGCTCCTCCGGGAGCTCCGTGTGGCTACCGACCTCGCCCTCCGGGCGACGAAGGAAACCTCACGTTCAATCGGTCAGGCGATGTCCACCTTGGTGGTCCAGGAGCGCCACCTTTGGCTCAACCTGGCGGACATGAGGGACACCGATAAGTACCGGTTCCTGGATGCCCCTCTCTCCCAGGTTGGGTTGTTCGGCGACGCGGTCGAGAGCTTTGCCCAGCAGTTCTCGGCCGCACAGAAGCAGACGGAGGCCATCTGACATATCCTGCCCCGGCGGACCGCTGCTGCTCCCTCCCGCCCGCCGGCCGCAGCTCCTCCGTCTACTCGTCGCCGAGGTCGGCCTCCTGCGGCGTCCTCCGCTCCCGCTAAGCCCCAGCAGCAGCCATCATCCAGGCCTCACCGGGCAGCAAGCCGCAGGAAGTCGACCCCGCCCGTCCAGGCCTCTGCCAAGCCAGGAGGCAAGCGCCGGTGCAAACATCCCTGAGACGGGCGGCCCGGAGGTGGATCAAGTTGCTCTTCAGGAGACGGCCGTGCCACTCCTTCCCCCGGTGGAGGGCCGGGTGGAGAATCCTTTGTTTCCTTTTCTTTTTGTTCCTCCACTGACCCACGGGTCAGTGGTACCCACCTTTTCAAAGAAAGAGCAATTTCTGAAACCTCTGGGCCCCAAGAGGGCGCGCTTGGCAGTCGACGACGCTATGCCTTGTCACTCCCGAGCCCCTCTTCCATCGCCAGCGGGCAGCAGTGGCTGTGTCCTGGACGCACTGTCGCCTCCGCACACTCACTCTGCCCTCCGACGAAAGCAGGTACGTCTTGCACTACACGTTCAGACCCCACTCCGGGCCGCTATGCCGCCCGAGTCGGGTCCCTGCATTCCGTCACGCTGCCCCACTCCGGGTACGTCTGTGGTGCCGTTGGTCCCGCTTGCTCGGTCTCTGGGAGCTTGGCTAACGCTTCCCAGTCCGTCTCGCTGGCTCATCCGTACTGTCAGACTCGGCTATGCGATTCAGTTCGCCCGGCGCCCCCCTGTTTTCAGGGGCATCCTGTTCACCCGTGTTCTGGTGGACAGTGCCCCTGTTCTCAGAGCGGAGATTGCAGTCCTACTGGCGAAGGATGCAATCGAGCCGGTCCCTCCAGCCGATATGAAGACCGGCTTCTACAGCCCGTACTTCATTGTACCCAAGAAAGGAGGTGGGTTACGGCCAATCTTGGACCTGCGCGTCCTGAATCGGTCCCTTCACAGGCTGCCGTTCAAGATGCTTACGCAGAAACGCATTTTCAAATGCATCCGTCCCCAAGATTGGTTTGCAGCCATCGACCTGAAGGACGCGTACTTTCATGTCTCGATTCTCCCTCGACACAGACCGTTTCTTCGCTTTGCGTTCGAGGGGCGGGCATATCAGTACAATGTCTTACCCTTCGGGCTGGCCCTGTCGCCCCGCGTCTTCACGAAAGTTGCGGAGGCGGCCATTGCTCCCATGTGCGAGCGTGGTGTTCGCATTCTCAACTATCTCGACGACTGGCTTATTCTCGCCCAGTCGAGGGAGCAGTTGTGCGAACACAGGGATTTGGTGCTCAGTCACCTCAGCCACCTAGGGCTTCGGGTCAACTGGGAGAAGAGCAAACTCACCCCCGGGCAGAGGATCTCTTTTCTCGGTGTGGAGTTGGACTCGATCAACATGGGGCATATGGCATCTGCAGCCGCGGTAACGCCGTTCGGATTGCTTCATATGAGACCGCTCCAACACTGGCTCCACGATCGAGTCCCGAGATGGGTGTGGCAGAGCGGCTCGTGCCGGGTTCCAGTGACCCCGCACTGTCGCCAAACTCTCAGCTTGTGGTCGGACCCTTCGTTCCTGCGGGCAGGTGTTCCCCTAGAACAAGTGTCCAGGCACTCTGTGGTCTCCACGGATGCCTCTATCACCGGCTGGGGGGCCACGTACAACGGGCATGCAGCTTCAGGTCTGTGGACGGGGCCTCAACTGCATTGGCACATCAACTGCCTCGAGTTGTTAGCAGTACATCTTGCGCTGGGCCGCTTCAAAACGTCGCTACAAGGCAATCATGTACTGGTCCGTACGGACAACACTGCGACCGTTGCGTACATCAACCGTCAGGGTGGTCTACGCTCCCGCCGCATGTCACAACTCGCCCGCCATCTCCTCCTTTGGAGTCAGAAGCATCTGAGGTCGCTTCGTGCCGTTTACATTCCGGGCCTGCTCAACCGTGCAGCCGACGAGCTTTCACGGCAGCAGGTGCTACCGGGAGAATGGCGACTCCATCCCCAGGTGGTCCAGCTGATTTTCAGGCGCTTCGGGACCGCACAGATAGATCTGTTTGTCGCCCCGGACACGTCCCTGACCGAGGGGACCCTCGGCACGGATGCTCTGGCACACAGCTGGCCCCGGGGTCTTCGCAAGTATGCGTTTCCCCCAGTGAGCCTTCTGGCACAGACCTTGTGCAAAGTCAGGGAGGACGAGGAGCAGGTCTTGTTAGTTGCGCCGTATTGGCCCAACCGGACCTGGTTCCCAGAACTAGTGCTCCTCGCGACAGCCCCTCCCTGGCCCATCCCTCTGAGAGAGGACCTGCTCTCTCAGAGACGGGGCACCCTGTGGCACCCGCGTCCAGACCTCTGGAAGCTCCATGTCTGGTCCCTGGACGGGACGCGGAGGTTCTAGGTGACCTACCCCCAGCGGTAGTTAACACCATCACTTCCGCTAGAGCCCCCTCTACGAGGCGCCTCTATGCGTTGAAGTGGAACCTATTCGTTGAATGGTGTTCTTCTCACGAGGAGAACCCCCGATCATGCTCGATCAGAGCCGTGCTTTCCTTCCTGCAAGATGGGTTGGAGCGAAGGCTGTCTCCCTCCACCCTTAAAGTGTACGTTGCCGCTATTGCCGCACATCACGATGCTGTTGATGGTAAGTCCTTGGGGAAGCACGACCTGATCGTTAGGTTCCTGAGGGGAGCGAGGAGACTGAATCCTCCTCGCCCGCTCTCTTTACCCTCTTGGGATTTGTCTCTGGTCCTTTCGGCTCTTCAGAGACCACCCTTTGAGCCTCTGCAATTGGCTGAGTTAAAAATCTTGTCCTGTAAGACAGTTCTCCTGGTTGCATTGGCCTCTATCAAGAGGGTAGGGGACCTACATGCATTTTCGGTCGACGAATCGTGCCTGGAATTCGGCCCGGATAACTCTCACGTGATCCTGAGACCCCGGCCCGGATACGTGCCCAAGGTTCCTACTACTCCCTTCCGGGACCAGGTGGTGAACCTGCAAGCGTTGCCTTTGGAGGAGGCAGACCCAGCCCTGGCTTTTCTCTGTCCCGTCCGCGCTCTGCGTTTGTACGTGGACAGAACGCAAAGCCTCAGGACCTCAGACCAGCTCTTCGTCTGTTACGGAGGCCAGCAGAAGGGAAAGGCTGTCTCTAAGCAGAGGATGGCCCACTGGATAGTGGATGCTATCGCCTTGGCTTACGAAGCCCAAGGCGTGCCTTGCCCGCCTGGGTTGAGAGCCCACTCCACTAGGAGTGTCGCTTCTTCTTGGGCGCTGGCACACGGCGCCTCGCTGACAGATATCTGTAGAGCTGCGGGCTGGGCGACACCTAACACGTTCGCTAGGTTCTATAGCTTACGTGTTGAGCCGGTTTCTTCCTGTGTGCTCACTTCAACCAGCCGGTAACACCGAAGTTCCCACTCTAGTGTCGGCTTGCTGCGCCACTCCCCTCTACGGAGCGGATACGTGCGTTCTTTGCTCCAGTCGAGTTCCCCCCCAGTGTTTTATGTATGAAGATTAATGATGTCAAACCAAAATGTTTATTATTATTTAGTATTTTACTTATACGTTTCGTTGAATTAGTTCACCACTGCATGTTGTCATTTAATTTAATGACCTTCACTTCTATTGAAAAGGCATTGTGTACTTGTTCAGTGTTCAGTGTTCATTCATGGCTTTTCCTATCATTGCTACGCTGATGACACGCAACTCTACCTCTCATTCCAGCCTGACGATCCGACGGTAGCTGCTCGTATCTCAGCCTGCCTGACAGACATCTCTGGCTGGATGAAGGACCACCACCTTCAACTAAACCTTGCGAAGACAGAGCTACTTGTGGTCCCGGCCAACCCAACACTTCATCACAACTTCTCCATTCAGCTAGGCTCGTCATCCATAACTCCATCAAGGTCAGCTAAGAACCTTGGGGTTGTAATTGATGATCAGTTGAAATTCACAGACCACATTGCTAGAACTGCCCGGTCCTGCAGATTTGCTTTGCACAACATTAGGAGGATCAGGCCCTTCCTTACAGAGCATGCCACACAACTCCTTGTCCAAGCACTTGTTTTATCCAGACTGGACTATTGCAATGCTCTCCTGGCTGGTCTTCCAGCTTGCTCTGTCAAACCTCTACAATTGATCCAGAATGCTGCAGCCAGAGTAGTCTTCAATGAGCCGAAGAGAGCACACGTCACTCCTCTCCTCAAACAATTGCACTGGTTGCCAGTTGCCGCTCGCATTAAATTCAAGGCACTGACGTTTGCCTACAGAACAACCACTGGCACTGCTCCCTCTTACCTAAACTCATTACTTCAGACTTATGTGCCATCCAGAAACCTGCGCTCTGCTAGCGAATGTCGTCTTGTGGTACCATCTCAAAGAGGCACAAAATCTCTTTCTCGGACCTTTACAATGGCTGTTCCCTGTTGGTGGAATGATCTGCCTAACTCAACCAGAGCTTCTGAGTCAGTAGCCACTTTCAAGAAACTGCTGAAGACATATCTTTTTCGGCAGCACTTGATTCAGTAGAATTAACACTTTCTCTTCTCTTCTATTCTATAAAAAAAAAAAAAAAAAAAACTGCACTAAAATTAAACTGAGAGGGGTTATAGCACTTACGTATTGTTGTCCTACTGTTAGTTTAACTGCTTCTATTGTTCTCATTTGTAAGTCGCTTTGGATAAAAGCGTCTGCTAAATGAATAAATGTAAATGTAAATGTCATTCCAACTGAACTCTTTCTGACTTTGTCAAATATGTTTTTAACAGAAAGAAACAACAAAGTATGCAACTGTGGATTAGTTCTGCTTTGATATAATATTCCTCCTTATAAACTTTATTTCTGGGATCTGCCCAGAGAGCGTTTATACGTTTTAATAGAATCATCCATGGATGTGTAATGCAGACAGGTCTTCAATAAACAATTTCATCAGATTCTGGGATTGAAGGGTGCAAATGGAGGAAATGTTCATGTAATGTGCTCCATAAAAGAACCTCCATTGTGCTCCTCTGAGCTTGATAGGTTAACCAGTTAAGCACATTTAAATGGTTCCTGGTGTGCGTGTTAGCTTATTGATGCTCATTAGTAAGTTGAGGTACTTCTGCAGCCTTGACGTTTAAAACCGCCCCTAATGGCTCGCAGCATTATATTCTGACACAGGCTAATGAAACCTGCTCTCCATAGTTGAGTATTAACAAGCAACCAAGGGAGCGGGATCTGCGCACTACATTCATAATAAAACAGTAGGAGATGTAAGCAACCCCTCCAAAGAGGAGGAAGGTAATTGGTCACTGAACTTTACTTTGCATGTGTGCTAAATCCCAGCTTTTCTCGAAACCTTTGACAAGGCCCCTGGAGGATCCCAATTAAAAGTGTAATCCTGAATATATTGCTTAACACAGCCTTGTAAATAAGGCCGGTCAGTGGGAATGCTTGGTAAGCAATTGGCGGTGCCACTGGACAGAGTCTGGTATATCGATCGGTGTGTTCGCTTTTTATTGAACACCAAATGTTCATGCTAAGATAGTGAGTGGGTTTTTCCTCAGGAGTGTGTACTTATAAAAACAGCTAGGTAGATTAAATGTATGTTTAATGTAATGCATGGCATGGAATGTAATGAGATAATGTTGTTCATATAAGAGTGAGTTGTGGAAGTGACACGTTTCAGGACCACAGACAGCACTCCTGCTGTTTCAAATGGAGACGGCAGTGAAGATGACTTGGTGGGAATACATTTAGAGACTTAAGGGAAATCAAACAAGTCATTTCTTTAGCACACAAGCCTTTAAAGGGGATTTTCTAACATTCAAGCCAACTGAAGGAACAATGGAGATTCTATTTTCCATTATGATGTCAGAATGCATTTTTGTTTTCAAATAGTTTCATCTGTTCATTTCCTCTATAGATAAATGAAAGACTTATTAGTTTGGAAACAACATGAAGGTCCGTAAAAGAAGACAGAGGTTTCATTTTGGTTAACCACCCCTTTAAGCATTCCTATATGTGTAAACTGCACTACTTTTCCATTGGATGCATGTGCTATGAATTCAGTTAGCTGTTGAAACCAGAGATGGGTCTACACTCTTTGCAGTAACCTAGATCTCTGTTTCTCAGATAGCCTGCTCTGGTTTCAGCCTATCTATTGAATACAAGCATCAAACTTTCTGCACTCAGAGACCCAGCCACAGCAAACTTTACATTCTGAGCAGTGATTGCTCTCGGAGGGCTATTGGTTTATTGCATTATTCATTAGGAATTCATTTACTTTTGAATGTACATAATTAGCTTTGAGTGTAACAGTTAAAACCTACCGACGGGAACTGACATCAGCCTAATTTGTTCAAAGTCGACTTTTGTATTATATTTTGAATTTATAAGTGAGTTTAAGGGCTTAGCAGTAGGATTAAGTGCGATCTGTCAGCGAAGCAGGTCTAATGAGCATCTCGCATCACCAAATCCCTTAAACAGAAACAAAGGCCGCAGCTGAGCTTCCATAGTGATGGTGTTCGGACTTGGATAAAGTGTCACTCTGTGGTTTCATGTGGCTGTTTGTAGATTCAATACTATGAACAGTGTGGGAATCCAAGCTTTCGGTAGCAGATGCGATTTTCACGGCGGCGTCCAACTGTCGAACATTTGCTTCCTTTGATCCACCAGAATCAGGCTGAACACCTGCCCATCTTTCAACCTGTGTGCCAGAGCATTGGACTGGGAACCATGAAAGAGGAAACCTGCCCTTCTCCACTCAGACTCCCACCCATCTTGAGGCAACCGTTAGGCATCACTGGACTCTATATTCCAAGGTGAGGATATTCTAGGATCCTGCATTTAAAGGGATAGTTCACCCAAAAACGAAAATTCTGTCATCATTTACTCACCCTCAAGTTGTTCCAAATCTGCTAAACACAAAAGAAGATATTTTGAAGATTATGGGTAACCAAATAGTTGATGGTATATTGACTTCCATTGTATGGGTACTATGGAAGTCAATGTGTATAGCTTGAAGGTGAGTAAATGATGACAGAATTTTTATTATTAGGTGAACTATCCCTTTAAGATTTAGTTCTGAAAAGGAGTATTTTGTTATATTTTAAGGACATAAACATAAAGAAAAATAAGTGTAATGTGACCTAAACTCATTGTTTTTCAATTGTACATAGGGACAACAGGGTCTACCCAAAAAGGCATCATAAAGAACAAAGCCAACAGGCTTATAGAAAGATGGCTTTCAGTTATCGGAATGAACATATCCCTGCATTCATTAAGGGACATCAACACTTCGGCTTCGGAGGATCTGTGTTGCCTGAGTAAGCATTGCTAATTCTTAAGACATCTGATATGTATTGAACACAATTTAATCAAATTAAATATCACATCGGCTAAATTAATTTCACAAATAACTTAAAATAATATTCATTACAATCCTTTAATATTATGAGTTATTTTATTTTAAACATTTAATTTTGTTTTTAATATTTTAAGTGTATTGTTTAATATATATATATATATATATATATATATATATATATATATATATATATATATATATATATATATATACATTTGAATTAAACTATTCTTTCATTAAAATTATGTAAATAAAATATAGAACTGTTTAATGTTTAATTTACATAATTGTATTTTATTATGCATTTTTAATTTTATTTACTTATAAACATAATTTTATTTGTTTTATTGGAAAAACTGATCATGAAAAAGCTGATAACGTCTTCTAAATGTTTGCTTAAAAAGATTTTCAGAAATTCACAAATTTGAATGTGCTTACGTTTAGGTCTGTCATCATTGAGCAATATTATGACCTCACCCTCACCAAGAAGAGTAATGTCCGACTGAATGACCAGCTGTAAGCTTTCACAGATTCTCGCTTGCTAATTTCACACAATAATCAAATTAGCTTATATTATCATTATTGATTTAATTATTCTTTTGTTATGTATTGATTCCAGGGTTCCCAAACCGACGGACATTGACATGAGGTAAAATTATGAAATACAATTTACTGTTTTTTCTTTTGGACACCTTGCATGCTGTATTTATTTATTTATTTATTTTCCTTACACTGTGTGTATCAACTGCACATTAGAATAACACACATGCTCTCTTCTCTTCTACTCTCTTCCTTTCATGCTGTTGGGTAACTGGCTTTGCTGTCAGGCATGGATGGATCAAGGATAGAGTGAAAGCGCAATCTTTTCATTGTAAAAATCCTGAGATTTATATTCCTGTGTCTGTGTGTGTTCTTACAGTAAGAAGATGATTAAAGTTGATATTCCGAGGGAACATCCTTTCAGCTCCCACATCCCCCGGTATCCCGCTATATTTCCATCATACCGATCCCTACCAGTCCAGCCCTCCAGTGCTTCTGCTCCTGTAGTTGTGTGGCGGCATCATCAATGGAGCAAATAAACATAAAATAAAAGCTGAATAATAAAAAAATGTATTGAAACAGTTTGTGGACAAAATGCATTTTGTGATCCAGACAACCCCTTTCACAAACAAAAAACATACATCTCATTCAAAGATCCCTCGCAAATATATGTGCACCCCTGCCCCAAAATATAAACATCAGAATCATTATAAACTAAATCAATTATCTGTAGCTCTGTCAGGTGCAGACAGTTCACTGAGTTCTGAGTCTGTCCTTTCTTTTTCTATTTAAAAGGTGTTAGAATGACCTTAGCTTCACTGAGAATGGTTTTCTTTTTATTTCTTCTTCAAACAAGTGAAAAGCATGTCTCACAGCTACAATGTCCTTGAGCGTTTGCAAACACACATTCTTTCTTTCTCCAAGCATCAGTGCCACCTCTGCATTCGGAAAGCTGAAGAATGACAGCAGTCTGCATTTTGGCTATTGTTGAAAGTTTACAGAGGGAGAATCAATGTACATATATAAAAAGAATTAACAGAGTGACCTAGACCTTCTCTGAGCAATAGACCATAGACATTTTTTTCTGTCACTGTTAAAATGTCTTATTGATCCTTTCGTTTCAGTGACCCATGTCTGTAGTTTTCTTCTTCTAGCCTACGCCATAACTATAACTATAACTATAACTAGCCTTCACAGATCGTTTATCAGTTCGGAGTCGGACCAGCAACATCTGTGCTGCGCGAGCCGATCTCGATCAAGCGACACTGTTACAACACAGCGCTAAGATCCAGTAAAGAAAACATTTGAATTCGCCACTGAAGTAATAACATCGCTGCGAGGTCTAGTGAGAAGCATTCACATTTCTCCGTTATTAACCGTAGATCTCTATTAGATCAAACAGCGCTGACGTGGACACCAGGAGAAATATTGTGAAGTGCGTGAAGCACATAATGAGTAGCGCAGTTTCGTTCCGCTTTCATTACGCTTGCAATTTGATGTCGCGCAACGTTGTGGTGGTAGCGCCAGCGCGAATTTTGTCGGCAGGAAAAATGGTCCAAGGAATCGTTCGGTTTGTATGCGTACCGAACCGGAAGCCTCGAACCGAAACGGTTCAATACGAATACATGTACCGTTACACCCCTAATATATATATATATGGGGATTATTAGGAGGCCATGATGGACAGAGGCCACTGGGCAAATTTGGCCAGGATGCCGGGGTTACACCCCTACTCTTTCGAAAGACATCCTGGGATTTTTAATGACCACAGAGAGTCAGGACCTCGGTTTAACGTCTCATCCGTGCTCTTTGACAGTAGTGTCCCTGTCACTATACTGGGGCGTTAAGGACCCACACAGACCACAGGATGAGCGCCCCCTGCTGGCCTCACTAACACCTCTTCCATAGTAGGGAGATAGATAGATAGTAGGGAGGTTAAGTGACTTTTGACTTCAAGTCATGATGCAAAGGTCCCCTTTGGAATGGAAGTACCTTAGGGCCATAGAAATACATACATACATTAATACATTTTACATTTTACATACCACTTGAGAGGCCCATATCTTTGCTTCTGTTATAGCTATAATGACAAATTTGGTATCAACGTGTACATTTTTGTGGTCAAGGAGTCCAATAAAATAGGTTCCAAGACTAAAAAACAATAATGTTGTCCTTACCATGACAATTGGAGGTAAGTATGCAATTTTTTATTAAAAAAACGCATGCAAAACACACAGTCCATTCACAACTTAATAATTTCTTCGTTTAGGTCTGCTTCGCATGCGCCCTTTACAGCACTGGCTGAAGACGCAGGTCCCGCGTCGAGCATGGGCATCTGGTCGTTTACGTCTCAAGCTAACTCAGAACTGTGTCACAGCTCTGGGGCCCTGGAAGGCGGTCGACTGGGATCAGACAAGTGTAAACCTGGGGGTAATCTCGAAACTGAAAGTGGTTTCGACAGACGCCTCCAATTTGGGCTGGGGCGCCCTCTACGAGGGCAGACCGACTTTTGGCCTGTGGTCAAGCCAAGAAAAGAGCTTGCACATAAACTGTCTAGAGATGAAGGCGGTCGAGAACGCCTTGCGGTTCTTCTTTCCCCTTCTAAAGGGCCACCATGTCCTTGTCCGCACGGACAACATGTCGGTGGTTTCCTACTTAAATCGCCTGGGCGGTCTGAGATCACGGAACCTTCATGCACTGGCAGAACGCCTCCTTGTATGGGTTCAGCGTAGGGATGCAAATTATCGATTGATTCATTAATCATTAGTTGATCAACCTTATCGATCGATTAACGATTAACTGATAAGCGGCTATTTTCCTGAGAATGTAAATTTTTCACGGTATCAATTTAACATAAAAAGCAAAATATTGCTTATATACTGAATAAAAATGCATGTTATATTGCTCAATTGATGTTTTATTGTAAAAGTTGGGATACGTTACAGATAATGGCAATTATGTAGTTTAACAAAATAAATTATGCACAGAAAATTTAAATAAAAAAATAATTGTACACTGGCTCACCTGTTGCATGTGAAACATTAAGCAACATAAACTAAATTTTAAATAAAAATCTATATGGGTAGGCTTAGCCTACCTACACCATATTAAGCCTACATATAATAATCTATGTGGTAAACTACTTATATAAAAAACTTGAAACATTAGCAGCAGCACTTATAATATTGGCTGAGGGGGGAGTCCAATTTACAACTTGTAACGAGTGGAAATAAGGTGTGGCCCCTTTAAGAGCTGCGCGCTCCCTGTTGAACTATCGGCAGTATTGTATTGTATGTTTCATGCTCCTCGAACACCCCTTTTACTGTCTATGCGAACATCCCATGTATGCGGGTAATTTCTGTTTGATGCTAATTTTTATCTTATTTTGTTTATTAAGTAACGATGTGGACGGTGGAACGTGTGACAGACAGTTAGACTAGTTTCCCGGGAAAAATAACAAACCGGAAGGGGTCCAGGAGATAGGGCTAAAAAAACGGGAGAACATGGGAAACATGGGAAAAACGGGAGTGTTGACAGATATGAGCTAAGTTATTGTTAGAATACAGCTGGATTTTCGAGGTCAGCACACTGTATAGCTGGTAGTCAATATCGATGCACTCCACTCCGTTTTGACTGCCTCATGTTTGGTTTCTTTTTTGCCGCCTCAATTAATTTAATTGAGTAAATTCTTGTCGACAATTAATCGATGATCGATTAACCGTTTGCATCCCTAGTTCAGCGCAACCTACTCTTGCTGAGAGCGGCACATGTGCCAGGCCATCTGAATGTGGGTCCAGACAGGCTGTCCAGGGACAACGTTTCCCCAGGGGAATGGTCCCTCCACCCTCAGACAGTTCAGCTGTTGAGGGACACCTTTGGCACAGCGGAAGTCGACCTCTTTGCGTCGCAAGACAACGCTCAGTGTCCAATATGCTTCACAAAGAACATGGATGCACTGTAAAAAATAATCCTGTAAAAAAACGGTAAATTACTGGCAGCTGTGGTTGCCAGCATCATACCGTAAAAATATGGTGTGTTACCGTTTTTAAAATTAACAGCTAAATACCGTTTTGTCAGCTACAGCTATATTCTGTTAAATTACAGTATATAACTGTAATTTAACAAAACATACCGTTTTGTCAGCTACAGCTATATGCTGTTAAATTACAGTATATAACTGTAAATTAACAGCATATAGCTGTAGCTGACAAAACGGTATTTAGCTGTTAATTTTAAAAACGGTAACACACCATATTTTTACGGTATGATGCTGGCAACCACAGCTGCCAGTAGTTTACCGTTTTTTTACAGGATTATTTTTTTTTACAGTGTAAATACCTTTAAGTACTATGGTATTCCGCCATGTTTCTCACTGACATGCCCCCAACTCATAAACATCAGGGCTTAAAGAAAATCCCAAGCTTTCCACTCGTATTAACGACATTGTGGTGGAGGTCATGTGCAACTCATAAATTAAAAAAGAGAACAACACAACACTAGATAAACTTTTAGATTTATTCTCATACAACACTGGATAGACTTTTACAATATGCCTTAAAACAGGTATATATAATTACATAGGCTACATGCATACCTTAACTGTTCATAAAATACAAATATACTCTCTAGTCAGGTTTCAGTGAACACTAGCCCATTATTTTATATCAAAACAAATAGTTTATAAAATAAATATCAGTTTTTTATACTTTTTGACTGATGGTTAAAGTCTTTTCTGCACAGTTTTCCTAGGTATTTTACACACCTCTTTTCTCCGTGCAGCTTTGGTCCTCTTTTACGGATTTATTCCAATAAAGTATCTGAAAAATAAGAGGAGAACATTTTCAATTAAATGATTTGCAGTGTATAATTTTGATTATTTAAAAATGTCTAACCAAAAACTACTGGATAATTAACTGAAGACTTGGAATAAACTGCACAGGTCATACAGAGTACATTTATAGTCAGTGGATTCTAGCATGAGGCATATTATAAATGTGGATCTTCTGATAAAGGAAAGTTATGTGTCAGTCTGGAAATGTGAGCTTTGTTTTAGTGAAACAAAATGCAGACATAATCTAATATGACATACTTACCAAGAAAGGTAAAACAAGGAGACACAGGCAAGCATTTTCTTAAGGTCAGCAGGAGTGGCAGACATCTATTGGTAAAGAAAACAGTTTAAGATGACTGACAGTATCTGCAAACGATATTTTTAAAACGTAATGCTATTTGTTCTTTATATTCAGAGGCAATAGGCCTATCATTCAGAATATGAATGGTTTATGTAAAAATTATAATTTTCTCATTTACTCACCCTTATTCAAATTTAAACTCCAATGATGCAAAAGATGATATTTTCATTGGGATGAAATGTATTTTTGTCCCTACATTGCAAAAGAAGAGAATGGGGATCAAACTTTCAAACACCAATAGTCATAGTAAATGAAGGATAAATGTTATTCATATGGGTCACATGGTTTAACTAGTTTTCTGAAGTGATTCAATTTGTTTGGGTGAGAACAGACCAAACACGTTTCACCGTACATCTAGGCCTTCTGAAGTGAAGCGATGCGTTGGTGTAAGACAAATATCCATATTTAAAACTTTATCAACTAAAATAACTAGTTTCCTGCAGAAGGCCAATTGCATTGATTTACGGCAAAAGAGTAACATTTGAACTTGACACACAACGTAATGATGAACGCAGTTGCCCAGCCCTGTGTGTTTGAGAGAGGCGTCAAAGCGTACGCTACTCCTACATCTATACATCTATGTCATACATTTTTAAGTGTTACTCTTGTGGCGTAGTTTTAAATATGGGCATTTTTCTTACAAGAATGCATCGCTTAACTTTAGAAGGCCTTTATTAACCCCTCTGATCTGTTTGGGACACTTTTATGATGGATAGATGCACTTCAAAAAAATGGTGCCCATTCACTGCCATTATAAAGTTTGGAAGAGCCAGGACATTTTTAAACATAACTCTGATTGAATTCATCTGAAAGAAGAATGTCATATACACCTAGGATGGCTTCGGGGTGAGTAAATCATGGGCTAATTTTGGTGAACTATCCCTTTAATTGTACTGTACCTTTATGTTCCTTTTGGAGCTTGAAGGTTTGGTCCCCATTCATCTTCCATTGTTTGGGCAAACAAACAGACATCATTTCTCCACGACAATATCTTTATTTTTCCTCCAAGAGAAAGAGACAACATAAGGTTAAGTAAATGATGAGAGAACTACCATTTTTAGTTGAACAATTACTATTCAGGTGTTCATAGAACAAACAATAGGCAAACTTACAGTTTTTTAAAGAAGCAGTCATTGCTTCTCTACAAAGTAAGCCTTCAGGAGTTCAACTACAATGACAAGAAAAACATAATGTAAAGAAGAGATACATAAAAAATAAACAAAATAAAGTCTCAATAAAAAAAGAAAAATCTGAAAATGATCGACATTCCGTCCATCCATCTGTTATGCTGCTATTTCTGCAGCGGTTTGAACACGCACGTTCACAGTAATTACACAAGAATGATGAATTTTGATAATACCTCACGTATATTTTGCTTAGAGAAAGATTGGGACATGTGTCCGTTGCATATGCATAAAGTGTGCATGACGGTAGCAAACCAATGCCCTCTGAGTGTATGCTAACGAGCTCACAAACAAACAAGCTATTATATTTTACTCGGTTACTTTTTCCATGATTAATACATGCTATCATGTCATCCTACACTTAACTGGATCATTTGTATACTGTATGTTAATATTTAGAGGTAGCCTACTTATTAGGCTAACGTTACAGATCAAATCAAATACGTAGTTGCAAACAACAGTAAAGTTAGCAGATAATGGACGGTTTGAATCTCACGTTAAAATTGTACACAAGAAGAAGAAAAAACATTTCACACTATTTTTTTACTCAGATAAATTTTAGGAAAATGTGCAAGTTGGATAAAAGTTTCTTACCCGTTTGAATGTGATGTGATGACAGTCTGTACAATGGGCTCACGTTCCTGTGGTATCTTGTGGATTAAAATAGGCTTCATCCGATTTAAATCACAAAAACATCACTGGATGTTTAAAATTTAATATTTAAAAGTAATAGTTTACAAATAAATGAATAACAGGCAGAGCTGCGAAATGACCTCGTGCAGATAAACTAAAATGTCTTCTCACATGTACGAAAATATGGTATTATACTGTTAAATAACAGTGTCATACTGTTGCTGGTCAAGACGAAATTTGAAGCGACCAAGTTCTCCCATAATGCATTGCAAAAAACAGTAACTTACAGTTATTACATGAAAACAGCATTTTGCTGTTAAATTTCCATGTAAATTTACAGGAATTTTTTACAGTGTGCGCTGGCCCATCACTGGCCCAACCGCCCTCTCTATGCTTTCCCTCCGATCACGCTGTTACCACAGGTAATCAAGCATATCAGGGAGAACCGTTGCTCTGTGCTTCTAGTAGCTCCGTTCTGGCCAAACCAAGTTTGGTTTCCGGAGCTAATGCAGCTTCAGAGCTTGGCTCCGTGGCCTGTCCCATTGAGGAGAGATCTCCTCTCACAGGCCGGGGGTACGATTAGGCACCCACGACCCGAGCTTTGGGCTCTGCATGTGTGGGCCATCAACGAGTACCCCTCAGTCTCCCCGACGGAGTGTTAAATACGACTACACAAGCTAGAGCGCCCCCCACTAGACGGCTTTATGCATCCAAGTGGTCAGTGTTCTCAGGTTGGTGCTCAGCTCGCAACCTGGATCCACAAGATTGTGGGGTGTCGGAGGTTCTCTCCTTTCTACAGGAGCTCTTGGATAAGGGTAGATCCCCATCCACGCTCAAGGTATCCATCCATCCAAACTGGTGGCTATTGCTGCGTTGTCAAACATTCGCATGGCCAGTCACTGGGTAGGAATGAACTTGTAGTCCGCTTCCTCAGGGGAGCTAGAAGGATGAACTCTCTCGTCCCCCCTCGGTTCCCATATGGGACCTTTCCTTGGTCCTGGAGGCCATGAAGGGTGCCCCTTTCGAACCTCTACAGTCTGTGGACCTTAAGTATCTCTCATTGAAAACCGCCTTTCTGGTGGCTATCGCCTCAGTCAAGCGGGTGGGTGACTTACATGCACTTTCTGTCAGCGCGTCGTGCCTTGAGTTTGGGCCTAATGACTCCAAGGTCATCCTCAAACCAAGACATGGTTATGTCCCCAAATGCTTGCCACTCCTTTCAGAGCGCAAGTCATCTCCCTGTTAGCCCTCTTCAGATCTGACAGCAAGTCTGACGTGAATCTCCTTTTCCCGGTCAGGGCCCTGAGAATTTACTTGGAACGTTCGGCTGCTTTCAGACGGTCAGGACAGCTCTTTGTTTCGTTTGGTGGCCGATCTAAAGGTCTAGCTGCCTCGAAACATAGCCTTTCCAGGTGGATAGTGGACGCCCTCTCACTAGCTTATACATCTAAGAGCCTTCGTTGCCCTCTGGGCGTCCACTATCCACCTGAAAAGGCTATGTTTTGAGGCAGCTAGACCTTTAGATCAGCCACCAAACGAAACAAAGCCTTTCCAGGTTGATAGTGGACGCCCAGAGGGCAACGAAGGCTCTTAGATGTATAAGCTAGTGAGATGGCGTCCACTATCCACCTCGAAACATAGCCTTTCCAGATGGATAGTGGACGCCATCTAACTAGCTTATACATCTAAGAGCCTTCGTTGCCCTCTGGGCATCAGAGCTCATTCCACTTGAGGCATGCCTCTTCGTGGGCCTGGTCCAGTGGGATTTCCCTTCACGATATCTGTATGGCGGCAGGTTGGGCCTCTCTGTCTACATTTATAAGGTTCTATAACCTGTAAGTTCCCACGCTCCAAGCTAAACTGTTGTCAGTTTAGTTTATCCGCTCAGTTCTGCCGGACTCGCTTCCGCTATTGCCTCCCCTGACTGTTATACATTGTTAAGCACCCTCTATGCATTTAAGGTAACCACGTTTGCCTTATATCATTCTTATTAAGCCCATTCCCAATGTCGGCTTTTTATATCCCCATATCATATGAGCTCAGGGCGCTCACCCTTGGGTCAGTGTTGTGGTAGATTTAGCACGCACAGCGTTTTAAATTGGGTTCCCGTAGCGTAAGCTAGCTTACGCAACACGAGAGTACTCTCGTAAGAGAACGTCTCTGTTACAAACGTAACCAAGGAGTATCCTATCGAGCTCTGGCTTATATAGGCATAAGCCACGCCCATTCGTGCAGGACGTGATGAATGAGGGTGCCGAGCAGTCCCTCGATAGGTTGCAGCAGTTGCCGCAGAGCATTCCAATAGGTGCGCAAGCTCGCTCGCCTAGGTCTGCTAGCTGCAGCAAGTGCGTTTTAAATTAATACAAATTATAAGGATAATTTTTGGCTTCAGTATTCTCAAGAAAAGAGGTTTTCCCTCTAAGTTTTTTTTCCATAGTCAACTAGCTTGCTGGTTATTAGTTATCTAACATTAAAAACATTTTTCTATTTAATGAGAAAGTACGAACCTCAAAGGTGTTAACCTGTCACCTCTGACCTTCAACAGCTGTCACAGCTCCTGGTGCAGATGGGATGTGTTGTTGCAGGAACTGATTTGCTATAGGCTACTCCTGACTGGTCGAAATCTCATGCTACTTAGGACAAAATGTAATGTACAGAAGTAGCTGCACTGCTTAAATACAAAATTAAAGTTTTTTATGTGAAATGTGCATATTTACCCCCAAATGTCATGGTATGGGAAAAATTATATTTTTTTTTAACTTAAAAACCAATTTAATTGGATTCCTTGACCCCACAAATGTACACTTTGTCACCAAATTTGTCATTATAGTGATAATGTAACGTTGAGGCAGGAATGAAGCGGAGAGCTAAACCAAGCACTATTTTAATAATAATAATACAAAAAGGTAATCCAGGGTAAACAAAGAAACTCAGAACAAGAACAAGGAGACAGCTACAAGCAACAGCAAATAACGACCAACAAACAACAACTGAAGCACAGGGGTTTAAATACACAGGCAAACAAGCTAAACAAGATAACAAGGGGGCGGGGCTAATTAGAAACACCTGGTGAGACTAATAAACAAGAAAAACTACAAAGGACTACAAAACATGGCACAGAACAGGAAATAACAAAAGTCCACACAAGACAAGGAAAACATAAGACAGGAATCGTGACCTATGATCGTGACAGATAAAAGAAGCAAAGATATGGGCTCTACAGTATTTTTGGCTCATTGGTGGCCATTTTTGAAAAAACATGTTTATTTCTGATACAAAGTGTGATCTCACTTGTGTCTTAGGATAAATTTATTTGTATGACCCTAAGGTACTTCCATACCAAAGGCGACCTTTGCATCATGACTTGAAGTCAAAGGCCTATTTTTTGGGCTTAACCTCCCTAAGAAAGGTTCAAACGACAATCACCAGTGACAAAAAATTCGCCCGCTGATTAAATCCAAGCGATTTTTAGATTTAATCAGCACGATTTACTGCAATGTCAGAACCAGAACAAAAGTGGATGTTACTTACTTGTTCAGATGACATTTCCCGGTGAAAATTAATATGTTGGTCATACTTCCAAAAAGAATAATCTGTGATTCTGAATGCCAGCAGAGAATGATGCCAGTATCGACACCGGCGCGGTGATTGACAGCTGCACACTCTCCTCAAACATTGTGTTCATCCGCGCTGTGCCGTGTCGAAGTACAACTCACGTAAAGTTGATAATTCTGCGAATAACTGCAATTGCAGATTTCGAACAGAGATGGCGACAAAGAGGAAAAACTGCGGACTGCAGCTTTAACAAGAGTATTGCTAAAACCAAACATTTATACATTAAAAGGAAAATATACCAATTCATGATGACAGTTGTAATCTTAAAAAAATTCCAGGAAGAGGAACAGCTGCATGATATGTGGGTCTAAGAGATAAGTTCTTCCTGTTGTCATGGAGACGACTGACTCTTGACCTCAAGTGCCACAACTGAGGATACGTAGAGAAGAAGCGGTTTTAAGAATTGATAATGTCCTTGTGTAGATTTTGTGCCTTATATATATATATATATATATATATATATATATATTATATATATATATATATATATATATATACATATATTGTATAGCTAGTATAGTTGTAAAACTCTTTTACAGAATAGGTCATATTAATCTGCTTGTTACTTCTGACTTCACATGTCATCAGATGAAAAGTCTGTCTCTATTTTGTCATGTGGCACACCTTACTGCATGCGCAATAATTATAGACGGCAAGTGTTTTTCCTGCTTTCTGCGTTTCTCTTATTGAAAATGAACTGCAGTATACAGTTGCCGTGTCCGAAGTGTTGTTTTGTGGTACCAGTTCATGAGCGGACTACCGGGAAGAGGGTGGTACTCTCTCTAATGAGTAATAATACTATGACTTTGTTACTCAGGCCCTGTCCAAAATGGCACTTCATGTCCACTTGCAGTCTTGTGGACTTTCAATGGCTGCTGTGTGCGTGTGTACGTTAAGTCCACGGGACTGTGCACCGTAGGGTGTCCCATTTGTCATTTCAGAAGCCCCTTTGTGGCCAATATCCCCCCTTGATGTGCACTTTTGCCGAGCCCGCAGACCCATTAACTCCGCAGCAGACTTCTACTCGACAGTCAAAGCGACATTACATCACAAAAGAGGAGAAAGATCACGGGAGGCTTAGGGTTCCATTTGGGACAGGGCCTCAGAAAAACCAAGTTACGATTGCTTGATTGGTTTGAGTATCATAAGCAAAAGAGTTTTTAAGGCAGGACCTTAAAAAGTTCTTAATAGACTTTTCATTCATTTCCCCCACTTCTGCAGCTATCTTTCTCCTTAGTTGCATTCACTAATTTTCCAAAGCCGTTTTGAATGTTGAATTGTCAATACAATTTTTTATTTTATTTTGAGAGAACATCACAGAAGTTTGTTTCATAAATTGATTTCCTAAAATGGTTTTGTTTGAACTCACCATTATGGTGATTAGTGTGGAACTTTTGGAACATTTATATTACCATAATTCTCGTCCTATTCATGCAACAAAAAAATATGTTTTATTGACAAACACGTTGAAATGATTTCCCCAATCAGCACAAGTCTGACGTCTGTGATTGTATTTACATTTTGGCCTTTCAATATAACAGCCTCTGAGAAACTCAAGGAAATGTAAAAAGTGTTGCAACCATCCCCACTCTCCCCTATTCTTTTTATTTCTACTTCAGGACCTTTTTCAAACAAGTGAAAAGCATGTCTCACAGCAGCAATGTGTGTCAGCCCACTGGTTGTCCTTGAGCACTTGGGTACACAGATCCTTTCACTGACAACTCTGCATACAGAAAGCTGAAGAATGACAGCAATCTGTATTTCAGCCATTGTTGGAGGTGGGACAAAAATACAGCAAAACCAGTAATATTGTGAAATATTTTTACAATTTAAAATAACTGTTTTCTTTTTGAATATATTTTAAAATGCAATTTATTTCTGTGTTGGTAAAGCTGAAATTTCAGCATCATTACTCCAGTCTTCAGTGTCACATCATCCCTCAGAAATTATTCTAATATGCTGATTTGATGCTCAATAAACATTTATTATTAACGTATTATCAATGTTGAAAACAGTTGTGTACAATTTTTTTTCAGGATTATTTGATGAATAGAAAGTTCAAAAGAACAGCATTTATATGAAATAGAAAGCTTTTGTAACATTATCACTACCGTTCAAAAGTTTGGGGTCAGTAAGAGTTTTTTATTTTTTTGGAAAGAAATTAAAGAAATTAAAAAATGTATTCAGCAAGGATGCATTAAATTGATCAAAACTGACAGTATAGACATTTATTATGTAGCTTTCTAAAGCTTTCTCTTTCAGATAAATGCTGTTCTTTTGAAATTTCTATTAATCAAAGAATCCTGAAAAGAAATTGTACACAACTGCTTTCAACATTGATAATAATAATAAATGTTTCTCGAGCAGCAAATCAGCATATTAGAATGATTTCTGAAAGATCATGTGACACTGAAGACTGGAGTAATGATGCTGAAAATGCAGCTTTGATCACAGCAATAAATTACATCTTAAAATATATTCAAATAGAAAACAGTTATTTTAAAATGTAAAAATATTTCACAATATAACTGTTTTTGCTGTATTTTGGATCAAATAAATGAAGCCTTGGTGAGCAGAAGAAACTTCTTTTAAAACATTAAAAAATCTTACCATTCTAATAATTTTGGCCACCACTATATATATATATATATGTGTGTGTGTGTGTGTGTGTGTGTGTGTGTGTGTGTGTGTGTGTGTGTGTGTGTGTGTTTTTGAGGGTTGCTTACTGTTTAGTAAGTAAGTAAGTTTAATTATATTAAGTTTATTTATAGAGCACTTTTCACAAATAAAATCACAAAGTGCTTTACAAAGTGCAACCACAAAAATAAAACCGTATACAATCAGTAAAAATTACAACATTTAAAGAGCCCAAAATTAAACCCAGTTAACTAAATGCTTGTCTAAATAACAGTGTCTTAAGATGTCTTTTAAAAAAATCGACCGAGTCGGCCACACGGAGGAACAAAGGCAAGGCGTTCCACAGTCTGGGGGCTACAACCTGAAAGGACAGGTCTCCCCGGGTTTACAGCGAGTCTTTGGGACCATTAACAGACTCTGGCCTGAGGATCAAAGTGCACGGCCTGGGGAGTATGTGCATAACAAATCAGCAATGTATTGAGGGGCCTGACCATGTAAAGCTCTAAAAGTTAAAACTAATATTTTAAAATCAATACGCAATTTGATGGGTAGCCAGTGTAAGGAGGACAAAATGGGTGTAATGTGTGTCCTCCTGCCAGATAAAATTAAAATAAAATAAATTAAAATAAAAATAAAATAAAAATAAAATTACCCTCAATTTCGCAATATTTCTTAGGTGATAGAAGCAGTTTCTGACCAAAAGTCTAGAATGGCAATCCAAATACATTGACTGGTCAAACCAGACACCCAGGTTTCTGATGCTCGACTGGACAGAGGAGCTCAGAGAACCAAGGTTTTAAAGGATGGATGGTATTTTATTGTCTGGGGCAACAATTAGGGTTTCAGTCTTTTCCGAATTTAATTGAAGACAGTTACTAGCAAGCCACGAATTTAACTGAAGAAAAACATTCCAATAAATCCGTTAGTTTGTGGAACTCGAGAGTCGTTGAACGAGCAATACAACTGTATGTCATCAGCATAAAAATGGTATGACACATTGTAAAAATGGCTCAAAATTTTTCTCAAAGGGGTAATGTACAGTAAAAACAAAAGTGGCCCTAGGACAGAGCCCTGTGGAACTCCATTCAAGAATGGAGTGGCTTCAGTTCAGACAGTATATTATTTACATATACAGAAAAAGTTCTGTCACTCAAGTATAGAGGAAAACCACTTTAAAACAGACCCAACGATACCAAACTCTTTTTCTAATCTATTCAACAGCATTTTGTGGTCCATTGTATCAAACGCTGATGATAAATCCAATAGAACCAATACTGAGTACCTTCCAGAATCAGCAGCCATGTTTACTTCATTAGACACTTTGAGGAGAGCAGTCTCAGTGGAGTGCATCTTTCTGAAACCAGATTGATATTTATCCAAAAGTTCGTTGTTACTTACAAAAGCTGTCAGCTGCTCAGCTACTACCTTCTCCTTGACTTTTGAGATAAATGGCAATTTTGGTATTGGCCATATACAAGGCTTACAAGGCTCCGCAGGGTCCAAATTGGGCTTTTTTAAAATGGGGCTTATCACTGCCTGTTTATACAAGTTTGGGACTGTCCCAGTGGGACGGTTTATTGCTAGACAATTAAATAATTACACAAATCAGGTTTTTAAACTAGATTTAGACATGCCCTACATTTTGGTGTAAAAGCTCATAAAAAATGAAGCTTATAATAATATAATATAATATTATATTATATAATATTATATAATATAATATAATTCAACATAACATTTTGTTAACGTGACAGTGATAAATCATATTGCTGAATACGCAAGATCTCTACATAACTTCAGCTTTTAGGAAACTGGCCACTAGTAGATTATGAGACCACCATTTTGTAGTATCTTAATTCCAACACTAGATGGGAGAATTGTCTTTCTTTAGAAATCTTCAGTCAACTGAAACTAAGCCCTGTGTTGCAGTGGGTTTTCTTTAAAACACCCCCACCCTCTTTGTCCGGGACCATATTTAAAAGCTTTATATGCTGATATGTACCTGTTCTTCTGTTGTAATTCATTCATTCATTCATCCCATTTAAGCAATTAAGGTTTTTATAACTGAATTTAAATAAGTTTGCAGAGGCCTTAGTTGCCCCCCTGGCTGAGAACACCGCTGTAGAACGTTTGTATTGATTATAGCTGTAGGCTACTAATTGAATTATTTATGAATAAAAGTTTTTTGCCTAAGTTTTTTTTTTTTAAATCTTAACTAGAGGCAGTTACAACATTTAGTGTCGTTTAATATGCTGTTAATATTTTTAAAAATAAGACAAACATCGATAGTGTAATGTTGCTAAAGACTCAACAAACCACATTTCACCAGTATGGGGACTTTCTGAAACTGTAGGCTTTGGAAATGTTGGGTGATTGTGGATGCAATCTGCTATAATGCTGCGTGATTATTGTTTGCATCTAGTTTCTGGTGGAAGCCCACACATTTCCAGTGCAGTCACGCACAAACCCACTTCACATGAATGAGTACTGTGTCCTCTAACACACATGAGCACTCTCAATAATGAGGGTATGTGTAATACCCCGGGAATGTGCTAAAAATATGCACGGCTTGGTGAACACACCCCCATAGTACACAGCATGTCCGACTATGACTAACAATACAATACCCTCAACCTCCCTCTGTTTTTACTTTCTCCTCCATTACAGGCAACAGCAAACTGATGAAAGATACATATGAGCTACTCATGTATTATTTGGCCTCTCTTTGTTTGCTGCTGATTGGTTTTGACATCACAATAAAGGTTTGGATGCTCTTGAACACTCTTGAATGCTCTACAGTTATTTAGGTTAATTATCTAATAATTAAATTTTATGAAGGGTTGTGCAATTCTTATTGATGATGTACTGGGGCTATTATAGTGACAACCTGTACATAATGTATGTGCCTGAGTGGATGTTGCTATGTATAACAAAAAGGATATGGCATGTATTCTTAATGACCTTAAAACATTACGGAAACATCATAAATCAATATACTGTAGCATCATACATTTTATGTGTTTATGACTGGGTAAGAGCAGTGATTCCCAACTTTTTGTGTCAGGTGCCTCCACGACTGAATGCATAGTGCCACTCCATTTACCCAAACCATTAGCACTTTCATGAAAATTATCACAATGATTCACTTTTTGGGATCTTATAGATTTAGTTTTAATAATTTAGTTTTAATATATTTTTTCATTTTTATTCACTTTATATGATGTGTGTTTAACTACTGTACATGCATAAAAATATTTGTTAGGTACAATGAACACTTGCTATTGCTATTGAGGTGGGATACGGGTGAGGTTAGGGACAGCTTTTATGGTCTGGTTAGGTTTAAGGTTGGGTTAAGGGGTAAGGGAAGGGTCAAAAGTGTAATTAAAGATGTAATTACAGAAATTAATAACAGATTTAATTACATGCAGGTGTACGATGTAAAAACACGTGGTTACACTTTATTTTAAGGTGTCTTTGTTACACTGTTATTATACATTTAAGTACTGCGTAATAATAATTAACCACATGTACTTGCTATAGGGTTAGGATTAGGGTTTGGTTTGGGGTTAGTTGCATGTAATTGTGTGTAATTTATTGTTAATACTAACTGCATGTAACGTGTAACAACAAAACTGTAAAATAAAGTGTTACCAAAAATGTATGTACACATTGAGTGCATAGTATCAAATTAATAATTTAAATGTTAGTAAACACTTAATATAAAGTGGGTCCCCCCCAAAAAAAAGTTAAATGTGAAAGTATCGTTCAATTATTTAAAGGGATATGTATTGAAGGCTGTAGAATGCACTGATTGCTATTAAGGTTCTAAATCACCTTAGAGTTTTAATACATAATTAATGTCCAGTAACTAGGATAGGAGTAAAAACCAGAGCCAAAGATCAACTTCACTCACTGTATTGATTGACACATTTTCTCACAATGTCAACAAAATGTAAATATCACAATAATCAGCGTAGGCCTACGTAAAATAAACAAACAATAAAAACAATGGTTATATTCAAAAGATACAACTATATCAAGAGAGGGCAACGAAGTGGTGGTAATAAGTAAGTGTACTCAGTTTTAAGAAGTCCCAAGTATTCCAGAGGAAGTCCACTTAATGAAGAAGGGTGCAGCAACGTCGGTCCTCAGACGCGATGCCGTCTGGTCCTGATAGGGTTAGTATGATGATGTTGAAAAGGGCCTGTAGCTTTGTGTGCTGTGATGTTCAGTGTGTGTTCGTATGATGGGTTTATGTGATTTGGTCAGCTGGACAAATGTAGATAAACGTGTGTGGTTCTATAATAAAACAAACAAACTCAATTAATTTCTGTTACAACTCTTACGATAAAAATGCTGCGTCATCACTTAACGTGATAAAACGTGAAAGACATCACAAACTTGTGGTACTGGTATAATATAGCAGCTGTTCTTTTATGACTGAATAAATATTCAATTGATGCATTAAACAGAATATCAAACAATGATTATTAGATAAAATAAATGTAAGATTAGCACTTACAGTCTGCAATGACGCACGCGCGAATATTCACCACAGAAATCCAACCTCAGAAGCACACACAACATCAGCCGCCCATCACATATGAAATACCAAACTACTCACCAGCTATATTGTCGATCTATAACTTTATGGCCTTATTTATGTACCTTGCTGTATTTACTCCCAATACAACTCGTCGCGCACAATATCTTCTTTCTTTCCTCTATTGCCGCGTATATGGGATCTCGCGTCATTCTCACAGAACTCGCGAGCCTTCCGATTCAAACTCCGCCTACTCAGCAGACGCAGCACTTCAAAAGAACACTGTACAACTATATTATACTATAGTAAGAACATAAATATAACAGGACCATGGCCTTTTGCACAGCCGCCCCCAAATTTGGTATGCAAATTTGCCATTAGTAGGGTCTATGAGGAACTCTCTGTCTGGGGGTAATATTGGCAATTCAATCAACTTAGCTACTGGTCTTGTGTACGTTTGATCTTTCACTTTGACCACTGCTGTTCTGACTCTCCCATCTGAACTTGGAATGGCAGAAGAGACAGTACCAACTCTCCAAAGCGCTCTTGGAATCTGCTCGTCAACGATGAGTACTACAGTACCAACTGCAATATTCTCTTTCTCTCTGTGCCATTTCTGCCTTGACTGCAATGTGGGTAAAAAGTCAATAAAAATGCTTCCGAAAATGATCACTCAGAACCTGACTATGCCTCCATATTTTCCTACTGAGTAATTCTGATTCTGAATAGACAACTTGAGGCAAGGAGGAGTCAGGCAGCCCCATCAGCAAGGAATTTGGCGTTACTGGGTCTGGATCTGCAATGTCGCTAGAGACATAACCCAAGGGTCTAGAATTAAGGATGCTCTCAACCTCGATCAGAATGGTTCTAAATACCTCCTCGATAACGGTCTGTGCGCCTAAGGTGGTTCTCAAGGCTGTCTTTACAGACCTCACTTCTCTTTCCCACGAGCCGCCGAAATAAGGTGCACTTGGTGGATTGAACCGGAATCTGATATGTTCTTTGGCCAACTGGTCTCTGATACTGGGCTGCATCTGAGAGAAGGTGTCCTCCAGCTCTTTACATCCACCTCGGAAATTTGTTCCCTGATCCGAGAGAAGCTCATAGGGTTTCCGTCTTCGGGCAATGAAACGCCTGAGAGACAGCAGGAATGAATCTCCATCCATGTGATCCAACAGATCAAGATGTACGGCTCGAGTAGTGAGGCACTTGTATACGACATCCCACCTTTTCTCAGAGCGACGACCCACCTTCACCATCAGTGGTCCAAAACAATCTACTCCGGTGGAGTAAAAAGGAGGTTTACACAATCGCAGACTTGAGGGGGGTAAGTCTGACATTCTAGGAATCATTGGTTTGCCTCTCCACTTGTTACACTCAAGGCAGTAGTGCTGATGTCTTCGAATAGCTTCTCTTCCCCGGAAAATCCAAAACTTGCACCGCAGTTCGGCATACACTCTGCCAGCTCCCGGGTGGTGCAACTGTTCATCGTAATGCTTGATTAGGAGCTTCACTGCGGGATGATTCTGTGAAAGAACGATAGGGTGTAGAACTGCATCACTCAATCCATGACACCTACGAAGTCTTCCTCCTACTCTAATCAAGTCTAGCTCTTTGTCATACTCAGGAGCAAGCTTAAGAAGTCGGCTATGTACAGAAATGTCTTTACCTCCCTTGAGTAAAGCAAATTCGTCAGGAAAGTCTTGCATCTGACATTGTCTAAGGATAGACAATTCTGCCTTCTGAAACGCATCTGCACTAGGTGAATCTGTGTTGCCAGCCGACCCATGAAGGACTCGAGCAGTAGTTTCTAGTAACTCAGTATAGGTACTAAATTGACTAGGATCAGGTTCAACTTGCAATTGATGTTCAGTCAACGAGCCGCAAAACACAGATTTCTTACGTTCCTGAACTTCTTCGTGGGCCTTTCCTTCTGGGGCCTTAGGCCAACAGCTTCTAGACTGCATCAAGAAAGCTGGTCCTTGTTTCCATAGTGTTTCTTCAGCTAGCTGAGCCAATGACAACCCTCACGTAATATCATCCGCAGGATTAGCTGCAGAATTGACATAGCGCCAAGCTCCAGGGTCAGACAACTCTTGAATTTCTGTGACTCTAACTCCTACGAACACTCGATATCTGCACGAATCAGACTGTAGCCAAGCAAGAACTGTAGTCGAGTCAGACCAATAGACGAATTCAGAGATATCTAGAGTTAGCTCTTTCTTCAAGACGTCTCCTAGCTGCGCTCCTGTCAATGCAGCACAAAGCTCTAAACGAGCAGTGGAGATCTGTTTCCTTGGAGCGACTCGTGACCTTGCCGCCATGAAGGAAACCTGCGTATTGCCCTGATCATCTTCAGAACACAAGTATGCTACAGAGCCGTACGCCTTTTCAGACGCATCACAAAACACATGCACACTGCGGCTCTTGACAGGATACTGAAGACTGGAACTGTAGCATCTTGGCAGGTGGATCTGAGACAATTGTGGAAGCTTGCTCTCCCACTGATGCCAAATGTCTAGTAAACCGGATGGTAGATCAAGATCATCCCATTCTCGTTTCTTCTCCCACAACAACTGCACGACAATCTTGGCTCTTGTGGTATACGGAATGAGATATCCAAGGGGGTCGTACAGCTTGGCTAAAGTGCGATAGATCCTCCGCATCGTAATTTCACCATCCTCCCTCTGGTAAGATTTCCATACCAATGTGTCTGGTCTACATTGCCATATCAATCCAAGGGCATTCTCCTGCGGATTGGCCATTTCTTGACTGAGCTGAATCTCACCACTCTTCGATTTCAACTCAGCAGAAAGGTGGTGAATAACCTTGGGGATGTTACTAGCCCATTGCCTCAATTCGAATCCACCGTCCATAAGATGACTCTGCAATCGGTTTACCAGCTGTAGAGCTTGAGCTTCAGTAGAGACACTCTTGAGACAATTGTCAACATAGAAGCTACGCTCCACCGTTTGACGTACTTCATCAGTAGCTTTGAGATCCACCTTTGCATGAGACTGAAGTGCGCAGGTAGCACAACAAGGGCTACATGCAGTGCCAAATGGCAGACCTTGCCACTGATACACGATGGCCGGTTCAGATGTTTTTCCATGACGCCACAAAAAACGGAGGAAAGGTTTATCTTCGTCAAGGAGACGGATCTGATGGAACATACCCTTCACGTCACTGCAGATGGCCACGGAATGTTCTCGAAAGTGGAGGAGAATGCCCAACAAGCTAGCACTTAAAGTCGGACCGGGGAAAAGATGGTCATTGAGAGACTGACCCTGATACTCAAAAGAACAATTGAAGACAATACGGTTCTTCGCATTGTGATGAACCATATGATGTGGTATGTACCACGCCTTGGAACTCGGATCACATTCTGCAGATGTCAATGGGGTGACATAACCCGCTTGCAACAGTTTCTGAATCTCTGATTCGTAAGACTCAGCCATACTAGGCTCTCTAACTAGTTTCCGCTTTGTGCTGTGTAACAGGGCCATGACTGCCTCTTTGGGTGCATTCAGGGGTGGAGGCGACTCTTTCCAGAGTAGAGGAGTGGCGTACCTTTTGACACCATTCACATCGATCCTGATGGTTTTCTTTTCTAGAAGGCGGATAGCTTCTGCATCCTGTCGTGATCGACTGACTACTTCCTCAGATAGATAAGGAAGGGTATCCAGCTGCCAAAGTTTTTCAACTTGACGGAATAGCTCAGCTTCAGGAGAAACACAAGAAATGAATAAACATTCTTGAGGCTGCAAGTGAGGCTTAATAAGACTTGAGGGACCTTGCAATGTCCAGCCAAGCATCGTATGAACCGCCGCTGGACCTCCAGGAGGACCCAATCTCACTGGCTCCACAGGGGTTATCAAGTGAGGATAATCCGAGCCGATAAGTACCAAGGGCTGCGCTTCGTGGATGTCATGCAAAGGTAAATCACGGAGATGGCGATATCTTCTTTGCAAGTCAGAGATGGGGTAAGTATGTTGAACCAGGGCTAGCTCTTTTGCGGTAAAAGCACCCTTGACCGGGTAGGATTTGGCAGGGTGTGAAACAGGTGCTATGGAGAAAGATACAGATCTACCATGAATGGTATGAACATCCTGTCTCACTGTGCGCAGAGCCAAATCTTCAATTTCACCTTCAAGGTCTAGACGTCGAGCAGCTTCATTCAACAAAATAGTACGCTCAGATCCGTCGTCTAGCACAGCATAGGTTTCTAATGACTTCTCACCATTCCGAATGATTACTCGACTTAACTTCAGTAGCACTTGCTTGCCACTCGTAGGCCGATCCAAGTACAGGGTCTGAGAAGCAGGGCTTACTAGGCTTTTCTCCGATGTCTGGTTATTACCTTTACTCATCCCATCAGCGTTGGCATTGACTTCATGAAGAACATCAAGATGCCTCCGTTCACACCGCTTGCACTTCGCCTTTAACGTGCATTTAGATGAAGAATGCCCTCGTCCACAACGCCAACATCTACGTCCCGTTCTAATCCAACTCTCAATCTGAAAACATTCCTGTCTCCAATTTTTGAAAAACATTCCTGTCTCCAATTTTTGTTCAACGGGTCTGGTAGTGTCACATTTCAGTTTGGCCAAGTAACATTTCTTTTCTTTGACTGGCAAGAAATACCAGCTAATACTAAGGTTATTTACTTGTTACGGATTGTCTGCGGAAGTCTGCTGGAAGTTAAGTTTGGGCCAGAGTAATGCACATGCGCAGTACCGTTTGTTTATGTTGTTACTGCTGAAAGCGATCATTGAGAATGCAAGAGTAGTTTGATTTTTAACATTATTCTCTTAACAGACATTTACATCGATAGTCTGGCGTTATAATTTATTTGCTTTTGGTGTACTGTGGAGTGGATAAAACAGTTTTTAATTGCAGGCTAGCAGTTACCGTTGACTCGCGCTAGCCTAGCACCGGCGAACTATGCAACTGGAACGACTGGATAAAAATTTTTTGAAAACTGTCTCCACTGATAAATAACACTAAGGCTAACTTGGAAATGAGGCCCGATCTCCAAAATTCTGAACCACCCCTTTAAATTACACTGACTTAATAACTTGTATAAAAGAGTTGATCACATAATTTTTTAGTGTTGATGGACACCATTGACCTCCATAGTATTTTTTCCCCATACTATGGAAGTCAATGGTACCCCAAAACTGTTTGGGTACCCATGTTCTTCAAAATATCTTCTTTTGTGTTCAGCAGAATAAGAACTTTGTGGTTGGAACAACTTGAGGGTGAGTAAATGATGACAGAATTATCATTTTTTTTGGGTGAGCTATTCCGAACCTTTTTGTCATAAAGTATTTTTAAAAATGTAATAAAAAACCCTTGGGTTCTATATAGAACACCATTTTTTTCTTAGAGTAAAGCTGAGGTAAGTATAACATACTGAAGATGCAAACAGTGTCATACACAAATACAAAACACCATCATTGTAACATGAGACAGTAAAATAATGCAATAAACATTCATCTTTAACAACATAAAATGTAACATGAACCCTAATGTGCACAAAAAAACGAAGAAGAAACAGGCTAAAAATGAAAAATCAAATGTGAAGTTTCAGACAGGGAATTCTGGAATTCTTCAGTTTATGGCTTTTTACTGTAAAAAGTAAGGTTATTTGTTTACTTTTACCTCCAAAAATGGTACATTTAACTATATTTTACAGTAAAATTACATGAAATGTAAGGTTTTACATAAATCTATTAGCCTACTGTTAACCAATTAACAGATTTTTACAGTCTTTTACAGTTAAAATTACAATAATTTTTTTACAATGAAAAACAGACTCATCCAACTTTGTTTCACCTTTTCATTTAATGAGACACCTGAGCTTGTTTGTCGTTCACAAGTTTTGACCTTTCTGAGTTTCTGAAATCTGGCAGGTGAATGTACGTTTTCAGCTATGAGTGTCATTCATACAAATGACCTAACCGAAAAGTACATGTGATTTAGGCTATATTGTTTCCTCAAAATTAATATGTTCATCATTTGACTAATAGGTTTATTATATAAACAAAAATAAATACATTTCGAATAATTGTAATATTTAATTGTAATATTAATATAGATTAATATTTAATCTAATATTTCACTTTCGATTATAGGTTATACATCATTAGATAGATAATAGCTTCAACAAAACTGGGGAGTCACTGTGTTTTTGTCTTTCTGTGGTCCATCTGGAAATGTGTCAAAAGTCAAGGAAAGTCTAAGAATATAAAAATACCCATAATAATGCCAAACATTATAAAAGTTGTATACAACGTGACTTTGGAGTGACCTTCGCAAGGACCAACATCATCACCAAATATTTTAAATGTCAAGTTGCTGACCAGCCAGGCCAGGGGAAGCAGTTAAGCAAAGATGTATTTAATACATTAGGAAATGTAGGTACTGTGTTAAAAGGAACAATTTATATTCATCAAAGTATCCAAAGAGCAACAAAATTGGTTGCATCTAGACGCTTAGAGCTAGAACTATAAGCTCAGAGAATGCGGCGACGTCACGGAAAAGGTGCTGTCAACCCGGTGTAGCCCCGCCTCTACAAGTGACGTACGTGGTAATTCCCCCGCTGATTGGTTAAGGTCACTTTCAGTTGCGTCTGTGATCCGCTCGCAGAACCCACATGCACACAACAGTTGCAGCACCCTCTGTTTGCACAGTGAGCGCGAAGGCAGCGCATCTTCAGACTCGTTTTACTTCATTTAATCGTTTTATTTCTACATGTCGAATAATAGCGGTTTGTTTCAATATTTAAATGTATCCAGTTTTATTGTGTGGAGGTCTGTTGCGTTAATACCCAACGTAAACTTCAAAAGAGGCGACAGTCAGTCAACTGACAAATCTGTTTTGTTTGTTATTATTTTTCGCTTGATAGGCTGTGTTCGACAAGATGCCGCGCGGATACATTTCGTAGTTCCATCCGCAGTTTTCTTATCCTCCGGAAGTGGCAGTCAGTTTAACACTATAGTTACTTCAGTTTAAAAGGTAAGTTAAAAACTTCCAAAATTTTTCGTAACTACTCTAATTGACTATGTCAGTCCTTGTTATTTTCATTATTTCATGTGTTCTGCGTGCCATGCAGTCTGGAAACATGTCCATGCATGATTGCAAGCAATGTCTTCCAAGTCAAGACATTGTAAAAACGCTTTAATAACTGATGCCTCTTGGAAACTATTTTAGTTTGGGCGTGGACGACAGGAATTCATGCACAGTTATAACTAAAATTCTCTTATGAGGAGAAAAGTCTTCTGTTAGTGTTTTTAGTTTGAGAGTTGCTTAATGGTTGCATGCATTGTTATCTTAATTGTGAGTGTTGGTTTTCATTATAAACAATACAATTCATGGCATTATATTAAGGTAGGCTATTTTCTTAAATGCACAAGGCATCACACATGATCTTTATTTTGTTGGCCTGTCAAAGTGACTCTCATATTTCTTCATTTAAGAATGTATTAAGATCTTAGTACGCATGTGTCAGTATTAGAGTCTTTCTCTATTGATGACTTAATCTCTTTAGATGCAAATAGGTTAATTAAAGTTGCAGTAGGAAATTTGGTGCTTGCACTTCAACATGTATTAAATAACAAGCACTCTAGAGTACAACTTACAAGCTTGTCTAATTGCCTCAGTAAAAGGGATGTACTTGGAAGTGAAGAAGATGAAGGTGATGATGATGATGGTTTGGTTTGAACAGTTAATGTCAAAGCATGTATTTGAGAGGTCTGGGTTTGAACTACTGGGTGTCTGACTTTGACCACTATCTGAATGTGACAAGAGCACTGTATCCATTAGAAATACACTCTTTTGTCATTTCCCCGTCACCATGGTAACAGATTGTGAAATGTGTTTTTCTATGTATGTACTATTCCTAACCAGAACTGTGTGCCAGTGAAGTACATTTTGTTTTTTAAATATTTGACATTATTTAACTTCTACCACATTATTTTAAGAGGCAATGAGCTGCCTCAGTGGCCTATTTGTGAATATTTTCACAGCAAGATATATTGGAGGTGGACTCTTTTATCTTCCTTCACAGCCATTGAGAGTAGAAGCTATGGTGTGGATTCTCTCTCTCTCTCTCTCTCTCTCTCTCTCTCTCTCTCTCTCTCTCTCTCTCTCTCTCTCTCTCTCTCTCTCTCTCTCTCTCTCTCTCCCCAATATCTCCCCTATCTCTTTATTTGTCACTTTCTATAAACAATACTCCAAGAAACAAAGAATTCGATGCATTACAATTTTGGAGTCTGAACACAGCAGTTGAACAGGACAGAGGATTTCTGCAAAGATTCCTATAATGATTATTTTACACAGTATCCCACAGTGAAATTCAATGTGTAATGAAAGCCCAATATTTTATTGATGTACACGACACATTTACGCTGAGTCAGAGTGATTGTGTTTGTAAATTTCTTCAGCCTGTGTCAGTGTTTCGTAACATGATTGGATGGAACAGGGTGTCAAATTGTCCTCTGCGTCGCTTAAACACCAGTAGATTTTTGAAGTGATGTGTGAAAAGGCTTGTTTCTAACAGACTGGACTGAAAATGAATCTGATAGGCCGCAGATGTCTTTAATAACATCTAAAATTATGAATGACTGCAGTTATCCTGCCTCATGTTCAGTGCCACTATGTCATGAGACATTCATTTTAAACTAGTCCGCAACCTAATGGGTTAAATAATTAGTACAATTAATAAATTATTTGTATTAACTAAAAATGTTACAAATTGAAAATATTAAAAAAGTTTCATATGTAGTATGTCGACTGACAAACGGAAGAGACGTAATCCAAGAATGCAAATGTAAGAAAGCCAACTTCAGACGTATTGACAAACTCAAAATAATTTCAGAGATAGCTCTAAGTTCAATGATTTTGGGGGGAAAAACTAAGCCATATTTTCCCACTTTTTGTAATATCTGTTTATTCATTTGCCTAAGTAAAGTAGTTTTAAAATGTTTTCATATAAGGACTTTTATCTAATAATGAATTTATGCACTTAATTGTGATTCATTTTTTTAATTAATTAGCCTATTAATTAGCATCTCATGTTAATTCAATAATGATTCAATGAAGTGCTTATAACATTGTTATAATGTAAATATGGCTCACACTTTTTATTAGGTGTCTTTAAGTCAAGTCAAGTCACCTTTATTTATATAGCGCTTTGTACAATACAGATTGTTTCAAAGCAGCTTTACAGTGATTACAGAAAAATTATGTATTTCGGCTGTTATTCAGCTGAAGTCAGTTCACTGTTGATTCAGTTCTGTTGTAAAGATAATCAATTATTAAATTAGTTCATTTCATCAGTACAGATTTATTTTAAAATATAAATCCAATGTAAAAAACATGTACGTACACAATATGAATACCAAATGATTAATTTAAATGTTTGTAAATAGTAGTTGCAAGGGGATGTGATCGTCCTCTATATGCCCTTTCTCATAAAAATAAACTAAAAGAATGTTCCATATCATCCATTCTGGCGTCTTATTTCTGTGCTTGGTATGGCCCAGACTGGACAAACCTAAAGGATGCATTAGAGGCTGTAATTCCCTTTTCCATCAATATTGGATTATGGTGCCATTATGGGGCACTTTCCATTTTTTCAACTCTTTGTGTACGTCCTACAGCTTCTCCAATTCCCAGCCCAGCTCTCAGATTAGTGGTTGTGAGTGTGAAAAATACTCCTAGGTACATAGAGAGTATTTAGACTAACTGTAGGCAAATGATTGGACCAGAGCGTTTGGGAAGAAGTTTAAATTTTAAGTGGACATCCACCATAGATGTTTATCTTTTTGGTTTCTTTTGCGACTGCAGCTATGCAGGTAATCCTCCTCAGTGTGGGGCTGCACATAGTAGCCGTGTCCTTTAACTAGAAAATACACCTTTATTTTCACACCAGGACAGCAGCCTGAGCTCAGGACCGTTTTACAAAACCACACACGCTTTTGCCATAGTCACAGTGTGAGGTGAAATAACTAAGTTGAGTTTGATAAGAGACCTCAGGAGGGTGAAAGTGGTTTGATTCTGCGGTTCTTTGATATGTTTCTTATGGGAAGCTGTCTATGATCTCAACTGTGTGTATTAAATGTGTTGTGGATATGGAGTGAGAGTATGTACAGGGGCTTTGAGAGCAGATGTTGTCGTTGCTCAAACGCAGTGGCAGGTGTTGCCGCTGTCTGCCTTCCTCATCCATAAAAGATGTGATTTCTATACCTAAACAGGTAGGTGAGGTTACAGCTAGATGGAAAGACACCATTCTGTCTCAGACTTGTCTTGTTTTCACTGTATTTAATATGTTGTCTAATTATTTTTTTACATGCTGCATTCACCTGCATTCACAAAATCTGATATCTTTAACATTGTGTTTAAGCGACATATTATCTCATGATGTCTGTTCAGACGGTCTGTGCTGTAGACAGCTGATATCAATCGCTCGGTTCAACTTCCCTTTGGTGTCATTTTAATTGCTGTCTTTGTGTTGTAGAAAGAGACACACTGAAATTCCCACAGTGAAATCTTCTTCCCTCACAGAAAACAGAAAAAAATGACAAAATTAGCATGACATTTATTTAATTTATTATATTTATGCTAACAGTAATTAAAAAGTCTATTTAAACACACTACTTGGAACTAATTTCAATTTCATTGTATTTCCTTTTTTCCAAACATTTCGTCGTTAAATAATTGGCGCATTTGGCAATAAACCATTAGGTTTCTTCTCACATATCATGCGAACACATGGGTGGTTGATGTGAACTCAAACACAAAGTGGAAAAAAAAATATTTTTAAAATGTATGTCAAATGACATTTAATTATATTGCTTAATATGTGAAAAACTCAAAACTGAATGTGTCCCGTTCGAATTCCTTATTTATTTAGCATTTTATTAACTTTTTCTGTGTGGTAGTCCCACATATTGTCCACCGGTGTGACAACATTTTTAATGTTAATATTTAATTCAGAGATTGTGTGACAGAAAAGACATTTGTATGCACAATACTTATCAATTTGTCCTAACTATATTCCCACATCAAAAGTAACCAATAAAAATTCACAATCATGTTATTATCCTCCTATAAGATGTACACATAGGGACTTTGCCCAAACTTCTGGATTATATTCATTATAATTAGTATAAAACCTAATGAAGCTTCATTTCATCCTTATATGTGCATATTGATGATATCATTATTATACTATTCAACCACTGATCTATATAGAATGACTGGATAGCTCATGACGTCATAAACAGTGAAGCCACCGCGCCGCCATATTGTGATTCCCTAGTGAGCTCACGCGTTCTATTGAATCAATAGGAAATTGTATGATTTGACTAAGAAAACATTGCATAACGACGAGACACCATCTTTAAATCTAAAGTCTCCCTAAATAGTCTTACAACGCAAACATCCTAAGCATTTAAATGGGTATTTGTTTAAAGTCGGAAATTATTCCTGCTTACTAAAAATTAAGTGAATTGTGAACTTAAAATTGAGCTCTTTCTGATTGTGTTTTACAGATAGATCAGTAGTCTGTTCAAGTATTTGATTAGTTAGCAAGAACATGTCCAGGAAATGCATAATACAAATTGTATGGGTTATTGTATTCCTGTTTCACCTCTTATTTACCCCTTATTTACACTGACTGCACACGTCTGCGGCGCCACACGGCTACCGGAGCTGATCGCGCCCACAAATCGGCAAATCACGTGGAAATGCTCCTGGTGTGAGTTGACACCGCGTGAAGGTAGGAATAAAACATTGTCGGAGCCGTAATGCGCCGCAGATGTGTGCAGTGTAAATAAGGGGTTTACACATAGCATAGGCCTACTCTGTTTGCAGTGCATATTTTTTTACCATACCCATGTCAACACGTTGGAGCTTTCACTGCACGGGGATGCCCGTCCAAGTGCGGTGCGGTGAGTGCAGAGATCGTTTGTGCTGCAGGCGCTGAATTAAAGTGACAGCGCATGATTCGTGGTCAAACTGAACACGGATTGACATGAAAATATGAAATAAATGCATTTAATAAAATTTGTAAGAAGTAATGCATTGAATAATACGTTTATTGGGTTTAAACTTGAATACGTCTATGAAAGAATGTAGGAAAGAACATAGCAGGCTATACATTTTTTTTAAACAACACGGAAATAGCGACAATTGTGCATATAAATTACTATATATGGGCTTAAAGTACAACCTGTGAGCAGTGTTTCAAGATCCTTTTGTGATCTTCGTTTTACACTTGTTGATGCACAGCGAGTCATCTTAAAAGTGCCGTCGGAGCTACCGATCTCTGCATAACGGCCGTTGGAGCCCTCTGCTGGTAGGGAATCGTAAGATGGCCGCTCGAACACTTCCGGTGGCTTCACTGCCTGGTGGCAGTTTAGAACGTCATGAGCTATCCAGTCATTATATAGATCAGTGTATTCAACACTTTTTACATTCATTTGTGCATTAAAATGCCTTTTCCACTTATAATTCAGTTTGTCACACCACAGGACATTCCGTCACACCATTGGACAACAATAATTGTTTCTTTTTTTTTAAGAAATGTCTTTACATAAACAGGCAGGAAAAATGCTCTGTGCAACCTTTATAGTCTTTATTCTAACATATTAAAACCACTTTACAGTCGAAAAACATTCAATTATAAGATTAAATGGCTCTGAAGGAAAGAAATGTCAGATACGTTTTAAAGTAACACCACAGACGTAATATTGCATAAAAGGCTTAACGATTAAAAGTTTGTGCAAAATAATGAAATTCATTATGAGTAGGATTACAAGAAGTAATTGCTCCGATAAAAGAACATATAGGCAAAAACTGCATTAACAAATATAATTAAAACAACCTGCAACCTGTTTCTCACTTCCTCAAAAATTGTCTGCACAATGGATTGTGTTGCAATCACAATGTTTGAATTTATTTTCAATAAAGAATAAAAAAATCTGAAAATCATTAGTGAATAAAACATGTATCCACAGACCTATTTAACACAAAACATTCAACAACAAAAAATTCAGAACATCTACAGTAAATAATGTATCCACAAACTTATTTAATACAAAACATAAAAAATAAAAAAAATAAAAAAAGGAAACATCTTCAGTGAATAAATCTCTCTCTGCTTCTTGCCCTGTATTCTGCCTTCTATATTCTCCAGTTCTTCCTTCCTGCTCTCTTTCCCCTCTCTGGGAGATCTCCTATTCTCAGTCTTGTTTTGCATTGAATGTTTTTTAAATGGGTCTGCTGTTTCTTTTGAAAGGAACTCTGCTCTTCGAACTGGGTCTGCATCTCTGCGCGGTCTATAAACTAAAGACGCTGCTTTTCAGCAGCAGTTAATCTGGCCATACCTGACAAGAGAGATACAATTATATGATTACTGGGGTCCTATGTGTTTTATTAAAAATACAACATTACTGGTATATTGTCTGTGGAGAAGTAGTCCAAACAGATTTCCCCCTTTTCTTCAAGTGGCGACATCCATTGATGTAACATCACAGACATGAATTTAAGGAACACTACTTTTTTCTTAGATATTACAAAATATGTTTTTTTTAAACAATTTATTAAAATTGTAAATGTTAAAGAAAGTCTATATTCACAATATAACCAGTTTTTTTGGTTAAAAATGTCATTTAATTGTAATTACATTCCATGATATCTCTCTGAGGTATGGTGGGAACATGCATATTTTTTTATAAATGCAATCTCTCAAACTCAATTAAATATGTATTTTAAAACTAAAATGTATCTGTTAATAGTGCACAAATTGTGTTTATCCTACAGAATACAAAAATGCAAACATTTTAGAATAGAATAGAAAAACTTTATCAATCTCCAAGGGGAAATTGCAGTGTTGCAGCAGCAATTGATTGGAATTGAGAATTGATTGGTATTTAAACTGTTGTAAAGTAGAGCTGTTGTAAACACCACTTGCCACCACAAATGAAGAATGAGCCACCCCAATAGAGCCTACATCCACTGGTGTGACAGCCATTTCCACCAGTGTGACGCTGATTTCACGTCTCACTGTAGGACAGTGCTGTCACACCAGTGGACATTTTCAAGATCAAGGCCAGTTTGCGGCCTAGCTGTATGAGAGACAGTCTTCAATCCTGACCAACAGTGTTAAGGTTTGAATTATTTTCAATAGTCAATCAATATAAATTGATGAACATTTTCAGATCAATACTTAAATTACGTCACACCAAAGGACTGCATAATGGATCCCATTTCCAGCAGTGCAAAGAAATAGCAACATTATCAAAATATTTGAGACAGAATTCACCTTGTGTGCAGTCCATGTGCTCCAGTGAGGTCTACTGTACTTCCTGAATGAAGAATGGCCCCTCTCAGTAATAGGGTGCCCAACTTAATGCCCGTTTTATATCTACAGAATGGCGTCACACCAGGTGGACACCAGTTTTGCGGACAAAATATAATCTGTCATAATTATTCTAAATGGGGACCTTAAGACTTATAACCTTTAGTTTCATTAAGTAAACACTTATTTTTCATTTAATTAAAGTAGTTTTAAGATAAGGAACGCTACCCCGGACAGTCACGCCAGTGGACAAATGTCATGTTTAAAACAAAATATTTACATATTTGAATTATAATGCTCATTAATTACATATGTATTACTTCTGGAAGATTAAACTGTATATAAAAACAGATATTTTAATGAAATATTATACATTTTTATTTATATTTGTCACTATGAACACAAAAATGGAGCGTCACGTCAACCACCCACATGCTTCGTCAAGAATCAATACAGTTTGTTCATGTGCGTCTAACAAGTATGCTTGAGAGCTTCCGTTAAACATATTTGATGTGCTCATGTGTGTTGTTCAATTTTAATATGTGAATAAATGCCTAAATTAAATCTGTTCACCTGATAAAGTGATCGTGTCTCTTCAGAATTGTGCTACTCATATGGAATACTATTACTTGAACTTTTCATAATTGTTTTGGTGGAATGGCCTTCAAGTGGAGGGACAGAAATCTCTCAGGTTTCATTAAAATATGTTAATTTGTGTTTTGAAGATCTTGTCTTGTGGTATTTAAAATGACGCGAGGGTGAGTAATTTATGACATCATTTTCATTTGTGAGTGAACTATCCCTTTAAATGTACTAAATCAACTGTTAAGGAACTGGAATCATTAAAATCCCAATGACTAGTTATGTAGTAACCAACCAATCACATTAGTAATTTCATCCCGATCTCGCCTTTACAATATTCCAAATTGTCTACTAACAGGCTGTGGGCAGGACTATGTGACTTGAGTTGACATTACCTCACCACTACCTCACCCAGAAAAGTGTCATAAAGTGAGTTTATCTCATCTGAATAATGCTTTCTCCAATGTCTTTTCAGTTCAAAACATCAAAACAAGGCAAGTTGGCAACCCATTACTACTATTTTTAACAGATTTTTTAATTCTGTAAGAAACAATTCTGCTGGCTAAAGAAGATATAGCCAGCAGCCATATCACCCTGTAGCCCAAGACTGGTTGCCCACTGAAGCTAAGCAGGGCTGAGCCTGGTTAGTACCTGGATGGGAGACCTTCTGCGAAAACCAGGTTGCTGCTGGAAGAGGTGTTAGTGAGGCCAGCAGGGGGGGCTCACCCTGTGGTCTGTGTGGGTCCTAACGCCCCAGTATAGTAATGGGGACACTATACTGTTAAAGAGCACCGTCCTTCGGATGAGACGTTAAACCGAGGTCCTGACTCTCTGTGGTCACAAAAAATCCCAGGATGTCTTTCGAAAGAGTAGGGGTGTAACCCCGGCATCCTAGCCAAATTTGCCCAGTGGCTGCTGTCCATCATGGCCACCTAATCATCCCCATATACTAATTGGCTTCATCACTATGCCTCCTCTCCACCAGTAAGCTAGTGTGTGGTGGGCGTTCTGGCGCAATATGGCTGCCATCGCATCATCCAGGTGGATGCTGTACATTGGTGGTGGTGGAGGAGATTCCCCCCCTTCTATGTACAGCGCTTTGAGTGCCGAGAAAAGCGCTATATAAATGTAATGAATTATAATTATAATTATTATTATTCATTCATGCTGTGTACCATCATATTCTATCATTCTCTTGTGAGAGTTAAAGTAAAGAATTGTATAGTACTTTTGAGGATATGAATGTCTAGTACTTTTGAGGATATGATCCTCATATCAGTATCCTAATAAAAGGTGTTTTAAAAAAAGCTTGCCTTATTGAAACACGGTGGCCCCATGTTGAGATCACATGACCTGCTGAATATTCGCTTTATCTCAGTAAATCTATGAACAGAAGAAATTAATTTTTTAAATAAAATTAATCCAGTGCAACATAAGCAAAAAATGACTAAGTCCACCTAAGGGATAACGTTTTTTTTTTTCAACCCTAGCTCATTCAAAACTATTAAAAATCCTGGCAGTCATAGAGAGTGCAAGTGTTTCTTCCTGGACAGGTTTTCTGGTCTAATAAGTCTTGCGAATAGAATGCAGAAAAGGTCAGAATATCAAAAGACCTGAGCTAGTTTGCAGAGACGGATGAGTTGTCAAGCTCAGAGGTCATGACTAATTGGCTCCTCGTCCTTATAAATATTAAAGACAACAAATAGCTCCAACATGCTCCTCCACTGTTCCCCTGCTGTTCTTGCCTCTTTAAAATACCTGTAACTAAAGGGTCAAAATGGCTGTGGTCTGGAAAAATTATTTGCCTTAAATGGAAACCGATCTAAGCACATCTGCATCCCAGCAACCTCTTGAATGAGGCCTCTGGTGGAGAGATAAGGGTCTATGGTCCCTGTATGATCTAAGGCAGGGGTCTCCAACACGTCGCTCGCGAGCTACCAGTAGCTCGTGGCATGATTGAAGGTAGCTCGCCAAGACGTAATTTTCATCCAATCAGAGTCAGGCAATATAGTTGGATGTCCCACCCCTCATGTGCAAATTAAGTATTTATTTGACATATTGACATTTATTTGACATGATTTGAGGTCATTTTTTATTTATTTATGAACAAACAGATGTAATTACACTATAACAGAATAACAAAAAAAAACTATGGACGTATACAACGTCAATGTTTCAATCAAGCACGTCATCACGCGAATAAGGCTAGCTTGAGAACGTCGCATCAGAATGAGTAAAGACAGCAGCCATGCAAAGAAAAGGAAAAAAACATACTATTTTCATGAAGAATGGGAAAGTGATTTTTTCTTAACAAATGTAGACGAAAGATGTGTGTGTCTAATTTGCGGCGCTAGCATTGCTGTCGGTAAAAAGTGTAACGTTGAGCGGCATTTCACTCAAGTTCACGGGAACTTAGCACGAGACTTTCCTGTGGGTAGCAGGCTGCGGACTGAAAAGGTAAAACAGCTGAAAGCAACACTACAAAAACAGCAATCTTTATTCATCAAACCGATAAAGAGAGGAAATGCTGTTACGGAGGCGTCATTTAAAGTGGCGCGCATCTTAACAAAACACAAGAAACCATTCACCGATGGCGCCATGGTAAAGGACGTGATGACAGAGGTGGCCGAAACTTTATTCAAGGACCACAAAAGCAAGGCGGAAATTTTGTCTGCTATCGCTGATGTCCAGCTCAGTGCCAACACCATGGCAAGGAGAGTTTCTTTGCTGGCTTCAGATGCGATCGGACAATTAGAGCGGGACATGGAAAGGTGAATCGGTGGACTTGAGTGATACAGCTCAGTTGGCTGTTTTCATTCGGATGGTTTTTCATGATTTTTCCTCCAAGGAGGAGTTTTTTACATTGCTTCCTCTGAAAACGTCGACCAGAGGAGTCGACATCTACAACGTTTTCAAGACGTACTGCGTGGAAAAACGCGTGCCCCTTGAAAAGCTGGTATCTATGACAACAGACGGAGCGCCAGCCATGATCGGGCGCCACTCTGGATTTATTGCGCATTGCAAGAACGACCCAGATTTTCCTGCATTTCTGAACTATCACTGCATCATTCATCAGCAGGCAATCTGCAGTAAGGTTATGCGCTTTGATCATGTCATGACTCCGGTTGTTAAGATTATCAACTCAATTCGCGCAAAGTCCAAACAACACAGATGCAATCAAAGTGTTTCTTGATGAACTTTCTGCAGAGTATGGTGATCTCTTATTTCACACAGAAGTCAGATGGTTGAGTAGGGGTAAGGTACTTCACCGCTTTATTTCCCTGCTGAGTGAAATTAAAGCTTTTATGGAAGCAAGGGGGGAAGACACCAACCTGTTGTCTGATGCTGTGTGGCTGCTTGATCTCGCATTCTTGGCTGATGTGACAGAGAAACTCAATCAGCTCAATCTTCAGTTACAAGGTAAAGACAAATCCTTATGTGATATGATCAGTGCTGTGAAGGCTTTTAGAGCAAAACTGTCATTTTACGTTCACCAATTGAAAAGCAACAGATTGCAGCACTTGCCTTCAGTGTTGAAGATGTTAGAAAGCCACGCAGATGCAACTGAAGTTTTTGATGTACACAAGTATTGTGACCACCTGTCCAGGCTTGGGCAGGAATTTGAGGGACGGTTCAGTGATTTTGAAAAACTTGAGCCATGTGTGGCATTCATTGCCAAACCTTTTACTGAGATGGACATTGATCAAATTTCAAAGCAGATAGCTGAACTCTTTAATGTCAGTGCTTTAGAGATGGAGATGGAAGTTATTAATCTCCAAAATAATATCCAGTCAAAATCTCAGCAACATTTACCACATTTCTGGAGTCTGGTAGACTCAGGAGTCTACAAGAACATTCACCAAGCTGCACTCAAAGCATCTGCTTTATTTGGATCTACATACCTTTGTGAAGCAGCATTTTCTGATATGAATATGATCAAATGTAAATTCAGAACAAGACTGACAGATGAACATTTGAATGAGTGCATAAGAGTGAACCTAAGTGCATACACACCAGCATATACCTCTCTTGTGGAATCAATGCAGTGTCAGTCAGCTCATTAAATGTAAGAATTGTGAATGCACATCATATGTGTCCCTTCATGAACTTTTGTCATTTAGCTACACTCTTATATTTATGTAGCATACATATTAGTTCAGAATGAAGACCAACATTTGAAGTTGTTCTGCTTTTTGTTTCCCAGTTTAATTAACTTTGAACTTGACTTTTATTAATGCATACAAATGAAACAGCTATGTGTAGCTAATAACAAATTCTGTTCTGTAAATTCAAAGAATGAAATGAGTTTACAAAAACTCAGGTGTATTTCAGGCATTTTTGCTTATTTGAGAGTTATGATGAACAATAAACAACTGGTATGTTTAGCCAACATCTTCTCTGATACTGTTCTGTAAATTTAAAGTGTGAAATGATTTTACAAAAACTCAGGTGTAGTATTTTATGCTCAATTTAGAGTTAAGATGCACTATAACTATGTAACTGTTATTTGTCGACAACTATAGTGTAATTATCAAAAGTACTGGTTTCCATGTACTGATTGTTTTTTAACTCTGACATTAAAATGGGATGTGTATATAAAAACTCTTTCAGGCGTATAACAGTTTGGATTTTTGTCAATTTGAGAGTTATGATACATTATTTAACAGATTTAAGTGTTAGATAGTACGAGTAGCTTTCAGCCACTTTCATTTTTAAAAAGTAGCTCTCAAATGAAATAAGGTTGGAGACCCCTGATCTAAGGGTTTTTTCACACCTATAGATCGTTTGTTTTTTTCCGCAACAGGGACTTAATTTGTTGCATTTTCTTCTTGGTTCGGTCCTCTTTCACAAGACAACCTTTCTAAGCGTACCAAAATGTGTTCACGCAAGTCACATGCGAGTACTGTCCTCTTGGTCAGGGTTTCTTCTGCATCATCCATCAAGATGATTGACAAGTTTGCTCCATCAGCTTATTTTGGGTTTATTTGTAACTTTCGAGACACACGCAAATACTATACGAATGTAGCCGTCATTGCCGCGGTTAAATTATAAACTACATTAGTATTAATACTACAGCAAATTCAAACATGCTCTCTCTTGATCTCCCAGCGCTGTCTGGTTAACTGTGTCAAGACTAGGACTGCACGATATTGAAGAAAAATGCGATATGCGATAACTTATTCAATAATGCGATACGATAATGCTTAAAGCTACACTGTGTAACTTTTTTAGTTTATTCTTAGCTAAAAACACTTAGTTCTTTCAAAAATATATGTGCTCATTAATGTATATTTACTTCGTTAAAGTAATAAAGTATTCTCGTGAGTGTATAATATGCCATTGAAAATACATACGGGTAAGGGGTTCTAATGTCGGTCGCCATGTTGCCCCTCCATCTTGAAAGTACATTAGCCAAAGAGAGACATCAAGCTTCGCCTTTCGCGTTTTAACACTCGATGGCACCTTGTCGAGGAGGTCGTACTGGAAGCCATGTTAATCTTGGACTTCATTGGCCACCGTAGGAGTTAAAACGAAATCGAAATTGAGAGGAACAAAAACTAATATTCACTGGATGGTCATATACCTTTTCACCGCTAGATGGGGGTAAAAATCACACAGTGTAGCTTTAAATTATCTATTATGTAACCTAAATACGTGTTTCACATTCTTTTTGTGACAAGAAAACATCCCTAAAACCAGGGCCGGAGTGGGGCCAGTTTTCAGCCCGGGAGTTTTAGGCCCAAAACCGGGCAACTTTTTCCATGGTGGTGGAAATTGGATAAATGAAGCAACAGTTCAGCTTTTACTATTGTATAGTTTATATTAATACCTTGGTTCAACAGTAATGTAAAGGTTAAATAATAATTCACTTAAGCTGAGAAGTTAGCAAAAAATATCATGGTCATAATCATTTTTCTGCATGGGTATCAAATTGTGGTAATTTACTCCTTTACTACACCCACTTCTGAACAAACAATACATTTTTGTTTATCGTGTACCGTCATATACTGCTCTTTCTTAAAATTACAGAGGGATTTATGGATATCTACTTTTGTTATCCTGCCAATCAGAATATACTGTCAATAGCCTTAAAAATGATTTTGGAATAAAATATATTTAAAAATCCCTCTGTAAATGTCTAAATAATATAACTAGGTGCAAGACTGGAACGTTTGGTGAATAGATGCTCAAATGGAGATTTCAGCCAATGAGATTACGCATTCAGAGTTAAATCCCCCCTTTACTTTCACGATTGGTTGCTGACAAAAAGGAAATTACCATATTTGGATCCGACAGCATTACAGGGGAGAGAGAGAGAGAGCTTTCTAACGGTGTATGTTAAGTATGTTCTAACAGGGTGCAGATTGCGATCGCGGAGCAGTGGGATGATTGACGCAAACTTTTGATGAATTTATGAGAAATCTACAGACCTAAACATGTAGTAGTATAAAGTGTAAACAGTGTAGTATAAAGACCTAAATGTGTATTGGGGACTTTTTTCACCACAAATATCCCAAAATCTTAAAATTCATTGACCAGTGAAAAAACTATTTTTTTGCCTGCCGTATCTCGCCATAATTACATTTAATATTTTGTTTGTGAATAGGTTGAAAACGCTACAATGGTATTTGCCGAATAATTATGTTGCAGCGTTGCTAATGCTAATCATTAGTAGGCCTATCTCTCTTTACCTGTTGCCACTAGTGTTGTGTTTGTCCTCTTGAAAATAAATCTGTAAGCTTGGCACATTTGACAGCATCCTCCTCCAATGCCTTTCTTTTTTTCAACATGGCTTTTTCATCCCCTCCTGGCCTCTTCCTTCCCCCCATCCATCCTCCCTGACGCGTACAGTAACAGTAGGGCCGGCCCAGCTATCGGTAGCCTCCTACCTGAGAAAACTTTTTGAAAAAGACGGGCTATGGACCCAACCAACTCTATATGGAGGAGGAGAGAACTCCCTTACATTGTACAACTCATGCAGAGGCTGCGCGCTGCGGTGTTATGCGGAACGTGCGTAGCCTTTAAGAGAAGATAGACAACGTGACAAATGTAAAAAAAATAATAATAATACATTCTCGACCGGCCCAAAAGCGAAGTGGCCCACCGGGAATTCTCCCGATTACCCACTCCGGGCTTGCCTAAAACTGAACTGAAAGTGAACAGCAGTGTTTTACTGTCGCATAAGAAGTGTTATTAACACCACTGTAAAGCACAGGGTTCAAGGGTTCATCCTACATTAGGGTTATTTACATTTACATTTAGTCATTTAGCAGACGCTTTTATCCAAAGCGACTTACAACTGAGGACTAAACCAAGCGAGTCATTGTGAAGAGGCAAAAACAACGCAAGAAGTGCTCAAAATACAAAGTTCAGACATTGCTCGGAGTAGCATAAGCCAAACAAGCGATTGTCTGACTGAAGAGTGATTTTGAGGCTCTTCGTGATGGTACCACGAGCCGTCGCTCACTGACCGATCGTAGGCTTCTGGTAGGGATGTAGACTTGTAGTAGTGAGTGGAAGTAGGAGGGAGCTGAGACTGTGGTCAATCTGTAAGCAAGTGTCAACACTTTGAACTTGATGCGAGCAGCGAGTGGTAGCCAGTGCAGAGAGATGAACAGAGGAGTGACGTGGGCCCTTTTGGGCTTGTTGAAGACCAGACGAGCTGCAGCATTCTGGATCATTTGTAGAGGTTTAGTTGCACATGATGGAAGTCCAGCCAGAAGAGCATTGCAGTAATCAAGCCTAGAAATGACCAGGGCAGGGCCTGAACGAGAAGTTGTGTTGCATGCTCAGTTTGGAAAGGCCTTATCTTCCTGATGTTGTGCATAGCAAACCTGCATGATCGAGCTCTCTTTGTGATGTGGTCTGTGAAGGTCAGCTGATCATCAAATATTACTCCAAGATTTCTGACCGACCTTGATGGGGTGATTGAGGAAGAATCTAGCTGGATAGTGAAGTCGTGCTGTAGAGACGGATTGGCAGGGAGGATGAGAAGCTCAGTCTTTGCCAGGTTGAGCTGCAGGTGATGTTCCTTCATCCATGCCGAGATGTCCGCCAGACAGCTTGAGATCCGTGCAGCTACTGTGGGATCATCTGGTTGAAATGAGAGGTAGAGCTGGGTGTCATCAGCATAGCAGTGGTAAGAGAAACCATGTGCCTGTATGATGGGTCCCAGTGATGTGGTGTAAATGGAGAAGAGGAGCGGCCCAGGAACTGAACCCTGGGGAACCCCTGTGGTCAGTTGATGTGCTTTGGATACCTCACCTCTCCATGTGACCCTGAAGGACCTACCTGTGAGTCAAACCAGTGGAGAGGAGTACCTGTGATGCCCAGTGATGAGAGGGTGGACAGAAGGATCTGATGGTTCACAGTGTCGAAAGCAGCAGACAGATCCAGGAGGATGAGAACTGATGATTTGGAAGCAGCTTTTGCGATCCGCAGGGCTTCTGTGACCGACAGCAATGCGGTCTCGGTTGAATGCCCTTACTTGAAGCCAGATTGGTTGACATCCAGCTGGTTGTTCAGTTATTTAACAACAGAAACTGAATAATCTAATGCAAAAATAAAACACTGCTTAGTTTTCACTGTATGAACTAAATATATACAGATTCTTATTGAAGAAAAGTTATTCAGCCAAGAGCAGTGTGTGATTCTCTCTGTCTTTTGTTCATGACCCCAGTTATTGCAAGCCGTTGCGAAATGCATATCGCGATATTTACATTTGCGATATTTCGATAATTTTGATATATTGTGCAGCCCTAGTCAAGACACACGCAAACACAACTGTTATAATGCAGCTAGAGAGGAATCAAGGCTTCATCGGGACAGCATTCTCGCACGGAGAAGCACAATTGCACAACATTTTAAGATGAACAGGTGCTCTTTTGGTTTTCAATTGTGATAACTAATGTGCTCACTCACAGAAACACATTACTGCTATTCATAGAGTACATTTCCCGTGATGAATTATAATACCGTTTGGTTCGTTGGTCCATTGGGTCGAATTGCTTTCATACCACAAGCGCACTGCCCCTGAGTTCGTTTGCAATCGGGCCCGAGACCATCTCGTTCAGGCGATCTTGGAGCGATCGTTTTAACCCTCTGGGGTCTGAGGTGTTTTTGGGGCCATTGGGATGTTCTGATATGCCCTTACATTTGTGCTTTTTTCAGTTATTTATAAACATGTTAATGGCAAAGGTGTAAATTCACTCTATATAGCACAAACTGGGCTACCATAATATCTAAGCAACATGTATGTACATGTTTGTATTTTTAAGAGAATAATGTTTATGCGTGGTTATTGAAAAAAAATAAAAATGAAAGTTGTTGAAATAAGGCCACAAAACACATATTGATTATTTCTTCACAAGACTTTTGAAAATTGTATCACATAGCCTAGAATATTTGCTCCAAAACTATGTGAGAATCATCCTGACTACTCATTCAGATAAGACAATAAAGTATTTTTACATTTTTAATGACGTGTTTTGTGTCAGAAAGCTTTATGCGAGGAGGCGTGATCTCTCATTAGTATGTATGCATTTCACACCTGAGAAAGACAAAGACCCTCCCATAATGGCCCTATTAGGTTCTATCAGGCCATATCATTATAAGGAGCCTTGCACAAAGAATGAGGAGATTTAAAAAAGAATGGCTTTTAGATTGTTTGGATTTATTTACAACACAACATAATCCAAAGATACACACATACCTGTCTACATAGTACATAGTACATAGAAACATAGTACATACCTGTCATTTCCAAGGTGTTTGATTTTTCATTTTACCATGTTCATGTACAGAGACTGTTGAATGTTGAAGTCTGAAGTCAGCAGGTCTCATCAGTGGCATCTCTCCCTGTAAAAAAATGAAATAAAAAAATAAACACCTTTGAACATGCTGATATCAAGAGAAACTATATGGCTGCACGACTTTGGGCATGCATTGTAGAAAAAATTGCGATTTAATTATATATACACTCACCTAAAGGATTATTAGGAACACCATACTAATACTGTGTTTGACCCCCTTTCGCCTTCAGAACTGCCTTAATTCTACGTGGCATTGATTCAACAAGGTGCTGAAAGCATTCTTTAGAAATGTTGGCCCATATTGATAGGATAGCATCTTGCAGTTGATGGAGATTTGTGGGATGCACATCCAGGGCACAAAGCTCCCATTCCACATCCCAAAGATGCCCTATTGGGTTGAGATCTGGTGACTGTGGGGTCCATTTTAGTACAGTGTACTCATTGTCATGTTCAAGAAACCAATTAGAAATGATTCGAGCTTTGTGACATGGTGTATTAATCCTGCTGAAAATAGCCATCAGAGGACGGGTACATGGTGGCCATAAAGGGATGGGCATGGTCAGAATCAATGCTCAGGCCGTGGCATTTAAACGATGCCCAATTGGCACTAAGGGGCCTAAAGTGTGCCAAGAAAACATCCCCTACACCATTACACCACCACCAGCCTGCACAGTGGTAACAAGGCAAGATGGATCCATGTTCTCATTCTGTTTACGCCAAATTCTGACTCTACCATCTGAATGTCTCAACAGAAATCGAGACTCATCAAACCAGGCAACATTTTTCCAGTCTTCAACTGTCCAATTTTGGTGAGCTCTTGCAAATTGTAGCCTCTTTTTCCTATTTGTAGTGGAGATGAGTGGTACCCGGTGGGGTCTTCTGCTGTTGTAGCCCATCCGCCTCAAGGTTGTGCGTGTTGTGGCTTCACAAATGCTTTGCTGCATACCTCGGTAGTAACGAGTGGTTTATTCAGTCAAAGTTGCTCTTCTATCAGCTTGAATCGGTCGGCCCATTTTCCTCTGACCTCCAGCATCAACAAGGCATTTTCACCCACAGGACTGCCGCATACTGGATGTTTTTCCCTTTTCACACCATTCTTTGTAAATCCTAGAAATGGTTGTGCGTGAAAATCCCAGTAACTGAGCAGATTGTGAAATGCTCAGACCGGCCCGTCTGGCACCAACAACCATGCAACGCTCAAAATTGCTTAAATCACCTTTCTTTCCCATTCTGACATTCAGTTTGGAGTTCAGGAGATTGTCTTGACCAGGACCACACCCCTAAATGCATTGAAGCAACTGCCATGTGAATGGTTGATTAGATAATTGCATTAATGAGAAATTGAACAGGTGTTCCTAATAATCCTTTAGGTGAGTGTATATATACACACACACACACACACACACACACAGTGCTTAGAATAAGTGAACACACCCATGCTAAAGTTGACTACCCTTCACAATATAGACATGGTTTTATTTCAGTTAGCCTAACTGAACATTTATACATAAATAATATATTGTATTTAGACAGTATCACATATTTTACCGGAGGCTGAAATATATTTCACTAAATCATTATAACCTAAGCAGTTATTCGCAAACAAAATAAATTACGCATAAGGCAGTATTTTAGCATGATAATCAGTGTCATAAACTAATCTCAAAACTGAGTGAAATATATGTAGTAGGCTAATATCACATTTAAAAAGTTTACACGAGCGTATAGGGATATTGTGACTGTGAGGTAATCTTTCCTATGTCAAAAGCTAGCCAAAACTAGGCAAAAATATAGTCTGAAAATTCATTTGAGCTCTATTATCAGAAAAGGAATTATATAACACTAAACAACTTACTCCGAACTATACTACTCCGAAGTATCCTCGGCAGGGTCAATTCGTTCTTCAAAATGCTGCCGTTGGTCGTCAGAGTTTCAAATTCCTCTGAGGAAAAGGTGAATCCTCGCTGTCCAGAATCATCTGAAGGGCTTCTTCACCGGAGTAGCGTGCCATCCTCAAAACGCGATGAACTATCAGTGAATCTCATGAAGAATCTTTGTGTTTCTACGGCATTGATCGGGGGCGTGTGCACGATCACCTAAACTATTTACATGTGAATAGCGCCGGGGGCGTGGCGGCCTCAACTCATTAAAAATAATGAGGGGAGAAAGAAAAAACTGGACCTCTCCTTGGTTTCAAACGGATTGCATAAACTGAGAATATTTGTTTTTTTATATAAATTACTTCATTTAAAAGAAGAGAATTCAAGCTTCATAAAGAAAAATCTCTCGTGCCTGTGTGACCAGTAATCGTGGAGTTACAGTTAATCTTAGGACACGTTTCAGAATGGACTTCACTGACAGAGAGAACGCAGAACTCGCATCATGTTTGTTTTTCTTTATTTGGTGAAAAGCACAACACTTTGTTTTTATTGTGAGTATCCACAAAAAAAAAAGAAACTTAACAGGATCTAATGATGTATAACACTTATATGTAAGATCAAAATCAACCGAGTATTTTGAGTCTCTTTTGCACTGATAAGAAAAAAAGCGAGCAGATCACGCCGGCGTGATTGCCGACCCCAGAGGGTTAATAAGGATCCGAGCCCGATTGCCGTGTTCACATATGCCTAAACGAACCGAACCAAGGGAGAAAACGCACCAGGTTCCGAAACAAACACTCAGGTGTGAAATCACCCTAAGAAACCTCATTAAATACTTCCTGCTGAAGATACGAGCCAATGATATTCTACTGCACAAGACTGCAGTCTAAAGTAGAGTTTTATTCAATTCGAGCTGTGATCAGGTTTTATCAAATGGACGCTGATTGAAAATATGTTATATTTTATCTTTCCTCTGCTTCTCTGAGCTTGCCTGGATACGCTGGAATTTGTAAATGCAATAAGAGTGCAATTTAATATTCTCATCTCTTAGAGTGCTTCAGATATGTTATGTCGCTTTTAGCAAGTTTAGAGCATCAGAGTTGGCCTGTTATTTGCTGGGGGTGTATGGGAGGATAGGATAAAGCTCTTATCTGGGCTTTATTAATGGCTAATTCACTCTGTTACTGATGTGAATTATCGTACATTAGACGCATTATTTCAAGAGGTGGAATTATTTACAGAGCACCACTGAAATACAAGCCGTTCTGCCTTTGTTTTCCACCGTCTTTCCATTTCAGCAACAAAATGATAACCTTTTATTGGTATTCTCACTGCATGCATTTTATTTGTGCAAAAGAATCAGACACTAGCCCTGCAAAACAAAAACGCCTACACAGAAAATAAATAGCTAAAGTTTGGCTCACGGTCATTGCTTTGCTTGTGAGGAAATGTGATAATTAGCCGTCCTACAATGCATAAATTAGGAGAACCTTTGGTGTCCAGATTCACCTCTCTTGCATTTTCTCTACAAATATCATCAAAAGAAGAAATGCTATTTTGCTGATGTTTGTATGATTTGATGATGTGGATTTCTTTTTGGAAAATCAATGGAGCTATTGATATCAGAGCTGCTTTGTTGAGACAACCCAACATTTTTTAGATTGTATAATTTATGTACCACTATACAATGTAAAATAAAAACAAAAAACAAAGTTTGTTTGCTGCCTTAAATTTTTAAGTGCAATCAACTTGGCGGTATAACTTTCAACTTAAATTATATTAAACTGACTTAAAAAAAAATTATTGTATAAATTTTTTTTAAAAGTTGCGTAACTCATGTTTTGACTGATTGTTTCAGTGGACCCCATTGATCCAATTCATATGTGAGTTTATGATTTTTTGTGTCTTGTTTCTCCAGTGATACTGTGTTGAAATAAATGAAAAACACACAAGTTTCACAGCAGCAAGGTTTATGCATTGCTGTTAAAAAATTAACATTGTTTTTTCTTTCTTTCTCATTAGCCATTTGAGGGGGTTTACTTGTTGCCTGCAGTATTGATTTAAAGGGTTAGTTTACCCAAAAAATAAAATTCTGTCATTATTTACTAACCCTCATTGATGAATGTTAATATGTGAATAAAAGCCTAAATTCAATCTATTTATCATATAAGGTGACCGTGTCTTTGGACTAAACCGCTCAATACATGGATTAGTTTTAACTTTTTTAAGCATCAAAGTGGTAGTTGCATAGACTGTCAATGGAGGGACAGAAATCTCTCAGATTTTGTTAAAATATCTTCATTTGTGTTCCAAAGATGAACGAAAGTCTTATGGGTTTGGAACGACATGGGGATGAATAAATGATGAAAGAATATACATTTTTGGATGAACTAACCCTTTAATATCACTATAGTAGAAGACCTTGTATTGTTCCTCAGCCAAAATGTTGGTATCGATCCAACCTCTAACATGCGGTAATATTTAGAGAACTTGTCTTAAAAATATTTTGAGTCCAAGTACAAATTCAAGGTTGTGCAGTTATAAAGTATCTGGTGTTGACATTGTATTTCTGCAAGGCAGTATTTTTATTAGGTCAGGCCCTCAGTCTCAGCTGACACAAGGAGTCTTCAATGCGAGCAGAATTTTCCTTCTGGGCTTCTGAGGGTCCGCTGGGACTGAACTGCCCTGTTTGCGTTCTTGCCAGAGGAAGATTTCTGCCGCTCTTACACAGTCTTGCTCTCGCTGAAGTCCGTGTGACATCTCTAAAATACTCTCTTCTTTAAGATATGCATGACTTCTTGTAGCCATTCATAGTGTCTCTGCAGATTCATAGTCATTCATAGTGTCTCTGAAGTAGGCTAGTTGATGAAATATTTCGAGCAAACATCCGTTTGCTGTCTGTCGAAGAAGATGGTTTTCCCCGTCTCGGATATTGTTCTTTCCCCTCAGCTCTAATGAGTCAGTATTTGGCAGATCACGTCAGCTGAAGAAAGGGAGGGCATGTGGTTTTCAAACAGTCTGAATTCATGTCAAGAGATTTACGAGGATGGGAGGGGCCGTAGTGTGGATGGGGGTCGGAAGTGGTAAAGGCACAGGAAGCAGCGCTTGTGCATTCAAAAAACATTTAATCGGAAAAATGTCTCACACAACGCTAGACTTCATGAACTGTATTAACAATGAATCTTCCCACGTTCTGTCAGAAGCGTTAACTTTTCCATCTCAGCAAGTTCTTAAGAAACTGACATCATTGGATAACCTAACTGTTTTTTTAACCAAAATCCAACCCCCATCATGCCCACCTGCACACCATTTGAAAAACTAGATGTTATCTTCACAGTTCTCTGAAGAGCTGTTTTTTAATACTCTACATTCACACTGAGCGCCAAGACTAATGCCAGTACATTTGTAAATGTGAGCGCACTTAGTTTGGCTGGTACTATGTCTTGGAGGCTGATGCAGCAGGGTTTGGCAGGCGCTCAGATGGAGCTCTACAGCATCTCATGAGGAAAAGAGCACATCTGTGCAGTCTCATGCTGGAGGGAAAATCCAGCCTTTAATACATATCAGTGTCATGCTTTCTGTGTAGACAACATTTGTTGATTGTAATGACCGAAATTTCAACACATTACAATGCTCCGTTTGTGTCCAGCCTAGAGTGTACACTAGAATAGAAAGTTCAAAAGATCAGCATTTATTTGAAGTAGAATTTTTTTTTTTTTGGAATCTGTGATACACTACTACTCAAAAGTTTGTGGTAAGATTTAAAAAGAGAAAATAAAAGAAAATACATTTATAATGTTACAAAAGATTTATATTTCAAATAAATGCGTTTCTTTTGATCTTTCTATTTAAATAATCTTGGAACAAAAACATTTAGTGTTTTACACAGAGATATTAAGCAGCAAAATTTGCATAGTTGGATGAAAACCCAGCATCTGCTAATATAATTGAACTGATGTGCGGTCACAATCTGTATATTAACTGTTTAACGATGGTATCAAACATGGCTCATCCAGTCATGTTTGTAACATTGTACTCTTTTTTTTCTTTTTAACTCAAGTGTTACATAATGTGAAACTTTTTTTGCACGACTGCCAGACTTATTCAGTTGTTATGAATAATCTTATCTTTGGTTTGGTTTGGTTTTGTCCAAGTTCCAAATAACCTTTCATTTGGAAAGCATTTCTAGGAGTTCACTGGATTATCAGAAATATGAATTGTGACATGGTTATATAATATATAAAATAATAACTAGGCTATATTATGATACAGTAGATACCATTATGTTGATATAGAATTGCTTGTACCTTAAAAAAAGCCCACAGACCACATTAAATTTGATTAGCCCTGATTTAGCCCTTCAATTTATGCTTAACCGACACACTCCACAGTGTGTTTCTTTTTCTTAAAGTGTCTTTAAACCAACTAGCGTTTCTAATGTTGTACAACATAATGTTCCACCTATAAGGAGACAGATGGAATAGACCAATAGGACACTACACTTATTTCAGGAGAGTTGCTGTGGATCATTTGATAAATTAGCCAGAAGTAGTGTCTGTGCTCAAGCTCTAGCTGAGTGTGTACTTGTGTGTGCTGTGAAGTGTGTAAATTGTGGTTTTGAATGGAATATTGTGAAAAAAATTGAAACAAACAAAAATCATAATTTTTTATTTAAATTGAATGTAAATTTGCTATGAACTGGGGTTCAGCAGTAACAATTCTTCTATTTTACATTTTTCTTATTCAGTGTCATTGCAAATTGTAATGATGTTTTAACAAAGTTTGGGAGGGGCACGTTCAGATAATCTACCCAGTCAGCAAGAGAGGAGGCAATATATAAATAGCTGACTCACATCTGTCCCATGACAGTTTTGCAACATCCCTCGTCCACCCCAACTCATAATTACCTGTTCCCATCCCAGCCAGGGATGGGGGAGGGAATACTCTGGGTTTGGGCCACATTCCGAGTTTGAAGCCCTCCCCTCAGACAGCTCGCCAAATACTCTCTACTTTATTCGATTATGTAAGTGTGAATTCATGAATTATCAGCATAGCGATTTGTCTGAAAGATTACATTGAAAAATGTACAGTTTCAAAATGTTTTTTTTTTACAGCAGCACTTCAGCTAAATAAACTCCACCTTTTTGTGTAAAACCTGGTTTTAAATATTTAAAAATCCTAAAACATTTAGTTAATTTCCAGGTTTAAATTACATTTTAAACATTGTATTCTCAGACACCACAGTAACAAGCAAAATGTACTGAATGTTTATTTGTATAAAGAATGTTGGCAGGTGACACATTCTCCTCTAAATGACAGATGCTAGCTTAGTGCAATGCACCAAAACACAAAAGCAAAAGACTTTTTGTCTATTGTAAATATTTGCATTTTACCTGCATATTTAAATTCGAATGTAAATACAAACGGAGGTGCAAAGTGGAGTTTGTTATGATGAATCAGATCAACACACCAGCTGAATTTTCTATGTTGGACAGTAAGCTGGAGCAGACATATTATGATAAGAGCTGCCAGAGTGAAAGTTAATGAAGACAGATGTCCAGCTGAGATAGAACATCCTCTGAGAAACAAGAAACCTCTTTGCTTCTGAAATTCCCTTTGAAATGAAGCCTGGAGCTCAATATTACAGCATAGCTTTAATAAGAGATGATACTGATTCTAATGTCATTATAAGAGTCCTAATGGATCCCAGTAAGACGTTTATCTGTCCTGAAGAAGCAAGAAAAGTCATTAAGCATGAGAATGTCATTGGCGGCATTGTTCTTGTTATTATTTTTTTCTAACTGCAAAGATGAAAATCCCAGCATCTTCTAGGGGTGTGTGTTTTGGGTAATTGTAACTATTTAAGTACTTTGGGTGGGACAGGGGACATTTTGTGCTCATATAGTACCATGCAGAAAATTGTAAAAAAAAAAGAAAAAGAAAAAAAAAAAGGATTTATCCATCCACTTTCATCATAATGAAAGTCAATGGGATCCAAAAAAAATGTTGGTCCCAATTGACTTTCATTTTCAGATCAAAAATAAATAAAATTACACAATATCTTTTGTGTTCCACAAGTAGTTCTCGAGTACAGTTGTGACAACAGTAAGATTTCACCCTCTGGATCAGTCTGGATCTGCTGGTGTGAGGAACGCTGTTAAGACAGAGATAAACATCACACCTAAAACACTTCCAAAGCCGAAGCTCCCGTGTTTCTTGCACAACACTATGAGTCATTCATGCCTCTAAACCTCAGGCTTCACATAAGTGTCAATAAAGCGCTATCGGTTTCTCATCCCCAGATATTCATCGCGAATCAGAGAGCAATGCATTTGCCATGCAGCGCTCTGTTTTTGAGTGTCTTCAGGATCTGCTGCATAATTCAAGCCCACCAGCTGACTAGATTGAGGCTTTGCCCACGGGCTTGACTCAGAGCTGCTAAGCAGAGGTGGCACAGTGTGCATAAGCCTCTTTGGGCTGGGCTTTCTCAATGGAGAGTAAGTAGGGATTTCCTAACTTAATCTATTGGAAACACATTAAAAGACAATGAGTTGTCTTTATGGCTTTTTGGCTTTTTAAGGATTTTTGTTTTGCAGCAGTAGAGTACCAGAGTACCAACCCCTTCAAAAAACTGGGGCTAACAACCTTTTTTTCCAACATACTTTATTGTGTGTTTTCCATTTATTAAAAATGACTAACTATTCAATTGCTATTTCTTATAACAAATATCTAAAACTCTTTAACTACATGTTGTCATATCATATGAACAACTAATCAGTCATTAGACTACATTAGATGTAAGTCTCACTTTTTTATTATAATTTTTATATTGATGAATGTTACTATTTTATTCTATTTGAACACAATCATTTCAATGAACCAATTTCATTCCCAGCTAACAAGGAACGTTCTCAGAACTTTGGCTAACGAACTGAAAAGATTCTCTCAAAGTTGTGAACAAACGTTTTTCCAGTAATGTTGATGGAACGTTTGTTGAGTTATAATGCTTTCAAAATATCAGCACAAAAACGGTATTTATACATGGTTTATGGGAAAACAATTGTGAAACATTGCAATATGTAATTTTATTGGCTTGGCCATTTCCCCCTTTCTTTCCCTTAGCCATTCTTCCCTTTCGTTTGGTTCTCTTTTATGTTCTGCTCATGTTTCTGTCTCTCATTTTGTGTTTCTGTTCTGTCTCTGTCGATTTTCCTCTGTCTGTGCTCATTCACCCAGATAACCCACTATTATAGTGTAACGTTGACCAGTCATATAGTTTTTTTTCTTCTCTCAAAATAATTGACCATGTCTGATTCAAAACAAGGTCTTTTTCAAGTCAGCCAATGTAATATTTTTTGATGTGTTGAACCAGAGACTAGACTTCAGAGTGACATCTTTTGTAAATTGGATTGTTATGCAATGGGGGCTGGACTGTTGAAGGAATAGTTGACCAATAATGAAAATTTGGTCAGCATTTTTACTCAACCTCATGTTGTTCCAAACCAGTATAATTTTTTTTATTAATTCACATGACTTGTGTGTTATATTCCAAGTCCATATGAGCACTTCATATGTGGAACAAGACTGAAATTTAAGCTGCTATTAACTGTTAATCTCCCCTTCTGCCAGAGCTCTCAAATATCATCAATGTGTTTAAAAATATGCAAATGATATATAAAGCTGTGGCAAAGGGGAAGATTATCAGTGACATGAAATTGTCACAAATACCAATAGAAAACCCGAAAGTAAAAAAGTAAAGTAATTATTTAATATTTTATTGTTGAAAATTCCATGATATTAAAGGGTGAATTTTACAAAAACATGTCCGGGTCTCATTTCACCCCAAAATAAAATGTAGAAAATAAGTAATTCAAGGCAGTAAATACTAATACATGAAGCATAGACTTTATTATTTTGTTAAGATCATTTATTAATCTACTGTTTAATTTGACAGTGTACTCAAAATGTATCGATGTACACATAAACAGTAAGATATAGTCAGACTTTGACACCCGTTTTCTCTGCAACATAATCTGCACTGTTGCACCTTGGCAATTAAAATATGTTACCCCAAACACAGTTAAAGGGAGTTACTTAAAGCTCCAGCAGGACCCTGATCTCTCTGACCAGGGGAGATGGACCTGATATTATAACCCTCTACAATGCGAGTAAATCACACGCACATGCGACCAAATTTCACGAGAGGTAACTAAAAAAATTATTTAATTTGCCAGTGGCTAGTAAATTGTACAATTATAGTGCCTGTAATTGAGTTATATTTTATATTATATTTATGTATAATTTTTTTCATTTGCATTGTTCTTGCATTCCATGTAAAAAGTCTGACGAGTAATTTTACTCGCCAAAATTTACTCGACCTTCAATGTGTCCGTAGAGGGTTGTATCTCTCACTGCCATTTCTGTAATGATAGTTGAGGGGAAGAAAACTGTTGAGTTTGCAGAGCAAAGTTTCATGTCAGTGTTAATCTTCTCTCACAGCAATGATACATCAATGACTCAATGAAACCCATAAAACAGGAAATGACATCATAGAGAGGACTCCTGCAGACCTGACTGTGCGGCAAGGTCAATTAACCTTTTAAAATATATCAAATATTTTTTAGAAATGTTAAAATAGCGTTTTTTTATAACATGGGAATGTTATTTTAGGTAGTTAAATATAGTACCTGGGATATTATCGTAAACTAAAACTAAGAACTAAAATAAACTGAAATAAAACAAATTAACCCCTGAAGGGACATGCGCTACGTTCAGGTCTTGTTTAATTCAAAGTCATGTTCTGTTTTATTGTCATTTTCTGTTCTGTTTAGTTTCTAGGTCATGTTTTTCGTTGGCTATGTTCAGACTTCAGGCAAATCGGATGTTTTCTCAAATCAGATCTTTTCAGGCAGACTGTCCGCACTATTAATGCTAAGCGATCAAATAAGATTTGTATGTCCAGACATAACCAACTTATCTGCATCCAAATAAGCTCTGTCAAGTTGCAGTGCAGAACTCCATCGCACAAGAAAAACTCAGCGACGGTAGGCCTATATATCGCAATTTTCCGTGATGTAGTCACGGCCGAAATCTTTGGGCAATGCTGTTTGAATACCATATGAATACTTCCGGCATTCCATCACTGGTTTTGACGTTATCATTGTGTGTCACATCAGACTGATCTCATAAAATTGCGTGTGTATGACACGCCAATTCGTATTTCCATTTTTGGCGTGCTATCAACACGCACAATCGCTTTTCAGCGTGTTTATGAACGCAGTTGACTTAACGTTATTACTGTATATATAAATATATGACCTGCCTGATATAAATATATGCTGCCTGATCGCTGATCGATTGCTCCTGTCTGCCTCGCTGCCTGCTGTGTGTTTGTTTGCTTCGAGGCTGTAAGCTTCGCCTGAGCCTCGTATTTCTTTATGTTTTGAGCCATCATTTACTATTAGGGCTGGGTACCGAGTTCGGTACTTTTTAGGTACCGACCGAATTGCCTCGGTACTACCGAGTATCGAAACATGGCTTGTTTTTCGGTACCAAATTTCGGTACCTAAGTGGTTAATCTCGTCAACGTCAGTGAAACATGCATGCAGCATGATTGGCTGTGGAGGAAAAACACTAGTTTACGCGGCTGCCCAGAGACTTGGCTTGTCGCATGTGAGGCTGTAGTGTGTGTGTGTGTGTGTGTTTGCCAGAAGCACGCGATGCAATATTTTCGACAAGATAATTGCTGCCAAGACCGGTAACACGGTAAATCTGATAAGGCAAAGCGGTGTGTCATACAAAGCACACCGAACGCGAATAGAGCGTCAAATAGGCGTCTATCGCGTCTAGTTAGACGCTTCAATCTTCCGCTCGAGTTCAAAACGCGTCGCCCAATTCGCATCATTCGCGACGCCCGGCGCGAATGATGCGTCTATCCGCGTCTTTGACTTTGTATCTAATCTACTAGCGCAAATAATTAAATTCGCGTTCGGTGTGAACAGTGAACACACCATTAGTAAACACTTGTTCATTAATAAACAATTAAAATATCTCCTTGCTGTTGTTTCCCGACACATCCATAATCATTAGGCTACTTTTGCCAGTGCTTTGCGGCAAGCTTGATGTGTGCGGAGCGCGAGGCATATATCCCGCCCCCCAGTAGCCTATATTTAATTTAATTCACATTTATTTGTATAGCATTTTTCACAATACATGTCGTTTCAAAGCAGCTTTACAGAAAATGAATGTGTCTAAATTACAATTTAGAGTGATCTGTTATCAGAGGTGACAGTGTAATGCATTTCAGTTAATTTTCATGCAGTTTCATTGTTAAACAATGCATTAAGTTAAGGAAGAAACAATGAGCTCATTGAAGTAAAGAATACATGTTGTTAAATGATTAGGAAACATAGAAAACTTCAGCATTGGTGCTTTTTTACATACTCAAAATATGAGTGTAAAAAAGTCAACAAACTGAACAAAAAAAATAAAAATTAGGTAATGTTATATTGTTAAACAAAATTGGTATCGAAAAAAGTATCGTTCAGGAACCGGTATCGAAGTCAAGGTATCGGTATCGGTATCGGTATCGAACATTTTGTTACGATACCCAGCCCTATTTACTATCTAGTTGTTTATACTACTAAATACAGCTTACCCAACATCTCAGATTAACCTTACATCTCTAGCTTCCGTTATTCTTAACACAGCACGCTAGTAACTCGCTAACGTTAGCCTGCTAACGCGCCACCCGTGCGCTCATTTATTTATTTATTTTCTCTCGCGCGCCCGCGCCTTTGAGTTCATAAAGTCCAGGTAAGTAAGAAATCAGTCAACAAACACGGTGAGTAATGTCTTCTTGTCCTGTTATTGTCACCTGTGTCACATGTCATATGTTTAGTATAGCCTTCTCCGATGGCAATATAGGATTTATATGTGATAAATGCAAGGAGACAGTCAGGCTGACGGAGAAGATTTCAGAACTAGAGACACGCATCCAAACTTTAATTGAGGATGGTAAGAATGCTAGATCTTTAGATAGTGTTTTGGATGCGCCTAGCATAGTGAACTCTTTACATGATTCGGTTCCGGCTGAAGTAGAGCCCGTGCAGCAGGGCAGATGGGTGACCGTGAGAGATCGTTCTAGTCGTGGATCAAAGAACCACTCTTCCGTTCCGATTCCCATAACAAACCGATTTGCCCCACTCAGTGAAACACCCACTGAGAATTCTGTTGATTGTGCCCTGGTAATTGGTGATTCGATCACACGGAACGTGAAAATAGAGACACCAGCCACCATAGTCACATGTTTGCCGGGAGCCAGAGCGCCTGACATCAAAGCAAATTTAAAAGTGCTGGCTAATGCTAATCGTAAATTCTCTAAGATCATTATTCATGTCGGCACTAATGATGTTCGACTCCGCCAGTCGGAGATCACCAAAATTAATATTAAAGAGGTGTGTGAACTCGCAAGTACGATGTCAGGCACTGTAATTTACTCTGGCCCCCTTCCTGTACGCAGGAGTGATGAGATAGTTAGCCGATTGGCCTCACTGAACGGTTGGCTGTCGAAGTGGTGTCCGCAGAATAATATAAAATTCATAGACAATTGGAAAAGTTTTTGGGGCAAGCCTGATCTGTTGAAAAGAGATGGTATCCATCCCTCCTGGGCTGGTGCTGCTCTTCTCTCTAGTAATTTGGCTCATAGTCTTAGAGATAAAACATGACAATCTGGGGCTCAGGTCAGGAAGCAGACAGACTGGCTAAACCGACCGTCTGCTAGCGGCCTCACGTCACCAAGGTCAGATAAATCCCATCACATAGAGTCTCTTTCACCTAGATGTCATCATATAGAGACTGTGTCTGTTCCCCGAATTTGGAACTCCAAAAAACGTCAGGTTAAAAATTTAATTGATGTTCAACAAATAAAAAACAGATATAATACAGATGAGCAAATGATAAAGCTTGGGTTGCTGAATATTCGATCCCTTACTTCAAAATCTCTCATAGTTAATGATATGATTTCAGATTATAATCTTGATATGCTGTGTTTGACAGAAACCTGGCTAAAACCAAACGATTACATTATTTTAAATGAGTCAACCCCACAAGATTACAGTTATAAACATGAACCTCGTCTGAAAGGCAAAGGGGGAGGTGTTGCTGTAATTTATAGTAATATTTTCAAAACCACTAAGAAATCTAGCTTTAAATATACTTCTTTTGAAGTATTGGTGCTTAATGTAAAAATCTATAGTGTAAACGATAAATCACATTTGAGAATTATGCTGGCTACTGTATACAGGCCACCAGGGCACCATAAAGATTTTATCAAAGAATTTGCGGACTTCCTATCAGAATTAGTATTGGCTGCAGATAAAGTACTAATTGTTGGTGATTTTAATATACATGTAGATAATGAAAAAGATGCATTTGGATTGGCATTTAAAGACATTGTAAACTCAATTGGAGTTAGACAACACGTGTCAGGACCTACTCATCGTCGTAATCATACTCTAGATCTAATATTATCACATGGAATAGATGTTGATACCGTTGAAATTCTGCAGCAGAGCGATGACATCTCAGATCATTATCTAGTCTCATGTAAATTACATTTAGCCAAGGCTGCAAAGCCGACTCCGTGTTATAAATACGTTAGACCTATAACTTCTGCCACTAAAGATTGCTTTATCAATAATCTTCCTAATCAGTTTCATCATCTCAGCATCCCGGATAGCTTAGAAGAACTTGATATTGCAACAGAAACGTTTAACTCTCTCTTTTCCAGCACTTTAGACGCAGTTGCTCCGTTGCGCTTAAAGAAGATTAAAGAAAATAGCCCAACGCCGTGGTACAGCGAGCACACCCGGGCCCTTAAGAGAGCAGCCAGAAAAATGGAGCGCAACTGGAAGAAAACTAAACTAGAGGTATTTCGGATTTCATGGAAAGAGAGCTCGATTGCTTACAGAGAGGCTTTAAAAGCTGCTAGATCTGCTTATTTTTCAAACCTATTAGAAGAAAATAAACATAATCCAAGGTATTTATTTGAAACAGTGGCTAAACTAACGAAAAAGAAAGCTTCAAGCTCAGAAGTGTCCAAGCAACACAGCAGTGATGACTTTATGAACTTCTTCACTTATAAGATTGATAATATCAGGGACAAAATTATAACTATGCAACCGTCTACCACAGTATCGCATCAGGAAGTGCATTGTAGTCTCCCTGAGGAAAAATTTGATTCATTTGTTGCTATAGGAGAGGAAGAATTCTGCAAACTCGTTAATTCATCTAAATCGACAACTTGTATGTTAGATCCTATACCGACTAAGCTACTGAAAGAGATGTTTCCAGAGGTCATATATCCTCTTCTTAATATCATTAATTCATCTTTGTCTCTAGGATACGTACCAAAAACCTTTAAACTGGCTATGATAAAACCGCTTGTTAAAAAAACACAACTTGATCCTACAGAATTAGTCAATTACAGGCCGATCTCGAATCTGCCTTTTCTGTCAAAGATATTAGAAAAAGCAGTATCTTCACAACTGTGTTCCTTTCTAGAAAGAAATGATATCTGCGAGGATTTTCAGTCCGGATTTAGACCGTACCATAGCACTGAGACCGCTCTCATTAGAGTCACAAATGATTTGCTCTTATCATCCGATCGTGGTTGTATCTCTCTATTAGTGTTACTCGATCTTAGTGCTGCATTTGACACAATTGACCACAACATTCTTTTAAATAGACTAGAAAACTATGTGGGCATTAGTGGAATTGCACTAGCATGGTTTAAATCATACTTATCTGACCGTTATCAGTTTGTAGCAGTAAATGAAGAGATGTCTTATCGATCACAAGTTCAGTATGGCGTACCACAAGGCTCAGTACTAGGACCGCTGCTGTTCACTCTGTACATGCTACCATTAGGAGATATCATTAGGAAACATGGAGTTAGCTTTCACTGTTATGCCGATGATACTCAGCTGTATATTTCTTCAAAACCCAACGAAACTTACCAATTCACAAAATTAACGGAATGCATAGCTGATATAAAAAATTGGATGACTAGTAATTTCCTACTACTAAATTCTGAAAAGACAGAGATTCTAATTATTGGACAAAAAACTTCCACACGTAATAACCCAGAATACTGTCTAACACTTGATGGCTGCTCTGTCAAGTCTTCGTCGTCGGTTAGGAACCTGGGTGTGCTCTTTGATACCAACCTTTCTTTTGAAAGCCACGTGTCTAGTATCTGTAAAACTGCATTTTTCCATCTTAAAAATATATCTAAAATACGCCATATGCTCTCATTGGGAAATGCGGAACAATTAGTCCATGCGTTCATGACCTCAAGGCTAGATTATTGTAATGCTCTACTGGGTGGTTGCCCTGCACGCTTAATAAATAAACTACAGCTAGTTCAAAACGCCGCAGCTCGAGTTCTTACCAGAACCAGGAAATATGACCATATTAGCCCGGTTCTGTCAACACTGCATTGGCTCCCTATTAAACATCGTATAAATTTTAAAATATTGTTGATTACCTACAAAGCACTAAATGGTTTAGCTCCGCAGTACTTGAGCGAGCTCTTAACGTATTATAGTCCTTCACGTCCATTGCGATCTCAAAATTCCGGTCAGTTGATAATACCTAGAATATCTAAATCGACTGCAGGCGGTAGATCCTTTTCCTATTTAGCACCAAAACTTTGGAACAGTCTTCCTACCATTGTCCGGGAAGCAGACACACTCTGTCAGTTCAAAGCTAGACTAAAAACACATCTCTTTGACCTAGCATACACATAACGCACTATAGACTTCTATAAATTCAATGTTAGGCTGCATAGATTAGGTCAGCCGGAACTGGGAACACTTCCGTTAAATCTTGATGTACTCGCTACATCATAAGAAGAATGGCATCTACGCTAATATTAGTGTCTTTGTTTATCCCGAGGTTTTCCCGCAGCCTGCCGGATCCAGGCCGTGTCCAGATCTGATGAAGGAGATCCGCCTGGACCCGATGACAATGCAGTGCTGAAGTATCCACTATCCTCTCCCTATGGAGGATCCCTTTCCCACTCTACAGATAAAGCGTTGTGAATTCCGGCTCGCGTACCCCGAAGTGATAAAATAAAACAAAATTCTGTATCAAAATTTATAGGCAAGAAAAGTAGTTTGTTTAGGCTGGGTTGTATGAATTATAAACCTGCGCACATATTTTAAAAAGCACATAACTATAGAATCAATTCTGAATGAGCATGTGAACGCCGTCAGCGTTAATCACAGGTTCGCGTTTAAAAGTCTGATCATTTCGACGGAGGTGAATCAATCAAAGTTAACTTTAGCTGGAAATAACATTATTCAAGAACCGCTATAATGCCAAAACAATCTGTTACCTTAAATTATATGTTTATCTCTGTAAAGCTGCTTTGAAACAATCCATTGTTAAAAGCGCTATATAAATGAAGATGACTTGACTTGACTTGACTTGACCTACCTCCACCCCGTCCCTAAACCTACCCGTCACTGGGGTTAATAGCATTTATGAGTCTTCCCCTACCATCCTAGGGAAAAAAAAATATCGCTCCCCAGATGTAGATCTACATTTTGCTTCGTTTCGCTCGGAAAGTTAATGGCGTGTACATATACGCGGAATCACTTGGACATTAATGGCGTAGACATACACGCATACACGCGGATATCTCAAAATGCGTATAGATAACACGCCACTTGACTTAAAAGTGGCGTGTCTGTTTACGCAAAAGTCATGATGTCATGTTGGTCACATTAAGAGTGATGCAAAGACAATTTGAAATCGATTTGAGGAGCCAGAGCATCCAGACTGAGACGCATATGAAAAAAATATGATTGGAATTGCATTTCAATCCACCTCCAAATCAGATTTGAAGAAATCAAATTTCATGTGTTTTTTTTTTTTTTTTGCTGTCCAGACTTTCAAGAACCCATCTGGATAAAATCTGGATATGCAAAAAATATATTTTTGCTGGCATTCTGAACATAGTCGTTGTCACTGTTTTGCCTAAGTTCTAGTTTGTAGTTTGATTCCATGGTTCCAAATTAGTGCACACCTGTTCCCTGTCTCTGTGATTGCCATCCTGTATTAGCCCTCTGTTTCTTCTGTTCAGTGTTCCACGTTAACGTTATCTTAGTCACTTTGTTTATTAAAGTTCTTTTGTTGAATCGTCATTCTTCAAGAGATTCATCATTTTTCAAGAGAACGCAAAAGCATTTAGGATATATTTTCCTTCGCATCTCATTTTTTATCAAAATTAGGATGTGTGCACTCAAATGTATTCAAGGTGTAAATAAATATGTAAATAAGGTTTTTTTAACATGGTTACCTTCTTTTCTAAATTCTAAATCTATTTTTTTTTTCTCAGAAATAATATAAAGGTTTTTCAAAAACCAAAAATGACATTTCTTGCCACATGTGTTATAAGCTATTTTTTAAAAGTATAGGTGTAATTTGCGGGTGGGACGGGTGGGAGATGTCCCCACCACTTTTCTCAGGGTCGATATTGAAAGTCACGACAAAGCCACTGTTTAAAATATGTTTTTCTTTATTATTTACATGGGGCACTTTAAGTGATGAACCTTCAGAACTTCACAAGAAGTTATAAATACTTCAAACACTTTTTGAGTTGTTTTGAACTTAAAAAATAAAGCAACCAAATCTTTGCTATACTTTCACACTAGTATATTTAATCAACCTAAAATGTAATTAATCCAGAGGTCTCCAAAGAGCACCGGTTGTCATAGAGGTTGTTTTAATGCAGCTAAATTTCTTTCATTAAACCAGCTTCTCCTGAGGGAAATACAGGCCTGTGTCATAAATCAAGCTCTAACATGCCTCTATCCCCACAGGTCCCTCCCTCAATAGTGAAGTGCCTGCTTGATATGTTTGCCAACACGTTGTGCAAGCAGAAGTTGTGAGAAACCCCTTACCGTAACCATTCACCTAACAAGCTCTGCTGGTCATAAACCCCTCAAATACACTCCAGTCTGCTAAACCACCATCTTGTTACCGCTGTAAGATGTAAACCTTGTTAACCAAGCTCGATCGCTCCTGTAATACTGCCAATTACTCCAGCCTGCTGTAAAATCCTCCTGATTATCCCGCTTGCTTATGATAGAGGCTGAGGGTTAATGATAATCTGCCAATACGATCACTCTAGTGCATTTATGCCTCTGTCCATGACTAAATCCGCCTCTTTTACATTTACAGTAATTAAGTGTTCTGTGGTTTAATTATATACCTTTAAAATAACAAACTAGAGCGATCATTCAAGGTGTATTTCTGTGTGTGAGAGAGAGAGAGTGGGCATCTTACATTTACTGAGACCCCATGATATCACCCTCTCATTTTCTGGAACATTATAGCACCTCATCCGTCTACTGGCGCCCTGCCTGTACCGCCACTGTCGTTCGTTTTTCTGTCAAAGCTTTGTGTAGTTATTTTTGGCATTGTCTGTGCCATGCTCACTTTCAAAAGACACATACAATACGCTGCACCCTGTGACACAGAGATTAAATTACAGGGCCGCAGACACGGAGAGGGCTGCCAGCCATCCTATCTCACCTAGCCTATATTACGTCACTCCCTCATCTTTGCGGATGCTGGGGTTACAAGTGCAGGGTCTCGACCCACAGAGGTGGTTTTCACTGTGTCCTTCTGCAGCTGTTCTGCATCTGTGCATAATCCTATACTTTTATATTATGGTCTTTATAATAATGGTCTGCATAAGACCATTAAGATTTTTGCATTATGGCATAATTTTGGACATTCTGCACAACCCTTATAATAAAAAAAAAAAACCCCAAAAAACCTTGTTCTTGTAATGCCAAAATATATATAAATAAAGTATAAAAAATACTGTATTGTAATACAGTAATAAAAAAAATGTCTGGTACAATGTTTAATTTTTTTTTTTAGTATAATCTATATTTATAATTGTACTTTCATTACACTATCTTAATAACAATAATAATAATAATAAAAATAATATTAATATTAAGTAAATATAAAAATATGTACTATATATATATATATGTATATATATATATATATATATATATATATATATATAAGTACATACATACAGTACACATTTACAGTTATTCAAACATATCTATTTTAATATATTGTAATGTATAATGTAATTTGATTTAATCATAATGAGTAATAAACCGAGAAAAACTAATGATACATTTTTTTGGCCAGGATTATTTGATGAATAGGGAGTTTATATAATAGAAAGCATTTATTTGCAATATAAATCTTTTGTAACATCATGAATGTCTATATTGTTTTTATCAATGGCTTGATTGGATTTGAGCAGTAGTATAAATAACTTAAAGGTATAGTTCACACAAAAAATTTAATTCGGTCATCATTTACTCATCTTTAAGTTGTTCCAAACCTGTATAAATTTCTTTTTTCTGTTGAACACAAAATAAGATATTTTGAAGAATGTTGGTAATAAGACAGTTGACGGTAGCCATCGACTTCCATAGATTTTTTTCTCCTACTATGAAAGTCAATGGCTACTGTGTGTGTATATATATAAATAAATATATGTATGTATACTGAATAATTTGAAAATATTATTTGAATAGAGAATGAGATAGGAACTGGGAAGTTCACACAGATAGATGCATAGTAACAAATCTAAGCTGTTATGTTGAATTTGTGTATAATGCAAAGGCAGAGTTTGTTGATCTTGTGATTCTGTTAAGATAGTCTATTGGTCTGTTTCCCTTTCGCCTGCTTCCTTAATAAATAATGAATAGGTCATAAATAGTACTAAAAAGAGTCTGTGTAGAGTGTTTCTCTGTTATTTCTGTGTCTATAATTGATGTAGTGTGAGAGGGTCTTGGATTGCCCACAGCATTAATGAATCTTTTATTCAGACTGGCTGCCTGTGGGTTGGAGTGCTGTGATGTGACCCATTTCCCCAGTCTGTCTCTTCTGTGACGTAACGACCAGAGATTCACATATCGCCAATCTGGGGTGTGTTTCCCAAAAGCACTGTTAGCGAACTATGGTCACAAGTTCCATCGTTACCAGCATAGTTCAACGAACTTCGGGTGTTTCTCGAAACCATGGTCCCAACGAACATTTGCAAATGGCATTGCAAAGTTTTGTGGTTGGAACTAGAGCTCTCGATCTGTGGTTAGAAGCTTTAGTAGTAAGACATGTGGACTTGCATCATGCTGTTGAGCAAAATAAACAAGTAACATACAGTACATTCTATATTTCATTCCAAATATATGCAAATTCTATTCTACGTCTTTCAGTTTGTCTAGAGAATTAAAGCACTGCGCACCAGGGAACCCCGGAATGATGTAAGAGAGAACTTGCAATTGAATGAAACATCTGGAAATAAAGCAAAAGAACAAAAGTGGGAGAAAGTAGTAGCGAAGTAGTCTTCAGATGCCATGTTCGTTATTAATCTAGAACAGATTAATTGGTAGACATTATGACTCTTGACATTATGAGTCCACCACCTGTGTGACGTCATTATCTATATTTTTTTAACCAACGTGGTTCGAACGACGGATGTGCGACAGTTACGTTTTCGGGAAACAGTCGTGACTAGTTAGTTTCTATAATGATGCATTGTACTATGGTGGTTAAATAAGCAGCCTAGGGTTGGGCATCGAGAACCGGTTCCAACTTGGAATCGTTTAGAAAATTTGTTTTCGATTCCGATCATCGGTTCCAAACGCGCAAGTGCTCTGGAAGTGCTCGCGCGCGCCCACTTGTTCTGTTGCATCCGTGGAGCACGGTAAGCGGCGCTCAAAAGTAATGTTGTCAAAAAACTCGCTACTTCGGTACCAAGTTGGTACTAAAAAAATTAAACGGTTACGGTCCCAGCTTTTCTAGGTACCAAGTACCGGGTTAATCCGGTTCTTGATGCGCTGTCGGAAAGATGCAGAGGTGCGTACTCTTCATAAAAACACTCTGAGACGCGGCGACCGGCGCTGCTAATGCGGTGGCTCTGAATCCACTTGTTGACAAGAAAGGAGGAAAGAGCCACATATGGAAATATTTTGATTTAGGCTAATGTCACGTTGCCATAAAGGGCCGTTCACACGTTTATATAGTGCGTTTTTTTTGCGCGTGCAAATTTCAAATGTAGGCGCGCGGCAAGCGCGCTCATAATAGAAGAGACGTGCGAGCTCGTCTTTCCAGGCTCGCCGCTGTTCATGGTTGCATAGCGGAGACACGGGAGAGCAAGTGCTTGTGGAAAGGAGAAAGCGGTGCGATGCGCTCTCCATGATGACGAGGAAGTATCAGAATTAATTGATTAGCCCTTGCATTAGAAATCAGGCAAGAGTGACATTTTTGGATTAAATAAAAGTACAGTTAAGTCAAATAAAACATGTTTTATCTCCTGTATAGTTTGGTAACACTACAATAAGACACCATTCATTAATATTACTTAATGCAACATCAACACATTGAGTGAACAATATATTTTTACAACATTAATTAATGTTTGTGAATGTTATTTAATACAAACACTTGATTGTTCATGTTTGTTAACTTCATTCATTGTGCATTAAATAATGTTAACAGATAAAACTTTTGATTTTTAAAATATATTAGTACATTTTTAAGTTAACCCCATGGAGAATAATTGCTACAGTAACTGTTGTTTATTGTTAGGTAATTTTATCTAATGTTATCTAACAAATAGAATCTTATTGTAAATTGTTTTTAATACTACAGTTTCCATCTTTGTAACCGTGATATACACTTTAATATGTGTAAATTTAATCTAAATTAAGCTTTGGTACCGAAATTGGTACCGAGAACCGTGGATTTTCACTGGTATTGGTACCGAACACTGATATTTTGGTACCGTGACAACACTACTCAAAAGTGTGGCTTTATTTCACCTTAAAAAGCCGGGGTCGGCACAGTGATTTTCATTCCACTTAAATAAATGTATGCGGTTTGCGTGTGTACGTAATTGGTCCAGTGGCAGAATTTTTGCCACGCACGTCACAGGTTTTGGGTTCTAATCCGCACTCGTTTAGTTTTTTTTCCTCATCAAAACCGATAAGGGTGCTCCGATTGATCGGTCGCCGATCACAATCGGCGATAATTGCTTTGGGATGTGTGATCGGCGGTCTCTATAAAGGCCGATCCTGAAAAGCCGATCAGATGACGCAAAACTCGCGAGACAATTTTTTATGCCCTGGTAAAAATGGCTTCAGCAGTCTAGCAATCCATCTGCAATGTGTGTGCCACGCCGCTGTCTGCTTGTCAAACAGTGCAGCCTCTCTGATCAATACGTAAAATTACCGGAAAGAATAGAGTCCGTCCGCAACGGCGATAGATTGAAGCGCGCGTCCGAGTAAAGACTGCGCGAGCTACAGAGAACACTGTATCCACTGATCGCCGCGGCAACGAGCGCTCAGGTTGAGTTCAAAAACTCATAATATATATGAAGCCATACTATAGTATAATGTAAGATAGAAATTAATATTTAAGTCATTAAATTCAAGTTCACGTAAACTTTTCCCTCCGCTGTCAGTCATTCTCCATTCAGCGTTCAAACAGCACAGCGCGTCGCGTTCGGCAACGATGCAACTCTCTCCAAGATGATTAAATGTTCATATTATTATACTTGATCTGTAGATAAAGCTCTATAGTTTCGCATAAATTGACTATCTTGCTGTAGTACCTTAACCATGATTCATGTTCCTTTCTACCGTGTCTAGATCACAACACTGGAGAGCACTGTCATTGTTGTTCACGCGTACAGTAACTGAAATTTAAAACTGTTAAAAGAAAAGGCTGAATAAACTATTGCATAGATAGATACTGTATAATACACTATGCATCGATATGTATTTCCTTTGTGCTTAGAACTTTTCAATGCGGACTCGAAGAGCAGCGCGCTGTGACTCATGTTGCCTCAAGCGCATCATTCAGCGCTCGGGATGCGCATAAGCGCTGTGTGCAGCACTCTATTGGAGTCTTTCATAATCATATCATAATACTTTTGCGCAATGAAAGATTATTAATAGCATTTTTTGTTCTGTTCTGTCCTATCTATCATATGTTGCTGCCTCATTAAACAGCTGTGCTATACATTTGTGCTATATTTATTTTCTTAATTTTATAGTAGACTATAAAATAATTGGGCCCCCGGACCCCCCTAGAGGGGTAATATCCTTCTCACCTTTTTCACCCCTGACCCGTTTTCATATCTGATAAATACACAGGTGTAAATTCATGATACATTGTCTTCTCTTAAATGTAATACTTAATGTACATTGTTGTTAAATATAGTTTAATAATAATCCTACATGATAAATAGAAGGCTTCAAATAGACCCTGTAATCGGTGATCGGTATCGGTATCGGGTGATACAGCTTCCAGTAATCGGTGATCGGTGATCGGCCCCAAAAATCCTGATCGGAGCACCCCTAAAAACCGAATATGTTCATCAGTGGTTGTATATCAAGCAGGGAAACGTTTGTGTGCAATTTGTTTTGTGATTTAACAGGAACGAATTAGAGTCTCTGGAACGGATTGAAGCGCGCGTCCGAGAGAAGACTGCGCACGAGCCATAAGAGAACACTGTATCCGCACCCCTGATCGCAGCGGCAATGAGCACTTTGATCACTTGATTTAAAAAACAACACATTTTAGCGCTAGATCGCATTTTAGTTAACAAAAGAATGAAATTAATGCTCTGCTAGTTAACTGGAGATGATTTATTTATTTGTATTGGTACATCCGTGCTGCGAGATGTTTTTGGTGAGGACAATATCGACGAAAAAGTGGAGGGGACATGTCCCACCCACAAATTGTCTGCATGGTGTACAAATTAACAAGGAGTGTGGCGCGTTCGACGTGCTGCGCAGGTCCACTGTCTTGTCCTCCTCGGGCAACCCTGCGCTAACCAATGTTAGTAACGTTACCTCGTCACAATCAGGTAAGTGATTGTAGTGTAACAAAGTGCTTGACCAAATTGCTAATTGTGGTGAACAACAACGTTACTGAAATTATTTTTTCCCTCGTAGATGAATGTAGCATTATGAAAATTCCCCACGCTAGCAGCAGTCCTAATATTACTGTTTATACATGTCCAGAGAGTCCAGACCAGGGTGCAAGTTCTGCAGATCTGTTTTTTTTGGTCTGGTGCAGAGGCATTCCTAGTTTTCTCCCACAGGGGCTGCAGCTCCCAAAACTAAAACTCATTATTGAGTCAAAATAAAATGTTCCTCTGTGAAATGAGCCTGTGACATGTTTTGACACCCCTCAAAGAATCGGAATCGAGAATCGAAAATCGAAAAGAACCGAAATCGAAAGGAAGAATCGGAATCGGAATCAGAATCGTTCAAATCAAAACGATGCCCAACCCTAGCGAGTAGTGAGTTGAGACTGATCAGACACAATTATTTGTTATATTCCATAACTGATCAACCAGACCCCTTACCCAAGAAATAAACTAGGTGTCTGGAAAGTTTCCCTCAACCGCAACTAACACCCAGAACAGAACAGGCCTCTGGTTACCATGATAACAAAGACCAATCATCAAGATAAGAGTTTCACTCTAAATTCACCTTGAGACAGACAAATGTACCCCTTTTCTATACAGTCCATCCCAATCCTATTCCCCTTAATAATCACTTGAGATATATACAATCATGTATCCAATTTTCCTATGTAATCATATGTTCTTTTATATTGTTTTGCCTGTATATTGTCAGCCTGTATTAATACTTGATCAAGATCACACATATACAGTTTCTATTTTATTTCCTGAATGATAATTGACAATAAATGTCGATAGTATTATAAGACTCTTTAATAGTTTCTCCATCAACCACCAATCAAATTACAAATGCAAAACACCATGCTTTAGCTGGGTAAAGAAGCAATGCGCACAGAATGGAAAGGGCTTGAATGAAGCGCTTTTGGCTCCAGATAAAAATATTAGAGGATATAGCGCTGAATGATGTTTTTGTCAATGTTTTTTCAAGAGGAGACAGAAATTTGTTATTTACTGAAAATCTTGACATCCGCTCTTGCACACCGTGCCACACTCAGGGATGGTTATTCTTGTCAGTCAGATCTCTTCAATTAATGGCTTGATCGGGAACACAAAACCGGTCTGAATAATGTGAGCTGATCTGAACTTGCTGACCGGTCACAGCAGTACAGAGGAAGAAAGTTATCAGTGTATAATGACAATAATTTCAATCTGTTCCTTCAGAAGTAATAGTCTACGAGTCACATAGTCTATTTTATGATACCATTATGGCACTTTTGTGTCCATTTTGAAGCTTGAAAGCTTCAATCTTCGTTTACTTCAATTGCATAGAGAAGTTATTTAAAATGTCTAAGTTAAGTTAAATGGGTTTGAAATGACATGAGGGGGAGTAAATGATGCCAGAATATTTATTTTTGGCTGGACTGTTTCTTTTGAAGCTCAAGTCGAGTGCTCGAGCTCCTTGATTACAGACGGCAAGCTGCAACTGAAAAAGGATCTTATGAACATATAAACTCAACAAAAGTGCTATTTGAGGATCAGTCAGGATTTAAGCATCAAATTCAGAAAGAATTTGAAAAACATAAATCGCCCATATTCAACTGATATCCAACGTCTATATTTACAACTGTGTTGGCATATTGGAAAATAGACTGTACTGTATTCAACTGCACGCATGACAGTAAGACGTGACTCAATGCGACTCAGATATTCTTTAGATAAACGGCCTGCTTCGTAAAGCTAGAGTTAACATGCCGTGTGTGCATGTGTTTGCACTTCTGCTGGTCTTTGTAAGATGGTTATTGTGTGTGTTTGCATGGTTTATATGCTTCTGTGCACATGTATGTTTGCATATTCCTGCTTGTGAATAGGAATAGTTAATGCATGTCCATGGATTTTTTTTTTCAGCATGTAGATTTGACAAACGTGGTTGTGGCGACATTTCTGAAAAATGATATTATGTTGTGTAACGAATTAACTCTTTGGAATATTAATAATCAATAATCAGTTCAGTTCAGATCAGTTAATATAATTAACTTAAAGTAGTAAAATTAATATTACAATCAACCCACCTGTTCGTCATGAACACTCAGCGTTAATTGTATATCAATTCGGGGAAGGGAAATGTCTTTCTTGCTGTACAGTACTAAGTCTAAATCGTAAAGTAAACTTTGTTGCAAGCAGAGAATCAGAACCATTCGTATTGTGCACAAGTTTTATTAATTAAATCACAAACATAACTAAACACATACATGCATATGGGTAAAAGGGTGAGTGTCAGAATGGAATCGGAAGCAGGAAATGGAACTATGGGAAAGATCCATTTATCAATGAAAAGGACCATCAGCTTATCATTTTCAGAGTACCTCATTAAATGTATATATTATACTTGTATGGCATTTGCAGCGGACACATTTCTTGAAGATCTTGGAAAAATGTTGATGTTTCCTTTGAGTGTCAAACATTGAAGTTGCAATCGTTTTCTTCTCCGTTGGATGAAGAAGATATGATGAACTTGCATGGGTAGTTCGACTCTGTTCTGGATGAAGGTTTTCTCTCTCAATTGGTAGAGGCCCTGACCACATTTTTAACAGCAATAAAACCAACTTATCTGATCGAAGTCATGGTAACTAAGACCGTCTTGCCCTTTTGGGGGGATAGGACCACAGATCCCAAATACTTGTGTCTGATTTATCTCAGTCGTTACAGTTGCTTCTTGCCCATATCGCAACACTTTTAAAGTGAAATGTACAGTGAGTGGCACTAAATGCATGTTCCGAAGCAGATGAATGTGAATCTAGCAGTGTTTTGTTACGCTGGTTGTTGTACATATTGCGGCTGTTCACAAATAAAATGTCTGGTGAATGGCACTAAAAGCTTAATTCTCTATCACGTTTGAAAATAACTTGTTATCTACACTAAACCCTAACCTAAACCTAGTTGATAGTAGGCCTGTCGCGATAGTCAATAAATCAATTAATCGCACGATAAAAAAAATGAGCTCGATAATTTTTCCGGCCACGATAATTTCCATTTGCATGCTTGTTTGCTTTCCTCGTCTCTCTCTCTCTCTACCAAAGAGACTGGATGACAACTCTCGGTTCCTTAGCTTGAACTAGAGCTTAGATTCTCAGCCCGAACTTGACCCGACCCGTTCCCCAGGCCGATATTTCCCGACACTATCCTCGGGCCGGGCCCTTGAGAGACATGCACTCGCAATAGAGTGCGGCGCGACACTAGACTTGATGGCTGAGTGCGAGCGCGGGCGCGGGCGGTAATGGACTCACTCTGTGTGTGCGGGTTGCGGGAGAATAAAACGATTCGCTGGACTCCCGCAAACTAGAAATATCTATGAATAAAACATATAAAAACTAATATATTTTTATTCATCTGTTGCAGAAAAGCAACAAGAACAACTAAAACAAAATACAAACGATGTACAGGCCAGAGTTTCTATTCATAACAAGTTTGCAGCGTTGAGTGATGTAGCCAATCACAGACATATGTGTTGATTTCTTGAACGCAATGGCCAATCACAAGCATTCAAGATAGACTCCCCTCACCGCTCAAAACAGACTTTTTGTTCAGTGCTGAATTCTGTATGCTGGCAAATCCTCTAATTATAACCAACAAAGTGTGGATATTATGAAAGATTCATTGTGCAGTCAGCTTCAATGTAATAACAGAGATGTGTGAGATAGCGATTAACTGTCAGCTTTTTAGAAATTATTAAGGGAGCGCACTTTGCGCGCATTCAACCATGCATGCAGTAGCCTGCTTGCTTTTATGTTAAATTAACAGTGGTTTGTGTGTTAATGCTTTATTAACAAATAATGTATTATAGGGTAGGGTCGGGTTTTGTTTTCATCCATTTTATTTATTGTTTTTGGTATTTATTCAAGTGCATTATTTGCTAAGACTGAGAGTCCATTGATTGCTTTTATTGTTTTTGGTTGTTTTGTTAATTTATTGTGGATATTTAAAATGTTTTCCATTTTCAGTGTTAAATAGTCTTTAGACATACAAGTTTATTGATCTTCGAAAAGGTGTACCTGCATTATTATGCCATTATCATGCCATTATCATTATTTTAGATGTAAATGGTCTCGGAACGACAATATTATCGTTTATTGCAATAATTTCTTGGACAATTTATCGTCCAGAAAAATTTGTTATCGTGACAGGCCTAGTTGATAGTGTTATCAAAAGCAAATGTGAGATAAAAACACATTTGCTAAAGCAACTATGGCATTTTATCTTGCTTCTATAAGTCTGTGAGCTCTTTTATTGTGACTTATGTTACACAGGACTCATATCCGAGCGCTCCTCATTGCAAGTGCAATGCTGTACCAGGTGAGCTACTGAGCAAGTTTACTACAAAAGCTATACATATGGAGCTGGCTTGGATGTAAATGTCAAAATGTATTTGTTTATAAATCATGCACTATGGTAAAAGTGTTTTCAGGTAATGTGCAAGGAACCACATGAAAATGATTGACTATAAATAATTAATAAACTGCCCCGTCCGTAAGCATAACTTGTGTAGGAATAAAAGTTGTTGGAGTCTCTAGTAGTCTTTTATTGCATCTAGTGGTCATTTGAGCTTGCAACTGCCATGAAATGCATAGATATGTTTTTGAAGTTTTGCAAAAATGAGTACTAATTAGCCTCAATCCCAGTGTAGGATAAATTAAATTTAGCTTAATTTATTGTTCACTAGTGTTCACACGTAATTATCATACTATTAAAATTATCTCAAGTTCACTTTGAATAAGGTATAAGAAGCAAAAATGTCCTCTTTTCCAGGCAAAATGATGCCAATGTTTGTGCAAATACCTGTTTGGGTTTGTGCGGTACGTTTCAAATGTTGTGTGTAAATTAAAATATCGGAACGGACGGCAGTCAGCGGTATCAATCATTGACCAAGTCAAGCTAAGATGAATATTATATTCCAATATTAAAGATCAGGGATGGAAATTAACTTTTTTGTCCACCGGCCACTGTGGCTGCTGGATTTCAAAATCTACCAGCCACTCAATGTTTTTACCAGCCACTTTCTTGTTTTTAACTGACAATGTGTAACTGCATGTGAAAATTAATACTACAAGATCTACAATACTTAACCAGTTTATTTAATCTCAAGACTCAATGAAATACTGACATTTTCTTTTTCTCTCTTATACACACACAAACCATGAACTGATATACATTTCGCTAAATGAGTGGGGCAGATTAAACAAAAAACTGAACCGATGCTAAACCGCACTCTATGCTGGAGGTTGCTCTCTCTGCGAGAGTACCGTAAAACTTCAAATAATAGCCAAGTCCCAAAAAGACGCCTGTCTCTTTTACACGCCTGGTGTGGCGACAGGTTTGGGTAAATAACGGCTTTTTAGTTTCGGGTTGTATTTAATCTTAATTTAAAGCCTTTAAATTTAAATTTGTATTTAAAGCCTTTTTTGATCGGTGAGTGATGTAGAATAGAATGACTGCTGCGCCTGACAGGGCGCAAACGAGCAGAGCAAGAGAGAGAGCGAGAGAGAGTCCCGGCCGCGCGCGCGCACTCTCACGTTTTCAAACAACACGAGCGCTGTCTTGCTCTCTCTCTCTCGCACATTTTAATCAAAATCAATGGACACAATAGTAAAAGGTCGGAAGACCGCAGTTTCACGTGGAGCATTTGGGAATTTTTAGTGATTAGAGACTCTAGGAACAACATCTCAATACTAAATTATAAAGGCCTGTCTCAAATACAAGCCGGTGCAGTTCGACGATTTGGGAAAATAAAAGCCCGGGCTATTATTTGAAGTTTTACGGTATGCCTGTTCTGTCATATTTACATCATGCGCTCGCGGCTAGCTCCCACCTCTCACGCTCAATCATCGACGGAAGAAGCGCGCGGGTAGATGTTCGCGCAGCAGGCTCTTTACGACACAAGAGAGCCAACCCGCCCTAAAAATACACCAAGCGCTCTCGGCTAGCTCTCCCTTTGGTCGGCAAACCGCCTCTCGCGCTCCCACATTTTCTTCCCTCGTCGGGCCCATAGTCGAGCCTCGAACGGAAGCGGGTGTGCCTCCACAGTATGCTATTTTTATTTACCCGCCACGGTGGCCGGTAGGTGAAGCGAGTTTACCCGCCACAACACAAAATCACCCGCATTTGGCTGGTGGCGGGTGCTAATTTCCATCCCTGTTAAAGATGATTAATGTTGTGCAGTTTGTCTGAGTTGTAAAAATAGGCTAGTTTAAGCCTTAAGCCAGGCTCAAACTACAGGAGTTTCAGGTCAATTTTGACCGATTTACCCCTCTGACATTCTGAGAAAAAATCGCGTTCAGAGCATCGGTCGGTTCTGATGGTCGGCCAAGATTATATAGTAATGTGAGGCGTTTACAGATGCATTTTTGGTAAAATGTATATATATACTCTGCAATCGTCATGATGATGATGGGCTACTTATACTGAAATATGAATTTTAAAGAAAAAAACTTGTACTTCTTTTTGATCTATTTCAATCCAACTTTTGTCTTTAAAATAGTTAAAAACATTTTATGTGCAAATATTCCAAATAAAATTAGGTTATTAAAGCTCCATGCATAATGATTAAAGAATTAGAAAAATGCAGTTTAAATTGTTTTAGGTGGAGTATATCATATTACAATGCATAATATAAATTCCCACACGTATTTCATGTCGGCTACTTATGTGTGTGCTTCTACGTGTATGGCCCACATGTAAAGTATTTGTGTGTGTTGAGTGTGATCAGTGGAAAGTGAATGAATAAATAATAGGGGCGGCACACGGAGGCAGCTGCTCTCTGTTGGCTTCTGAAGTGGCGTGGGGTGAGGTGAGACAGGCGGCGGTGGAGAGTGCCGTTTACTCACAACCAGGAGTCTGTTTACCGGAACAAACCAGTCGCCACTGCTACTTAAAGCGAGCACATGCTGAGACCGTAATTAGCCGTATTTGTATCCTCGATTGCTCAGTAAGAGGTTTAGGAAGTTGCGGTCAATTCAAACTATCGAACAATCTGAGATAAAAAGAGACACACAAACTCCAATAAAAAGGAGAAAGTTTAATTAGAATATCCAGCTGTTACTTAACCTGAAGTTGCATCTAAAAAACAAATAGACAACAATTCTTTCTGTTTTAAAGGTCGCAACAGCACCCAGTAAAAGTGTAAAGTGTAAATGATAACTGAAATTACTATTAGTCATCATCAGTGAGGTGCTTAACACACTCCATCTGTGTAAATGCAGGTGTATATATGATTTTGTGATCTGATTACTGACAGGTATTCAACTGAAATGACAATGACATTTAATTTCAACATTTGTGGTGAAAGAAAAATTCAAGCAGATTGAATTCAACAGCATTATGTGATTACAGACTATTTTGGCGTTTTTCAGCATGTACAGTAGTGACACATTGACAAACATGCCATTGATGAAATTCACAAGTGTCACAGGGGTCCCTTTTGAATGCATGTTAATATCAAGTGGAAATGGCAACCCGTTTCGGCTATCCACTTTGATAGATGTTAAGATAGATGTTTTTATGACTGGATGTGGTTAATGCATCCATAGCTTGTCAGTTAAAAATCACGTCACCACACTGCTGCATTATAAAAAACGCAGATATCTCCATCCTCACAGGAAGTGATTAAACGTTAGATTGTTGATGTGCAGCAGACACGATGATGATTATTAGCTTACGAGTCGACATCCTCATTTACACAATTTCCTGTCGTATCCTGCTCCAAGAGAAGAGAAAGTATAATTTTACTAAAAGGAGTAAACGGCCCAAAGAGAGATAGAAAGTGTGTGAGAGAGATTTGCAAGAAAGTATGTGTGTTTCTATTGACTTCCACAGGCTGATGGAAATGAAAGGGTGTTTGATTGTGGAGTGCAGAACTAATCTAATTAACCTTGCTGCATTCCTCTGTCCCACATTGTGATCTGTGCTGCTGCTCATGATGAAAAAAGTGTGTGAGAGAGAGAGAGAGAGAGAGAGAGAGAGAGAATATGCTTTTCAAAATGCCATCAAAATACATACTAGATACCTTCTGGAAAAGAAAAACGAATCTCAGCCAATATACAATGCACATGCCTTGCACATATATAAGACTCACTACCACAAACCATAAAAAATTTGTGGATAAACATATACAGTATATAATAAAGCAATAAGCTCCGCATCGTGCATAACAACTCCCCTTAGCTGTTCTAAATTCATTGTAAAACACGGCTTTAAGGGGCTTATTGCTTTTATAAAACGGTTACTCCATAAAAATATTCATTTTAATATGTATTTTATTTATAAAATAAACACCAGCAACAAAAAATATAATGTTATAACACATTTATTCCTCCGCCAAGCAATGTAGTTCCAAAGAGGTTGCCAAGCAACAAATGCAGCAACTAAGAATCACAAACGGCAGTAATACTAATGTAATGCGGTCACAGGTGGATGTTTGTTGAGTAATTTACAACGGCTTCGAACGCGGCTCAACCAATCAGAATCAAGGACCGGAACTATCCGTTTTATAATATAATATAGATGCGTATTTACTGAATGCCGACAGTAGCAAGCTCTATAAAATCTCACATATAGGGCTATTCTATTACTAATAATAAATTCTAATCATATTCCCGGGGTTAGCCCAGGATGAACCCAGGATGAAGGAGAAGCCCGGGAGGAGATAATGGAAGAAGAAACCAGGGCGGCGATGATGGCAGGAGGAGCCAGGGAGTAGACGAAAACAGGAGGAGCCAGGTGGGAACCCAGAGCCCGATGGAGCCGAAGGGGTGGAGAGACAAGGCATAGCCAAAGGGCCGGAAGCCTGTGGTGCAGGCAGAGGAACGACTGACCAAGGTGGGGCTGGACGGACGAGGGAGCCCGGTGGAGCCGTGAGGATGACAGTCCAAGGTGGAGCTAAGGGGGGGAGGAGCCATGGTGGTGCCGACAGTTGTTTGGCCGAGGTGGAATGACGGGCTCGTAAACAGAAGAGATGCCGAGGAAGGAGAGGCTGGCTTGGGTAGAGGAGGCTGCAGAGAGAGGCTGGGTTGTATTATCATCAACGAAGGAGACTTCCAGCAGAGATGCAGGAGACTTGGACCTGGCTGGGATCAGCAGAGACGCAGGAGATTTGGGAGTTGGGCGGGACCAGCGAGGACAAGAGACTACGGGGAAAACCCTCTTCCTCAAACAATAACACAGAAACCTTGACAAGCTCACCCTTAGCAATGGGAGTATGGGCAGGGCTCCATTCCATTCCCTCGAACTCCACGATGACACCTACAGGTACTGACGATGTTGCCGGCTCACGCACCTGGTCAGAGATACTGTTGGGCTCAGGTTCCAGGGAGAGGTATGGCTCAGGTGTCATTTCAAGCGCTTTCAAGCCAGGTCTAAAAAGTCACTTGTGTGGCTTCATCTTTCTGCTCTAAATAGAGCAATCTGACCAAAGGAAGATCCATTTCTTGTTAGGTTCGGTCTTCTGTAACATTGTGGCTGTAGTAAAACTAGTGTCTCAGCTCAGGTGCTACATTACCTGCATTCTCATGCGCTGTCAAAATAAGTGATCCGGCGCTGTCAGAATTAAAGTATGCTTCCGACACTTTACAAAATAACAAGTATCAGCTAACATATCAGCCTTGGTGATATATCGGTCTATAGGTTTGTGAATAATCAAATAAACAAGCACAAAAATATTTTATACATTTAATAGCCTTACAAGTTAAAAGATTATTTTTATTAGCATATGTGAGGATAATACTTCATAATAGCAATAGCATACATAATGTCAAATTTATATTAAATAGAACCCACAGGTGTATTTAATGTGACATTTTTGTGAATTTGTGACGTAATGTGTGTGTGTGTGTGTGTGTGTGTGTGTGTGTGTGTTTGACTTATACACCTCACCCTGTAACCTGCGTTATTATTTGACACTAGGCACAGGTGCTGTAACATGAGTATGCATATGGTGTTGTCGTGACACATGACTTCAAACAAACCCAGACACAAAGCAAGTGGACATTTGCATTTTGTTCTCCATTCATGTGAGAACCACACTGAGAGGAAGACAGAGCAGCATGGACGAGATGAGACAGGGTAGGAAGGACGGTTACAACAGAGCAGCGATCACTGACGTCTGTTTCTGCTGTAAATGAAGCACAGATTCATTGAGTCAGTGTGTGTTCAGTGTAGCTCCCACACTTAATTTCATAACTCTGTAATCATAATTCAAAGAAGCTGAGTGAGTAGGAGATGATCTGTGGATGACATCTATAGTATGTCCAGTGATTCACGCTGGCATCTTTCCTCAACACAACCCTCAGATTGTGCTGACCAAGCCTTAATGCTTTCAGATAATTCTGCTATTTGATATCCTGTGGTGGGTGAGTGCTGTTCATTACCTGTACAGATGAAAGCCAGACATCGTGTTGAGGTTGCCTTTCACATACATCTTCTGATCGACCCTTTCTTTCTCTCTTCATCTGTCCACAGGCTCAAAGCTTTGGAAGAACAAGCAAATGGAGACCCACAACTGCTGAGCTATCGGTTCTCCCTCCCTCTTTTCCTCTCTTCCAGTTCCTCCTCTTCCTTTTACGTTCTCCTTTTCACTGAGAGGAGGAGATGAGTTCAGAGGAGAAAAGTTCCACCATGTCCCAGAAGATCTCCTCTCCATCTCACAGCAATAGCAGTTCCTCCTCCAAACATGACAGCAGACAGGTGAGTTTGTGCATGATTTGACAGTTAATGAGTTACGTTTATGTAACATTTATATTAAGTATCACTTTGGTATGTACTATGTAACTCATCCTGCACTTTTGGATGGATACGAAACCTCAAATCATTTGGCTTGGTGAGGAGAGGTGTTCTATTACTTTTCTAAGCTGTCAGAGAATGATTTTCACCTGATGGATGATAAAACGCCCCCCAAAAAAAGCACTATCAAATGAACTGAGGATGAAGAAGACAGACTTCCAGTTGTTTTGTATTAGTGTGCATGATATAAATGAAGACTCTCACTGTTGATTTTCTAGGTTTAATATTTGTCCTGCTGATTCTGCAAATAGGTAGTTGGCATGAAATACTTTTTGGAAATTGACATCCTGTGGTGTGATATGAAAATACATAATCTAAAATTCTTTTTAGATGAAGTTTTCTCATTCTTTCATAGTAAAAAAACATGAAAGCCTGCATACTATGTTAAAAAACTATACTTAAAAAAATATAGAATAAATCTTCAAAAGTAAAATAAGACCAGTTCAGTCAGGAAACTCTAGATGGTGGAGACTGATTCCACCTTGGCATGTAATCTGCTAGCAATCACACAATTTACTATATGGCACAAGTTGTTCAGCTGATTGCTCTCAGCTATATCTGCAGCCAATCAGCTTGCTTGCTCAACATTTAAATAGACTGGTTCAGAGTTTTCTGTAAGCCACTCCATCATCATGCTATCAGAGTTTATCTGATAACTTCCACCTCCCCCAGCACCACCTGTATACCGTAGATCTGCTATATGGGAAATTTTATGCACATATATTTGTACAGCTTCTGAATATCTGTGTATGTATATTGACAGGAGCAAGTCTCTGTACTTGCTCTGCAGTAGTGTTGTTTTTGGCGGCCTATTTTAATTTTAGTTTTAGTCTAGTCTTTGTGTCAAGCTGTCATTTTAGTTTTTATTAGTTTTAGTCACGTTCATACTCTTTTTAGTCTAGTTTAGTTTTAGTCGACGAAAACTGATGACATTTTAGTCTAGTTTTAGTCGACGAAAGAAATAGTCTAGTTTTAGTCAATGAAAATTGTATTTTAGTCTCTTTTTAGTATAATGCGACTCTTTAACCGAGTCAATATAGTATAAGTACCTAGTAGTATAGACGAAACCAAAATTTTCTTTTAGCCAAACCCATTTCAATCTTACCATCTTATCTTCTTATAGTTATCTTATTATATTATTGTTTCCTTATAGACTCAAGAATGCATCCATTCCAGACACGGGAGACGCTCTGATTTGAATTTACAACATATTTATTTTACCAACCAAACATGTTAGAAGCAGCCTACACACATGATGGAATGAAAGTTTTTCCAAATGTCATTTCTTCTTTTTCTCCCAAAGACGAATCCCTTTCTCTGTGTCAGACTTAACTTTGTTTGTTGTCGTTTATGCTACCGCCTGTTTCACACAAACTCCGTTTGCAGTGCGTATTATTCCCCACACTCATGTTAATAGGTTAGAGTGCTCACACGCACGCGGATGTGGTCCGATGCGCTCCAGGAGCGTGCGTACATAACAGCAGAGGAGAGATCTACACAGTCCCTCAACAACGCGACATAATGGATGTAGGCTAAAAATATTGATTTGAAATAAAAAAAATAGAGAATGTTGTGATTGTGGTAGCCGTAGATCAGTTGCGCACTGCAAACGCAGCACACGTGAAAGCACAATAGCGCGTGCTGCTCCAACATACACACCGCAACACGCACCGCATACGCACTACACACGGAGTATGTGTGAAACAGCCGTAACTCACGCAGCTTTATCTTCTAATAATGCCGCGAGTGGGGCTTGAGGATGTGAAGGCGCCTGCGTCTGCGCAGTGCGATCTGATGCAGCCCCTGAAGTGACACAGGAAACAGAAATGCTGCATAGTAGGCCTAATAATAATGCAAGTAAACGAGACGAAATACCGTTAAATAACATTTCGTCTCGTCTCGTTTTGGTCAACGAAAATGAAGAGACATTTTAGCATAGTTTTTATTTTGTAAACCACATTTAGTCTCGTTTTTATTCGTCAACAATATTGCATTATACATTTAATTATAGTCATCGTCACATGACCAGCATTTTTGTTGCGTCTCGTCTCGTTTTCGTCACGTGATAAAGGTTCATTGACGACGATATTTAGTCATAATTTTCGTTGACGAAAGCAACACTACTCTGCAGTAGAAGCAGCAATCAAAGCAGCAGAAGCATGGATGTCAGATCTAGCTAGTCCACCAAGATCAATAAATTAACATTGTCATAACCATTAACATGCTAAAACTGAGGGTTGTCATGACTGAAATATACTTACCCTTACACATTAATATGAAAGTATTTGTATAATATTTTACATTTAAACCTAAAACGTCAAAAAATAAAAATGGCATGCAAACATGCATGAACTACACAAACATTATCTTAAGTTTCAATAAAGCAAATATGAGACTCTATTGTAGATCAGCTGTGGTTTGCCTGATTTATAAATGCCTGATGTTCTGTTTATACTTCTTAGGATGACATGCACCACTTACATTTTTCTTGATAATTTTTCTTGATTTAAAAAGATATTGAACAAAATCGTATAAATATTTTACATTGCTCAAAATGAGTTATTTTTTGTAATTTTCTGAAAGCAAAGGAAAACTTGACTGGCATGACAGATGAAAGCAGAGAAACCAGTGTACCGGACAAAATGTTTTTGGACTTTGTCCAAAAATTTCTCAGCTATTCCTTTCCGCTTTATCTTCGTCTGTCTCATTACCCGCTGTTCTGAAACACAGCATTAATCCCTCTTCTCTCAGTCAGATGACTGTGTGGGAAATATGAATATCACTGATCTATGAAATGGAGCCTTGAGTGCCAGATGAATAAAAACTCAGCAGCCCTTTGCTTTCTTTTTTTTCCTATTTCTTTCCAAAACACAAAAAAATCCCAAAACACTTCCTGAGGCTTTTATGCGAAGGAATTAGTGGCAAACTAATCATCTTCTGTGGAAATGAAGGATAAATACAGCAGGGTTCAAAAGTGCTCTCAGGCCTTTGGACACCATTACGTGTCTTCAATTACTCTTTGCTCATGCAGGTTTATTTATATTGTGTATAGACTTAATACACTCTGTGTGCATATGTATACCTGCATGTGTGTGCGTTCATTCTGAGCTCCGGAGGGCGGATGGGTGTCCTTCTCCTCAGATGAACATGCTGACCTGATTATGAGGCTATAATCTCTAATCTCATCATTTGGTAGCATTATAAAGCTCATTACTTCTTCTAAGCAAAGATATGTTTAACTGTTCTGGTGGCAGACTTTACTCTCAATACCAACATCATGGAATTGTGAGTTTAAAGTTCAGCAAAGAGGGTTGAAATCCCAGCAGGTGATCTGGTTAGAATTGCCCTCATTAACAAGGTATGTACCTTGCAAATACATACTTTCTGAGAGTGCTTTATAGTTTACTTTGTGCATACTAACTGTATACTTTGTATCACAACTGACAATTTTCCCTTGTGGAAAAGAAGTGTGCTTTTGTATTGAATGTGCACTTGTAGTGTAGTGTTTTAAAAAAAACAACAAAAAAAAAACAGTACTTGCAGATAATATAATATTTATGAAATAAAAGGCCACTTAAGTACTTAAAGTACCCCTATTATGCTATTTTAAAGGCTTATAATTTTGTTTTTGAAGGTTTCCTACAATAGGTTTACATGCATTAAAGGTCAAAAAACACTCTCATTTTCCCATAATATACATCGATCGCACATCACCACATTTTTCAATGTTTCTCAAACGTCTGGACGGATGTCTCAGTCTCTCTAAATCCCTCCTTTCCACGAGCCTACTCTGCTCTGATCGGTCCCAGTCTGTTGTGATTGGTCTACCTACATTGGATACAGCACGTGTCGGAAACGAATCAGCCATTACCATAAGTGAACTCCAGCTCCTGAGGCTTCCTCAGCTCTCAGCGATTGTACACACTGTAAAGACTTCACCATTTTACCATATCAATCCAATCGCAAGGACGACTTGAGCAGGACGTTTCTCAGTGATGCACTACCCAGTATTACATAAATTATGAAATGTTGCAACTGTAATTCCTCACCATCAGCATTAACAAGAGTATGTCCATCAAAAAACCAACATGTATATCTAATTTTTTGCGGTACACATGTGGGAACTGAATCATTAACTTTATCAATAACAGAGCATACCTTATCCAAGCACTAACGTGAAAGACTGATTTAACATTAAATTCTGTAAAACAAATCTTACTTCATCCTTTATCATTACTCAAAGTAGTAAGAACAACAGACAATCTGCATTATTGGACACAGTTTAAGGCATTAGTGGCCCAGAGCTGATTAGCAAAGACAGTAATATTCTACACAATATTAAACACAAAACGACGTATTTTGAAAACCCGGTACAAAATATATACATCAATAATTAATCATACTTATAGGTTGTGATTCTGAGGAGCAAGTTGGTCCAAATAAAGTGGGTACTGTCGCATCTTTAATGGATAAGCATTTTGTAAATCCCATTTCTACCTCTCTGAGATTTAAGATGCATTCGAAAAAAGGTTGTACGGCTGTTGTATCGCTGTGGTATTTTTAACCAGACTCTTCACATCCTAATCCTTTGGAAGTGTTTACAAAGAGAATTTGATTTTTTTGACATGTACTGTACATAACACGAACCAGCTACAGGGCCCAATTTTAACGATCTAAGCACATGGTCTAAAGCGCACGGCGCAAGTGCACTGAGGGCGTGTCCGAATCCACACAAAAAAATACTTTGCCATTGATTTTAGACCAGGTTTTTGTTGGTCAATGGTGCAGTCTATTTCAGTTGCCTCAAAATAGCAACGCGCCAACAATGCGCCTGAACACACCTCGTTTTCAGACCCGCATGCCCATAGGCGAACAGATGGGCGCAAATGCATTCGCTATTTAAACAACGTGGTGCAGGACGTGAAAATGATAACTGCGTCAGGCTGAAACTAGCAAAAAACACTTGCGTCACGCCTGGTGTATGATAGGGCCCACAGTGTTTAAAGGGCAGATCGAAGTAGACTTGTTTGCAGGCAACCAATGAAGACCATAGGCTGGTATTATGCAAATGTGTTACCGTGGTACGTATGCATGAATTCCTGACGACTCGTTTAAGAGGTTCAGAGTCAGTTCTTTCTTTTGGTAGACAGTAACTTATTTATCGTGCACTTTCGACTTTACAACTTTGCAGAACGTTTACATTTACAGACAGCTATATTATACACTGCATGAAAGATAATATTTGAAAAAGCATAAAAGGGGCACTTTAAAGAGAGTGCACGTTCATGACTAAGAGCATGAGTATGCGCATGGGCATGTCACTTAAGTGCACATTTAAAAAGTGCACTTTGTAATGTCAAATTAAATGTTTTATTTGAAAGTACATTCATGATGTTCTAATAATCTTTTGTAATGCTTTACACTTATTTTGATATGTTGACTAACAGTAAACACATGTAAAGGAATTGATTATAATTTTGTAGTGTGTAATATAAACTGTAGTGTGATTCGATATTACTTTATTATTTAAATTATATATTCTGCAGTAGACAACCATTTCAAAGACAAAATAACTAATTATGAAATTACATATAAAAATGTACTTATGTCCTACTTAACTGGGTCAAAAAGCACTCTGTAGCATACTTTTAAAAAGAGTGATCATCACAGAAATAATATTTTAAATATATAATTAATATATGCTTTAGTGTTCTTTTTCACAAGGGTTGGTTGATCAGCTGGGTTGTTCCACTGTCATAACTCCCTTAAAGGTAGTGTCTGCTCTTTGATTTGAAATGTTGTGTAAGAGCATTTGGTTTCATTAGTCTCACTCTGTGGTTCTTAATGCATGTTTGGGTTTTGTCCTTGGCTATAGAGATGTCTCTTTGAAAGTTGTCCTTGATGTAGTGAATTTCTGAGAGTGTGTTTGGGCAGTGCAGCTCTTGCCTTGAGGAAGAGACAGAGTTTGCTGAAGAGGGAGAATGGAGACCCACATTTTTGTCCCGTCTGTCAGGGCTCTACATAATAGAGAGAATATCACTCCTCTCTAAATTCCCAGCTGATTGCTAACAGGTGTTTATGCACATACATTTGTTATTACCATTATTCTAATGTTGATTTATCCAGAGAATTGTAAATGAGTAACCTTGTTCCTGCAGTTAGTATTTAGCATAATAAATGTTTTAAACAATCTCCATATAAGGACTTTGTATAGTCATTCTTCACTTAAACGCTTTTTATATATATTTTAATATATTACACTCTACAGGTCAAATGTTTTGGATCTGTAAGATTTTTTAATGAACCTCTATTTCACTGTGGTTTAAATGTAATTTATTCCTATGATAGCAAAGCTGAATTTTTTGTGGAAACTGTGATTCAGCATTCTTTGATGAATAGACAGTTCAAAAGAGCAGCATTTATTTGAAATTATTTGACATCTTTTGAAACAATATCACTTTTGATCAATGTAATGCATCTTTGCCAAATAAAAGTATTGATCTCTTTAAAAAAAAAAACTACTTTATACTTTTAAATGGTAGTTTCATGGTTTGTGTTGGTTCCGAATTTTATCCTAAATGCAAGATTTTCTGGATGAAGACGTTTTCACACTGCTTTTTATTCACAAATATTTCCAATTTGTGAAATCAAGAAATGACAATCCTTGCATGCAGGAGCTCTAAACCTATAAATAAGCTAAATACTGGAATTTGTTTAATTTTTTTTTTCTGTGTTCCTAAAAAAGGGGAGAAGAATCATAAGCTGGCAGCAACTCCATTTTTCTAGGCCCGCTGCCTTCATGTCAAGTCCAGTCAAGTCTCCTTTATTTATATAGCGCTTTTTACAATACAGATTGGATCAAAGCAGCTTCACAGTGATAACATGAAAATAATACAACAAAGTTTGTTTCTAAAGGAAAATTACGTCAACGTCCACCTTAAGTAAGGCAGATCAATAATATTATTGAATAATGTCCCCAACTAAGCAAGCCAAAAGCCAAGGCAACAGTGGCAAGGAACCAAAACTCCATCAGTGACAGAATGGAGAAAAAAACCTTGGGAGAAACCAGACTCAGTCGGAAGGCCAGTTCTCCTCCGGCCAACTAAGGAACAGTGCATGTCCTAATAAAACATTTTCTATCAATTTATTATGCATTTATCATACAAATAAGGAGAGTGCGATACGACCAAAATCTTATAGGCTATACTTGTGTGATTGTTTTTTTTTGTCACTAAAAATATATAGTTATTGACAAATAATATAGAAAAGTAATTGAAAAATGGTTCATCAATTCATTTATTTATATAATAACCATGTGGAGATGCTTATTTCAGCAACACTTTATTTTACAGTGTCCTTGTTATATGTTACATGTAGTAACTGAAGTAATAACTATAAATTATGCATAATTACATGCAAATAACCATAAGCCAAACCCTAATCTTACCTTAACCCTATAGTTGTCACACATATTCAGTCATTTGTTCGTTTAGTTTCATTTTCATGGACTTTTAGTTTGCTTTTCATTATTTCCTGTTGTCTTTGTTCACTTTCCCCGCTCTAATCAGTTGCCATGGCATTTAATTGAATCATCACACCTGTTAGTCTTTTAGTTCATCATCATTGTATACTTAAGTTTCTGTGTTTCCTCGGTTCATTGTCGGCTATTGTTTGTGTGCTATGTTGGATGTTCTCAGTTTATTCTTTTATTAAATACCTTTGGATTAGAACTTTTGATCTTCGTCTTTGGGCTCTTTGAACTTTGACAATAGTAAGTACATGTAGTTAATTAATATTACTCAGTAAATGTATAGTTACACTGAAACAAGGACACCTTTAAATGAAGTGTAACCCCTATTTCATAACAATGTATCAAGTAGCTTCTGTAATGCAAGTGGCTGTAATGAAGTGCTAGACGAAGAAGATACTTTTGCTAACACAGTCTTTAATAATACTATTTAGAAGATACAGGAAAATACAGGGGAAATAATAACCCGCCCACGTAACTAGAAACAAGAACCGACAAAACATAACAGGGAGTATAAATACTAGGCGAACATAATGACAGACAGGTGCAGATAATGTAACCAAAGGAACAAACAAGGACATAATCAAGTCAAGTCACCTTTATTTATATAGCACTTTATACAATAAATATTTATAGGGCTTAATACAGAAGCAGCTTTACAGTGATAACAGGAGAATGGGTCAATGGTGCAAACAGATTTCATTTTGGCTGTACAACAGCTCTAACAGAAAATAGTATCATTGTTCAGATGAAGTCAGTTCAGTGTTGATTCAGTTAAAGATCGTCAATTATTAAATTAGTTAAGTTAATCTATAAAGCCTTTTTGCAAAAACATCATGTCATCGTCCATCTCAGTTCAGTTCTTATACAATATTGTCAGTGCAGACAAATCAATCATATTTTTGATTATAAAGTGTCCCCAACTAAGCAAACCAGAGGCGACAGTGGCAAGGAACCCAAACTCCATCATCTGACAGAATGAAAAAAAAAAAACTTTGGGAGAAACCAGGCTCAGTCGGGGGGCCAATTCTCCTCTGGCCAACGAACAAACACGGTGTGATTATGATTCAGGCTGCATCACAAGTCAGAATTCAGATTGTGGATCGGTAGCATTCAAATATTTCATCCAGTTCCTTTTGGTTGAAGATCGAATTCATCACTCCAGTATGGAGTGCTGACGAAGCTGATCATAGGTCAGTGCATAGGACTTGTCTGGTTCTTATGGTCTTTGGTGAGGATGTAGGGCTGTCGTGTCAACCTTCACAGGGTATTGTCTTACAGGATCTCTGCTGACATTCAGAGCTGCATTGTGGTCATGCCTAGGTGCAGGTCCACCATCTGATTCAGAAACAACAACGATGCAACAATTACATCATGTGCGTTCCCGGTTCCAGTTGACCTAATGTATTCAGCCTAACAATCCTCTAATGAATGTGAATGATAGAAATGTGATAATGTGTTATGTGTATGCCAGGTTAAAGAGATTTTTAGTCTAGATTTAAACTGACAGAGTGTGTCTGCTCCAAACTGTTCCAGGGTACTAAATAGGAAAAAGATATACTGCCTGCTAGGGATGCAACAATACAGTTAGCCCACGGTTCAATACATACCTCGGTTTTATAACCACGGTTTTCGGTTCGGTTCTGATGGCTTGACAAATAAGAGTGTTCTTTGTTATTCTATGCTTAGCCAATAGGAACAGTAAGAGGTTAAGGAGAAAAAAATAAAAATGATTTATTGCAATACTCCTTTATTTTACTTAAAAGCCAAGAAAAGTCCACTAGTTCCGAGTGTATAGTATAATATAAAATTAACACTGACATTTCACAGCTGCTGGTAGCCCATGTACAAACTGAGGAACACACAAATTCCTAAATTTTGAAAATAAATATACATGTGAAGTTGGTAAACATAAATTGACCATTTCAAATAAACATACTTGCACTTCAGTAAACATAAATAAACCATCTTAATTAAACTTAACAGTAATCCAGTAGCTACAGTCTCCTTCATTCAGAATGTAAAGAGCAATTTCACTTAGGTCAGCTATCTATTCCTGTATTTTGAGGTTTCCATTTGAGGCTACACGTGTAAAACAATGCTTGCACACAGTCATTTTTTTTGTTTACCGTTTTTTTTCTTCCTCCTCGGTTTTATACTCCACGGCAAAACCGAAATGTCCCCACACCACGGATTTGAAAGACGCCGGCGTTTCCTCGTACTGTAGCCTCACTTTACCGCCGCTCGCCATGTTAAAGCGTGGAGTGATGGTTAAGCCGCGCGCGCCCTAACTTACTCGCAGCCGTCGAGGGGAGGAGTTTCCTCATCTCAGCTAGTAGACTTACAGGCACACACAAACAGTCAATTCGAAGAGAATTAAAACGCACATAAATTATTTAAACGTAAAACCGAAAAACCGCAATTCACAAGCGCGGATTGAACCGTGGATGTCGTACCGAACGGTTCAATATTATATTGAGAATTGTTGCATCCCTACTGCCTGCAGTTGATTCTGATATTCTAGGGATTATCAACTGGCCAGAATTTTGAGATTGCAATAGACGTGAAGGATTATTATATGTTAAAAAGCTAACTCAAGTACTTAGGAGCTAAACCATTTAGTGCTTTGTAAGTAATTAGCAAGATTTTAAAATGTATGCAATGTTTAATAGGTGGGCAATGCAGTGTTGACAGAATATGGTCATACTAGTCTAGCTGCTGCAGTTTGGACCAGCTAGAGTTTGTTTATTAAGCATGGAAGGCAGCACTACACTACACATTACACTAATCTATGCTTGAGGTCATGAACTAACTTTTCTGTATTTGTCACTGAGGGCATATGTCGTAATTTAGATATTTTTTAAGATAGAAATAGACATTTTTAAAGATGCTAGAAATTTGGCTTTCAAATGAAAGATTGGTATCAAAGACCACATCCAGGTTCCTAAATGACGACGAAGACTTGACAGAGCCATCAAGTGTTAGAGAGTATTCTAGGTTATTACGTGCGGAGGTTTTTGGTCCAATAATCAAAATGTCTTTTTTTTTCCCTCAGAATTAAGTTGTAGGAAATCACTAGTCATTCAATTTTTATATCAACTATGCATTCCGTTAATTTTGTGAATTGGTATATTTTATCAGATCGCAAAGAAATATAGAGCTGAGTATCATCAGTGTAACAGTGAAAACTAATGCTATGCTTCCTAATGATATCTCCCAAGGGTAGCATGTACAGGGTGAAAAGCAACGGTCCTAGTATTGAGCCTTGCGGTACTCCTATACTGAACTCGTGATCAATATGACACCTCTTCATTTACTGCTACGAATTGATACCAATCAGATAAGTATGAACCGTGCCAGTGCAATTCCACTAATGCCAATGTAATTTTCAAGTCTATTCAAAAGAATGTTGTGGTCGATAGTATCAAATGCAGCACTAAGATCCAGTAACCCTAATAGAGAGATGCAACCAAGATCGGATGATAAGAGCAAATGAGATCAGTCTCAGTACTATGATACGATCTAAATCCTGACTGGAAATCCTCGCAGATACAATTTCTTTTTTAAAAGGAACATAGTTGTGAGGAGGATACTGGCTTTTCTAGTATTTTTTTACTAGAAATGAAGGAAACCAAAAACAGAGCAGGAAAACGGTAATTAAGGGAAACAAAACTAAGAACAAAACAAAGAATATCAAAATAAGAGTAAAAGACTGTGACAGCATTACTTGTTGACTCTTTATTTTCACACTGCATGTTTTTTCGTCATTCTCATGTGTAAATAATGTTAAGCAGTGCTGCCTAATGATAGCCATCCAATTATATTTACTGCAGTATAAATGGTATCTCTACCAGTTGACACATTTATGGTCACATGCTTTATTTAATTGCATTTTTTCATATGCAGTATTTTGTATTTTGATAACACATTTTTAAGATAGCTCATATACTTTATACTTACAGTTATTACTGTTTTTCATTGTACAGTGTAAATATGTATTGAATTGAATTGTACAGGACAACTGGGAGATCGTCCAGGGCTTGCGTGGTGGTCTCTCTAATGTTCAGGAGCCAGAGAAGCAGTCTGGCTACATGCTGAAGAAGAGAAAATGGCCCATGAAAGGTTGGCACAAGGTATGTGTGGGAAATTGTCATGCCTCTAACAATGTTTTATTCAAAATATTTGGAAGACATGGAATAATTGGATGAATTAGTGTAAGTGCAGATATTTCCAAAGTTACATTTCAAAGCAGCTGAGTGGATTCGTGCTAACCTGTCTGAACACATTGTGCTCACACTGATGGACTCTGGGGTGGCTGATGATTAAAGAACTTGATGAATGATCTTCCAACATCATTTTGTTAAATTTTAGCACGCAATAACACATCTTTTTTGATGCTCAAATACTTTCTCTTATGGCATTGAATGTGCAGATGCAACCCGTATTTGCCTTGAAAATACCCATATTCCCCTTCAACCAAACAGAGTGTATACAAGAATAGACAGAAAAAAGGCATAGTGATATACAGCCTCTCATTCATTAAGAGTGTTTTAGCGTCGCCTGCAAGGACATTCATCATTTACCAAATAAATCTGACTCAAGTTTCTCCTCTGTCCTCTCCTCTTTGTGCTTCTTTTTTTACAGAGATTCTTCTACTTGGACAAGGGCATTTTGAAGTACGCCAAATGCGAAGCTGATGTGAGTCTAAAAGGCCTCACATATATAAATACTGTATTACTCACTTAGGCCATTGAACTAAAGCACTCAGGACTTTTGGTCACTTCTGGTTACTTTGTCACTTCTCCTTAATGCAAGTTTTTACAGGGCTCCAGCAATCTTCAGAGGTCTTCATCCTCCATCTTTCCGTCAATACATGATAGCATCATCTACAGCCGATAGTTTACAAATGTCTATATGCTACCCCTGTGCTGCGATTGCCTTCACTCACACCAATCTACCCTTTTAAGCAGCATTATGAAGTGGATGTGTATGGCCAGGTTATTCAATTATAACGAAAATACATAATTAACCTGCCGTATATCTTTCAGATTTATCTGGGGGTTTGTTTGCCTCTAAATCAAGGCCACTAGTCGAATGTGCTTGTGAGAATGCATCATTGACAAGGTTATGCATTAGCAAAATTAGCTAAAGCCCTCTTGTATTTTACGTCACCTTTTTTGTGAAAAATCACTGTTTTGAATGCAATACAGTATGCCTACACAGGGTTGGGAACCAAGAACATGTTCTTAAAAAATAAAATATATAAATATTGGAACTGAATTACATCTAGTCTAATTAAAGAATTAATGACTCTTGTGCACAGGTTAATTTTAGTGAATCAAACTCAGTGTAGTTACTGACTGATTAGTTTACATGTCAGTATGTTGTTAAAAATACACATTATGCATTTTGTCAGTACAATTTCATAATAATTAATGAATGAAATATGTTACAACATCTTTTTTGTAAATGTGTTGTTAAAGGCCTTTTGTTGGATTGCATTTGTGAAAAGTCTTTTGCAAGAATTGCATTAAAGTGATTCATTTCAAAATTTTAATTATATTAAAATTAATATAATTTATTAAAAGTATTATTTCATCATTTGGCACCTGAACCGCTTTACTTTTTTCAAATATTTATTCCTTATAAATGCTAAGTTTTGTTAATGGAACTGTTTGGGAACCAAATCTCTAAATTCTTCACAATTTTTATCTCTACTTTCATGTCATTCGTGCAAATCTATGAAATAGCCACAGTAAGATGGGATTACTTGGGCTATCTCACTCTATCTGTTGTATTTTTGGTGTAAAGGATGCAGTAGATTTGATTATTCATGGAAAGACAAAACCAAGAATTCACTGAACCTATATTCAAACCTAAAGCAACGTATTTGCTAAGTAGTAATTTGAGTGCGTTGCAACTGAGTAACATAATGTTGTATTGATATATGAGGTAGTGTAGATATTTATAGGTCAACCCTTTTGCCTGTGCTGTGTGCAGGTGGATAAAGGCAAGCTCCACGGCTGCATTGATGTTGGACTGTCCGTCATGGCCATTAAGAAGAAAGCCAAGTGCATTGATCTGGATGCAGAAGAAAACATTTATCACTTAAAGGTATCACAACAATTATAGTATTAGACTGACCTCAAAATGCTCTGCGGTCATAGGAAGAGCATTAGTGGAGAATGTAATTTTGCTGCAGCTTTACTAGAACATGTTACATTATGATGGTACAGTAGATTTGCTTTAGCCTCATATTAAAGTAGCACTAGGAGGTTATTTTGACTTTAAAGTTTTCTGGCTATATGAGAAAGTTTTGATGTCCCATCCAAAACGGAATTTAGAATGCCTTTTAAATGGCAGTATAATTCAATTTTAATTAAATGTCAATTGAGATGCAAACAGAATGCATAATTGTATAATTACACTTAATTACAATTAAATTCAATGCAAATAAACTTATAAACATCATGTACACAACACATTGGGTATTTCTAGAAACAGCAGATCATATTAATAAAATGTGTATATATATTAATATAATATACGTAAGCAATAAGGTACGAGAGGCTGTGCTGTATCGTGAATAAGTACTCCACTTTGCGACTTGCCTCGAGTACCTTATTGCTTTTATAAAACGGTTACCACACAATATTAAAGAAAAAAAATGTATTAGTGCAACTTTCATGAAGTTAAATAAATAAAAGCATTCCTTCTGCTAGAAAAAAATAGTCCCTGACCGTGAACAACAACGTTCCAATGTGTATTATGCATGAAAGCTCAAATAAAAACTACAAACCGTTCTCAAACTTTGTCTTATTCTTTTTATTTTTTACAACACAAAAATTTTTTGACATTTCCTCACACAAATAGGCATAGCTTATCTCTCAGCATGAGAAAACGTTTATTTTTTTGTTTATTCCGTTATTTTCTCTCTGCATTAAACTAAATATTTACATGGAAAAAAAAACACCTAAATAAAAACACAAGGGCGCATATTTTGATAGATAACAGTTAGGTCTTTAATCTATTTTATTGATGTTATTAATTTAGTTGCTAAAACTCTGCCTAACAAGAGCTAATAATAAATAAATATTTGATAAATAGATCATTTTGATAGATAAAAATTCATATTTGTAGAAGTCTCTCCAAATTGTTCCTCAAACCACTTATCCATCGTCATGCCACCTAGTAAATCGAAATTTACTTTAAACATTTTAGCCTTTTTAATTCTTATGTTGTTTTTCTATGTTTATGTTGATATGTGTGGTTGCTAAGGGTGTTGCTAAGGGCGCAGTGATAAATAGAACCGCGGTGATAGCCGTGTAATGCGATTGGTCATAGCACAGCTTTTGACCAATTAGAATCAAGGATTGGAACAAACCGTTTTATAATACTAATAAATCAACAGTGATATCATTGTGTACTTATTTAATTCATACATATTTCAATAATTGTATTATATTAGAGTATATATATATATATATATATATATATATATATATATATATATATATATATATATATATATATATATATATATATATATATATATATATATATATTTTTTTTTTTTTTTTTTTTTTTTTTTTTTTTATTAGAAAGTTTATTAGAAAGCTTTTAGAAATATTAGAAAGCTTTACAAACCTCAACAGAGAGATTGATTTTAAAATGAAATTCTGCTCCCATGTAGTGGATCCTCTTTAAAAGAGAATCATTTATGGGGGGGAAAGGGTTTTGTCAGCTTCCGTTTGATTTTCTCCAGTTTGAACTCTTGATCTCATGAATAGGAAGCAAGTCCTTCCAATACAAAGTCATGAGGTCAACAGCAGCACAGCATCAAGAAAAACAGCTTCTGAATCCTGATTGAGTAGGTTAACTGTTGTCTCCTTGTGCTTGCAGATCAAGTCCCAGGAGCTGTTTGATGAATGGGTCTCTAAGCTCCGTCACCACAGACTTTACAGGCAGAATGAGATTGCCATGTTCCCTCATGAGAAAACGCTCTTCCACCCTCATTACCCCCTCACCTCCTCCCCCACGACACCCGACAGTCAGTCCATCAGAAAGGTAGCGCCATGGGACATGTTGAGGGATTAAATGGAAAGCTAAATGTCAGATGAAATGACAATGACTGGGCTAGTGCGTTAACTCTAAAAGGATGTTAAAGGTCTATTGTACCTTAATGCCTACAGCAGTTGTCAACTTTTAGAAACTAACTCTCAAAAATTACTTTTCATTTATTTTGTCCACTAATAATATCCACCAGTGTATACACATTTATCACAGTTTTTTTTTTTTTTGGTGAAGGTAATGAAAATTCCCACCATATTTTGTTACATATTGTGTTAATATCATTCTGTGATGACTGTGGAAATGGCATTTTTTGGCATAAAATGTCTTTTGTCTTGCTCAGGCTAACTTTAAAGCTAGTTTTAGTCCTGAATACACATTATTAAAGCTGCACATACACACTTTGGTCGCTCTAATGACATCTATCGCATGGTACTTGCAGAACAGCTCTTACATCAGTTACATGCTCTACAGCACGGATGAATCTGATGCTTTGAGGAATTCCCAAGGTTACCATTAATTACCGTTAGGGCTGAGCAATTTTATCGATTCTGCGATATAAATCGATATTTTTTTCCCCAAGAAAGTATCGATTTTTAAGCCGCGAGTATCGATACACAAGTCCCATTCAAATCCCCCCGTGTTTAACTTAGCTCGTAAAGTGGCCGTTCACATATCGTGTCTTTTGCACGCTCAAGTTCGTTATTTCAAATGTAGGCGCGCGGCAAGCGTGCTCATAATTGAAGCGACGCACTCATTTTTCCCAGGCGCAGCGAGATGAAAACACCTCAACTTTTCATAATGCCGCAAGCGCACCGCAGTTCATGTGACAAGAACCAACCATCAGCTTCACCCTTTCCGTAACAACATTGAAAGCTCGGTCAACATGAAGGATGGGGGTGCACCCAAACACTACAGGTGTTTTTCTCTTCTCTGTAAATAAATCTTGTAACTTAGCAGAGCTACAGCAAGCGTTTTTCGGTGGTGGAAATCTATTAGCTACTAAAAATTTGTCATTGTGGAGCGCGCAGTTCATGGTTGCTTAGCAATGACAGACACCACGGGAAAATCTGACCTAATTTTACTATTAATAATAAAAGATAAGCTAATGTGCATTGTAAATGTCCGTAATTTATTTTTTTTGACACATTCTTTTTATAAAAATGATTTAAAGTCTGAAATCTGTCTGAAGGTTTATCTTTTTATAAAACCTTTTTTCTCAAAACTTTATTTGCACTTTTTAACTCTCCATTGTTAATTGCAATACTGCACTTTATTTACTTTTCAAAGGCTTGTAAGATACAGTTACAGGTACACATCTTTGATTCATTTTGTCCAGCATTTACACGCTGTAGCTCTGTCCAGTCAGAGACATATATTGTGTAATTGATGTTTTTAGTTTTCAGTTCAATTAATTCAATCCAAGTAAATTAAACACTCACAAGATGTCACCAAAATCACTCTGTCCCCTTTAAATCTTTCAGAAAATTATGTTAGCGTATCGAATTATATCGAATCGTATCGTTGGCTGAATATCGTGATATATATTGTATCGTGAGCTGAATATCAGGTATCGTATCGTATCGTGAGATTAGTGTATCGCTACAATCCCTAATTACCGTATGAGAGTGGATCTGTCATTATACAGTACACCAAGATCTACTGACAGTAAGAAGAATTTGCAGATAAAGTGCAGATATGATAAAAGTACCAAATCCAACCCGGCAGTTAAAAATGTAATGCATTATTTGTAGGCTTTCAACACAGATTTTATGTACTCAGTCAATAATGGAATAATTTGACAATCACAGATTGATTGGAAAGGGTGCACAATTCAAATATTCCATTCACAAATGATATTTGCAATTGTTCGGTTTGTTGGAAATGGTGTCACAGCTGTGGGACAGTTGTAGTTTTTAAAATAAATATTGAAATGGTTTATATCATAATATTATCCATAAATAAAAGAAATGAGAAAATGTAAAAAATGTGACCTTCATATAACAAAAAGGGAAAAAAATATTTGTTTGTTTGTGATGTGATTTGATAACAGAACGTTATGAAGCTAATATTGTTGTACTTAGCTAGAGTTGTAGTAATACATTTATCTTTCTTTCTCTTTTTTTCTGTTCTTAATAATTTTCTGTCTTCTTTTCTGTATCTATCGTCTCCCTATCATTTTCTTTTCATTCTCTCTCTCTCTCTCTCTCTCTCTCTCTCTCTCTCTCTCTCTCTCTCTCTCTCTCTCTCTCTCTCTCTCTCTCTCTCTCTCTCTCTCTCTCTCTCTCTCTCTCTCTCTCTCTCTCTCTCTCTCTCTCTCTAGCGTGCCTCTCTTGCAAAGCAGTCCTCTCTTCACTCGCCTGTATCTTTTACCAGCCAGGCCAAGGTGACCGCCTGGCTCCAGTCTTCTGATGACATGGACAGGTGCACCAAAGGTACACACATACACACCAATTTATAAATCTATCTCACACTGAAGATGCTGTGTCTGCAGCTTTTTACTCTCTCTCTCTCTCTCTCTCTCTCTCTCTCTCTCTCTCTCTCTCTCTCTCTCTCTCTCTCTCTCTCTCTCTCTCTCTCTCTCTCTCAGAACTCTCGGTATGTGAGGCTCAGCTCCTGGAACTGAATCACTTGTTAAGAAGTATGGAGGTGTTACACCGCACCTACTCCGCCCCAGCCATCAACGCTCTGCAGGTTACATGTCATTCACACAAAAAATAAAATACTTTTTTTTATTATTATTTTGTTAACATAATTACACAAGCTATATATCAGAATTTGTTTTTGGTTAGATTAAGTGTTTTACATATCCAGAAATGTAAGGAAGTTTTTAGTTGAATTAGTATTATTTTAAATTTTAAAGAGCCCCTATTATGGTTTTTTATTTATTATCTTTAGTGTGTAATATAGCTGTTTGTGAATGTGAAAGGTCTGCAAAGTTCCAAAGATCAAAGTGCACTATAAATGGAGTTAATGGAGTCTCCCAAAAGAAAGAACTGGTTCTGAACTGCCTGAAATGAGTCTTCAGTAATTCCAGTCTTACTTCCTGCATAAACCTATTTGTAGGTTTGTAACAAATTTGCGTAATGCCAGCCGATGGTTTTCATTGGTTGCCCACGAGCAACGTCTACTTTGCCCCGCCCTCAAACGATGTAGTTGAGGCCTGAAAGAGTTTGGTTCATGTTGTCGGCATGTCGAGAAGACGCTGTTTTCTGCGCTGTGAAAGCAAATCCACTTTGCATGCATTTCCAAAGGATACAGTCTCGGGCTGGAATTGATACGGCAAAACCAACGCCATCGTTCTCATTCGTATCACTGTGTATATTCAAGCCTCCAGAGCTGAAATTCAGATACAGTAATGGGAGTTTTGTTTCTGATGTGCTGTAAGCAGTAGACCAATCACAACAGACTGAGCCATCTGACCAATCAGAGCAGAGAAGGCTCTCGGAAAGGAGGGGTTTAGAGAGACTGGAACCTTGAGCAAACCGTTTCAGACGCCGTAAGGAAAGAAGTGATGCTGCAATGTGAGAAAATTATAGTGTTTTTTGACCTTGGATGCATGTAAACCTATTGCAGGAGACCTTCAAAACAAAATGAACAGCCTTTAAAATAGCTTAATTGGGGCACTTAAAGTATTACTTGGACAACTTTTCATAATGTTTAATAGAAAAACTTGATAAAGTTGCTGCCATCAAAAAAGGCCAATCTTAGTCCCTCAGGCAGTGGTCCAGCTGTGCCTGTGAATGCTGTGAATGCTCTTTTCGACTCCCCAACTGACAAACAGTCATTCGGTTGATAGCACAAGTTCAGAAGGATAGCCATGATGAGAATTGCAGTAATAAATTAAATTATTCCACATAACCGCCATAACAGATGAGACATTATTCAGAAAGCTGTCCTTTTCATCTTCCAAATGGGCCACCTTATTTTATTACAATATCTGTTTACTTTAGCTGCTGCAAAATTTAACTGTTGTCTCTGGATATTTCTATAATTACAGTTATCATGAATTCAAAATTGACCCTATTTACTTTGTTAGCGCACATTACTAGTTTTGTGGTGAACAAATAATCCGTGCAAGTTAATACACTGAAAAATATTTGTTTGTTGTGGTAATCTTTAATCAAAATCTGGAAATTTGCTTCCGCTCTGGAATGGCGTTCCTTATCTGATGACGTCAGTTTGATGGCTTGGGTTGAATATCCTTAACCACTCCCCTCCAACCATCAGTCGGCTATGAGCGAGGTATGGAGAGGAGGTGCGCTAAAGTAAAACCCCGACCTCTATTCAATACTCTGTTTCACTTGAAAACATGTCACAACACTGAAGTAAAGTCGGTTGTAACTTCTGGTTCACGGGGACCTTCAAGGACAAGTTCACATATTTTTATTTTGTGTCATCTTGCGGACAAATAAACGGGGAGATCCGGGTGCTGGTCACATGGAGAGAGTACACGTTGTTCATTTACATATACTACCTACATTGTAAGAAATACAAAGCTGGATGAAAATCACAAACTTGTCCCTTGAGATGCTGTGAATTAATCCCCTTATTTTGTAATATAATTTTATTTACAGTATGGCGAATAAAACACTAAGCTAAAATCAGTCATTAAGTACATTTTGGCATCACAAAATTATAATCTATAGTATGAAAAATGGATATTTATTTTGAGATTCGCTAAAGATTAGATTAAATTTTAATTCTTAAATTATTAGTGTTTTTAAAAATTAACTGTAAGTGATTGTTAGATGACAGCAAAGCTTATCTAAATGTAAAATTAAGGGAAATGAGCATGCACAATTAAATATCCAATATCAGCCAATATATATCCAATGTTGATCGATACTGGTATATTAAAACATATCTAATATTGCTCGATAACCGATATGGTACCGATAATCCATTTTAGTGAAGGGTTTTCAGTATGTATTGGGGGATTGACAGGATTTTTTTCAAGTATTTCAGCATCTTTTGTTTTGTGTAGGCTTCAATGTACGACAGCCCGAAAAAAGAGAAGAGACATCCCAAAAAATGGCGTGGCAAGAATTGCGGGAAAGACAACAAAACCACCTTGCAGGTGATCCATGACCTTCTACTTGCATACCTGATTTTAAAATATAAAACTTCCTTTAAAACAGTCTTCACTTCAGTTTACAAGAGAGCCAGGCATTTTTAATGTTAATTTGCTGATGTATTATGTGCATGAATAGTGTGATGATAATGAAAGTCACTCTCATTCGCACACCTCATCCTGGATTCCCTTAAATATTACACAAAGGACCATTAAGTATTACTGCATGGACTAGAAATTTTCTATTACATTTTCCTCAGGCCATTTATCTCACAGTGTTCCTTTTGCAAAAATGAATCGCACCATCATTGACCATTGACCTGGTATTTTCTCCTTCCTCTGATGTTTTTAGGTTCCGAGCTGTATTTCAGCAGGCTCTGTCCGTCTCCACGCGTCCAATCCCAACCTCTCTTCTGTAGACCTGACCAACGAGAAGAGTTACCATGAACCTCTAGACTCGCCTATAGACGTATCCAAACTGCAGGAAGACTTCTGCCGCGTCGCAAACAACCGTGAGTGCTGCAACAGAAAACTAGTGAATCTTTTTTTAACTTCATTAAGTGATATATCACTGGAATGTGTCTTTCGTGACAAATGATACCTCATCATTCTACCCCAAATCCTACATTTTTGTCTCAAAATGTCTTATTTGCATATAAAATATGTGTCATTAGAATGAAATTGCTGAGGGAAAAGCCAAAACTCTGAAGAATGTGACAGATGTTTATTGCAAATGTGTTTTTGCTCTTTATCTTTATGAGGATTGTGAAAATCAGTATCTCATGGTCAAATAAATTTCCAAGGTTGCATTGGACAGTATCACAACTTCTCTGAATGAGCTGACCAACAAGAATAAAATAGTATAGAATGAGAAGACAGTATGAGTTTCCATGCTAGTTGCTGTTGTATTATGTTGGTTTGGTGCTTTTCTACATGATGTACTAGCATGGTATTTCTAGTGAAGATGGATGACAAAAGATATCTTGCTGATTAAGCTAGTTAAGAAATGTAGGGATAGCAGCAAAGCATCTCATGCTAATGATCATCTTTTTAACTGGGTGAAACCCAGTTCCCCCCTCGGACCCCCGGACCCCCCAATACAGTAAAACTACACATTTTAGAGTGGCCTTTTATTGTGGCCAGCCTAAGGCACACCTGTGCAATAATCATGCTGTCTAATCTAGGGCTGTAGCGATACACCAATCTCACGATACGATACGATACACGATATTTAGCTCACGATACGATATATATCACGATATTCAGCCAACGATACGATTCGATATAATTCGATACACTTACATCATTTTCTGAAAGATTTAAAGGGGACAGAGTGATTTTAGTGACATCTTGTGAGTGTTTAATTTACTTGGATTGAATTAATTGAACTGAAAACTAAAAACTTCAATTACACAATATATGTATATATATATATATATATAATTCTGGACAAAATGAATCAAAGATGTGTTGAGAAAATTAGTTCCATTTATTGAAACAGTGCAAACTGTAGCTTACAAGCCTTTGAAAAGTAAATAAAGTGCAGTATTGCAATTAACAATGCAGAGTTAAAAAGTGCAAATAAAGTTTTGAGAAAAAAAGGTTTTTATAAAAAGATAAACCGCACATATTTCAGCCTTTAAATAATTGTTATAAAATAATGAGTCAAAAAAGATAAATTACTGACATTTACAATGCACATTAGCTTATCTTTTATTATCAATAGTAAAATTCGGTCCGATTTTCCTGTGGCGTCTGTCATTGCTAAGCAACCATGAACTGCGATCTCCACAACGACAAAGAAGTTTTAGTAGCTAATAGATTTCCACCACCGAAAAACGCTTGCTGTAGCTCTGCTAAGTTACAAGATTTATCTACGGAGAAGAGAAAAACACCTGTAGTGTTTGGGTGCACCCCCATCCTTCATGTTGACCGAGCTTTCAATGTTGTTACGGAAAGGGTGAAGCTGATGGTTGGTTCTTGTCACATGAACTGCGGTGCGCTTGCGGCATTATGAAAAGTTGAGGTGTTTTCATCTCGCTGCGCCTGGGAAAAATTAGCGCGTCGCTTCAATTATGAGCGCGCTTGCCGCGCGCCTACATTTGAAATAACGAACTTGAGTGCGCAAAAGACACGATATGTGAACGGCCACTTGACGGGCTAATGCCGCGTTCCAGGCAACCTGCAACCCGTGTTTTTCCAACCTTATACCCGTGAAAGTGCACTGGAACAGCAGTCAAACCCGTGACTTCCCACCCGTGAACTCGTACTAGATCGATGTACTCCCAGTTACGAGCTCTGACGTCACATACCCCGCGAAACCATACAAAACAACTATAGTTTGTTTACATCTTGCTACCACAATTCCTTGCGCTCAGGTAGTTTGGCATGACTGGCCTGGAACCCTACAAAGTCGTAAGTCGTGGTTTGAAGTCGTGATTTACGTGCTCAAAAACCTGCCTGGAACTCAGCATAAGTTCAACACGGGGGATTTGAATGGGACTTATGTATCGATACTCGCGCCTTAAAATTGATACTTTCTTGGGGGAAAAATATCGATTTATATCGCAGAATCGATAAAATTGCTCAGCCTTAGTCTAATCAGCATCTTGATATGCCACACCTGTGAGGTGGATGGATTATCTCGTCAAAGAGAAGTGCTCACTAACACAGATTTAGACAGATTTGTGAACAATATTTGAGAGAAACAGGCCTTTTGTGTACATAGAAAAAGTCTTAGATCTTTGAGTTCAGCTCATGAAAAATGGGGGCAAAAACAAAAGTGTTGCGTTTATAATTTTGTTCAGTGTATATATATATACATATGTGTGTGTGTGTGTGTGTGTGTGTGTATACAGTGTATATATATATATATATATATATGATCTGCATGTGTACCAGTTTTCATGTGGAGCAGCCTTTACACATTACTCTGTACACATTAACTAATATGAAATAGAGACAACATTTAGTCTAAAATGCACATTTTGCTTCCAGATATTTGATTCATATGTATGTATTCTTCCTTAAATTACAAACAGATTGTGTTTTATAAATCATTCATGAAGATGTTAGAATAAAAAACAGATTCTTCAATGATTTGTCCACCTTATATATATCTGAAATGGTGCTCATTTCTTTTTTTATGTGTTTGTTTCCAGTTCATACAACCATGAAATCAGCCATGTGCATGCTGACTTCAGAGAAAGAGAGACTTAAACAGATGCTGGAGCACGAATCTTGTCCCTCCCCCTCGGCCCAGCTCCTAGGACTGAAGAGTGCCCTGGCTGCAGTAAGCACACACACACACACACACACATTTCCTCTCTGCATTTCCTCATGCTCAACACTGTTTACTAACAATCGTTCCGTTTCTTGCCTAAATACTTCTTTAAAGTGTTGCATGCTACTCAAGCAGAGCTCTTGTTTTGTGCAGATGTAAACATGCTTGTCTTATCTTCAACAATGGCCAAAGTATAAGAAAATATTTAGATGTGCTTTCTAATAAAGTGCTGAGAATTATCTGTGGAAGAGCTTTTGTAATATAATGATTGTCGACCTTCTAAAGAATCTTGCGAACAATAGAATTGACCATCCAAGGAGCCATTTTTACATGCTAAAAACAGTCTGTGCTAAATCGAGTTCTGTAACGCTGAATAATGACTCATCTTCCTTAGTGAGTCACATTATTGTAAAACAGACCCCGACTCTAGCACTTCTGAGAATTAACGCCAAACATCTGCTGTCTGTTAGAAATGCAGGGGAATCTTTTTGAAGTCCAGCTCCATCCTTAATGGGCACATTTAGTCTTAAGTTACTTTAGAATCAATAACTTTGTGTTCTATTAGACTTCTCCAAACAACGAAAACATGCCTAACATGTTTAAAAAAGACAAAAAAGTCATTAAAGGGATACTTCAGGATTTAGCATTAAGCTTTGTATTAGTAGGAAACCTGTAGTATTTTCGAATTACCATGCTTTCCACCCTCATATCCCCCTGAGACGAGAGATTTATGTATTTTTTGTCTGGAAAAAATCCTCCGATGACGCAAAAATCGTCATTTTGCGTCATCGGAGGATTTTTTGGCCAGTGGCTAAAGACTACAGCCAGTAGTAGGGGCTGTCCCGCATGTTTTCAACCCACCCATAGAAGGTGGGATCTTACTCACAGAATGTACACATAGTGTCAGCCATCTTTTTTTGGAAGCTAAGCTAGCTGGCTCTTGTTCTGTGGAGAAAGCTGAGTAGTAGGGGTTACCATCCTCTTTTACCCGGACATGTCCGGCCGTCGATGTCCGGGATTCAGCTTTTGCTTTCTGCAGTCGCCATTCATTGTTTACATGCACACCTTTTGTTTCAATCTAACTGAATTCATTCCGATTGGTGAATCTGAATGTAGTGTTTACATGAACGCTAAACAAGTGATCGGTTGATGTGCGTTTTAACATTGCTAAGAAAATTCCAGCTCCTCCGTGAGAGATACGAGACCGGTGCATCTCACAGGTGTCGCTCATCGGTAATCACGCCACCGGCCTCGCGCCGTTCTCACGCGGCCCTAGCCTCGTCCTGCTCGCCACAGTAAACATAATGAATAGCGACTGTAGAACGCAAAAGCCGAATCCTGGACATTTTGGCGATCTCGAAACACATTTTCGGGCAGACTCATCACGGAGACTCACTAGTAGCCTAGACTTGTTGTTTAACTACTGCGCTCCGTTACCGGTAGGCGTGGCCTCCTAGGGCAGCGAAGCAAGTGCATTCTGGGAGTTGTTGTCTTTCATCCACATAAGCCAAAAATACATTTTCTGGCTTTTCTCAGTCTAGAAAACTCCAAATTCAAAAATAATTTCACATTTCTTCTACATAAATGACCCATTTTAAATACACATTCATCTTTCCAGAGGTGAAGTATCCCTTTAACTTTATCTGCCACATTCTCATTTTGCACTCAAATCTCAAATTCAGATCTGCATATTCAAACTAGGGATGTCATAATATCAATTCACTACACGTTTAACTGGCCAAAAGAATTCACAATAAAAGTATTATCGCAATATTGATTGAATTAAAAAAAAAAAAAAAAAATGTTATCAGTCAAAGTTATTTTTTACCTTGTTTTTTTTGTTTAGTTTTCTGTTGTTTGGCAAAAAATCAAACGAGAAATGCGAGGGTAGGGAGGCGTAAAGATAGTTTGTAGCCATAACTGTAAAAAAATCACACAAACAGAACTTTTTCTCAACGATTGTTGATCGGCACTTCCTGCTGCCAGCAGACTGCGTCATTTTGACGGAATCCATCAAGCTCCAACACTGGAGAGTTACCTTTTTTGGGTGCAGATAGTGTCTTGCTTTCACCTGTTATCTCCTCCAACATGATTTTGTGTGTCAGTAGTATCTACACACTCCCTGTGTTCCATTCTGAAGGGCTCATCCCTTTGCCCTAATCCTTTCAAAGGGTTTACCTCCAGAGGAAGTAAGGGTGTAGGAGACAAAAAAGACCTGCTACTTGTCCGTGCAAAGAATCATGGGCGCAAAGTGTCTATCAAGTGTACTATTCGAAATCCTTTATTCCGAAGGGCCCTTTCGAGTGGCCGGTTTTGAGCACTTTGGTTTGGAACAACTCTTTAACATGGCGACCATGATTGTTCTCACTTCAAAAGGCCCTTCGGAGGTGTATATATCCCGTTTGGAATGCAGCCACTGTGTATTCTTATCTTTTATTTTCAGTTCTATGACTGGTGGCTACCAGCATTGAAGTGCAATAGTGTTAAAGTGCTACTATGTTGAAGTGTCAACCAGGGGTGCGTTTCCCGTTCAACGACATAACTCGCTGCTTCACTACCATAGTACGATGCATCGTTGAAGAAATCAAGTAGCTAGTCACGACTGTTCCCCGAAAGCATATTGTCGCAAATTGGTCGTTCAACCACGTTGGTTGATGATGTCACGCAGGTAGTGGAGTGATAACTTTTTATTGAATCTGTTGAGATCGAATTAATGCTAGATGTTTTGCTATAAATTACGGACATGGCATCTGAGGACTATTTCTAATTTTGCTCTATTTCCAGATTCAATCATAGGCTCGTTCTTACGTGGTAGAGCACGTTCGCTTCAAAAACGGTACTTTAAATCTCTTGACAAACTAAATGACGTAAATTTGTATGTATTCTAAATAAAAGATACAGATTGCATTGAATGTCAGCTTGCTTATTTTGCTCAAGACAAGGATTTATTAAGTCTACATGTAATGCAAACAAGAAACTATGCTTCTAACCACAGGTCAAGAGCTGTGGTTCAAACCACACAACTTTGCGATGCTGTTTGCAAATGTTCGTTAGAACTATGTTTTCGGGAAACACCGACTCGTTGAACTATGCTGATAACGAAGGAACTTTACGGAAGTTGGCTAATGATGCTTTTGGGAAACCACCCCTGGGCGGCCTTTCCCAAAAGCATTATAAGCCTAAGTAGATCATAGAACCATTGCCACCAATGGTCTCTACGATCAACTTGGCTCATGATGCTTTTGAGAAAAGCAGCTTAGATACTGGTGCTGGATTATTTATGATGTGTAATATTAACACAATATCAATAGTTAATTTTATGATATGTCACTATATAAGTACAATTGCAATACCCTTAATTCAAACTTAACAGTTACAATCCAAAAACTTTGATCGTTTATTAAAAACACAAGAATCAGTCCCATTTGATGTCATCAACATCAAAACCATTACAACATATTTTCGCACACCACATTTGAATTAGTGCGATATTTGAGAATGTATTTGTGTTTTTTTTGCCGAATAAGTGTTCTTTTCTTAGCTTGACAGCCCTAGACACTATATGCCTTTGTCGTAAAGGTTTAAAAATACATGAGAGTAACTGAATAATGACCTGATTTCTGTTAATTGCTTAAGGTGTGTTTAATAGTTAGGAGCACTATGTGGAAGCCATGTGAGTTTTTGCTGGTTGCTTTTGCAGGCTTTAACGCAGAACACTGAGCTGAGAGAGCGTCTGTGCAAGATTCACGCTGAGTCGCACATCTCTGAGCCCTCTGTCCATATAAACCTCAGTCCTGGCCCCCTGCAGGTGGGTCTGGGAAATGTGCTATTATTACCCCCCCACCCCCTCCACTCCAATGCTATTATAAAGACCAGATCATTTCTACAGCTGCCACCAACCATACACTACTTTTCATTAGTCATTGCTCGTTATTCACAAGAAATTACATTATTGTAGAAAGAATTAGTGTAAGATTTGTCAGCTGAATATTTGTTGTCACCTAGGGTTAAAACCTGAGGCTTAAGTTGATTTGTGTTAATTAAATCCACAGCTACTCTCTGGAGAGGTTGAGTCAGACTTTCTTATGCCAGTTAATCATGTCTCTGGGTAGTATACGCCCAAACCCACTTGCATGCACACTAACAACCTTATATACAGCACCCACGCTTCACATGCTATCAGTGATATGTTCCTGTGGAATTGCTTTGTCAATAACCAACTTCCCTAATTGACATTCTAGTCAACATAATGCTTTTACGCAAATTATCTTGTAAAACTCTGCCAACTGTCTTTCCTTTTTTTTCTTACTGCTTCATAACAAGTCGTGATTTCAAAAGAAATAGTTTGCTAATTATGTTTTTTTTTTACTTGGTCTTGTGCTGATAAGAAATATTCTCCATTATTTAGCATTTTTGTTTTGTTTAATCTTCTGTTGGGACCTGTTTGCTTCGTATATCAGCTAATGAGTTGAATTTCATGAAAGCTTCCAAGAAATATCCAGGACAAATCTTACCTCAAAATGAAAAGAAACAAATAAGAAATCTTGTGTTGTATAAGGAAAATGAAGCCTATTTGAAGACCAATAATTGTATACATTTTTTTTATTTTTTTGGCATTTTCATGACAACTAGGCATATTTAAAGACTTAGTTTACCCAAAAATGAAAATTCTGTCAGCAATTACTCATCATCTTGTTCCAACCCCGTAAGACTTTCGTTCATCTTCGGAACACAATTTAAGATATTTTTGATGAAATCTGGGAGCTGGCTCACAAAAGTTAGTAAAAACATTGTTAAAATAGTCCAAGTGACTACAGTGGCTCAAACTTAAGTTTATCAAGCGACGAGGATGGGAAGAGTTCATGAGAGCGCCACGACGCATGCGCGAGAACTGAAAAGATGACGCTCGCGATCATTTGATGGGAAAGTGTTAAAGGTAAGCCATTCATTTTGGGGCATTGGTAAAGCACTTTTACGTTTTCTCGTTGGTTTCTCACGATTCGGACATCCAGGAAATGCACACTTTAGAACCATTTTCAACACTACATCGAGACCCTGCGTCATCTTCTCAGTTCCTGCGCATGCGTCGTGGCGCTCTCGTTTTTCATTGTTAAATAATGTTTTTATACCTATCCCGGGTCAAAAACTGAATTGAATGCAATAGGAGGGATACTTTATGCTGATTTTAACATTATTTTTATTTTTAAAAATGTAAATGGACGGGATTATTCATGTCTATATTACAAGAAGTAGGAAGATACTTTTGTATGTGACAGTAATGATAATTTGGGGGATAGTGTGCTTAATTGTTGTGAAAATGCAGAAAAAGAATAATAAATTGAATGGTCCCAAATATAGGCATAATATAATATAATATTATATATTAATATAGTATTATGAATTATATTCATTTATTTATATGATTTGTTAATATAATGTTTAATTTTAGGGTCAAATGTGATCCACATTTTTTCTTGTGGAGTGTGTGAAGTGAAGCTATGCTTTCTCTTCATACAGAAGAAAGACTCCAGTGATGTTTCCCGCCCCCTTGTCCATCAGGCATCCAATGAGAGCAGAGCTTCCATTACAGAGTCTCTATCAGAGTTCTTTGATGCACAGGAAGTTCTATTGTCGGCTAGTTCTTCAGAAAATGAGGTAAGGATGAAGTCCCCTCTTTTCACCTGTCCCACAATGACCGAAATGAGTCATAAGTAGGTTATAATATAGTTTCAGGTTTTTTAAATAGCTTGACAGACTGATACATTTTGCCTAGCTTTACCAAATCATCAAATATTTCATTTACTGCACTTCCTCAAGAAACCAGCTGCCTCTGCTCTCCCCTTCACCTCAGGCAGACATTGAGCTAAACACCCTATTAGAAGACAGAGGAAGGGACTAATTATATTAAACATGTAATAAGTGCTAGGGGTGACATTCCACAGCTAGAGGAACCAGCCTGCCTGCCATCCCTGCTTTCTCTTCAACTTCATTTCTGCCTCTCTGCCTCACATTGAGGCCGACCTGCTCAAGCGTCTCCTGTAGCAGAAGTAATATGAAAATTGAGATAATTGCTTCTCTCTAAAAATACCTCATGAAGAAATTGGCTTCTGTGACAATTAGAACCCCGAAAAACTTCCTTCATCTACTCTACTGGAGTGATGGACACACAAACGCACTAAAGTCTGCTTTATCTTCAGTTTTTCAGTTGCTAGATGGTCAATAGACAGGCTTTGATAAATGTATACTGTCAGAGAGCCAAACACCTGTAATGATGATGTGTGGTTTCCTGCTAGCCTTCAGAAGATGACTCGTATATCAGTGACATCAGTGACAACGTATCCATGGATAACTTCAGCAACGAGGCAGAGAATGAGAGACTCAATGCAGGTGGGTGAATGCACGCTTATGATGTCGCACCCACACAGAAAGGGAGATGCTGTGCAGAAGGGAGATGCAAAATATGTGGGGAAAGCCATTTGATTGTGTTCTAGGGAATGAGAAATAATTGCAGTGTTCTGGTCAACCGCTGTAGAGTTATTAAAGAACCGGTGAATGTGGTTTACTGGTTTCATAGAAAGAATGAACTGTCACTGCTGGAATATGTCAATGGATGATGTTCTAAAGAGCTCAATAGGGGAATGCAAAAACATGAGAAAAAGTTATAAGCTCCTTGTATAATTTACTGTACTAAAAAACACTTTGGTATCATCACAAACCATCTTAGTTTTATATTATATTATAATATATTGAACTGTTCTGTAGGTTTGACTTTTAAAAAAATTAGTTTTTATTAAATTTCTTAGCAAAGGATGGCACAGCTGTACTATATAAAAAATCATGTAAACTAAAAATGTGCTTCATATTTAGTAACTTCTGAATTACCTGCTTATTTTCAGAAATATTATTTAGAATCACATAAGTTACATCATATGTGGACCAGCTATACCATATTTAAAAATAAATACAGAAATAAATAAATGCTCAATAAATAAATAAGCATACAATTAATTGCCCCCAAAAATACAATAAACAAATAAATGTAGGTAGAAATTAAATTATACAGTGAGACATAAATGTATATATCTCTTAATTAGCTTCTTTATTTATTCATCTTTGTAATAATTACCTTATTTATTTATGTGCATGTTATAACATTTTTGTCTGTTTTATTCTTCCTTTGTATTTTTTTACCCTATTTATTTCTTCAATGCTATTTATTTCTGCCTGTCGTTTTTACATTTCTGTATGCATTTCTGCCTCATTATGCAAATGAGGAGGGGCTGTCTCAGGGGGTCAACTTCTGCCCATTGGTTGGTTAGCATTTTACTGCGTCGGTCGAATCTACATGGCTTTTCCCCGCCATAAAGCATTGTTTAGTAATGTCGCTGTAAGTTTGAGATCTGAAATGTTTTTCTGTGGTCCTTTGAACATTCTTTTTAACTTTTACTTTACTTTTACATAAACAGCTTCCAGTTCGAGTATCAGTGGTGTGCAACCCGAGGAAACATTTCAGATCTCAAACTTACAGCGTTCTAATTCTTCCAGTCTATTGGCAGCTTCCCTTAAGAGGTCGGACACTGAACGTCTGCCTGCTGAGTTTGACATTACTAAACAATGCTTTATGGCGGGGAAAAGCCATGTAGATTCGACCGACGCAGTAAAATGCTAACCAACCAATGGGCAGAAGTTGACCCCCTGAGACAGCCCCTCCTCATTTGCATAATGAGGCAGAAATGCATACAGAAATGTAAAAACGACAGGCAGAAATAAATAGCATTGAAGAAATAAATAGGGTAAAAAAATACGAAGGAAGAATAAAACAGACAAAAATATTATAACATGCACATAAATAAATACTTTAAAAAAATTGTAATTAATAAATAAAGTTGAAGATTATAACGGACAACAAATAAATAAGGCAATTATTACAAAGATGAATAAATAAAGAAGCTAATTAAAAGAGATATATACATTTATGTGTCACTGTATAATTTAATTTCTACCTACATTTATTTGTTTATTGTATTTTTTGGGCCAATTAATTGTATGCTTATTTATTTATTGAGCATTTATTTATTTCTGTATTTATTTTTAAATATGGCAGAGCTGGTCCTCCATAACATCAAGGGTAAAAAAAAAATAAAAAAAATAGACATTGCAACTGCAGGACTGGTCTGGTACTGTATAAGAGTCGTTTTTGCTTAGGTAGCCGAAATGTCCACCCAGTAGAAAAAGGTTTTGCTTAACAATAAAAAAAACATTAGAGGGACCATTGGTGGGAATACCACATTTTTCTCAAGTCATTGATATTCTGCTATCATTCCAGTGTTATACATGAAGTACATACTGGATTTCATAAATTTGACAGCTGTTTTATAGCTGTATGAAGGATTTTGTATGTTCAGAAAAAGCACTGACAAGCAATTTTAACATGCCAGAACAGAAACCTCCAGAGACACAATTGCTGGAGATCAATCTTAGATGCATTTCCTGAACCGCAAACGTTTTTCTTTTTTTGGTTGTGTAGAGAACGGTGGTTCTCAAGAACAGCGGCGGTCTTGTCTTCCCTCCCCCAGCCCCAATACCAGCAACATCAGCCTGTGGAACATACTGAAGAACAACATCGGGAAGGACTTGTCTAAAGTAGCCATGCCTGTTCAACTCAACGAGCCGCTCAACACACTGCAGAGACTGTGTGAGGAACTGGAGTACAGCGAACTGCTGGACAAGGCCGCACACACACAGGACCCTTTTGAGCGCATGGTAGGCAGAGGTCACATGCATAATTTCACAAACCTGTTTGCATATGAAACGTATTTGGATTTCAAAAAACATGTAGTTTAATCACAAGAGACAACGAATTTTAAGTCAATATGAAATCAAAATTGACCTGTTTACTTTCCTACTGCACATTTTTTTTATCTAATTGAGCATGAATCATCATTGCACATTATTTAATTGAAAAGAAATTGCCTTCAGTCGGGAAAAAATTAATGACTTTGCCTCTGAAATGACTTTCCTTTTTGGCTGATGTCTCATAGACCACATTTTCCCTGGCTAAAAAACGTTTCTGGTACTGAATGGAAATGAAGGTGTACTAGATTTCCTTATCACAGTAATTTAATGCCAGTTAATAATAATATAACAAAGGTTACAGCAATAAAATAAAGACAGGTTTGATAAAGCAGCATTACCATTGGGATACTTCAAAATGCTCTAGAGAGGGAGAACTTCACATCCCTGTCAAAAAGCCTCCCGGGTGCTGGCGGTGTTTCAGAAGAGGACTCGTCCTCCACAATGAAATGCAAAGTCACATTCAGGTCTAAAAATACACACTTTTCCTGATCCAGTCAATTCCTAATGGATAAAAACAAGTCTTTGTCTTCCTACATTTTTTTTCTTGGTTGAATATTTAGTTTCACCCCAGATTATGTAAATAAAATTAGTCGTGAATACCATTTCGCCTTCAAGTCATAATAAAGAGTGTGATGAAATGGGCAACATATATCAGCGCATAACTAATCAAGTGTGCACTGATCTGTTTGTAGGTGTACATCGCTACATTTGCCGTGTCAGGCTATGCTTCCAGTTACTACAGAGCAGGAGGAAAACCCTTTAATCCAGTGTTGGGCGAAACCTACGAGTGTGATCGTCCAGACAAAGGCTTTCGCTTTGTTGGCGAGCAGGTAGGATGATTTGTTTTTGTGAACTGGTATGTGAATGTAGCCATGTTTCCATCCACCTATTTTTATGCAGATTTTTTGTTATCGCTTAAAAAAAAACCGCTGAATGGAAATGCCAAAATGCCCATAAATTCTAAAAATGCATATAAATTATTTAAAAAAATTATTAAAACTCACGCGACATTGACTAAACAGAGGATGTGATTGCAAACTGGAAATGGTGCCAATTTCCTAGGAACACACGAGATGGAAATGGTGCTTTATTAGCGAATGTTTTAAGCAACATTACAATTTTGCACAGAAGTTTAATTCGCAACTTTGGACGGAAACATAGCTTGTGTGTGTGCAGATCTCACAGCTGCTCTGTTTTCTTCCTCCAGGTCAGCCATCATCCCCCCATATCAGCATGTCATGCTGACTCTAAAAACTTCATCTTTTGGCAAGGTAACACCACAGTAATAATGCAGGCTTATTGTGTCAGTACAAATGAGCTGATGTCTGCAGATGTGAAGCTGATTGTGTTATACATGACTGATTTCAGACGTAAGGTGGAGGAATAAGTTCTGGGGAAAGTCCATGGAGATTGTACCTGTAGGAAGTACTCATGTGGTTCTTCCTGGGTAAGTTCTTCTGTGTATTTATTATTCACATGCTATCCCGTCTGCTGTTTTTGGGCTTCCTAGATAGATGAGGAAGTCCAATTTTAAAATGGTGATTTCTAGACGTGGAAAAGTAATGTAAATTAATACAATCGTAAAACTCCATGTGTGAACGTGTGAATTAATATATACGGAATAAAAATGTATATACATTTTTCTAGTTATGGCAAACTCTACAATATTTTGTCTGGTAGAGATGTTTTAACATTTTTAAAAATGCTTATCCTTAATCCTTATCCGCTAAATCACAAACAATTGGAAAAGTCAGGGGACCTTTGAATATTGTTGTGGAAACGTGGGACCTTGGATTCAAAAAGGTTAAAAACCACAGGTCTATTGAACACTTGTGAGAAGCAGACCTTTAGTATTAATACATTGAAAGTCTGTTAATACATTAAAGGGTTAGTTCACCCAAAAATGAAAATTAAGTCATTAATTACTCACCCCCATGCTGTACCAACCCTGTAAGACCTTCGTTCGTCTTCGGAACACAAATGAAGATATTTTTGATTAAATGTGACAGCTGGATCACTCCTCCATAGGCTCCCTAAGGGAATGAATCCTGACGGCCCAGAAAGTCAATGAAGAAAATGTTTAAATATTCCATGTCACAACAGTGGCTCAACTATAAGTTTATCAAGCGACGAGAATACTTTTTGTGCGAAAAAACAAACAAAAATAACAACTTTATTCGACTATTCCTTTTCTTCCTTGTAGGCCTGAAACGAGACTTCAAGAGATTTCCACGACGCATGCGCGAGAATTGCGATCTCCTTCAACTACTTCAGTTAAGTTCTCGCGCGTCGTGGAAATCTCTTGAAGTCTCGTTTCAGGCCTACAAGGAAGAAAAGGAATAGTCGAATAAAGTTGTTATTTTTGTTTGTTTTTTCGCACAAAAAGTATTCTCGCCGCTTGATAAACTTATAGTTGAGCCACTGTTGTGACATGGAATATTTAAATATTTTCTTCATTGACTTTCTGGGCCGTCAGGTTTCATTCCCTTAGGGAGCCTATGTAGGAGTGATCCAGCTGTCACATTTAATCAAAAATATCTTCATTTGTGTTCCGAAGACGAACGAAGGTCTTACGGGGTTGGTACAGCATGGGGGTGAGTAATTAATGACTTAATTTTCATTTTTGGGTGAACTAACCCTTTAAGGACAGGGCTGTACATACATGATGATGCAGTAAAACAAGTGTTGATTGTAAATGTAATTAGCCTACAATTAATTTAGTGCCTACAACTTAATTGTAATTGAGACAGTTTTTGTGTTATTCCTCATCTTCAGGCATATTATTAGAACCTATTATCAATAGAAGCTCACACTATAGCTAAAGTTCAACTTGCTCAGCAAGATGGTTCTGGTTCTCAAAACTCCCAATAGCTTGCTCTCAATTATTGCATCCTCATGGATGAGACATGCAGATGACTACGTAGTTCAAAGATTAGTCAACCTTATAAAAAAAAACAATACAAGGCACTCGAGTAAATTGTTTTTAGAAATATATAAAAAGCCATCAACCTTCATTAGTCAACCTTCATTTAATTTTATATAATCAATAAACTCTTCATAGAGTTAGACTGTAAGGTCTGTTTCAAAAACGAAACATTGAATGTTTAACATATTTAATCATGTTGTAATAACTCTTGCACAATCTCGTATATCTACCGTTCGGCATTCACTGTTGATCTACTCAAGCTCCCTCGGCACCTGTACCTTTTCCGCGTCGTTTGACTCACGCCTGGCACTGAGGCGAAGTTAGAGTGTGTGCCTAAAAAGTCTCCCGTTTGTTGTGGTCGTAAACAGACGGTTCTACGTTTAAATAAACTCAATTCTCGTCAAGAAAAAAAGAGAAACAGCATTTGTGAGCTGTGTGGCCAAGCTTAGGTCAATGGTGGCCACGGCCACCCCCTAGCTACGACCTGAAACTATAACGACAACAACACAGAGGAACGATATCACTGGAATCACTTACAGAACAATTTCATCCACGGGTGTGGACAATAATATAGTTATCCTTAGAGTTATCGTTCTTGGTGTGAACGGGCTTTGGAGCTTTGGGCTATGTAGACCATAGAGGTGAGAACAGATTGTAGTCTGGGTAATAGACATGTGCCGGTATTCGGTAATGCGATAAATCGCGATAATGAATATGCACGATATTGTTATCGCGGGCACTTCAAAATACCGTGAAAAATAATAGATTCGAATTTAGACTTTTCGAACGCGCATTAGCTTATTTTCCATCAACCGCTTAAACACTGCGTATATGCTGCACAAAACACGTGCACACTCTGATGTAAACAATCCCCACATGTATAAGCACTGTGTGCATGCAGCACTGTGTGCACTCTAGTCTAAAGCAAACAATCCTCACATGGAGTAGAAGCATGGCGGAAGGAGGAACGCTGCCGACGATTTAACCCCCGCAGGGCTGCCAACTCTCACGCATTCAGCTTGAGACTCAAGCGCCTTTCAGACAGGACGCAGAATATGCGCGGGGACGTTTTGTTGCTGCGTCGACCAAAGCACGCCGGGGTCAAAGTTAAAAATAGTTCAACTTTTTATTTGCAAAATAGCAAATTGCGTTGTATCTGAAGGGCAACGTTGAACTTAGCGGCCAGCGCTGCGCATTCCGCGTCCTGTCTAAGGCGCTTTACGCAATTGACACTTTTCACACGCTCTCACTCAGAGAAAAATCGCGGAGCAAAGAAGACACTGACACCGAAAGACTAGACAAAGCAGGTTACTTTTGATATGAAAAAAAAAAAATCAGCTCTCAAATTCTGTCCATTGTGACAGATCGCTGCGCCTCAGTTCAAGTAAACCGATCATCTTTTACTTTTTATTTAAAGATACAGTACAACTTATCGAAAGGTATTTGCCTCATACATAATATCGATCAATCAGTGTTTTTCAAACATGGAAAGAGGTAAATAAAACTGCAGGAGAACAGTTGTGTCACAGAACGTTACATTTACCTCAGGAAAGCCATTTAATGACCACCACATTAGTTGACTAGAAAAAATAGCGAGGAGTATTTTGCTCAATATGTGCACTATATTACATATTTATTATGTTTACTTGTCATTACATAATTGTTATTATAATGAAAACCGCATTTAATGAAATATTAACATACAGACTGTAGCCTACCTAATATTTATCCAAATGAGTCAATATTGAATTAAGATTGAAATCAAATCCAAGAATTTAATTGAATAATACAAACAGTAGCCTACCAGTCATTGTACCATGTAAACATTGTAACATGTTGTCACTAAACTTAATAAGCACCGTAGAGCACCGTCCTTCAGATGAGACGTTAAACCGAGGTCCTGACTCGCTGTGGTCATTAAAAATCCCAGGATGTTCTTCGAAAAAGAGTAGGGGTGTAACCCCGCCATCCTGGCCAAATTTGCCCCTTGGCCTCTGTCCATCATGGCCTCCTAATCATCCCTATATACTAATTGGCTTCATCACTGTCTCCTCTCCACCAGTAAGCTGGTGTGTGGTGGGCGTTCTGGCGCAATATGGCTGCCGTCGCATCATCCAGGTGGATGCTGCACATTGGTGGTGGTTGAGGAGATTCCCCCTTCCATATGTGAAGCGCTTTGAGGTCCCAGAAAAAGCGCTATATAAATGTAACGAATTATTATTTAATTATTATTATTAATAAAATTCTGTTTAGTTACCATATGTTTTGAAAATCACAATTACTGATGCAAGTCAAAACTCGCATTGTGATCCAAGTTGTTGTTTTTTTAGAAACCCACAATCCATCTGTTTCTCTCGAGCAATTAAAATATCGTAATAATACCGTATACCGTGATAAAAGCTCAATCAATTAACCGCAGCATGAAAATTTGATACCGGCACATGCCTACTGGGTAATAATTGGTGTCTTGAATGATGGCACTGTCAAAATTATAGCAGCAGCTGTGGTTGATGTTGTCAGTGTCCTCATTCTCCCTACGCAATGGAGCTTTTATCTTTCCTGGAAACAGCAGACTGGGGCAGCGAGGTGTTGAAGTTGTCAGTGACAATAGCAGCCAGTTATTCAGCTGCACACATTGTAATGACATATGATGACGGACTGTTTGTGATGAGTGGGTTGCGTTGCTTTCACTGTTCTACTGGTTTTACAGATCCTATGAATAGAGCTCAGTGTTGTCCGCCCAATTCAGCTCATAATGTAAAAGTTATAAATGGTAGTGAGGTGTTATAGTTTTGGTGATTTTACATTTGTATTGTTTTAGAAATTTGCCTCTCGCAAGTACTTAAAGCTGTATAAAGCTGACATATTGCACGGCTCTCTGAAATACTTCTGATTAGTCGATCATTGCATTCTGTGTTCTTATGTTTTTAAGTAATAACTTTTAAACTGTATAATTGACATTTGTTGTCGCAGGGATCTGATTTCTTAAATAGATGTGCTAGTTTAATGTCTCTCGTATCACTCCAAGGTCTCTTTCTTCTTACACAATAAAAATCAGTAGCCATATAATAAGAGTCAGTGGTCAACGTGAATGTACATTATTCCTTATGTAGCTCAAAAGGAATTATTTATACATTTTTAGGGAATTTTGAAAGAATCGCTTATTTTATAACAAATGATCCGTCCAGCACTCAATAGAACGGGCCGTTACTATCAACTCTGTAGTGGATATTAATTTCCAAACTATAGTGAAAAGTATAGTGACTATTTGTTAGTGTGAGCGGAGGCCAATGCCACCTAAGATGTAAAGTGTATTTTGTAAATACTCTTAATTACAGGGTTTCCAAACAAATGGAGAGAACAAGCAGAGATGTGTACAATCTTTATTTGACAATCAAAGAAAATAGAAAAGTAGGTTTATACAAAAAAATACAATCAAGAAAAAAAGAAAGAAATACACCATTCACAAATACAATAACATACACAAGAAATGAATCCTGATGCCATACAGGGGGTCACCTGTAAAGTCAGATCCTAAACCATTTCTGTCAATATCCCATGGGATAAATCAGCAGGTGGGGAGGGGGAAAAAAAAAAGAAAAGAAAAAAAAGAAAATCCAAAACCAATTAAATCCAAACAACCTCAGTTCACACCCTCATATGATTTTATAACCACACCCACACAATAAACCAATCAAACATATAAATGAAGTAAACCCTCCCAAGCCCAGCAGCTAATGGCCCTTGTTGGTTACAGAGAAATTTGACAGTAGGTAAGAATAATGACAGTACCAATGATAATGACCGTACTTCCAGAACCCAATTAACAAACAAAAAAATACCCAATCCAAGAAAATACAATGAACTCAACTAATACGAAAAAAAGAAAGAAATATCCAGTAACAAATAATCTCAACACTTTTACACACACACAACGAACACGCGCTTACACCAACTCACTCAAACACGTGCTCGCCTCAACACACACTCACACAAAGACTCATTCACCTAAAACTGTGCTCACACAACCATGCGCTCACATCAACGCCCACTCATATCCACACACATTCACATAGACTCGTTCGCATAAAACTGTGCTCACACAACCATGCGCTCGCATCAACACTCGCTCACATAAAACCCCGCACACTTAACCGCGTGCTGCTAAATCACAGTAGTCAGCGGGACTTGAGCGCACAACTTCTCCAGTCTCCGCAGCACAGCACCACGGGTCGCTGTAACGGACCGCCACCCAGCAGCAAAACAACAGCGGGCAGATTTCTAAAAAATAATTACCCCATTTGGTCATTAATCACACATACACTATCTAAGATTGCGTTTTTGGTTAGCGAACAACTTACAAAATACCATAAAAACTTACCTGCAGCACAGTTAACTGACCCTCGGTAAGAACGTTGCACACACCACCAATACTGCCTTGATCACGCTATGAACGAGTCATCATTAAAAACGGCACTACTCAATTGAATACAACATTTCGCTACAATAACATACCTTGAAATATGCACTTGAACATCCACAGGCCCACGCCAAGAGTTAAAGGGAATTTCCGCTTATGCAGGTCTACGGCACTTAATCCGCGCTCAATGCTTAATGCACCATAGGTAGCTCTTGCGACCCGAAAGAACGCAGCCTGCATAATATGCCGGAGGGAAAAACGGAAGTGAAAGAAAATCTCCGCGGTTTTAAAGGGGCCGTGAGCCTAACTCCCGCCCAACTCCATCCACCCACACAGAATGGAAAACCCAAAAGGGTCACCCCATTACATTCTACCCCTGGCTTTTCTTTCATCGTCCCGATGATACAATCTACAACCATGGACGGAAAGGGCGACCCTGGGTCTGACCAGGTTGAGATGGAGTATTCGCAGGCCCTCTATCCAACTGTACAATTTGAACCATTGCTGTGGCCCTTGGTAGATGATAAGGATTAGAATGTTTACCGGCAGTAGCCCGATTGGTTTGACGCCGACTTCCCTCCCCTGTTTGAATTAGGGGATTAACAATCAACATAGGACCTTCACTCCCAATTTCAACAGGACTTTCTACAAACCTCTCTGGCTCCAGTGGTATAGCTACTTCAGCTGGATACACTTTAGAGGAAAAAAAACCTAGAGCTGGACCAATGACTGCATCCTGCTCCTGTGCCCGTCGTAAATCTACTTTTGATGTTGCAGAAAAAGCAGAAATTACACTCTGTACTGCCTCTACAGGCCTCCCCTTATCCAGCAATTCTACGAGAGTCGCCGGCAGAACAGTTCCACACTCTTGCTGTGGGGAAGGGGTCACAGTATACTGCCTAGACAATGCGTCCGCATTACCGTTGGCACGGCCAGGGCGATACCGAATATCAAAGTCGAACGCAGCTAGCTGGGAAGCCCAGCGTTGCTCCAAAGCACCGAGTTTGGCCGTCTTCAAATAGCTCAAGGGATTATTATCTGTATAAACTAAACACTTCTGCCCTAGAAGATAATCCCTGAACTTTTCAGTTAGAGCCCATTTTAATGCCAATAACTCCAACTTCATGGAGCTATAATTTTGCATATTCCGTTCAGTGGGTCTAAGACCCCTACTAGCATATGCCACTGGCCTCATCTTACCATCCCTCTCCTGCCCAAGCACTGCCCCTAACCCAGAGTGGCTAGCATCAATCTCCAACACAAATGGTAGGGAGAAATCTGCGTACGCCAAAACAGGAGCAGACACCAACCGCTGCTTTAACCCTCTGAGGTCTAAGGATTTTTGGGGTCCTTGAGGTGTTCTGACATGCTCTGACATTTGTGCTTTTTTCAGTTATTTATAAACATGTTAATGGCAAAGGTGTAAATTCACTCAATAAAGCACAAACTGGACTACCGTAATTTCTCAGCAACAATTATGAAACATGTTTGTATTTTTGAGAGAATATTGCTTATGCATGGTTATTGAAAAAACTAAAACTTAAAGTGTCTGAAATAAGGCCACAAAACACATACTAAATATGTGTCCACAAGACTTGTGACTAATCAGTGTTGTTGCCTAGAATTTTTGCTTCAAAATGATCTGAAAATCATCCTGCCTAATCATTTACACAAACACATACACTGATTTAAATTTTATTAGACACCTTTTGTTTGGAAAGGCAATATGCGTGGAGGCGTGTTCACACCTGAGAAGACAAAGGCCGGATAATGTGCCGCATAATGAGCTGCATATTAATTAGCCCTTTCACACAGGTGTGTCACAGGATCCCAAAGAATGCAAGGACAAAAGAAATGATCTATATAGCCTATACATATTTTACAATTAGAAATTGTAACCAATTACAAATAGGTTACAATTACAACAACAATTACAATTTTAACAATATTTCAAGTGTATTTCTTTGTAAAAACTATACATTTTATCATACGTATTAAAAAAGGTAAGGATTCATTAGTTTGAATATTGGAACAAACACTATAATAACATCTTAGTTGATAATTCAATATACCTACTTTATTTTTGACAAAACATCATACTATAGTATATTTAACTATGAGCAGAAATTGGTGAACAAAAGCGTACCTATTTAATGTGACAGTAGTCTTTTTTTACAGTCAAAACTTTATAAGCTATCCAAAACTAATCACAAAATCGTGTCTAAACATTCATATTTAGTCTGTAATATATTGTGTATGATATATTAGTATATACATGTGAATTTGCAGCTTGTTGCTTATACAGACATTTTATTTCAACATATTTCAGTCTATTTTTACTCATACAAACTATATTGCTATAGCCTACTAAGATGTGTTTATGTAAACATAACGTTTACTAATGTAGGTGCGAGAGTGAATGAACAAGGCACAGACGCGCTGTATAACTGTAAACAAAGCGCGCGCGCCTTTGCCGTTCACTCATCATTTAGCCTACACACATACACGCAATTCATATTTAAACAGTCTTTTTGCGGTTTACAGTCCGACACTTCAATATCACGATTAGAACAAAGCACTAGAATAAATGACTTACTACATCAGCTGGATCCGTTGCTCCTCGAAATGAAACTACCAGCACTTCTGGTACATTTTCCAGGGTTAGATATTCCTCACAGTGAAAGGATACGCTGTGTACACAGCTGTACAAGATAGCCTACTTACTAAACACGATGTGTTTTATAATCCAGCTGGTGGGCGTTGGCATGTTTGAACGGCTTGTCTAAAATCATTTGCGTTTGAATAGCGCGCGCTCTCCGTGGGCGTGGCACATTAACGCGTAATTAGGTATAATGAGCTGGAAAGAAAAATACTGACATCTCTCTCTTTTCATACAGATTACATAAGCTAAGAATATTTGTTTTTTTATATAAATTAATTCATTTAAAAGAAGAGAGTTCAAGCTTCATTATGGAAAAACACTCGTGCCTGTATGACAAGTATTCGCGGAATTAAAAATATTCTTAGGACGCGTTTCAGAATGGACTTCACTGACAGAGAGAAGGCAGAACGCGCATCATGTTTGTTTTTCTTTATTTGGCGAAAAGCACAACACTTTGTTTTTATTGTGAGTATCCACAAAAAAAATAGACACTTATCAGGATCTAATGATGTACAACACTTAATATGTAAGATCAAAATCAACAGAGTATTTTGAGTTTCTTTTGCACTGATAAGAAAAAAGCGAGACTATCGCGCCGGCGCGATAGCCGACCTCAGAGGGTTAAAGTCTGAAACCCCTGCTCACACTCATCAGTCCAACAGCTTTCAATTGACTTTCCCGAACCCCTCTTCTTCTTCGTCCCTACCAAGCTTGCAACCAGCCGATGTAATGGGGAAGCCAACTGAGCAAATCCCTCAACAAAACGCCTATAATAACTTGCGAACCCTAAAAACGACCGCAGTTCAGTCACATTGGTTGGATGCTTCCACTCTGCAACAGTGCTGATCTTAGCAGGATCAGTAGACACCCCCTCCTTGGACACTAGATGCCCCAGGTAGCCCACTTCTTGCCGGAAAAAGCAACATTTTTCTAACTTGGCCTTAAGTCCCTCTTGCTGAAGTCGGACAAAGACCATTTCCAACCTCTCCAAGTGCTGTGCAATGGTAGATGAGAAAACAATAATGTCGTCTAAATAAAGCAACAACGTCTGGAACCTTTGGTCCCCGAACATGCGCTCCATAAGCCGTTGAAAGGTACTAGGTGCATTGCACAACCCAAAGGGCATTCGATTAAACTCAAATAACCCAAAGGGTGTGCAAAAGGCGGTCTTACACTTATCTCCCTCTGCCACCGGAACCTGGTTGTAGCCACTGGCAAGGTCTAATGTGGAAAACCACTGGGCTCCACACAGGGCATCCAGGGACTCCTCGATCCGGGGCAGAGGAAAAGCATCCTTCCGTGTCTTACTGTTTAGCTGCCTATAATCAACGCAAAGACGAATCTGACCATCTTTCTTTCTCACGACTACAATCGGAGAGGCATAGGGACTGGAACTCTCTCTGATCACCTGACTCTGCAGCAATTGGTGAATATGCTGCTTAACTGCCTCATAGTCGGAAGGGGGTAAACGCCGATACCTTTGCCGTATTGGGTCAGTATCGAGCAGAGGAATCTCATGCGTAATGAGCTTAGTACAGCCCAAGTCACCCTCATAAGCTGAAAAAACAGACCTATATGCATGCAAAAGGGACTTAACCTGAGCCTGCTCATCCTGCGGCAACCGAGCCAAGTCCATCTTCTGAATTGCCTCCTCCATTTTATCTACTTCGACTGCCTGCGATGCAATAGTGGCTCGGTGCAAGAATTGTTCCTCTGCTGGTACAACAACATCACACTCCTCCGACTGTGAAACAGTATCGACTTTACACAATGTTCCCACCACAACATGAGGCTGCAGTAAGGCGTCCTGTTCCCCTATATTAACTATAGGTACAAAGGCCAACCCTCGGATAATTGGTACAAGCGATACCGAGGCCAAAAGGCCAGCAGGGAGCGAAGTCTCTTTCCCCAAAGGCTCAAACAGCAACACAGGTAAAGGGCCTACAGGTAAGGAAAACGTAACGGGCAAAAATCGCAATGAATTGGCAGGGATTCGCACAGTTTCTCTGCCCCCAACCCTAGCCAGTCGTTCAGTAATCTCATCAGCACCAGTTTCAGTTTTCCTACAATACTGCAGGGCGGACAGCCATGCAGGAGTCTCTTTCACTGTTGGAAGGTCAAAAAGCGTATGTCCATGTTGACTAAACAACTCCCTGTAGCACTCCTGAATAACGTTCATGCCCAACAACCCCGGTAACCCACCCGGTAAGGAAGAGTGGGACAGGTCTTTCACCACAAGTACCCCCTTATTCTGGATTTTCTTCCCGAGAACAACAAAATCTAACTCCAAATAACCCAGATAAGGTATATCTAAGCCATTTGCAGCCCGCAACTGTAGCCACCCACAACCAAGTAACCTCTCTTTACCCCAAGGCTCATAATGTTGGAGAAAGAACCTCTCTGATATCGTGGTCACCATCAACCCAGTGTCCAATAGACAGGGAACCTCTACCCCACCCATTGTAATAGTGACAGAAGGGCAACTACCTAATAATTTAAAAAGGGCCTGGTTCCCACCTAATTCAGAGGGCCGGGAGCCGACTGCCTCCCCTCCTGAAGTGTGGCTCATCAATTCAGGGGGTTGAAGTTTTCCGCCGGCCTACTAGGATGCAGAGAGCCACCTGGCCGTGACAAAGATACCTGCTGCTCGGTAGATCTACGAAAATCCAAAACACAATTTCGGGCAATATGGCCTGGTTGGTTACAACGTCTGCAAATTATAGGGTTAACTCGCCTAGGTTGATTAAAAGCATGCTGTGACTGTAGTTGTTGTAAACCTTGGGTGAGTTGATTTAGTTGCTCTTGTTGGGCCCTCAACATCTCTTTCAATTCAGCCAACTCAGACTGATTCTCTTGACCACGGGAGGGTAAACTATGCCCTTGGACTCTATACTGAGTAGCGAGAGATGGAACAGAGTAACTTCTTTCCCGTGTATCATGACGAAAACCTTCATCAACCCACCTAATTGCCTCTTTCCTTACATCCAAAATGGTAGACTGTGGATGGAGCCGGACATGGCGCTTAAGCTCACGGCATAAGCTATTATCGATCACGTGTTCTACAAACTGATCCCTAAGTAAAATAGAGGAGTTAGGCACGCCATCTGGAGCGCATTGTACTACCTTCTCCATCAACGCAAAAAGGGCATGTGAGAAGTCTTGCAAGGACTCCCCCTCTTCCTGTTTACGGGAGAAAAACTGCTTCTGAAGAGAAATATACGAGCGTGCACACCCATATAACTCTTTTAATACAGAAAACACCTTTTCAGGATTCTCCCTATCCTCCCTGGATCTAAACTTAAGTTCGCTTCTGGCAGATCCCCCTAGATGGTCAAGGATAAACAGAGCTTCCTCCCTTGCTGATAAATTTCGAGCCCTTAAATTACTCTTAATCTCCTCAACCCATTCAAAAACCTCCTCGTCATCCCTTCCACTAAACAAAGAACATCGTCTCTCTCTAGGGACAAGAATGACACGCTCTGCCATGGGCCTGGGGGCATCCACCACACCGGAAACACGAACGTGTGTATCAGCGGCAGCGCTAATACCAACCGAGGGCCCTGCTGCAGAACTAGCTTGATGCTGTAACCGCTCATTCTCTGACTGCAAGGATTGAACCTGTCTTCGCAGCTCTTCCAACTCGTTCTCCATTAGAAAAATGCAAAAACGTACTCACGAATAATGAGCTTCCGTTGTTCACTGCCCGCTGCTGCTTTGCCGCTGTAAAATAAACTCACCCGAAAAAAAAAAAAAAAACACAAAAAAGACAAAAAAAAAAAAAAAAAAAAAAAAAAACACAAATACACCTCAAATTTCAAACATATACAACAAAGTGTCCCAAAATTGAAAGTACACACCCCTGCCTGAAAAGGACCCTGCCGACTACGCCAAATGTGAGCGGAGGCCAATGCCACCTAAGATGTAAAGTGTATTTTGTAAATACTCTTAATTACAGGGTTTCCAAACAAATGGAGAGAACAAGCAGAGATGTGTACAATCTTTATTTGACAATCAAAGAAAATAGAAAAGTAGGTTTATACAAAAAAATACAATCAAGAAAAAAAGAAAGAAATACACCATTCACAAATACAATAACATACACAAGAAATGAATCCTGATGCCATACAGGGGGTCACCTGTAAAGTCAGATCCTAAACCATTTCTGTCAATATCCCATGGGATAAATCAGCAGGTGGGGAGGGGGAAAAAAAAAAGAAAAGAAAAAAAAGAAAATCCAAAACCAATTAAATCCAAACAACCTCAGTTCACACCCTCATATGATTTTATAACCACACCCACACAATAAACCAATCAAACATATAAATGAAGTAAACCCTCCCAAGCCCAGCAGCTAATGGCCCTTGTTGGTTACAGAGAAATTTGACAGTAGGTAAGAATAATGACAGTACCAATGATAATGACCGTACTTCCAGAACCCAATTAACAAACAAAAAAATACCCAATCCAAGAAAATACAATGAACTCAACTAATACGAAAAAAAGAAAGAAATATCCAGTAACAAATAATCTCAACACTTTTACACACACACAACGAACACGCGCTTACACCAACTCACTCAAACACGTGCTCGCCTCAACACACACTCACACAAAGACTCATTCACCTAAAACTGTGCTCACACAACCATGCGCTCACATCAACGCCCACTCATATCCACACACATTCACATAGACTCGTTCGCATAAAACTGTGCTCACACAACCATGCGCTCGCATCAACACTCGCTCACATAAAACCCCGCACACTTAACCGCGTGCTGCTAAATCACAGTAGTCAGCGGGACTTGAGCGCACAACTTCTCCAGTCTCCGCAGCACAGCACCACGGGTCGCTGTAACGGACCGCCACCCAGCAGCAAAACAACAGCGGGCAGATTTCTAAAAAATAAATACCCCATTTGGTCATTAATCACACATACACTATCTAAGATTGCGTTTTTGGTTAGCGAACAACTTACAAAATACCATAAAAACTTACCTGCAGCACAGTTAACTGACCCTCGGTAAGAACGTTGCACACACCACCAATACTGCCTTGATCACGCTATGAACGAGTCATCATTAAAAACGGCACTACTCAATTGAATACAACATTTCGCTACAATAACATACCTTGAAATATGCACTTGAACATCCACAGGCCCACGCCAAGAGTTAAAGGGAATTTCCGCTTATGCAGGTCTACGGCACTTAATCCGCGCTCAATGCTTAATGCACCATAGGTAGCTCTTGCGACCCGAAAGAACGCAGCCTGCATAATATGCCGGAGGGAAAAACGGAAGTGAAAGAAAATCTCCGCGGTTTTAAAGGGGCCGTGAGCCTAACTCCCGCCCAACTCCATCCACCCACACAGAATGGAAAACCCAAAAGGGTCACCCCATTACATTAGCACGGTAACAAGATCAGCAGTTTAAGACCTTCAATTCTTAAGCACATAACACAAGACAATTCTCTTTAAATACAAGCAAGACTTTATTGACTATTCAGACATAAAAAACTAATATCTAACACATAAACGCACTCACACACACATTCACACGAGTTGCCAAAAGAAAGCGAGGAAAGAATATGTTTTAAGAGAGTAAAATGAGGAAATGCCAAGTTTCTAGCAATATATGCACTTTATCAGACATGACCTGAATGAACCATCAATCATTAATTTAACCCTTCTACGTGTTTATCAGTCTATGATCTGGAGGCGTTACTTTCTTTTGTTGTTTGTGTCTTTGATGGGGATTCCCTTCTGTGGCATCCTTTCTGGAAGAGATTTCCCAGGTTTTTTTATTCATTGGAGGTTCTGGAGTGACGTCTTAGGAGGCCAATCATGTTGGAGTGTTGGCAAGTTAATGGAAGCGGAGTCTCGTGGCTTAAGTTTGAAGTTTGATACGAGCAAAGACTATATAGTCGTTGATTGAATCTTTGCGGCAAAAACTTAACTTACAAAGCGAGACTCAACAGAAAAAGGAAAGTAACTAAGTAAAGAAAGAAAAATAAGTGAGACGAGAGTAGTTAGATGGCTTGCCACAGTCTTAACCCATTTTACAGGTCTCCCAAATCTGATCTTATCGTATCTAATGGTTTGTTTGTGTACTGAGTTTTTAAACTCAGATTTTTGTCCAACACTTTGGAGGTGCAGGTTTCTCCTCCTCTCACATAAATTACAGTTGTCACATGGTCACTTAAATTTCCCGCTTTAGCAGGGGATAATTTAGACATGATTTCTATAATACGAATATGATACATTTTACACAGATTTGATTTATACCACAATTTGAGAAACGGAAAATCATTCATGCTGATACCAAGCACTCCATGCTTTCTATGAACTATTAATAAATAGTTATCAAAAAGACATCAACAATGTGCGATTACAAAATAATATTCAAAAGTGTGGGTTACAGACATTATGTAGAGAATTATGCAATGAAATAACATTTTATTATTTATAAGCATTGTTTTGGTATGATCTGATGCATTTTGATATGTAAAGGCAGCCTCTGTGGATTTTAGAGATTTCAGTCCTGCGTTCCAGAGGTTACCAAGGGGTCTTAAGATGAAGGTCTGTTTTAAGTCTTGGGAATTAAACCCCCCTTTAGCGTTAACTCATGGTTTTCCTCGTGATACTCAAGATGTGCCATGTCTGAAACCCATTTGTCTTGTTAAACTGCCTAAAGTTGACAACGTTCTTCCTTTAGCTGTGATCATCTCTTACAAGCGTGCATTGTCTTAAGCCTGCTTAGCTAGACTAGCTGATGCACAAAATGACACAGTCTTCTGAATTAGAGTCCTGAGTGTTGACTCGGACTATCTCGGAATTCTGCTTTTTGGTTAGTTTGAGGTAGTGTTGTTTTTGGTGGCCTGTTTTAATTTTAGTTTTAGTCTAGTCTTTGTGTCAAGCTGTCATTTTAGTTTTTATTAGTTTTAGTCACGTTCATACTCTTTTTAGTCTAGTCTAGTTTTAGTCGACGAAAACTGATGACATTTTAGTCTAGTTTTAGTCGACGAAAACTAATGACATTTTAGTCTAGTTTTAGTCGACGAAAACTGATGACATTTTAGTCTAGTTTTAGTCGACGAAAACTAATGACATTTTAGTCTAGTTTTAGTCGACGAAAACTAATGACATTTTAGTCTAGTTTTAGTCGACGAAAGACATAGTCTAGTTTTAGTCAATCGTATCTTCTTATAGTTATCTTATTATATTATTGTTACCTTATAGACTCAAGAATACATCCATTCCAGACACGGAAGACGCTCTGATTTGAATTTACAACATATTTATTTTACCAACCAAACATGTTAGAAGTAGCCTTCACACATGATGAAAAAAGTTTTTCCAAATGTCAATTCTTCTTTTTCTCCCAAAGACGAATCCCTTTCTCTGTGTCAGACTTAACTTTGTTTGTTGTCGTTTATGCTAACGCCTGTTTCACACATACTCCGTTTGCAGTGCGTATGTGGTGCGTTTTTTTTTTTCCGCACCCATGTAGAGCCTATGGTTAGAGCGCTCACACCGCACGTGGATGTGGTCCGGCATGGAGCGGTGCGTGCATAACAGCGGAGCAGAGATCTACACACTACCTCAACAACGCGACATAATGGATGTAGGCTAAAAATATTGATTTGAAATAAAAAATAGAGAATAAATGTTGTGATTGTGGTACAGCCGTAGATCAGTTCATTCGCACTGCAAACGGAGCACATGTGAAAGCACAATAGCTCGTGCTGCTCCTACATACACACCGCAACACGCACCGCATAAGCACTACACACGACACGGAGACGGAGTATGTGTGAAACAGCCGTAACTCACGCAGCTGCATCTTCTAAATAATGCCGCGAGTGGGGCTTGAGGATGTGAAGTCGCCTGCGTCTGCGCAGTGCGATCTGATGCAGCCCCTGAAGTGACACAGGAAACAGAAATGCTGCATAATAATAATGCAAGTAAACGTGACGAAATAACGTTGAATAACATTTCGTCTCGTTTTGGTCTACGAAAATGAAGAGACATTTTAGTCTCGTTTTTATTCGTCAACAATATTGCATTATACATTTAATAATAGTCATCGTCACATGGCCAGCATTTACGTTGCGTCTCGTCTCGTTTTCGTCACGTGATAAAGGTTCGTTGACAACGATATTTAGTCATAATTTTCGTTGACGAAAGCAACACTAGTTTGAGGGAGTCATTGCTGTCTGATTCGCTCTCAATTCCTACACTTACATATAAAAAATAGTTTCTTATGCTCACCAAGACTGCAATTATTTGATCCAAAAAAAGTAATATTGTAAAATATTATTAATTTGGTGTTCAAGAAACATTTATTATTATTGTCAATGTTGTAAACTGTCAGGCGTGGGTGTAGATGATGCGCACAACGAAGGAGTAAGAACAAAAACAAGTGTTTATAATAATACACAAACTAAAACTCAGAAAATAGCTGCAGAATAGTGAACACAACCATGTAAACTTAGATGAGAACAGACAATGGAACACTGGAAACTGAGGGCTTAAAATACACAGGGGATGATAACTGAACTGAAACAGAGCAGGTTTTAACTAATTAAGAACCATGGAAACTAACTCTCAAATCAGATATAGACTCTTTTTCATGCAAATGTGAGTTTATATCTCACAATTCAGAATTTATGTCTTGCAGTTCCAAGTTTATAACTCGTAATTCTGATTTTTTTTTTTTATATAGATTTAAACTCATAATTGCGAGATATAAACTCTGTGAGGAAAAAAGAACCAAAACAGGCTACACGTGACATTACACCCCCCCTCCTGGAAGGCGCGTCCTTGGTCCGTAACAGTCCAAGGTGGTGGCTCTAGAGGAGGACATGGAGCAGGTGAAGGACAGGAAACCGGGGAAGGTGACAGTGGGAAAAACCAAGGCTGCGATGCCGGTGGGAGGAGCAGATCCAGGAGCAGAAGTAGTGAGGCCGGAACCCAGAGGACAGCCAGGACGATGTCCCACAGTGGAGTCGAGGGAGGGAGAAGCCATGGTGAAGACTTGGCTGACGACAACGACCAGGGGGATGACTGACGGAGACTAGGCCGATGGAAGTGGAGCCCTAGGCTCAGACGGAGAACAGATGGGACTGGGCGACACCAATGGTCCTGGAGGCGAGGCGGAGCTGCAGCGACGAGCTTCCGAGGTTTAGCTAGGGTGTCTGAGGCAGAGCAAGATGGAGCCAAAGGGGTGGAGAGACGGGGCGCAGCAGACGGTTCCTAAGTTTGTAGAGGAGGCAGGTTGACGTCTGACCAAGGCGGAGCTGGAGGGACGAGGGAGCCCGGTGGAGCTGCAAGGACAATGGTATCTGGTGGGGGCCAAGGGAGGGAGAGCGGATCCGACTGGTCGACGGACCGAGGTGGACTGATGGGATCAGTGGCTAGAGGCGGAGCCGGGGGATCCACTTGCCTGGGCGACGTTGGAGACCTGCAGATTCGAGGCAAATCTACACAGAGTGGTGTTATAGGAGAAGCCGAGGGGCTGAAGGGAAAAAATGGAGGCAGGGCTAACGAACTGGCTGACTTTGGAAGAAGAGGTGTGAGGCTGGCCAGGAACTCTGGAGACACAGGAGGGGATTCTGAACTGGACGGAACCAGTGGAAACACTGGAGACTTTGTGGCGGACAGGAACATCGGGGATGGGAGGTTAAGGTAAGCATCCTCTTATAAGTCATAAAATATCAGCTTCAGCTCAGAAGTGGGAGTGTGGGCAGGGTCTTCCTCTTTTCCCTGCAACTCCACTAGCTGTCCCATGATGACACATGCTGTTGCCGGCTCACACACCTCGTCAGACTCACAGTGGTGCTCGGGCTCCGGGGTGATGGTTGGCTCAGTCCTCATTTCAGCCTTTGGCTTGTGATTCATGGCAGAATCAAGCCCTCCGTCTACAGTAGGCTCTGGCATCATGTCTGTGATTAGGGGTGATGGCTGGCTTGTCTCTGGCTCGGAGTGGGGCTGGAATCCTCTGCTAGGCACATGAGACTGTTTATGTGCGCATGCAGGTTATTGGAGGAAGGGAACGTTGAATCTGCAGAGGTGCAGAAGCAGAGGATCGAACAGCTAGATGGTGGCCGCTTTTGGATAGACATGCTTTCGTTTCCACATTTAGACTTGTGAGGTAGAAGGTGCACAAGGAGCAGTCAGGAAAGTTCGTATAGCAGATGTTGAAATTTTCAAGTGTGGACCCTGAGGGACTGCTGCTCCTGGTCCATACAGAGCAGTTGGACCCCTGGTAAATCCATATTGTATGGGTCCGGTCTTCTGTCAGGCGTGGGTGTAGAGAATGCGCATGACGAAGGAGTAAGAACAAAAACACAGTCGATTATTATAATACACTAACTAAAACTCAGGAGATGGCTTTAGAATAGCGAACACAACCACATAAACGTATACGAGACAGTCGAACACAGGAAACTGCGGGCTTCAATACAAAGGGTATGATTATCTGAAACAGAACAGGTGTTAACTAATTAAGAACCACATTAACTAACTCTCAAATCCGGCAGGCAAAACGGGAACAGAACAGAAAAAAACTAAACCAAACATTTGACAAAGCAGTTGTGCTGCTTAATCATTTTTTGGGAAAATGTGATACTTTTTTTCAGGATTCTTTGATGAGTTGAAAGTACAAAAGAAGAACATTTATGTGAAATAGAAATATTTGTTACATTATAAATGTCTTAACCGTCATTTTTGATCGATTTAATGCACAACAATTATGTTTGCTTAAAATCCATTTTAATATTACCCTAAACCAGGGGTGCCCAATCCTGCTCCTGGCGATCGACTGTCCTGCACAGTTCATCTCCAACCCTAATCAAACACACCTGAAGCAACCAATTAAGGTCTTTAGGATGCGTGATTTTTTTTCCCAAACCACTTCAGTGGAAATCCCGCCCTGCAGCTGATTCTAAAGTTTTCATTGGTCATGTCAATCACTGTACTGATTGCCTACACCAAACACTAATCCCTAAACCTACCCGTCACTGTAACCTAAACCAATGAAATCGGCTGCAGGGCGGGATTTCCGCTGAAGTGGTTTGGGGAAAAAATCACGCCTTTAGGATCACTTGAAAATTAAAGGCAGGTGTGTTTGCTTAGGGTTGGAGATGAACTGTGCAGGACAGTCGATCGGCAGGAGCAGGATTGGGCACCCCTGCCCTAAACACTATTTTAAACTAACACGAATAACCTGGCAAATTATGAATTTACAGTAGACACACACTCACACGTTACTCTTTCCTGCAGCTTTGGGGATCATTATGAATGGAATAAGGTGACATCATGTATCCACAACATTCTAAGTGGGCAGCGCTGGATCGAGCACTATGGTGAAATCTCCATCAAAAACTACAACAGTGAGAAATGCCAGTGTAAAGTCACCTTCATCAAGGTCAGCTGCCTCTCCATCCCATATATTCTGAAATGTTTTATTTTCTGATATTTTAAGGTTTCTCCACTCTGCATCATTTGGTAGGTAGTGGTTCAACGGATCTCAAAACTCATGGGTCGGATCATATAACGTTTTTTAAATCACTGATCAGATCATTTTTTGGATCAGCAAGAATCTTTTTTTTTGGGGGGGGGTAACTTTGCTTTCCATTTATTGCTTAAAGCTCACTTTAAGTACTCCGATACCACAGCAAAAACTACTAGCCTAATTAATTAAGTTGAAAAATGTTTAAAGGCTCTTGTATTCATTTTGGGTACAGAAATGTAATAATTAAATATAAAATAACACTATGTTGACTGTATAAATTTAATATAGACTAATCTTTGTTGAAGCTGTGTTTTGTTGTTTGATTAACATTAATGACAAGGTATTTATAGGGTGCTGTCACTTTAAGACCTCATGCACGGATCCAATATAATGATACACATCCGATTTCTTTTGCAACTCTTTACGTTCACTTAAGACATAACCAACTGTTTACGAGAATACTTGCCGAGACGGGTATTTTGACAAATAATTTAAAAAAAAATTGTGTATGTGTCCATCCAAGTGCATGGAGACGTGAAAGAGGAATCAGTTCAGAGATTGCGTGCTATCTGAAATGTGCCGCTCTTGTGTGTGCGCGGTTCGGGTGTGTGTTTATATCTAAACTTGTAATTGTGAGAAAAAGTCAGAATTGCGAGATTTAAACTTGCAATTGCAAGAACATCGTTTAATCTTTTTAATCTTGCAATTCTGACTATATATATCTTGCAATTCTGACTTATTTCTTGCAATTCTGAGTTTATATCTAAACTCTGAAAAAAGTCAGAATAGCAATTTATAATTGCGAGTTATCTCGCAATGAGGACTTTATAACTCTATTGCAAGTTTACATCTCCACATTCTGAGAAAAAAATGCAAGATATTTACGTGCAATTCTGACTATTTTTCTTGCAATTGCAAGTGTATATCTCACAATTCTCACAATTTCAATTGTAATTCTGACTTTCTTCCTCAGAATTGTGAGATATAAAGTCTGAATTGCGACGAGATAAAAAGCTTCCATAGAATTGGATCAGTTGTTATTCTGCAACAATAATATGTTATTTGCCATGTTTGACAGTCTGACATCCTCCACACTTGTAGGACTTAAAACATGTCGGTCATCTCTTTCTGGCCTTTCAGAGAGCGCCGCATTCTTTAGCATCTAATGAGGGATCTGTGTGGCACAGTTAAGATAACACAACGCAGACGCTGAGGTCTTCAAAGACTTCCAGCAGGCTTCAAGGACAACGGCTTAGGCTTTGCTGGGGGGTGAAGGAAAGACAGAAAAGATCAATTAGGGCAAAGGAGAGCAAGATCAAACAAGAAACAGGACAGAATGAGATTCTGCATAAGTCAGATAATTATTCATGGTTCATCCCCTATGAGATTAGTTAAGTTCACCGTCTGACTCAAGTATGACATCTGCTGGAAATCTCCTTCATCTGACCTGATTGTCACAAATGTCACAGTTCTTTATAATGCCACATTAGCAAGACCTTAATGGTGAATTGATTCGGTATTTTCACTCATTTGTTCAGTATCAGCATACTTAACCCAGGTGGTCTCATTTAAATATGTACACACTTCTTTGTTCAGAGGTGCTCTGCTCAAACATATCTATGTCCTTTGCAGGCGAAGTACTGGAACTCCACCATGAACGAGGTGGAGGGAGCTATCACAGACCACAAAGGAAAAGTCATCCATAAGCTGTTTGGGAAATGGCACGAGGGCATGTACTGCGGCAGCCCACCCTCTGCTACCTGCATCTGGAGGACGAGTAGGAAACACACACACACAGTTTGGCCCAATTGATGTGGTCCAATTTTCTGTTGCCTGCTGCCTGATGTATTTCAGACAATGCAGTTACTAGGATTTAGTAGTTATTGATTCATTTGCTTAATATTTCAGAATGTATTGAAATAAAAACTATTTATCATCTGCTTTTATGTTTGTGTACAGATCCCATGCCTCCTGATTATGAGCAGTACTATGGTTTCACTAAGTTTGCTATGGAGCTCAATGAGCTCGACCCTCTTACCAAACCCCATCTTCCACCCATGGACACCAGACTACGACTCGACCAAAGGTAAAAACCTATATCCATATTGTTTAGCTTCCAATGAAAGGTTAAATGAAAACATTTTTGTTAATTCAAGTGAAAATAAAAACTAACATAACTGTGTTATGGTATTTGTATTGCTACTATAAAAGTATTTGTCTTCCCTATCTTCGCCTGTATAAATAACATTTCAGAAAACATAACATATATATATTTATAATTTGTATACATTATTTTATAACATATAAATGGTCTGGGTCTGTTCTGGGTGCTGTCGACTGGCATGTCCTGTTGGCATGGCCATTACAAACACGGTTGTTGGGTTGATTGGCCCCTGCCTTTTACCGCCTTTGCCCTAATCCCTTCTCTCATGTAAAATAACTATCTGGGTTGAATGTGGTGTCTCCACATTCAAGGAGACACCTTGAATGTAACCAAACATGACATGACATTTTATTATGTCAGGTCACAACCAAACTAGGTGAGCTTGGTTTGGAGGTGTCGGTTATGGTGCCCCAGCGTGCTTTGAGGAGGAAGACATGTAGAGTTGTTTACAACTCTATTACTATTACTATGATTGTCTTAAATTGCCTCTATCTATATCTATATCACTAAATATCTCATTACTTACCATCTTATATCTATATATCTATATTTAGCTGTTTTCCATCTCTTTGTTTTTGTTTTTCACGCTTCTGTATGTGTCACTTCTTACCTTGTATAAGTTACTGTTTTTGCAATAAAAAAAAATAAAATAAAAAAAATAACATAACTGTAATTAAAATAAAATACGTTTATACAACATATATTACAAAACTTGAACTTGAAAATGCCACTATTGCACTAACTCTAGACTGTGCTGAGAAATGTAATGATAGCAGTTAGTGCATTAACATTGGAAGCCCTAAATTAAAGAAATTAAAATAAAACCTAAATAAACTGAAACTAAAGTAAAATGAACAATGATAAAGTGAATGAAACCTTAGCTAAAAAAAAAACACACAATTAATTAAAAATAAAATAAAAATAAAAATAAATTGAATATTTAAAACTATTATGACCATGGTTTATTATTACATGAAGCTAGAGTCAGAAAATCAAACGTGCAGGAGATCAGTGTTATTTTAGTATTATTTATATGCTATTATAGCATTTATTCATATTTTGAATTACTAGTTTTATTTTTTGTCATTTTTATTTTTTTCAGGTTCAGTAATTAGCACTTAACAACTCAACATTATTTTATTTCAGTAAGTTGCCAGTCCAATATTTATATTTTATTTTATTCCAGCTTTATTTCAATAAAAAAAAATCAATAGTTTTACTAAACAACAACATCACTGCAGTGGATGATATCAATGCTAAGGAATTTGGACAATTGTCGATACTAATTTCAATATCTCAGCAGAACCTGGAATGCCAATATTAAAATTGATATACCATGTATATTCATTAAGTTATGAGTCAAATTAATATTCAAAAGTTATTGACATTGGAAGATTTATAGATTTGCAACTCACATACCGATTTGAGATGGTATTCTACCGATAGAAAACGTTGCACCAAACTTTCAGTAATTTTGTAATCCATGGCTGCAGTTAAATGTCACATCGGGGACCATACTGAACCTTTAGGGACTCCCAGACGATGACATCACTGCATAACTCTGTTTATGCAAGGACAAATGGATTTCACATGAGACTGTTTATGTGCGCATGCAGGTTATTGGAGGAAGGGAACGTTGAATCTGCAGAGGTGCAGAAGCAGAGGATCGAACAGCTGCAGCGAGAGAGACGCAGAGTCCTGGAAGAGAACCAAATAACACATCAACCTCGATTCTTCCAGTATGAACTTACTATCCTTCTTACTGTCTTTTTTTAAAAAGGACCTATTATGCTTTTTTTTACATTAACAGCTTTCTTTAGTGTGTAATGTTGCTGTTTGAGCATGAAAAGGTCTGTAAAGCTACAAAGCACAAAATCCACTCCAGAGGGAGTTATGCATGGCCAAAGAAAGTGTGTGGTGTCCAAATCCATGTTGTTATAACTATTTTCTGCTTTATCACCAACAGGAAGTCCAAAGATGACACCTGGGTGAGCAACAACACATACTGGGACTTAAGGAAAGATCCTGGATTCACTAACCTTGACTGTCCAGTCCTCTGGTAACTCAAGAGGAAGCCAACATACATCTGTGCTCACCGTTGCCTGCTCTTATCCGTTCTGGCCAACATTACAGCTTCAAGAGACAACAAACACCTTTTAAAGTGAGGTAGAGACTATGAGAAAGCTGTGAGAGACTGATGGCCGCAGAATTACAATCTGACCGTTTCAAATCATTCCTTAATATACATTATTTAATGTCCCAGCAGTTCAGTTGCCTTACTATGCTTACATTTATGTATGGTTTCATTTATGCAAATGGATCCCTTGGAAGTATGAGAAATATGCAATCTTGGCCCAGTCCATATTTTAGTTTAGTTGATGTGCACAATATCTGGCACAAGAAACCAAGAGAAAAACTGTTGGATTGTGGTCTCTTGTGGCGAAATATAGTACTGCAGATGACCGCAGCTTAAAACGTTACAAAAAAAATATATAGTATGTTGTCAGAACAAAACTGTGTTGCCTACCTCTTAAAATGAAATTGTTAGCTATGAATATAATACATATAATGCCTTATATAAAATGATATACATGTACTTTGCTAGAACTTTTATTCAAAACCAATCTATCATAACAAAGTATTGTAATTTTATGATGCCTTTTATTCTGAGACTCTTGAATGAACAAAATGTTTGAGGTTCTCAGAAATATTTATATTCATCTTAACTTATTCACAAGACTGACAGATGGCTCAGTAGTACTCAACATTACCATCACAACGTGAGCCTGGCAGTGTTTTAAAGCTTCTTCCACACAGTTTGACCTGTAACCTGTGTTCATTTCACTACGCACTACGACGAAAAAATGTTGGGGGACTGGGGTACTTGCGTGTTGATCGCTGCAGCGTTTCCTCTGTCCTTCAATAAAGTCTCATTTAAAAGATTCTTCTTTGTTGTTTTTATTTCAGATTGAGACAGTGCAAGCATTTGCAGGGCGTTTATTGTCTGAGGAAATGGATCTGGAGAACTGAAGTTTCAGATTGTGTGATCTGGGGTTTTCTTCCTGTCACAGCTCAAGTATAAATATACTGCTATGAATCAGTTTGCATGCAAACATCGTTCCTGAACTGTAGCTTGTGTAGACCCCTTTTTTAATGGCTTTTATAGTGGTTGAGGAAAAACCCTAATGACCCACAAAGTATTTTGCAACACGGGAAATTATGAGTCATCGAGTTAAAAAGGAGATTTTTTTCATTACAACTGCAGTTTTCATTGCAGTCTTGTGCAGTTTTGAAAAAAATAGTGATGCTAATCCAATTAAATAAATAATAGAAAAATCTTCTATTTTTGTAGACTAAACCTGCACTGTAATAAAAAAGTGGCTGCATTACATTTTTAAGTACAATCAACTTGGAAATTTAAGTCATTTCAACTTAAATTGCATTATACTGACTGAAAAAAATTAGTTGAATCTTGTATACTTGTAGTCAAAATAGTACTTTCTGGTTTAAATGAGAAGTGTTCTGTTTGAAAAAACTGAATTCAATAATAGGAACCTCACTCGACTGAAAAAAAAAAAACTACTCAAAATTAGGAACCTCGATCAACTGTAATGAATGCCACTCAAGCCATTTTGATACTTCTGGACCTGGGCTGAGATTCTCAAATGCATCATAAGTCTGAAACCATTTGGCACCATTATTCTACTTGACAACTTACAGTACGTTATCAATGCGTTTGGCAACCGCAGCCCAGGATGCTTTAGTCTGAATTCTGTGTTACTCCAGAAAGAGAGTCCTGCAGCAAGACAGTCACCCTAAACACACAAGAGATTGGTAGATTGACCATAGATTGAATGTTTAAAGCAGAAGAAATATGTTTTAGAGTGGCATGTCATAGTCTTGACCTTGTGTTGTTGAAGGATCTGAAGAAAGCAGTTTATGAGGCCAACAGGCAAAAATACTGATCCACAGGTTTTAGAATTTTGTTGTTGCCATTATTAGGCAAGGCAAGTTTATTTATTTATATCGAATATTTCATACACTATGGCAATTCAAGTGCTTTACATAGAAAGGAATAAAAATCATCACAAAATAAAAGCAAGGAAAATTAAATGCTTTACATAGAAAGGAATTAAAATAAAATAAAATAAATTATTACTGCTTAAAGGGATAGTTCACCCAAAAATGAAAATTCTGTCATCATTTACGCACCCTCACGTTGTTTCAAACCTGTGTTTTCTTCTGCTGCTGAACACAAAGAAAGAAACCTTTTCTTATATAACCAGTGTCTCATTGACAGTATCTCATCCCTCCAGGCTGCCCCTCCCTACTGTGAGCCACACCAGATATTAAAAACTTTCCTCTCTTTTACATAGTAGTAGATATTTCTATCTGACAGTAATATATAGTTTACGGCTCAACGTTTAATGGTTTTTAATTCCCAGAAAGACAAGGTAGGCTACTTGTTTTCACAACCTGCTATATGATAGTATGCTAGATTAAATTACATACATTTGTTATTACAGGAAATCTACTCCAAATTCAATTAAACAAAGAATGTCGGTGATAACTTTTGTAAAGAACTTGCAGATTGTTTACAAGTACACCCTCTCTCAAAAGATAAAAAGTCTGCTCTTTGATTGACACACTGTGCAGCGAATGAAATCATCTTTGTCTGGGAGTGAGCCCATGAAATACGTGTAGGCGGGGCTGAGGAAACAGTAGGCGTGTATAAATCTTCTCCGATGACTCGCCGGGCTTTTGTTTGTTTTTCAGCTAGTAGACTAGTATATGACGTGTCTTCTCTTCACCCACACCACACACGCGAAAAGAGCAGACGACGGTAAGCGCGGGGTCAGTATTTACAAGTTTTTGTTGTCTGCAAAGTTGTATTTGTTACTTTAAAATTAATTTAGTGCGCTTTTGTCAGAACTGCTATGTTCTGAAGAGAAAGGTTCTTTAGTGTCAGTTTCATTGTAACTAAATGATGTATAGGTATGAGTTTGCTGCTGGTAACTACAGAACTAGACATCATAATATTGTTGTCGCTACGTAAATACAGTTATTTGAATAAGTGTGTCATACCGGTAGATAGTCAATATGCCTGTTACGGATTGATTACAACTTCAGCTAGACCAGCGTTCATGTACAGATGGTGGCATGGTTGTAATACCAAGGGTCTGAATTATTTATTATTATAAATATTCCTTTACACTTTATTTTAAGGTGTCCTTGTTATAACAATTGAATACTGACATTTAGTATGGATTAAAAAGTAATAGGTTAGTATGGGTAGTTGCTTGTATTATGCATAATTTACTGTTCTTACTGGAGTAACTTAAGTAAGTTACATGATGTAACGTGTAACAAGGACAGTGTACCAAATAATCATGTGCCATGGTCTTTACATTGTATTTTACAAGGTGCTTCAAAGTGCTTGGCATTGTCATGGTAGGCTACCTGTCTAAAGAACCATGATACTTATGGTTGTCTTTTTTTAGCAATGCATACTGGTTGGAGTAATACTTTGAAATGAAATACACTTATGGCAGTTTTGTGCTTTTTCCAGCTGACCCTCAAACATCTCCCTGTCGGCATTAAAGATGTTTGCAAAAGCCACTAAAAACGTGCTCTCTGAGATTGACACTGAAGGTTCCCTGATCCCACTGACCCGTCTGAATGACTCGGACGGTCTGGTTCCTCTGGCCCTGGTCATCAAGCGTAATCGCTACTGGTTTTGGCAGCGGCCCAAGTATCTGACATTAGACTTCAAACTAAATGATGTTCTCGTTGGAGATCCAATAAATCCAGGTACAGAGCAACCTTTCTGTCACTCTTTACTGAAATGGTCTATGAAAGCTTGAATTGATCATTTATCCATCACTTTTTTGAAAGGCTAAACACAATGTAATATTTTTGGATAATTGCATGTTAATTGCAATTAAATGAAATGTATTTAAATGTATATTAAATGCTTTTATCTAAACTTTTGACCCACTTAACTACATCTTTATATATAATTTCCTAATTGTATTTTCTTTGAACTATGGATTTATGGTAAGATAAATAAATTATAAATGTAATTTCTATTGAAACTTTTATGTAATATATTTCAATATGTAGTTACACATTTTTAATGATGAAGTTGTAATTTAGTACATTTGAATACTACACTTGAATACTACACTACTGTTAAAATTATAATCACGTACTTTACACTTGCTTTGGGATGATAGTCAACATATCAAAATAAACATAAGATTTTAAAATGTTTTTTAAGGCAGTTTTAATTTGACTATTACAAAATAGTCAAAACTTTTAAAAGTGTGTGTTTAGAACTCTCTTTATGTACAGAGAGTCATACTCTCTTTAAGTACACTGGCCTTAAATGTTTTTATTTTATTAATATTATATAATGTGCATGTACACTTTTTATACTTTTATAATTTTAAGTACTCTACAAGTGCACATTTATTACAATTAAGTGCATTTCTTTTTCTCAAGAGACTGTATTATCATGAACACATCCACTTTTATGTTCTCTGTAAATGGTTCCCAAAAATGATGATTACAACCAGTGATGGTTGACGGTGATGTTTTCAACAAGGTGTTATGTGTGGGAGAACTGATGCAACATTGTTATTTTTGTCCACAGTTGTGGTTGAAACAGACTTTATGTCGTATAATGGGAAGGTTCTGGATAACAAAAGTGGAAGTGCTGCAGCGGATCTTGGGCCGGGGAGCATTAATATAGGGGGGACTGGCTCCAGCAAACTTCAGTCATCGTTTGGAAACCTAAAGAAACAGGAGATGGATGTCCAGAAGCTCTTGCTGGATTCCAAATCTAGGTGAGTGACTGAACACTTTTTAGAGCCATGGTCTTCTCAAGCGTGGTCAGATAAGGGAGTGTGGTGATGTGGAATGTGGTTTACACGCAAGTGAATCTCACCCATAGTGACAGATACGGGTAGTGGTGAATCAAAAAAGGGGAAATTAAAGTGCATGGCATGTTGTTTGTGTTGTAAAATTCTTGTTTCATTTTTAACCATTTGTCAGTGAAGTTCCATTTTAGTTTGCTCTTGATCACAAACTGATATTTAGCCTGTATTGTAGGTCTCTAAAAAAGTTGCTTTGCTTTTTTTGTTGTTCAATTATATCGCATTATTATATAAGGCAGTTATAGGACTTTTCACACTGCGCTTAACCTTGGGTAGGGCTGTCCCCGACTAAAGTTTTTACTAGTCGACTAGTAGTCGTTCATTTAAAGTCCCTGTAAAGTCAAAATTAAGTATGTGTTCTGAGTTTGTCACACCACAGAAAAATGTGTTATTAGCCACCCAGCCAAATTTGAATGATAAAAAAAGCCGGCAAGTACATAAAATAAGCTATCAAAATCTTGAAAAAATTAGCAGTATTCTCTGCTCTCAAACGCTGGGGGCGTGTCCACTGGCTGCGCTGAAACCACTCGCGGGAAAGCTGCCGACGGTGATATTAGGTGATGCTGCTTTCGGGACGGGAGGATGAGGCGGGAGATAGTCGGTTCGGCCCATTCACCAGTAACAGCGGATTATCAGTGAATCCCAGTTGTCTGCGACGAAAGTTTATAAAACTATCCCGTGTAAAATGATCACTACAGAGAGGCGGGTGTTGGTGGTGATCCTCAGCTCTCCATCAAGGTTGGCTCTTCACAAATTTAATCCACCTCTTCTTGATGTGATCGTTTTTAGGAAATTTAAATAAAGACACTTATCTGTTTAGTACATGATCACATCCAGGTAATAGCCTATATGCATTTCCGCGTCGAAGGCATAGCTAGCTAGCAAACTGTAGGCTGTAGTAACTAATAGTACTGACAGTAACTCGCGATTGAGCGGCGAACTGATGCGAATGTGCTCTATTGTTAGGGGAGTGGCCAGCCTCAGTGTGTCATCAAGTAGGGGCGTGTCCACGAGCTCAGGGGCTCCAGTGCGTCATCGAGCCCTGTTTTAGCCCCGCCCAAAAAATCCGGAAAATAGCAATGGTAAAAAACTGTTTAACGGTCTAACACCACAATTCAGTAATTCAGTTCACAGTCTTTGTAATATGTTTTAGCAATACATTTCTAACATTTATAATGAGTTTAGAAATTATTTTTAGAATGGCCTAACCCTAACCCCAACTTTAAGCGAATAGTCGACTAATAACACATTTATGATATGTGTAATATATGTAATGTAACATTACAAACTTGTTCTACATTACAGAGAAATTCTAAACCATAATACTGAGCATTTAAGATATAAATTAGCACTCAAGCGCATGCATAACACTCAAAGTAATGATAATGAATGTGTTAAAAAAACAACAAGGAGACTTACTGAACATTTTACCATTTTATTGGTAAACTAGTATTTTCTGAGTCTGCTGCATTACATAATCGGAGAATATTTGTTAGATATTGATAATAGATATTTCAAGCTTTCTATAGACATGTTGAATATGTCTGTGAGGCAAGTTTCTGCTTGTATGAGTATGTGTTTCTGTTAATATTTGTGACATGCTTCATCAAAGAAATTGACGCAGAAAGATAGAGACGCGTGAAAGCACATCCTGTTTTTCTTTATTTTACAAAAGCACGAGTTGAGTGTACACAAATAAAAGTAGTTAGAAAGTAGTTTCGAATGATGTATTACTCTTATCTGTATAACCAAAAATTGAGTATTTTAAGTTATTTTCACTGTGTGATCTCCGCATGGACACTTGGACATTCGCCAAATAATAGCGCACATTTATAGCTTAACATTAGAGCGAGCAGCCATGTAAAGTGGCCAATGTTAGGCTACTACTTGCGTGTTTTAAATGATAAGCCATATTAGAGGTCGTGAATGATTGACGAACATTTGGATTCCTGTCCGACAACCGTGTTAACAATCTGTCCGACTTCGCTAATTCCTGAGGAGTTGTTGTCGACTAAGCCTCTTCTAGTTGACTATAGGGGGCAGCCCTAACCCTGGGTCATCATCATGCAAACCCCTGCTTTTAACCCTGGTTCAGGGATGGGCAACTTCAGTCCTGGAGGCCAGGGCCACTGTCCTGCAGAGTTTAGCTCCAACTCTCATCAAACACCTGAAAAAGCTAATAAATGTCTTCAGGATTACTAGAAAGCTACAAGCAGGTGAGTTTTTATCAGGGTTGGAGCTTTTGAAAAAAAGATGAATGCATTTTTTTCAGTTGTAAAATGTGTAAAATGACATGCATTTTTTATAGTAACAGTAAATTATGCATAATTACAAGCAAATCGTAAGGAAAATGTTCATGGTTATACCACTTGTATAAAATTAAAGTCATTGAAACTATTTTTCAAAGACGTGTGGAACACACATGATTTAAAAAGATTACAGTTCTGTGTGCACGTCTAAACCATACTGTAAAAAAAAGATGGACAGAACATCTCTGGTTCCTTTCACTGTAGAAAAATGAAGCCAAAATATCCCAGAGACAGTTGTTCGAAGCCGGGTTCTGCACAGTAGTGATCGTGAGGTGGAGCTGCGGTATCAAGGTCCCAATCCCGCAGAATCAATCGCAAGCACAGATGTCAATCATGACGTTACACCCAGTTTTTATAGCATCAAATAACTAACTAAAACAAAACATATTGGTAAAATGAACACTTGAACATGCGTCTGCGTGATAACTACCTAAACTGACAGAAACCAATTGGATTTTGTTTGTCTCGCGCTCCATTTGATTACATTTTTTGTTTTCATTGTATTCAAAGCCTTATTTGTCATTGATCGCACTCTAATGATGACCTTAATCGAAGTGTTATCAAGTTTTTATCGGCAATTAATCGGTCGATTACTCATTAGCATCCCTACTGTAGACCAAAAAAAAAAGACGTGACAAACTTGTCACACTTAAATCTGTGCTGTGGTTGTAGAGTTCTGGACCTGCAGCACTCTCTGATCCAGCAGACACGGGAGACGCAGAGGGAGGTGTTGGCGGTAGTGAAGGAACGAATCTTCACCACCCAGCCCTGCACTGTCACTGAGGAGGTTCAGGAGGGTGGTACCTGCACTGGAATGTTCGGGTTTAATAAGACAATAAAGGTCGGGCTTTCTTCTTTTGTGAAAAATAAATAAATAAAAATTTCACACACCCCTCTTTTCCATTGACATAACCATGGGCGTATCATCAACATCAAGTAACAACATTCCAGAGTAGGCATGTCCGGTCCTGATGTCTCCTCTCCTCCTAATACAGACTGTCCTGTCTTTTTCTCTTGTTTCTCCACAGGTGTCAGTCAATGATAAAGGGAAGCCTTTTGTTGAGTATGACACTAATGTGTCTATCAACATCCCCCCTAAAACCACTATTGCTTACAGCGTGATTGAACTAGAGGTTGCTCACACTGGACACTACGGTATTGATTGCTCTGCATGTCTTGCTAAAGCTGAGTTTCATCATTCTGTAGTAGCTCATTGGATGTTTTGTACCAATTACTGCTTTTGCTTGAGAAACCAGATTTACTTTTAACAAGTCAAGTGGCAACGGTACCAAAATTGTTTATTGTACAAAACATTATGGGAATAGTAATTCTGGAGTGTCAAACTAGCAGTAATATGATTGTACCATTGACCATTTTGTCAGAACTGTGTCTGCTGCCAAATGTAAAAGGAGGTTTTGAAGTTGACGGGCTAGTGAAGGTGAAGCAAGCTAACTCCGTCAGTGCTGCACCAGGGAAAACAACCAGCAAACTGCAGAAAGGTAACCGCACAGTCTTTTTTTTTTGACAAACAAAATATCTTCTTTTATCTAAGCATAATTATTCAGAGACTACTATAAAGTAAGCCTTTAAAAAAAAAAAAGCTAACATCCCTGAAAAGTGTGAACATTATGGCTCTGTGGCGCTATCAAAACATACATTTTTGATTGCGCATTAGGACTAGCCTTACGCAGCAACATTGGCTCAACCAAAGGTTAGATCTTGACTGTCTGCAGGGATGATGTATTTTTGTAGGTCAAAACCTGGAAACAAGTTAGCATTTTAGCAATTCCGGTGCCATCGTCCCCAATGTCAAAACCAAAGTCTGGTGGTTAAAAGCCTAATATAAGGTCTGTGGTTAACACAAACTGAAGATATTAACACATTTTATTCTATGAAAAAGCACACCAGTAATACCCAACTCGTGATTTTTTTTTTTTTTTTTTTTTTTTTAAAGCTTTTATGTGTCTTGAAAAAGGCGGTTCCTAACAAGTTGCTTAATAGACTACAGAGGTTATTGGAGATATTAAACGTCATCACACTGAATAGGGAAAATGTTTTTATTCATTTACAACAACTGAAAGACCACATTAGTAGTGGTGATTGTTGAAGCCGAGTGACCGTGGTGTATTTCGTTTATAGCCTGAGGTGTGCTTTTTATTTTTAGCAATTGTACTTAGGCTTCAAAATTCATCAAAGTTGTGTTAATTTGTGAAGATTATCTTGATGGAAAAAACATCCGAGTATCATAAACTGTTGATGATCACCGAGCTTGTTTTTTCCAAAAATTCAAAAGCCAATTGAAACAATCCTATTGGGTTTTTGTCGAGGGGACCAGTCCAGTGTGATGCTAACTTCTGGTTTGGCCTACAAAAATACGTCATCCCTGCAGCACTCTATTTAGGCACATCACCTTTAAAGAGTTTGTTTGTTTTTATTACAAATTGGTTCTATCTTGCCCTAATGGAGTTTGAGTATGGAGTTGGTGATTACTGTAGAGTATAATGTTTTAATGAGCTGATGTACTATATTAAAAGCTTTTTTAATAATTTATACGGCCCCCTCTTTCTCTCTCTTTAGATCTTGAAGGACTCCAAGGGCAGTTTACGGTTCTCTCTAAACTCCCATCCAACACACGCAGCTCATTATTCCAGCAGGTCTCTGTGCTCCTGCAGAACAGCGTAGCCATCAGCTTGCTGGAGGACGCTGTGAGTGAGCCGGGAATCTTACTTCAGATTGTTATTCCATAGATGTGTACATTCACCAGCTACTTTATTAGGTACACCTTGCTAGTACCGGTACTGCCTTAATTCTTTGTGGCATAGATTTAACAAGGTGCTGGAAACATTCCTCAGAGATTTTGGCCTTTATTGACCTGAAACATGATAGCATCACGCAGTCACTGCAGATTTGTCGGCTGCACATCTCTATTATGTGAATCTCCCGTTCCAGCACATCCTAAAGATGCTCTATTGGATTGAGATCTGGTGACTGTGGAGGCCATTTGAGTCTAGTGAGCTCATTGTCATGTTCAACAAACCAGTTTGAGTAAATTTGAGCTTATGGCGTGTTATACTGCTGAAAGTAGCCATCAGAAGATGGGTACACTGGTCATAAAGGGATAGACATGGTCAGCAACAATACTGAGGTAGGCCGTGGTGTTTAAACGATGCTCAATTGGTACTAACAGGCCCAAAGAAAACATTCCCCACACCATTACACCACCAGCCTGAAATGTTAATACTAGGCAGGGTGGATTGATACTTTCATGTTGTTTATGCCTAATTCTGACCCTACCTAGAAATCAAGACTCATCAGACCAGGCAACATTTTTTCAATCATCTATAGTCCAATTTTAGTTAGCCCATGTGAATTGTAGCCTCAGTTTCCTGTTCTTAGCTGACAGGAGTGGCACCCGGTGTGTGTTCTGCTGCTGTCCATCTGCTTCAAGGTTTGACGTGTTGTGCGTTCAGAGATGCTCTTCTGCAGACCTCTGTTGTAACACGTGTTTATTTCAGTTACTGTTGCCTTTAAGCTCGAACCAGTCGGTCCATTCTGCTCTGACAAAGACATTTTCATCCACACAACTGCCGCTCACTGGATATTTTCTCTTTTTTGGCTGATCTCTGTAAACCCTAGAGACGGTTGTGCATGAAAGTCACAGCAGATCATCAGTTTCTGAAATACTCAGACCAGCCCGTCTAGCACCAACAACCATGCCACGTTCAAAGTCACTTAAATCATCTTTCTTCCCCATTCTGTTGCACATCTGTTTGAACTTCAGCAAGAGTGTTTCCCAAAGCCAACTATGGTCTCAAGTTGCCATATGGTCGTTACCATAGTTGGCTAACAATGCATGCCTAAATGCATTGAGTTGTTGCCATGTGATTGGCCAATTAGATATTAACAAGCAGTTGAACAGGTGTACCTAATAAAGTGGCAGGTGAGTGCATGGCTGTGTTCAAAATCGCATACTCTCTTGAGCAGGTACTTATTCAAAATAAGTAGTGACTTTTTTAGCAGTCGTGAAGTATGTTCTATATAGTATGAACGTGTGTAGTATGAATGTAATCCGAACATACTACATTCTGTTTTATCATGTCACCTACCGCCGTCAGTTGCGTTGCTTCACTGCCATTCACAAATCCTCTCCCTTGGCCTCATGGGATAGTAAAGAGTCCATCATATGCACAACATGACATCATGACTTTTTGCGTAAACAAACACGCCACTTTCAAGTCAAGTGGCGTGTTATCTATACGCATTTTGAGATATCCGCGTGTATGCGTGTATGTCTACGCCATTAATGTCCAAGTAATTCTGCGTATATGTACACGCCATTAAATTTCCGAGCGAAACGAAGCAAAATGTAGATCTACATCTGGGGAGCGATATTTTTTTTTCCCTAGGATGGCAGGGGAAGACTCATAAATGCTATTAACCCCAGTGACGGGTAGGTTTAGGGACGGGGTGGAGGTAGGTCATATATTTATATATACAGTAATAACGTTAAGTCAACTGCGTTCATAAACACGCTGAAAAGCGATTGTGCGTGTTGATAGCACGCCAAAAATAGAAATACGAATTGGCGTGTCATACACACGCAATTTTATGAGATCAGTCTGATATGCAAACTTCAGAATCTTGCTGGAACTAGTAGATCATCCGGGTGCTTTTTGCCTACTTCTTTATGAGTACTGTGAATTCGGACATACTACTTTTGTCACATTGTTACACTGTTTTTCGCCTACTATATAGGAGAGAAGTTTGAAGCCGATTATCTTTTTATAGATATGTCAAGAAAAAAAAACTAGAAATTGAAGGTTGATGGAGATCTTTACGGTCACTTTTGACCAATGTAATACATCCTTGCTGAATAAAAGTATTAATTATTTCTAAAACAAAAGATCTTTTGAATGGTGATGTATAGTAATAATAGATAAGACCCAATGTTGGATATCTTTGGTCTCGTTTGTCCTTCTCTCAGCTAGAGGACCTGTGTAATGGGACACAGCCTGACCTCAGTGCGTTAGATGAAGTTCCTGCTCTGAAGGCCACACTGAAGCTTGTACAGAAGGCTGCTGGTTCAAAATCCTCAGGAATGCAGAACAAATCCAGCGCTCTTACTGCCACCCATCTGCTCTTCAGCTCCTTAGATGGTGAGTTGGATGAAGTCTGGGATTATTATCTGGTCATAATAGGTTTACCTGACATGCATTTTTGTCAGCAACAAGGCCATAATGATTGTCATAAACCTGTTGTCAAAATGACCTTTGTTCTCATAAACACTCATGTTTCCATGTAGAGATGACTGACTCTGCCCTGTTTGAGCTCAAATCCTGCTGCAGTTACGCAAACCTGCAAGCTCTGCTCCATCTTGTAAGTATCCTTACTGAAATATTGTCATCACAAACAAGTATTAATACCACATGTAATAAATAGGGCATGTTCAAGAGAGGTATTCAGTCATGCTGTCTATTTATGGAGAGTCTTGCAAGGCTATTGCTGCGTTCCAGTCCAAAATTGTCATGCCCTTCACTTGCTAACTTCCCGCCGTCTGATGTACGTCGTTGCATGAGTGCCAACTACTGGCGGAAACTGCAATGGGCTGAATTGGAACGTCCTAAGCCCTAAACCATCAGCTATGGAGTTGATTTATTACTTTGAACAAATTCTTAAAGAGATTTTTTTTTTATGCAGGATCCAAACGTATATAGATGTGTTTGGGTTGTTTCGTACAGTATGTAATTTTTGGCCACCAGGGGTCGCTAATCTCTGACAATAACAAAGGCGTATATCGATGACGCAAAGCATCAAGCGGAATTATGGATCTTGTCGTCAAGCTGATGGATCTTTTATGGATGAGTGAATACATTGATGTTTTTAACATGACTGTGGTATGAAGCAGGGCGCGATTGCTAATGAGAGACGTACCAGCGCCACACGCGAGTCCCGCGGATATAAAGGAATAAGGACATTTCATTCTACCGAACTACCCGCAAGTGCAGAATTAATAAGTTACTCACAGGTCAGTTTATTAGACGAATGAAGCTTGAGGTAATGCAGCGCTGTTTCACCTGCTCTAACAGTTACACTATCATACTAAACGGCATTTGAGTGTGTTGAATGTTGTCATTTAGGTTGTTTGTTGGCTGTATGAGACTAGCAGTAAACTAGATCAACATTAGAATAGCATACAGATCATATTCTAACATTTCATCATATTGAACTAAATAACATTGATTAGTTGTATGTACATTTGCTCGCCTGTCTAATAAAGTACATACAATACAATACAATACCATTTTATTTGTATAGCACATTTAAAAACAACTGGCGTTGACCAAAGTGCTTAAGGCCAAAAGACGTACAATACAAAGACACACACATCAAGATATATTAAAAGCTATTGAAAAGAAATGTTTTCAGAGAAGATTTAAAAATTGACAGGGTTTGGGCAGATCTGATATGAGCCGGTAGGCTATTCCATAGCCTAGGTCCGAAAGCTGCAAAAGTGCGATCACCTCTATTTTTTAGTCTGGTTCGAGGGATAGATACATGGAACACTCGCGTCTCTGTAGCGGTGTGACGGTTATTATATAACCGTGAGACCGACGGTTATAGTTGAACACCGTCATTAGAACTCTATAACCGCCAAAACCGTGTTATTGAAATATTTTTTACAAACATTTATCATAGAGAATGTTTAAATACTAATATCAGCTTACGAGGGAAACGGAGGCGGAGTTAGTGGTGCTTCGCAGTAGATGATTCGGGAGAGGTCTGTGCCCCTTTACTGATCAGAGCGCGCGCTGACACGGAGTAAAGCCTTGTTTATACTCGACGAGTCTGCACGAGCGCGAAGATGCGCGCCACCAAAATGATGCGTTCGGTGCGCAAGACCCCATTTCGCTTGGCTGTGTGCACGGGTTTTTTTGTAACAGCTCGCGCGGCGCCGCATCCGAGGTTGAACGACTTCAAGCCGAATCTGCCCGAGAATGTACGTCTCGTCTAACCGCACCGGCACCCAGTTTACGCGTCTAAATTGCAGTTCATTGCAACGTTTTTTTTTTCTTTTTGTTGTTAAGGATTTGTTTACTGTGTGTGATTCATTTAATGGAAAGCACATTCACTTCTAGTTGTCTTGCTGTTAAAATAAACGTAGAGCAAGTAGCTAATCAGTGTCTGCTCGTTTATTCAAACTAAGTTGTCCTATAACAGACGAACGTCGCAATGCACCCCCCACCCCCGGACGACGACGACGGTTATGTTACGAACCGTCATATTTGACTCACGTCATAACCGTCATCACCAAATTCTGAAACCGGCACACCCCTACGTCTCTGTCAAGTCGAAGTTAGTCGCGGACGTGGAGCTCTCGCCATCTCGAAAGATTTTGATCTTCGTTCTAGTCCTCTTTTTGTCTCAAAGTCTGCTTGCCATTGTCCAAAATGTTTGAACAAAACAACAACAGCGTGAGCGTCCTGCTAGGCATAACCCAGTTGTCCATGTCTATCGCCATGGTTACTATGGCAGTACGAGCAGAAACCAACGGTAACGCGGATATGACGCCATTGACTGGTGGCGACTCACCCCTGCTGACACGTCCCGTTTCCTTGGTTAAAATCGCAATTTTCTCACGATTTACAAATAGTTAGAAACATTGGGGATATTGTAAGTAATCAACTAAACAAAATATATAACATTGGCCTAGTGGTTTTTGGATATTTTACTGCAAAAATCCTACATATTGTACCTTTAAATAAAAAAAGAATCATAATTAATATATCAGAGTTGTTTGTGGTGGTGGTGAGATTAGATGAGATCTGCGGTGACGTCACAATCGTGTTGCATTGTGGTATATGGAGCTGCCTGTAGTGTACATATGAAGTAGACTCTCTCCCTCGGTCAAAATCGAGGGAGCGAGGGTCTGTCCATATAAACTTCCCTCGTCCACTTCACGAAGTGGAACGCTCTTCAAAATGGCGGCAGGGATTCCCAAAAGTGGACTGGAACACAGCATAATTAGCTATGGGGTCCCTCTGGAATTTCCTGTGGGCAGTTTGGATTTATGAGTGAAAAGGCTTGTGGTGAACATATTTTGAAGAGACTCACATTGTTTTGCAACAAATTACAGTAAAACATTAGATCTGAATTTAAGCATTTAAGTTGGTGATAAATTGTAAAAAAATTGCAAGCACTTGGATGTGAGGTTACATGCTTGAGTCATACAATCATAGTCCGTATCTTACACTCTTGTTCAAACGTTTTGGGTCAGAATGATTTTTTTTAAATAAAGTAATACTTTTATTCACCAAGGACACGTTAAATCAAAAGTGACAAATGTTTTGTAATATAAATGTCTACTATTTCAAATACATGCTGTTCTTTTGAACTTTTTATTTATCAAAGAATACTGAAAAAAAGTTTCCACAAAAATATTAAACAGCACAACTGTGATAATAAGAAATGAGCACCAAATCAGCATATTAGAATGATTTCTGAAGGATCATGTGACACTGAAGACAGCACATCAAGTGCACATCAGCACAACATTGTGCTTATCTCGGCGAAAGCCGAGTACAAATCAGCATGAAGTTTTAACATCTACTCTCGTGTAATGGAAATCTTAGCTTTTGTCAACAATTGGACGTGCCATTTCCCGAAACATTAAAACGTTTTCATGTATTTCATTAAATCAACAATAATTATAATATCAAGAGCAATAATTGACAATTATTGTAATAATCCACCCCTACCCTGCAATGAATTCCTGTTTTCTAATTTATATACTTCATTGTAGGGTATTTACATTACGCAACATAATGCAGTTGTGTAAATACACGTTTATATAAATACACATAAATGTCATGTCAGATAGAGCTCGTGATAACTTTGCAGTGTAAAGATGACTTTTATTGATGTTTTGGGTCAAGGTCAGTGTTTATGTTAACATCCTAAACCATAAAGTGACTATAAAAATGACGATTTAAACAACTTCACAGTTCAAATACCGGTAATACAAGTTTTTGATAAAAACAAGTTATAAACATCATACTTTTTTTTTTTTTTATTAAATAAATTTTAAAGAAAAGGCACAAGTCAAAATGATTATATATTAATTTAAAATGATTATATATAATATTCTAGATCCTTTATTCTACAGTTTTTAAATGCACATTAGCTTCTTATCAATCCACAGGTTCACATTTACAACACAGTGTAATCAGAGTAAAATGTGTGTCGATCTTCACATTTTGTCTGAACAAAAACGGCAGACACACTTAATAAAATAGCAAATTCGTTTTGACAATAGATGGCACTTATGAAACAGCAGAAATATAGAAGTTTCCCCAGTTACTTCAGCAAACAAAGTAGTGCTGTGCTTCTATAAACACTACTTTATTAGGAAATACAAGGAGGAAATAAAAGAAAATGCAACCAAAACAGAAAGGCGGGTATGATATAAAAACCTTGGAGTAAATAGTCATAATTCATCAACGGTAGATCAAAGCAATTGCTCATTTTGATTGTAAACTGCTCTGAAAGCGTGAGCCTGTAGAATGAGCAACAGTGCCACATTTTTACTTGATATTTGTTCACACGCATTGTAAAAGTCTCAAGTTATGTTAACTACAGGCCTTAATTTACTCATAAATCCAGAATCGTCATTGTTAAAACCCACAGAAAATTCTTTACCCCTTATTATTGGCTTGAACATCTATCTTCTGGCTAGTAGTACCACATGTAAGAAACAGAGCTTCCTTTCTTTGCCTGTCCATTTTCACGCAGGTGCAAAATATGGCTCTAAATAAGAAGTCCTCTTGGAAAGATGCTGCTCTGGCCGTGTTAGCCGATGAGGAGGTTTTCAAGAAGATTACAGCACTCTTTGCCTCTTGTAATGTGACCTTGCTTAAGGAGAAGCATTCACTTGTCACAAAAATCAGCAACCCACAGGATCGCCTTCCCCTCATGCTATGCATTGCTGTGAAAGGTTTGGCCTCTCTAGCGCCCCCTGTCTGACTGGAGTACAAGGACCAAAGGGCCTTAAAGCCTGCAGGTGGATGATCTACTCTTGGATGAAAAAAAAAAAAAAAAATCATTGATCCTTTAAGTGGCCTTTCGGCTGTTTTGTGGATGACATCTAGTGAAACCCGTAATCAATTTGAATTGGTCTTTGAATATGTTTTATATATATATTTGTTGTTTTTAAAGTACTTTTGTAATATCAAATCTTTTAAAGTCAATATCCAATACTGTGAAAAAATTTACAAAAAAAAATAATTCACATATTTGGGCTGGTTTTGTAATTCCCTGTATCCAGTTTCCTGCCTTAAATCATTTTACATTTTGATCTGCATAAGATTGTTCTCATATTAAAAAAAAGTTTAAGTACAGTGATCCAAAATTAAGATTAATTTATTAGACAGCCGTTTCATTTCAGAAAATACAACTCTCTGTATTGCAAAATATAGAATTATCAAATGAATTACGCAAGCTGGATAAAAATGAGTTATACAGCCTTGAAAAAGACACTGTAGCAAGTTGCCAGAGACAGAAATGCATCACTACAGACAAGAGACAACCAAGACTTATGAATCTGGGAGGCCAGGTAGCTTGTGATCAGGACACAATTGGTCATTTTGTGCCCGTGTAAAAAGGCATTTAGCTAAATACAGCGCTGATTCTGTATATGACTGAGCTCATAATTCTGCAACAATTTAATTGAAACCGTGATATTGGTGGCACTTTATTTTATAGTACATTCACTTACAGTATATACTTGCTTCTCAGTACTCTCATGTGTGAGTAATACAAGGTAACTTGGGTTTAGGTGTTTGGCAGGGATGGGCAACTCTGGCCCTCGAGATCCACTATCCTGCAGATTTTTGATCCAGACCTAATCAAACAGACCTAAACAAGCTACAATCAAGGTCTTCAGGATTACTAGAAAGCTACAGACATGCGAGTTTGATCAGGGTTGGAGTTAAACGCTGCAGGATGGAGGACCTCGAGGGCCAGAGTTGCCCAGAGTTTAGGGGCAGTTCACACAGAACACATTTTTGCTTTAAACACGAGATGCACACAATGGTATCCTCCAAATGCAGAGGTGCGGCGCTGGTGAATGGGAAAGCAGCCAAGGTTTTGAGCTGTATTTTCAATTTGAAATGCAGTGCTCCTATGGTAAAAGTTCAAGACAAGTTGTCATGTGCGAGATGAATGTTCACATAGAAAAACTATTCAAAAGCAGCGCAGTGTAGCAAAAACATTCTGTGACCCGTCCCTTAAGCTCAAAGTACACTTTGGTTTTCACACATACACTAGGGTAAATTAAGTCATTAGTATGGTACGCGGACTACGCGCGCAGCAATATTTTTAATATTCTGTATGCTCAGTTTGTGCATATGCCTTTGCACTAATTAGTTTGTCTACAAGGTGGCAATGCTGTTGCTCACTGTTAAAAAAGAAACAACTACTGGAGACTGCAACAAAAATAAACACACTAGTTGACAAAGGGCGATTAAGAGATACACGCAACTGTAGTTTAAACGACAATGAAGACAAAATACATAATCTCTGCAGTCTCTGTACTAATAAAATGTTCAACAATGTTTTACAACCAAATTATATGCAACATCTAATTTAACTTACACTGGAAAGGTTTTTTAGACATTCCACGAAATCAGGGCACGCAATTTCCTGAACATGAACGATGGTATATTCTTAGCCTCAAAGACAACTCAAAAGCTAATTTAGTGTGCGCTTAGTTCCTGTTGCATGCATGCACTCTCAAGTGGCCAAAACCGCACGTGTGAAACAATAACAAACTACTGGCGATGGCAGCAACAATACATGCAACTCTAGTTTAAAGAGTACAAAGAATTTGAATCGGTCATAACTTCGGAAGAGAAGTAGCGCTTAGGCTGTACACACACACCAAGCTTTCGCGTCAAAACTAAAGGTACTTTGAGCTTTAGGGATAGGTTCAGGATTAGTACCTAGTAATTATAACAGGACTGTAAAATAAAGTGCACCCATGATATTTATAAAAGTTAAAACTGCCTTACTCCTAGCGTTTCTTAAATTTAACTAAAATGAAATCAAGGCTAACAGGATGACGCTAATAATAAAGATCTTACCAAGTCAGAAGCTGGATAAACTATAAAGTTGCTCAACTTATTTGACATACTGTAGTGACTGAACTGTATGACATCACGTTTCAGAAAGATGAAGAGATGCGAGATGAATACTGCACTGTAAACCAATGTTAGTAACACTAAATTACAGCAAGAAAACAGACCTGCTTTCAATACTGTAATGCACCTTATACTAGAATGAAAAATGAATTACCATTTCAATAAGTCATTCCAAAAAAATCCTATTTGTTTCTGTCCCTCCGAGTAACATTCTTTAAAATATGTTTAGTCAGTAGAACATAAAAAAACGTTAATAAATAAGTACACTTCCCTTCTGTCTGTTGTGACTGGATAGCTAGTGTACATTTGCATAGTGACTGGTGGGTCCGTTCAGTGTGAACTTGTGTTCTGTGCCGCTGACCTATCAGTGGTGCCGCCGCCGATGATGATGATGAAGGTCTGTAAGTCTCAGTAAACCCAGTTCAAAGGGACCCATTGCGGTTGTGTGGTTAGCTGCTCCACAGCTGCCTGCAGTTTCTCAAAGGCCTTGTCCAGATTGTCATTAACTATAGTCAGATCAAAGTAGTGATTGTACGCCCGCTTGATCCTGCCGCTTTCGTCCACCGTTTTCTTTAGGTCTGTTTCCTAAGAGACAGGAAGAGATGAGCTGACTGTTCAACAGCTTTGCTTCCTAAACTACTTTCCTCCATTCATTGTCTCTTAACGATTGAATAAAATCCGCAATGTAAACCATGAACCAACCCTGCCAAATCAAAACTAAGGGCGCTTTCACACTTGGTTCGATTGCCTGCAGGGCCGGCGCTCCGCACACGCACATCACGCGCTGCGCGTAGGGCACCAAGTGCTTGGGGGGGCACCAAAAAATCTGGGTCGTGAAAAATCATCACAATAGGCTACTAGTATAAATAACAAATAAAATATGTCTAAAGCATGTTAATATACAAAAGCAATACAAAATTAATATAGGCCTAGACCAAATTTGTCGAGAAAAAGGTGAATCTCCTTTTTCGTCTCCCTCTGGTGCCCCCCCTTCCCCACCTCCCAGTGGTCTGTTCGATTATGCCTCAATCAATGTCAAATTTGGCAGACACCGACCTCAGACATGGCCTCGAAAAGGCACCAAGAGTCGGGGGCGAAAAAAGGAAAAAGAATAGACAGCGGGATGATACTCGCGCGTCGCTTTGCAGGTGAGACAATGTTTTAAATAAAAATGTTAGTTTTGTAGCGCGGGCGCCCTTGCGTCGTGTATGCATGTCCAGGGGGGGCGTCGCTAGTAGTGCAAATGAAATGATCCGGGGCTTTTTTAGCCCTGCATGTTGAATCTTTTATTTTAACGGGGGTCCGGGGCTTTCTCCCCCGGAAAAATTTGAAACTTGGCCTGTTTAAGATGCAGTTAGTTTGTTTGGGGAGAAAAGGAAGACCGCTTAGATACGTTTTTTCGTTGTTGTTTTATGCGGATAATGCGGTCATTTTCAAGAGGTAATGGCTATTGGGACTGTCATACAGGGCCGGCGCTAGCCATTTGTGCTTAGGGCACCCAAATGGCTAGCGCCGGCCCTGATTGCCTGTTCCGAACCCGAGTTTGATTGCTCCCCCCTCCCCCCGCCCCCGATGGACTGTGTTCACATTATATCATATCAGCAGCGAACATGAACCGTACCCCAGACCACCTTTTTAAGCGGACCCGAGTACGGTTCGCGGGTACGCACCCGAGTTCGGAAGACAGCGTTCACATCCAAACGAACCGAACTCTGACGTCATTCGAACCCGGGTGCGCACCAAAAGTGCTAGTGTGAAAGTTTTACATGTGGCATATATCAAACAATCTCAGAGATCTAGGTAGCTCTGTAATATTTCTACATTATTGTAAAAAAAAAAAAAAAAAAAAAACATTTCTCTGTATGGAAAATAATTTTGATAGTTTATTTCCAGAACTCGACTGTTGCGCTCTGTAGAACTGTTAAGACAGATGTGAGGCTAACCGTCAGTAGCTTGGTTGTGATCCCAGCATCCACCACAGCTTTGTGCATGGCCCGTAGTGTATCGAGCTCCGGGGCCGCGATGAAAACCACAAATGGCATAAACTCTGATGTCTTCAGTACCTTTAAAGCCTGTAGAGCACATTTATTGAATAAATATATATTTTTAATTATTTTACTAGTGATGAGACGAGCAAAGCTTTCTAAAGCTCTGAATCAATGGCTTTGTAAAATGAGACTTAAGACTTATACACTAACCGCACACACGCACAGATTTGTGTGTGAAATCTCTCTTTTCACAAAGAAATTATGATAAAGTTAAATAAATTTCGTTCAAAACTTTATTGTAAATTCACAAAAAAACATATGGCTTGGTGAGTTTAATAAAAGCTCTGAACCACTGATTTGAAATGAAAGATTGTAAAGGTTTTAAAGCTTTACAAAGCAAGCTCATCACTACTTGCATCATCACCACTGTACATCATTTATACATCAACTGAACTGATGACAGCAGCACAAAGGCACATTCACAAATACTATCATCTTCCCTCATACTCACATTTACAACATTGTAATTACGTAATACTAAAATTATAAAGTGAATTAGTGAGGTTGACCAGTTTATCCTGATTTTTTTTTATTTTATTATTTTGTTATCTGTAATGTTTTCAGTGTCCGTGCTTAAAAGGGGATGAATTAAGAAGGGCACCTTCTCTGAGAGGAAGTTGACACCTTCCTGTGCTATTAGACCATCAGCGCTCAGAAAAGTTGCATCTCTAAATGAATCCACTTTTAAGCACCACTTATCTAAAACTCGAGGCCTACAGAAGAAAAGATGTGTCACAACTTCCATGTCATTGCTACTTTGAATCATTTGACCTAAAATATTTACTGAAAGTACCCTTTTGAGATTTTAAAGTTTATGAATCCATGGACAAGCTGATTATGAAAATATGTAGTTCATCACATCCCCACCAACTATTAATATATAAAGACTATGTTCTGGAAAAAGACGATTACAATATTATGCAAGCTTGTTTCTGCCACTGATTATTTTTTCCCATTGCAATTTCAAGTTTATATCTCACAATTCTGATAGTATACCTAAACATTTGTGAGGAAAAAAATCACAATTACCTCTAATTCCGTGGTGGAAACAAGCTTCCATTGAACATACAACACTTAGCCTTTCTATCCTGTGTTATTTTCACCAAACCACTGACCTGTGGGTTGACGTCCAGTATGCAAGTACGCCCTGTGCGCACGACTTCATGGATGGAGTCAATTTTGGTTCCGTACAGATTGCCGTCATACTCTCCGTGCTCCAGGTATCGACTTGCCTTGATGTCCATATCCATCTCCTCTCTGGAAACAAAGCAGTACGACTGGACATCCTTTTCATCGTCTCGTGGATGCCGAGAAGTGACTGAGAAACAGTTGAAATTCTCAATGAGTGACTATTTTTGTTGGTAAAATAACATGACCGCTAAGTATTAATGTTCATAGTATTAATGTTTATAGACTCACAAGGTACAGTAGTTCCATATCTCAGTGGGTTTACCACAATCAGACGGTTCTTGAGGCTTCGGCGGCCCACACCTTGTGCACCAATCAGCACAAGAGTTTTTCTCTGGAATGGAGGCATCTTTGCTACCTCCTCATAGATCTGTAATTCATGCCGATCAAATTCTATTCGAAAGAGAGGAGTTTTGAAAGTTATGTTTTATGTTTTAAAAGTACTTACGCTGCCGTTCAAAAGTACGTTTTTTTTTTTTTTTAAATGGTAATGTTTTTAAATAAGATTCTTGCGTCCACCAAAGATGCATTTATTTGATCAAAACTACAGTAAAATCTGTAAAACTTTAAATAACTGTTTTAATATATTGTAAGTATATAAGTATTATAAGTATAATTTATTCATGAGATGGCGATGCTGAAAATTCAGCATCATTACTTCAGTGACACGATCCTTCAGAAATCATTCTAATATGCTGATTTGGTGCTTAAGAAGATAAATAAAATCAGTGTTGAAAACAGTTGTCCTGTTTAATATTTTTATGGAAACCACAATATATTTTTTGTAGGATTCTTTGTTAAACAGAAAGCTCAAAATAAAAACATTTATTTGCAACATTTTAAATGCGTTAACTGTAATGTTTGATAAATTTATGATGTCCTTGCTTGAAAAGTAGTATTAATTTCATAGCAAAAAAAGACCCAAAACTTTTAAACACTAGTATAAAAAAAGATGATAGAAAACAGAACGCGGGTCAATATTGTGTTTTTTATTAATTCGCTGCTATTATGCGCAGTTGAGTGAACAAAACAGGTTTACTGTGCGTGTGTCACATTAAGGTGGCCCTCTGCTGCTTGCAAACGGACTCTTTTGAGGAGACAGTGGATGCACGAATACACTGCAGGCTCTCTCTCGCTCGTATCCAAGGTAAATCATCAACACTATCATCCCTTACAAGTGTTTTATTTAACTGAATACATCACAATAAGCTAAAACGCATGCGCAGGTCACTTTACTTCCTGAACAAGTGCCAAGTCCGTGCTGCTTTCACATTCACGCGAACCGCGGCACGGTTCGGGAGCAACCGAACTCAGACCACCTCCTCCAGGTAGTCTCGGGTTCGGTACCCCAGTGCGCACCCGGGTCCCATGACAGCGCTCACATTAGCGATTTTTCATGCGAACCGTGCCCCGTTCCGAACTAAACTGCCAGTGTGAAAGCCCCCTCAAAGACCTGTTAGTCTGCCTTTAAAATGTCCACCTCCACTCCATTTATTATCCTAAATTAGATGCACCTGTGTGAGGTTTTTAGCTGCATAAAGACACCTGTCCAGCCCATACAATCAGTAAGAATCCAACTACTAACATGGCCAAGACCAAAGTGCTGTCCAAAGACACTAGAGACAAAATTGTACACCACCACAAGGCTGGAAAGGGCTACGGGGGAAATTGCCAAGCAGCTTGGTGAAAAAAGGTCCACTGTTGGAGCAATCATTAGAAAATGAAAGAAGCTAAACATGACTGTCAATCTCCCTCGGACTGGGGCTCCATGCAAGATCTCACCTCGTGGGGTCTCAATGATCCTAAGAAAGGTGAGAAATCAGCCCAGAACTACACGGGAGAAGCTGGTCAATGACCGGAAAAGAGCTGGGACCACCGTTTCCAAGGTTACTGTTGGTAATACACTAAGACGTCATAGTTTGAAATCATGCATGGCACGGAAGGTTCCCCTGCTTAAACCAGCACATGTCAAGTCCCGTCTTAAGCTTGTCAATGACCATTTGGATGATCCAGAGGAGTCATGGGAGAAAGTCATGTGGTCAGATGAGACCAAAATATAACTTTTTGGTCATAATTCCACTCGCCGTGTTTGGAGGAAGAAGAATGATAAGTACCATCCCAAGAACACCATCCCTACTGTGAAGCATGGGGGTGGTAGCATCATGCTTTGGGGGTGTTTTCATGCACATGGGACAGGGCGACTGCACTGTATTAAGGAGAGGATGACCGGGGCCATGTATTGTGAGATTTTGGGGAACAACCTCCTTCCCTCAGTTAGAGCATTGAAGATGGGTCGAGGCTGGGTCTTCCAACATGACAATGACCCGAAGCACACAGCCAGGATAACCAAGGAGTGGCGCTGTAAGAAGCATATGAAGGTTCTGGCGTGGCCTAGCCAGTCTCCAGACCTAAACCCAATAGAGAATCTTTGGAGGGAGCTCAAACTCTGTGTTTCTCAGCAACAGCCCAGAAACCTGACTGATCTAAGATCTGTGTGGAGGAGTGGGCCAAAATCCTTCCTGCAGTGTGTGCAAACCTGGTGAAAAACTACAGGAAACGTTTGACCTCTGTAATTGCAAACAAAGGCTACTGTACCAAATATTAACATTGATTTTCTCAGGTGTTCAAATACTTATTTGCAGCTGTATCATACAAATAAATAGTTTAAAAAATCATACATTGTGATTTCTGGATTTTTTTTTTAGATTATGTCTCTCACAGTGAACATGCACCTACGATGACAATTTCAGACCCCTCCATGATTTCTAAGTGGGAGAACTTGCAAAATAGCAGGGTGTTCAAATACTTACTTTCCTCACTGTATATATATATATATATATATGTACACACACACACAATATACAGATGAGCCAAAACATTATGACCACCTGCCGACCCGCCGAGGCATGGACTCTATAAGACCCTGAAGGTTTTCTGTAGTATCTGGCTCTGAGACTTTTTAGCAGATCTTTCAAGATCCTTTAGCAGATCCTTCATTGTCATGAAGGGGTGTACCTGGTCTGCAACAATGTTTAGGCAGGTGGTACGTGCCAAATTTCAGCCCACATGAATGGGCGGACCCAGGGTTTCCCAGCAGAACATTGCCCAGAGCATCAAACTCCCTCCACCGGCTTCATCCTACAGTATATTTTGGTGCTATCGTTTGCCATTTACCAGGGGAAATATGTACATGGCGGTCCACATAACATAAAAGAAAACGGTACACTCATCAGACCAGGCGACCCTCCTCCACTGCTCCATTGAATAGGCTTTCAACGGTGGACAGTGGTCATTATAGGCACTCTATATGGTCTGAGGCTATGCAGCCCCATACGCAGCAGAGTGTGACACTCTCTATTAGGGGTTAGGGTTAGGCTTTTGTTCCTCCCAAAGCCATCATTAAAATTGTGTGACTTGCGCCACAGTAGACCTTCTGTTGGCTCAGACCAGACGGGATAGCCTTCATTGTCCTCATGTATCGATGAGCCTTGGGCGCCCAACACCTTGTCGTCGGTTTGTGGTTTGTACCTCTTCAGGTAGAAGTGGCCTCTTTCAGCAGGATAATGCACCCTGCCTCTGGCCTCCAAATTCCCCAGATCTCAATCCAGTTGAGCAACTGTGGGATATGCTGGACCAACAAATTCAATCCACGACGGCTTCACCTCGCATCCTACAGGACTTGAAGGATCTGCTGGTAACGTGTTGGTGCCAGATACCACAGGACACTTCCAGGTTCTTATAGAGTCCATGCCTCGGCGGGTCGGCGCTGTTTTGACAGCACGTGGAGGACCAGCAGCATATTAGACAGATGGTCATATATAACAAAGAGACCCAGCAATTCTAACCTGCATTTTTTGCTGTTAAGTACATCATTTTCTTTTTCTTCTTTTTTCCAGTTAATGTCCCGCAGAGAATTCCTAAAACAAAGTTGTAAAACAGTTGTAATACGCAATAGGAAAGAACTTTACCTTAGAATTAACTGTCTAGATTTTCCAATTAAGATTATTATAGCAAAGTATGATTTAATCCACAACTACACTATCCAGTTTCCAAGGGTACATTAACAACAATGATGTATAAAAATCGAAAAAGTCTTTCCTTTGCATTTTTGGAAAGTTTCACGTACAGAAAACAACATTGTCAAACTTATCCCCTTTTACTCGGATCTGAGAAAACGACTAAAGCGCTGTATTATGCATTCAAGGCCAGTAGTTGGCGGTCACTTTGTAAAGAAAGTACACACCTATAGACTGAACACATAATACGCATGACGTCACTGGTTTCACAATTTTCGCATTTTTGTAGTTTACACGGAGACAATAACAGTATACTTTTAAAAAATTGCACTATTTTCATAGACGCCTTAATTGTCTTTATTTCAGTAGACACTTTCTACCTGAAAATCATCTATGTCTGACATTATGTATATAGTTCTAATTTTTATTTATTTATTATTTTTCTATTATTATTCTTTATGTATGTGTATCTGTTTGTCTTGTGTATATCTGTTATCAGTTATGTCCTCCACACTGAATTAAATGAAAATTTGTCAGTGCTAATGCTGGTAACCTCGTTCGTGAGAAAAACACAATAAAGTATAGGTAAAAAAAAAAAACTTTGCGTTTGCCTTTTCAGGCCCTAAACCAGTGTTGCCCTGTAAATGAATGGCCAAAATGCATAAGTATACCGTTTTTAGTTAAAAAAGGATCCCAATGCCTAAAATCCACTGTACCTGATCCATCCAGGTCTCTCCTTACAAACGCCTTCCTCTTTTCCTCAAGAAACTGACTGGGGATCAGGCCAGTGCAGCCTCCATTTATGTTACATGCCTAAAAAAAGAAGAAAAAAAAAACACTACATAGCTTCAATATGTCAAATATTTCATCATTTAAAAGAAATTAGACCAAAAAAATCTGGAAAAAAATGCTTCTCACTTGCCACCAGTTGGGGTCCTCCTTGTTCACTATATGCAGAATGTCTCCTTTAGAGAAAGCCAAACCCGCCTCTTTACAAGGGATCAGGTTATCCATGTCAGGATTGTAGTTGAAATGTGGCTTCAAATACACCTAAAGGGAAAATAATGCGTTACTCCTGCTTATTGACATAAATTAAGCTGCTAATTATAGCCTAAAAATGCAATTCATAGCTCATGTCATAGCTCACACTAGGCAAAAGGATTTCTTTATAATCATTGTTGCTTTCTGACACAATGCTGATGATACAGTTGGGAAAGGAGAAGCATTTTCATAAAACTAAATAAAATAACCCCTTCGCCATTCAGATTGGCTAAAACATTTGAATGTTACATTGACTACCATCTGCTTTCCAGTAATACCAGTAATGCTAAGGGCTGATTCCTCTTTCACATTGTCAATGCTTATCTACACTACAGAATACTGCAACCAAAAAATAACTTGGGTTGCTTCTGTTATTCTTCATTTATTTTCCATGTTGGTGTGTGTTGTAAATGGACTTCTCTACGGAGGACAACAGCATGTTTTCACATTAAATATTTATGGATCGTGGTGGATCTTTATCAGTGATGAGGACCCAACAGTAAACATACAGCAGTCGTTCACTGCACGTGACCAGGCCACTGAATAAAGTTCAGGTCGAAAGAAGACAGAAATGGACGTTTGGCACAAGCAATGGAACCCTGTAAACCCTCGCCTCCGGTGTTTGCTCTTTGTGCAAGCTTTGTAAACGTTACTTATTCAAGGAAAGTTGGTAAAGGACATCTTCCTGTTTAGACGCATACACTCAGGAAGTGGTTAATGTGCAGCAACAGCACTGTTCGGGGATCTAAATGTATTCGGATCAGAAGTTGAACCAGCAAAAATCACTCATCCAGAATCACATTAATAGCAAAAAGTTTAAAAATAAAAAAAGGTTCCTAATCAATACATTCCAAACGTTTCCATGGCATATATCAGCTCTGACTGTTATAATAATGATAATTAGTTACATTTATATAGCGCTTTTCTTGGCACTCAAAGTGTTTTTACATAGAAGGGGGAATCTCCTCGACCATCACCAATATGCAGCATCCACCTGGATGATGCGACGGCAGCCATACTGCACCAGAACCACACACCAGCTTATTGGTGGAGAGGAGACAGAGTGATGGAGCCAGTCAGTGTATATGATGTTGATTAGGAGGCCATTTTGTTGGATAGAGGTTAATGGGCAAGTTTGGCCAGGATTAAACCCCTACTCTTTATTCGAAGGACATCATGGGATTTTTAATGACCACAGAGAGTAATTATATTACATTGTCATTCTAACAAGATGCAGGTTTTGCAAAACAACTTGTTAAAGAAAGACCAGTTAAAAACTACATCAGACCCGCCAGCAGACCACTAAGGCCACGTACGCACTGACTGCAGTTAAATTCGGTTGTCAACTCCAAAAAAACTATATTAAAACAACTGAAGGGTCAGGATTTCTTTTCAGGATCCGTTTCTTTCCAGGCCCAGATCTCCTTAGAGTATAGAGTAAGGGTGTGTGCGCGCTTTGACTCCTCCCATCTGCCCTACTTAGCGCAGGTTGTGTTATTAATAGGAATAACCATGCTCACAATGCCACCAGGCTGAAACTGATTTTAGAGTCCCTTATGATCTCTGACACTGCAAACAACCCCTGGCATCCAGCTCATGAATGCACGCACACGATTAGAGACATGTGAACGGGTTTTATGTTGATTTTAGGTGGCGGATATAAGATCTCTTATTAACTACATTTAAATGACTAATTATTTGATTTTAAATGTAATGTTAAATTTAAACAATTGATGTCCCCTAATAGCTATAGAGCTAAGTGAGAGATAGAACAAGAGTTAAAATGGAGAATTATACCTTAGCGAGGGAACGAACTATGGGACTCTCCATAATGCTGAAACTGAGTCGCCCAGAGGCCAGGTCTCTCCTTCCTCTTTCTCAAGGACTGTACTAACCCATATCCCATCAGGAGGTTGTACAGCACTAAAATCAGGTCTATGAGAAAAGATGCTTTGTACTCTCAGCATCTAATTATTAAGGAAAAATACTAGCAGCTCAGATGAGAATGATCTTGTACATCAATCCACATCTTGCTGCAGAAAATGGGTTCAGGTTCATTTTACATTTATATTTATTGAGTTTTGCCTCAACCAGGCAACTTGGTGGCAAAATGTTTTTGAATATTTTATTTTATATCATTTAACTTCATTGGACTGAATCAACGGTGTGCTGACCTGTGCGGGTGGAGGTGTGTCCCTGTAGCTGGGTAGGATCTTGAGGGTGATGCCTCCATTGCAGTCCCTCAGCATGTGCTGTAACGCCATGGGGTCTTTGCCCACCTCTCGGCCGTTCACCTCTCGGATGATATCACCAGCGTGCAGCATCCCCTGCCTGTCAATCATGCTGCCGTGCATAACACGCGCGATGACAAGGTCGCCCTCCTCCACCCGGAATGTTACACCCTAAAAGAGATGACACCATGTATCTCTGACATGCCAGCACAGAGAGTCAGTCATACGTTTTATTATGGGATGATACTTGCACCCTGGAACTGGTTATCAGAATTATTATTTTTTTTTACTTTATAAAGGGCATATTTTACTATAAAATAATATATCTCATAATAAATCAATAAAATAAACAAATGTTATTTTCAGTGGCTTTTAACATTATATAATAAGATGATATAATACAATATCCTTAAATAAATAAATATTTCCAGTGTATCTTTATACTACAATATCCATAAATAAATGTTATTTTCAGTGGCTTTTAACATAATACAAAATCTCTAAATAAAAAATAAAATATTTTCAGTGGATTTTTACACAATAACATATATTAAAAGCCACTAAAAATAATATTTATTTAGGGATATTGTCTTAAAATGTTATTGTATACAAATCCACTGAATTTATTTTTTATTTTTATTTTTTTAAGGGACATTGTATTATATAAAAATGCACTGAAAATATGCATTTCTATTTGTTATTTATTTTAGGGATATTGTATTATTATTATTATCCTATTATAAATTATATTAAAAGCCACTAAAAATAACTTTAATTTATTTATTTATTTAGGGATATTGTATTATAAGAGAATACAATATCCCTAAAATAAATAAATAAAATGCATATTTTCAGTGCATTTTTATATAATAAAATCAATCAATCGATTTATATCATAATATATATTATAGATAGATAATTAATTTTGGTGTCTTTTTACCAAAAAAGCACCCTTTTGAATTTCTGTCCTTGGCAGAGACACAATGACTTTTTTTACTAGGTGTTAAAAGACTGCCCACTATCGATAAGCTCAAGAGATTGGTTGGCCTTATATCTTCCTTGTATATTAAAGTCAAACTTAACAATTAAGCCTAGTTCTCGTTATTGCAAAATTTCCAAAGCAGACCGACCAAAAATGACTTTACACGCTGCCTGAAACACAAGCTGCTAGTAGTTAGTAGAGCTACTCTGAATGAGAGGAACGTCTGACTGACTATCGGATCTAATCCTGGGAAACGGAGAATGTCTGTCACTTACAAGAGGCTCTCCGGCCTTCTTCTGGATGCTGATCATGCGAACAGTGTCAGCAGGCATGAGGGATGAGCTGGTCATGCTGGTGGAATTGGTGCAGGTGGGAGGAGCTTCATATGACTTAGAAGCCACCTTGTCGTGAGCTTCTAACAGGGACTGAAATTACCAAGAGAATTCAATTCAAGTTTGGATAATTAAATGACCAAATTAATTATATTCCTTAAAAAAAGTGAATGAGCAAAAATTTAAAAAATGAGCAACTCAATTTGTTCATGGTCTCAAGTGCTTAAAGGTGATTTTGCTATACTACTGAGAAGCCAACAGGCTGAATAAATAGTTGTAAATAAACAAGTCAACAATGTTATGAAAAGAGGCAGTCAGTCACACACACACACACACACACACAGGTCTGGTACCTGGAAATGCGGTTCCTTCAGGATCTTACTGAGTTCTGCTGCACTTTCATCACGACTGATCAGACTGTTCATATCAGACAGGATCTCGCTCACTAGCTCCACGTTATTACTTTGCACCGCCTCCAGCTTAACGTCCTCCAATCGCTCGTGTGCCTGAGAGAGAGTGGGTGGAGACAAAATAGCTTGAGTATCTTGCCAAGAAACGGATTAATGGATTACGTCTAGATGGACTCAGAGCATTAACAAACCCACTGCCAGATAGAAGAGAGTCTTAAACAACCGTACACAAAGTCATTAAGAAAAATAATTTAATCGAGTGTCTCAGGGGTTGATTTTTATTTAAAAGTCACAGAATTATTCAAATAAAAATCTTTTCAAATGACCTATGAATAAATGATAACTAAAGATCAGACTTTCAATCTATTAACTATTAAAATGCATCATAAAAATATGAATGATAACAATTAAAACTAACTAATTAATTAACTAACTAAAAATAATATCTAAACAAACAGGAAATAAACAAAAATCTAGGAAGGAAACCCAAGGTCTAGCTAAGACTAAGGAGCAGGACCGGAGCACACAACGTGGAAATAAACAAAACTTCAATATTTATCAACTTTAAAAAAAAAAATTAAGGCTACAGTTGTAATTTCCACCACACTGACCAATTTTGCCCCAGTGTTTTTCCAAATTAGTTTATTGTTTAGAAATGTCATTTTTGCAATTAAATATAGAAATAAATATATATTACTTTAATATTTTGTGTATTGTTCACAAAATTGTTTTGTCATGTTCAAACTTTTTTTTTCAAAAATTTTTTTAAATGAAAAATACATTAAAAACGGATATTTTGACATGGTGGAAATTACACTGTGGTGGGAATTTTTATGACTTTCACAAAATTAAATGAATGACAGAATTGAGAGATCTACTTGAATATATACACATTGTTAGACAATGTTAGTGAACAAATTAAGTTACAATCCATCAAATATTTGAAAAATGTGTTTAAGAAAAATCATAAAGGTCAGTCACGTGTATTGTATGTGTATCTTTTGCTATTAAATCTATAGTAAAACAAACTATATGTTTCTCACTATTAGTGTGTTAGTTCCTAATCAAACAAAGTGAAGCTCTACCAGTATATCTCACAATCCGAACAATTTTACACAGCTATATTAAGAATGAGAAGAGAGCCCCTGTACATCACGTTATTATGACCTCTGACACTGCAAACAACTCCTGGCTTCCAGCTCATTAATCCACGGACACGATTAGAGATATATGAACAGGTTTTATATTGATTTTAGGTGGCGGATACAAGATCTCTTATTAACTACATTAAATTTAACAATTAAAATCAAATAATTAGTCATTTAAATTTAAACTCTTGATGTCCCCTATTAGCTATAGAGCTAAGTGAGAGAACCAGAGTTAAAATGGAGAATTATACCTTAGCGAGGGAACGAACTATGGGACTCTCCATAATGCCACGGAGGAAGATGAGGTCGATGTCTTTGGCTCCCGTTGAAGGCGGCAGCTCTTTGAGGTTATCCAGCACCTGCTGCATGGCTGAGGGTCACACAGAAATCACACACATCATTAAAATAAATAGCCCATAAAGTAATTGGGGTTATTAAGATAAGAGAATAAGAATAAAGCACACTGGCAACAGAAGGACATATGACTTAACTGGTGTCCTATAATGAATGTTTATTCTATACACCAAACTGCAGATACACTTTTTTTTGGTTCCCTTATATTAATAAATCTTTAAGCGTTTTCCTTCAGGTATGCATATCATGGTAGATGGTACTTCATACGCATTTTTCGGTCTGTAGATTCTATACATTTCATGGTATTAAAATATATCAAATGGAATACTAGAGTTTAATAATTAAATGATGTCAACATAAAACAAAAAAGACAAAAAAATTAAATGCATTTGAACAAATAAAGTAACCTAGATAAACAAGCTAGGTGTAGCTGACATTCTTTGGCACCTCAGAAAAATTAACCTAGTTAATCTGGTTCCCATTCAGTCAGTCACGTTCAACATTATGTCGGACTGACGTCATGGGGTCTTGCCTGGGAGCCCAATCATCTCCAAGTAGTAACAAAACGAGCCAATGGATATTGGCCAGTGAGATTTGCAAGCCGAGTCACACCTACCAGGACATACGGGTATAAATAGGACCTGCATTACTCACTTCAATTATATTTTGCTTCGGAGCAGAGCGGTTGTGACAGCGATCGCTCGTTTTCATTCACCTTCAAGAGAAGAGAGCAAATTTCCTTAAAAGGAAAGAAAGAAAAGAGCAAAAAGCAATTTCCATTGCTACTAGGAGAAAATCTCCAAAAAACAGCAATTGTAAGCTTTGCAGCTCGTCGTGGGTTCTCTCAGCCAGTGTGAAGGCGCATTCCAGTGGAGCGCAGCATTCATCCCTGGGCATTTCGGCTGAAAGAGCAGTTCCCTAAAAGAGCAAGCATGGGACGAGTCTTTTTCAAGACATCTTTTCGTCCGTGTGTTTCTAGATGCGGCCGTTTCCTGACTTCATCTGATGGCCACGATCGCCGTCTCTCATGCCCTGCATGCTGAGACTGCGTTTGTAGGTGGTTCATGTTCTCACATGGGAACATGATCACGTCGGCACGCGGGTCGTAACTCTCCTTTCTCGTAAAGGCTTGAGTCCCCTTTGTTGTTGCCCAGCCGCTGATTGTGTGTAAAATCACAGCCACGGGTCTGCTCAACACTTTGGGAGATTGAGGGTTATAGGGAGAGTTTTCCTCCAGGAAAACCCCCGGCGACCTCTCACTTCACACCTCTCACTGTGCCTGCTGCCTGACAGCGCAAGTTGTCACGGCAACCCAGCACGTCATTCGGCGCTCCAGATGAGGATCAGATGTCAATAGCTGCATCGCTGAGAGGGCTATCATCCTCTGGAGAGGAAGATGACACTGAGCTTCCCGCTTCAGCGGTGTTTGCTCATGCTGAATCTGATTCAGAGTTGACAGCCATGCTTGCCCGGGCCACCATGTGCTCAGATTTGTTCTGAGCAATTGCGGCTGGATGATTGGTTTCGGGACTCGGAGCGTGATGTGAAGATCGCCTCACTCCGCCCCCGTGCCTTTCTTCCCGGAAGTGCATGAAGAGCTTTTGCAGTATGGAGGTAGTTTAGTGTCAGAATCTGTTCAAATGTCTTCCTCTCTCACTACTCTTGACTGTGTAATGAGTGTGCAATTCTGGTACATTTATGCCCGCAAAGTGTCACCACCTGGAAGAACCAACCGTTGCTCCCGTCCAGCGCCTGTGAGACGATGGCAGCTCTGGCTGCTAAGCCTCACAGTGCCGTTGGACAGACCATCTCCACCTTGCATGAAATGGCCATCCTGCAGGCCCTGCAGGCCCCACTCCTTGCCCTGCAACGGTTCCGATCGTGGCTGCATGGCAAGCACGTACTGGTCAGGACGGACAAAACATCAGCCGTAGCGTATGTGGCGAGCGGGACGCACCGGTCTCGCATCTCTCACGGAGGAGCGGAAGCATAAAGGAGGAGCGACGACAGTGAAGATGGAGAGAGGAACAGGCCTTATTTTTTGTTGTGTTTTGTTTCTGTGGCCAGCAGTCGTCCGTGAGGGGCTGCTGCCTTTACTTTCATTTTGTATTTGTTTATTTTATTATTAAAGTGTTGAATGTTCGCCGGTTCCCGCCTCCTTCTCATAACATCTGAACCACGTAACGATGTTGAGGGCCGTGGGAGGACGGCGCAAGGCCGGTGGCGTGATTACTAATGAGTGACATCTGCGCGGAGCATCCGGTCTTGTATCCTTCACGGAGGAGCGGAAGCATAAAAGGAGGAGCGACGACAGTGGAGATCGAGAGAGGAATAGGCCTGATTTTATGTTGTGTTGTTTTATGATGTGTGGCGGCAGTCGACCGTGAGGGACTGTGGTCTTTACTTTTGTTTTTTTATTTGTTTATTAATTATTAACATTGTTGAATGTTTGCCGGTTCCCGCCTCCTCCTCCTTCCCATAACATCTGACGTTTCGTGCCCAATAACAAACAGGAGTGCAACATTCAGGAATTGAAATTAACACCCTCCAACTAGAAGAGCTTTAATGATGAGTGTGGCGAGCAGGACGAGGCCGAGTGACGTGAGAGCGGCACGAGGCTGGTGGCTTGAGTGGTAAGGAGCGACACCTGTGAGACGCACCGGTCTCGCATCTCTCACGGAGGAGCGGAAGCATAAAGGAGGAGCGACGACAGTGAAGATGGAGAGAGGAACAGGCCTTATTTTTTGTTGTGTTTTGTTTCTGTGGCCAGGCAGTCGTCCGTGAGGGGCTGCTGGCTTTACTTTCATTTTGTATTTGTTTATTTTATTATTAAATTGTTGAATGTTCGCCGGTTCCCGCCTCCTTCTCATAACATCTGAACCACGTTACAATGAGATATACGTTTTATACGTAGTTGAATATTAATTTGTGTTAACGTTTATCATGTACCAGACATAAGTGAGCCGTGTATGCCTTGTGTTTAGAGCCGTTTGCTGACGTTATCATCAATCCAGTTCAATGGTGGTTGAGTTTTTCAGTCAGCGTCAGCTACCAATCAGAAGTTTGTTTGTGTGTGTGTGTGTGTGTGTGTGTGGCGTCTGTCTCACATAGTGGGCACATTTTCCTTATATTCTTAGCAAAGCCATTTGCTTTACAAGAGATTAAGTTAAGTGCACTAAAACTAAGGCCTTAGCATTAAATGACTAGGTTGTAAATACTAAATAGTTGGTTACTTTTAAAATTAAGTATAGTACAGTGTGCGCTTTATTATGCTGCTTGCTACTGTGTGCAATAGTGTAATTATTTTATTTATGCTTAAATATTTTCAAAATTTATTTTCAGAATTTTAATTATGCTTAAATATTTATTTTCAGTATTTTCAGCACTGAACTTTTACTTGTTCTACCTCACGTTTTTAATATTTGTTAAATATTGTTTATCTACTTGTTCTACCTCACCTGTTTTTACTATTTGTTAAATTGTTTTTTTTAAATAAAAAGTTCAATAAATGTTCCTTTTTTTAAATTGAGACTTGTAACATTTGTTATCATCATTGTGTAATTTTTATGATGTAAATTGAGGGAGCAGTATCGGCTCAAAAAAATCGGCAGCCCGTATCGGTCATCGGCTAAGGCTGATAAAAAAATAAATTAATTTAAAAAAACGGTATCGGCACCGGAACTACAAAATTCATATCGGTCGATCCCTACCTCCAACCCGCCAAATGCGGGTAAAAATGAACTTTGGCGGGTAACGCTGTCAAATCACTAGCCAATTTGGCGTGTTTCTATGTTTACTCACTTTGCTGGGGAAGTTCGTGTAAGCCAAATCTGCGCAGATTTAGCGCAATTCGCAACTCATGAGTCCTCATGATATATTAAATACAGCGTATTGCGCAGAATCTGCACATTTCTGGCTTACTTGATCACACACATCACTAAGCAACAAATAACGGCGCGCTTGTTCACTTGCATTGAAGTAATAGCGAATATTAAAAAGCATTTGGTTAACACAAAAGACATTATTTTCCAACATCCGACATGTTCTGTGTACTGTATTGATCTGTCCACCTAAAACACATTTTTGGTAAAAAAAAATTAAAAATAAAAGGCCGTTAAAATCGATTCCCTATTTTCATTTTCGAAACTTGTGTTGGTTGGTCTGATCGATTTTGAAATAAATTTTCGAACGTAAAGTGACAGCCCTAACAGACACTGTGCAAGGTCAGGGAGGACGAGGACCAGGTCTTGTTAGTTGCGGAACTGATGCTCCTAGCGAAAGGCCCTCCCTGGCGGATTCCCCTGAGGAAGGAGCTGCTTTCTTAGGGACGGGGCACCATATGGCACCCGCGTACAGGCCTCTGGAACCTCCACGTGTGGTCTCTGGATGGAACGCGGAGGACTTACGTGACCTACTTCTAGAGCCCCCTCTACGAGGTGCGCTTATGCTTTGAAGTGGAGTCTGTTCACTAAGTGGTTTTCTTCCCAGCGGGAAGACCCCCAGAAATGCCAGATCGGCTCTGTGCCTTCCATACTTCAAAAGAGCTAGGAGCGGAGGCTGTCCCCCTCAACCTTGAAGGTCTATGTTGCCACCATCGCAGCACATCACGATGCTGTTGATGGCATGTCACTGGGAAAGCACGACCTGATCATCAGGTCCCTGAGAGGTGCCAGGAGGTTAAATCCTCCCAGGCCACACCTCATCCCCTTCTGGAACCTTACGGTCATCCTTTCGGGTATACGGAAGGTCCCTTCGCACGTCTACAGTCAGTCTCTAAAGACATTGCTCCAGACTACGCTCGCTTCCTTCAAGAGGGTAGGGGACCTGCAGGCATTTTCTGACAGTAAATTGTGCCTAGAATTTGGCCCGGCCTTGTCTCATGCCATCCTGAGACCCCGGCCCGGATACGTGCCCAAAGTTCCCACCACTCCCTTTCGGTACCAGGTGGTGAACTTGCAAGCGCTATGCCCGGAGGAGCTCACTCCACTCTGGGTGTTGCTTCGTCCTGGGCGTTGGCGCACAGCGCCTCTCTGGCAGACATCTGCAGAGCTGCAGGCAGGGCGACATCTAACCCATTCAAGAGATTCTACAATCTCTGAGTGGAGCCAATCTCTTCCTGTGTATTGGGTACAAACAGATAATGTACAGGAAGACTGGCTCAGTGTCTTGCTTGCGGTGCCATTCCCCTCTAACAGGGGGATATGAGCGCCTACTTGCTCTTCAGGCGAGTTCCCCACTTGGAGAACCGTGATTGGGTTCCTCCAGCATCATTCGGCAGGCAGACGCGGCGGAGGCGCGGCTGGTCAGCCCTTGTACTGGACTAGATGCCCACATGATGCGATTCCCCCTCGGTAATCCCATATGTGTATTGTCCACGATACGGTTTCCCTGTTGGTAAACCCATGTCTTTCCCTGGGTGGTTCTGCTCCTCCCTGGTTAGGTAGGACCTACCACAGAGACCATCCATATGTAGTACTGCCCCCACGGGTCAGTCCATATGTGTAATTTCACACATTACCTCCCTTTGGGCAGGGTGTGCAGTGTTTCCCCTACCATTGTTTTGGAGGGGTGGCCCCCCCCCGAAAGAATGACAAAAATATACAAACCCTGTCCCTTACATCCCACCTGGTATGGACGATTACCCCCCGGGCTTACATGGGGCACTGGGTAGGTTACAGCATTGAGAGAGCAGTTTGCAAAAAATGGCACACGGCAGCTTGCTAGCATCTGTGTCTCCAACACTCGTAACACAGTTCAGTGGCTGTGACGTAATGTCGAACATGACTGACTGAATGGGAACGTCTAGGTTACTAATGTAACCCCCGTTCACTGAAGGAGGGAATGGAGACGTTATGTCTAGGGATGGCGAAAACTAAAAAAATTCTTGACCGACCACCGAGACTCATTAGCCGGTTGAAACCGGTTAACCGATTAGTTTAAAATATGCCACGCTATTTGAAATAACAGCCATTTCGAGCCGCGCCTGCAATTTCGCAACTCTGTCGCATCTCTCTCTGCCTCCCGCTCACACACACACACACACACACACACACACACACTGCCCCGGCGCCGCGCTTCCACTCACGTCACTTTTTTTAAATCCCCTACAGCGCGAAACATGAGTCCCGCAAACGCGGCGCCGAGGAGCTTGTATGTAATCGGAGGACAAATGGCTCCTTAGTTTCGAAATGGTTTGGGTACAAGGTGATCGCGTTGAAAATAAAGGCGTTAGTCTAGCGTTAGAAGCTCATTTGAAACATTGCAGCGTCAGCTCCGAAGAGACTCCGCTTAGTTTGAGGTAACGTTATTGCTAACAATAATAAAGAAAGATGATGATCATCATCACCTTATCTGTTACCGCTGAAATGTAGGTGTAATGTATTTCTACAGTATTACTACTGTATAAGCACTGTATCACACAAGTTGCAACTTACTGTGTCATTCTTTTTGGTGAAATGGTCCCACACACTACGTTTCTTTGCACGCTTCATCCTGTCGTCTGCCCTGGCTCTAACCTCTAGTGTTTTAGCCCGTAGCCTTTACTTTTCGCAAACCTTGTGAGCGCGCGAACCCAAACGCTGTGACCTCGCGCCAAATGTTTTTATTGGTTTATTAAGTACAAACAGGCGAGTTATGAAAAATTGAGTGTGAGGGATTTGTTCACTTCACACAAAAATATCTTGGAATAAGATGGCTAACTGTAGTAGCGTTTAGTCCACTGTCTATAATAGCATAATTTAGAGATCACTTTTTTTTTTTAACCGACTACCGACAACTTTGATCGGTTAACGTTGAGACGGTCAACCATTGGTCAAACAGTCATCGGTTAGCATCCCTAGTTATGTCCCCACTTTGTTACCATTTAGAGGTGATTGGGCTCCCAGGCGAGACCCCATTATGTCAGTCCGACGTAGTAACCTAGACGTTACTTGGCCAGTTGGTCGTAACCGAAGTAAATAATCACACCGCTATAGAGACAAAATTAGGAATATTTCAAGCTCCAAATGCGACTAATTCGCTTTGGTGAGTTATAAATATGAAGGTCATTTGGAAAGAAATAAATATGAAGGTCATTTGGAAAGAAAAAAAAAAGTGTATGTTCACACACACACATAAACATCAACACACACCATTTCCACAGCTTCCTACAGATTGGCTGCACGATGTGGCAGAAAGCTGCTTTTGGATCCAGTTTACAGTCAATACTACGCAACCTACTGCTCTCCAGTAACAGAGAATGACAAAAACAATCCATGTGTATTACTGCATCAGAAAGCACTAGAAAAGGGCATATTCATCACAAAGTGGCATAATTTGCATAATGCGAACAGTAACCATTTACATGGTGAACAAACCCACACAGAGACCTCTCCCACTATCAGGAAACAAACTGCACAACACAGCAGAGAAAATGGTGTGTCAGTGGATGCAACTGAAAGAAAACACTGCGCTGTGGGTCATAGATGCAGGTCATTAAGCCTCTGAGACACGCCATTTTATCAGCAATTTTATCAACCTCTCTAGCTCCATCCAGAGCTGCATGGGTCGCTCTCTATAGAGGCAGGATACATTAGACATTGCTAAAGTTATGATGACATGACTGAAAGGACTGAAGAGGTCATTCTGACCCATACTCAGGAGCAACTGTTTGCAAAAGGTATGTCAACCACAGTCATAGGGTGAATGAGGTTAAAATGTAATACATTTTTTTTTTAAATAAATCTAAAGCCACTGCAGCATGTGGGTACGGTTCACCATGATGGTTCCGAAAATGAAATATGACAAGAATCACTTAAAAAAAACTAAAATAACATTAAGTGCAACATGTGCAGTTTAAGTCTGTCATGTAGGCTACATAAAATTATAATGAGAACATTGTAATTGTGTGCTTGGGACATGGCTGTTAATGGTGAGACTTGTTTTTGTAATCAGGCTCTCAAAAATTATACAAAAATATAGATTTATTTACCAATATATCGGTTATTGGATTTCAAATATAAAGAATTATCGGTCTCGGACAAATTTCCCCAGATATTTCCTCAAATTCAGCTGATTTTTTTTTTAAATGATAATATATATAATATATATATATATATATATATATATATATATATATATATATATAGTTTAAATAAATAATATAAAAATAAATAAATAAAATCGGTCTCAGTGGATACCGTGAGTTTCATGTATCCTACTGATGTATAAAGCATCCCATAAACCTGTAAGAGGCTCAAAGGTGCTTACCTGTCATTTTTCCTATAAGGCAGGGCAAGCTCAGGGCTAAGACAAAATTTGTCTTCAATAGCAATGAGAACCATGCACCTGGGGGATGGGAAGAAGCAAGTCCACATCAGAATGTTTATTCACTCCATAATTCTGTGCAACGTTTCCCATTTACATTTAAAACAGAATGAGAAAGTCACACGATTGCAATAAAAACACAAGCCGGAAACAAGTGAATCAGAGTCATCCTTTTGAGATTTTCTTGGAAATCTCAGCATTATTGCTGCTCTTTTCCAGGGCCCTTGAAGTATGAATGATGTGAAACCAAGAGAAAGGAACTTTACCCACAAACAGACCATCTTTACACACAATAGGATCAGAGAATCGCATTCAAAGATATTCTACAAACAATACCTGGATCTGTTTTTGCTGATTGCTGATATTCCAGACAGCTTTGGCATAAACACCACAATCCTACGATGTGTGTGTATGGATACACAGTGTACTACAGAATCATCACACAGATTTCATGTAGAGACAAGCAAAACTCTCAGTTGTACTTTAGCAACATTTAATTAAGCATCGATGCATACTATACTCCTGCCCTAGCCTGGGAAAACCCAGACAACTTTCGGCAAATTTAGATTTGCTCTGAAAGTTAGTCTGGCAAAGAGCTCATTGAAGTCCATTTCCAATCCGTCGAAATCGCGGCACCAATCAGAATCGTTGGGGCGGGCTTTACACGATGACGACAGCACAGCGACGGTGAAGCAGATTTTTTACATTTACAAAGATGGATGCCGCCGTGGAACTATGTGTGACGGTTATAGTTGAACACCGTCATTAGAACTCTATAACCGCCAAAACCATGTTATTAAAATATTTTTTTCACAAACATTTATCATAGAGAATGTTTTTACTAATATCAGCTTAGGAGGGAAACGGAGGCGGAGTTAGTGGTGCGATCGGAGGCTGCTACTGCTGGAGATGATTCGGGAGAGGTCTGTGCCCCTTTACCGATCAGAGCGCGCGCTGACACGGAGTAAAGCCTTGTTTATACTCGACGCGTCCGCACGAGCGCGAAGGTGCGCGGGGCAAAAATGACGCGTTCGGTGCGCAAGACCCCATTTCGCTTGCCTGTGTGCACGGGTTTTTTGTAACAGCGAGCGCGGCGCCGCATCCGAGGATGAACGACTTCAAGCGAATCTGCCCGAGCCGTACGTCTCACAGCACCGGCACCCAGTTTCTTTCCCAGTTTGCAAAGTTCTTTTTTGTTAAGGTTTTGTTTACTGTGTGTGATTTATTTAATGGAAAGCACTTTCACTTCCAGTTGTCTTGCTGTTCATTTTAAATAAACGTAGAGCAAGTAGCTAATCAGTGTCTGCAAGTTGTTCTATAACAGACGAACGTCGCTCTGCATACGTCATCTTCTTCATCGCTCTGATTGGTTTTAGGTCTATCCAATTACGCCCAGAGGCATTTGAGCTACGTCCGTTGGTGACGCCCCTTTGGAAATGATTTGTCTATGAAGCTTTGCCAGACCCTAACTCAGTTACAGCTGAGAATGGTCTGGTTTTAACCAGGCTACTCCTGCCCGTTACCGTTTGAGGAAATGTGACCTCCACCACTGCGCGTCACTGCAGTGCAAAAAAGATAATGTGACAACAGAATATAACAATACATGCTATTTGTAATAACTCACCTGCAAATTGAATTTCAGTGCAGTTCATAGAAGCTCTGCTCACTCTCTTCTCATCTGGAGCTCATGGAGACAGCTAAATCTGCCATAGAGGTCACACATGACATTTCCAACATCAGCAAAAACTGCAAAAGCTCACCAGTCTGTAGGCCTATATCAGGGATTGGCAACTTCTGTCCTGGAGGGCCACTTCTGTCTTGGAGGTCCTGAAGAAATTTATTAGCTTGTTCAGGTGTTTGGTGAGGGTTGGGACTAAACTCAGCAGGACAGTGGCCCTCCAGAATTGAAGTTGCTCATCCCTGTCCGACATCAATAACATAACACTATACTGACTGAGATTGGCATCTGATTGAAAGAACTATTAAGCCAGATCAACATTTTCACTTAATTAGCACTGCTTTATTGTGGATAAATGAGCAAATAACTAAATGCAAGCAATATACAACATTACCTTCAAAACAAAATAAGCAGCTCACTTACAAATAACTTGGCATAGTTCCTCTGAAAGTAATAAAATGACCTGACCTACAGTACTCACTCATGACCTACAGTACTCACTCATGACCTACAGTACTCACTCATGACCTACAGTACTCACTCATGACCTACAGTACTCACTCATGACCTGACCTACAGTACTCACTCATGACCTGACCTACAGTACTCACTCATGACCTGACCTACAGTACTCACTCATGACCTGACCTACAGTACTCACTCATGACCTGACCTACAGTACTCACTCATGACCTGACCTACAGTACTCACTCATGACCTGACCTACAGTACTCACTCATGACCTGACCTACAGTACTCACTCATGACCTGACCTACAGTACTCACTCATGACCTGACCTACAGTTCTCACTCATGACCTGACCTACAGTACACAACCAGTGTTTCCGCTACATTCATTCTGCCCGTGGCGGGCCGCCACACCTAAAATCATCCCGCCACGGCTGCAGCTTCTCAGTGAGCTCTGATATTGTGCATAGCCTACTATTGTGTTATTGTAAAGCTAAAGGCATAAAAAAAACATTGTAAAGCACCATAAAGTTTTCGCACTATATTCCAACACTTCTAAAGTCATTCAATAGCGTAATGTGAGGTAAAAATGAATATTTAAGTCTTTAAGTGAAAGTTAATGGAAACTCATCTCTCCTCAGTCATTCTCCATTCAGCATTCAAACAGCGCGTCGCGTTCGGTTACGACCAGAGATGGGGACTCGAGTTTGAGACTCGGACTCGAGTGCGACTTAAGTCGCACACACAGTGACTTCAGACTTGACTTGAGACTCGTCCTCGAAAGACTTCAGACTCGACTCGGACTCGAGCTGCGGGACTCGTGAACAATGTTTATTTTTAGGAAACGTCTGATGAGCTCGCTGTTATTCCCCTCCCTCCGTTACCTATGACCTGCCTACGTAACACGTACTACGTATCGGCTGTGCGCGCGCGACCACACATAAGAGAACAACAAACAAACATGTCAACTGCACCGGCCGCTGCTGTGCCATTCATTGTAAGCTTTGGGTTTAAAAACTTCAAACAAGACGGCCCAAACAAACGAAGCGCTCAATGCTAAATATGCGGTATCAGGATAAAAGATTCTGGCTCAACCACATCTAATTACATCAGGCATCTGAAACACACCCTGAGGTCAGTAAACATGTTTAGCTCAGTATTGACCATCTACCGTTAGCTTGCTTCTTGCTTTAGCTACAACCTAACGTTACGGGAGGTTAACTCCGACTGTCTTCCTTATGAAATATTAATGAGTGTTTGTTTAATTGCCAAACTTGTGGTGGTCGATTAACGTAATAATTTACGTGCCGCTGGCTTTCATTACGTTAATCATTAACGTTGTCTGCAAACAGGTTACAGGATTATTGTTGTTTCATTTAGTTATAACGTTACACTGGTTTGAGAGTCTGGGATGTGTTGCTGACTTACAGTAGTTAATATTTATGATTAGTTGCGTAGGCAGTGCACATTAGGTCTACATGGATCTGCAAGTGATGGCGGGGGCGTGGAAATCACGAGCCACACGCGGCTGAGAGATCGCACAAATTTTTTCACGGCAAAATACAGATATTAACATAAAAGTAAAGCATTCTTGGTGTTTTTGTCATGTTGCAATAGCCTGTTTACACTGATTATATACCAAAATCAAAGCTGATACTTTATGCTAATAGATAAAGGATCATTATAACATATTACATGCTTTTAATTCCTTATATATATATAGCTATGCAGTGTTCTATGCAGCCTGGATGGGTCGCTGTACGTGATGCAACACTTATTATAACCACAAGAGACTTCAGACTTGACTTGGACTCTTGCTCAAAGACTTGAGACTTGACTTGGACTCTAGCTCAAAGACTTGAGACTTGACTTGGACTCTAGCTCAAAGACTTGAGACTTGACTTGGACTCTAGCTCAGAGACTTGCGACTTGACTTGGACTCTAGCTCAAAGACTTGAGACTTGACTTGGACTCTAGCTCAAAGACTTGAGACTTGACTTGGACTCTAGCTCAAAGACTTGAGACTTGACTTGGACTCTAGCTCAAAGACTTGAGACTTGACTTGGACTCTAGCTCAGAGACTTGCGACTTGACTTGGACTCTAGCTCAGAGACTTGAGCATCTCTGGTTACGACAGTAACACGACGACACTCTCTTCAAGATCAATGTTCCCATTATTATTCTTTATTTGTAGAATAGAATTTGTAGAACCATAAAGGTCTATGGTTTGCTACGGAGCCCGGGAAGTCACCTGTGGGGAAAAAAAAACAATCCGTAGCGACGGTTTTGCAATCCGTCCCCTCAGTTTATAAACTGTACTCACGAATTCTTAAACTGTTCCCTCAGTTTGACAATTCGTGCCCACGGATTAATAAACCGTACCCACGAGTTCCTAATCCGTGCTCTCAGATTTCTAAACCGTGCCTTCAGTTTTTGCAATCTGTACCCACAAATTCATAAACAGTGCCCACGCTTTCGCAATCCGTACTCACGGATTTGTGGCCCCTCCCCCAGTCTGTGCCGCATTCTTCAACCAGGCCTCCTGTTTAGGTGCGGGATGCATTGCATTGTGTTTAAACCTCATTTTTTAAATGGATCATTTCTTGGATTTTCTAAAAAACTACATTTAGGCTACTTGTATCTTTAAAGTCCATTTTTGGGAGGAAAAAGCTCAGTATAGAATAAGCAAAAATAGACTTCACATATAAAAAAAGAAATATTAAACACATTTCCAAAACTGTAAAAGGTTAGGTTACCTTTATAAAAATAAAACATTCATAAATGATTTTATGATAAACATATTATGTCTTCAGTGAACTCATTTATAGTAATAAACGCAAATAATAATAATTATCATTATTTTTTATTAGGCTACATAGGCCTATGTAGAAGACGCTTTTATCCAAAAAAAATAACAAATCAATTTGTCAAATGTCAGTCATAATACAGGTTAGACAATAATAATACAGGGCTCAGATTATCACAAATAGTTTTTGTTTTTGACGCATAGGCTATCGTGTTTGTGCGCAAAAAAATAAATTACATTGACGTATTTTCAGATTTTTGTTTATGACTTTTTGCCCCTTTATTAAACATTTAATATATTCGCAAATTAATATGGAAAAAATTTTGATTTTACTTTCTAAAATCAAATTAGAACCTGGAAATGATATTTTTCCCGCAGTGCTAAATGAGAAGAGCCATGTCTTTGGAACCATACAGAGAGATGATTTATAGGTGATTTATAGGCTAATCATAATAAATGTGTCTGAAAAATAACGAGGGATTTTTATTGTTTAAATAAACTGTTTTCTAGTGTCGGCTAAACATATCTCAATCTCCGCTGTAAAGCGGATGCACCGAGAAATGCTCCTTTCGGATTAATCAGACGGTATTTGCTTTCGATTCGAATTTGTTAATTTAAAAGTAGACATTTCAAGCTTTAGATAGGCTATTGTTTCTGTTCATTTGAGACGCGCTCCGGAGATAATGAAAGCGCGCCTGATTGTTTTATTTTATTTTACAAAGCACAACGTTTTCTTGTTATTGTGAGTTTACACAAATAAAAGTAGTTGCGAATGATGTATAATTTTTTTCTGTATGACCAGAAATGATAGATTATTTAAAGTTGTTTCCACTGTTGATAGGAAAATACAAGTGTTTGCGCGGGCGCCTCACGTTCCATGCAGTGCGCGCTCCGCCCAAAAACACTTGGTTATGCGTCAAAAACTTGTTTTTATTTGTGATAATCTTAGCCCTGTATTATTATTGTCTATCTTGTATTATGACTGACATTTGACGAATTGATTTGTTCTTTTTTTTTTGGATAAAAGCGTCTTCTAAATAGGCCTATGTAGCCTAATAAAAAATAATGATTGATAAGTATTATTATTTGCGTTTATTACTATAAATGAGTTCACTGAAGACAGTAATATGTATCATAAAATCATTTATGAATGTTTTATTTTTATGAAGGTAACCTAACCTTTTACAGTTTTGGAAATCTGTTTGTGTAATATTATTTTTTATATATTTGAAGTCTATTTTTGCTTATTCTATACTGAGCTTTTTCCTCCCAAAAATGGACTTTAAAGATACAAGTAGCCTAAATGTAGTTTTTTTGAAAATCCAAGAAATTATCCATTTAAAAAATGAGGTTTAAACACAATGCAATGCATCCCGCACCTAAACAGGAGGCCTGGTTGAAGAATGCGGCACAGACTGGGGGAGGGGCCACAAACCCGTGAGTGCGGATTGCGAAAGCGTGGGCACGGTTTATGAATTTGTGGGTACAGATTGCAAAAACTGAATGCACGGTTTAGAAATCTGAGAGCACGGATTAGGAACTCGTGGGTACGGTTTATTAATCCGTGGGCACGAATAGTTAAACCGAGGGAACAGTTTAAGAATTCGTGAGTACAGTTTATAAACTGAGGGGACGGATTGCAAAATCGTCGCCACGGATTGGGTTTTTTTCCCCCCACAGGTGACTTCCCGGGCTCCGTAGTTTGCACTTTGACATATAAACACACAGACACATAAAATGACTTTATCTTGCTGGAGTTTATAGCGCTTTCTAAATCATATTCCTTTCTCCCGGGTGTCTGCTAGATCACAGCAGTGGAGTTGAGAGCACTATGAATTGTTCTTCATGCACACTGTAACTGAAATTTAAAACTGTTAAAAGAAAAGGCTAGATAAACGGTTGCATAGATATAATACATTAAGCATAGATGGATATAATCTCTTCGCTTTGTGCTTTGAACTTTTCAATGCGAAGTGCTGCGTGCTGTGACTTCGCGTTGCACTGTGACTTCGCGTTGCTTCAAGTGCATCATTCTGCGCACGGGATGCGCATAATCGCTTTGCCACTCTTATTGGAGACTTTCATATTATAATACTTAGGGGATGTTTGAACACCTGTGACAAGGGGGCGTGGCCAATTGGGATATCACTCATGGCCACGCCCCCTGGGGAAATGGGCCTGCCACCACGGCTGGAAAAAATCCTAGAGGAAACACTATATATAGTGTATGAACTTTATACTGTTATTTTGTCATTCAACATTGGAGTCTGATAGCTCCTCCCACTCCACTACGCAATTAAAGCTGCGACCGTTGAGTGTATTCCACACTTTGTTTTTTCAGTTAAATAAGTGCATCATCTGGGTATTTAAAGTGCACTTTTTCTTTTTGGAACTTTCAGTGTGAACAATACTTGCACTTTTTATACTACAAAACGGCATAAGTACGTGAATTGGGACACACCTATAATGTAAACATTAAGAAAGCAAGTTCAGATACACTATCATTCTAAAGTTAGGGATCGTTGTTTTTTTTTTGTTTTTTTGTTTATTAGACTTTTATTCAGCAATGATGCATTAAATTGATCAAAAGTGACAGTAAAGTCTTTTACATTGTTAAATAAGATTTTGGTCATCACTGTATCCACAAAAATATTAAGCAGCACAACGGTTTTCAACAATGATAAGAAGAAATGTTTCTTGTGCACCAAATCAGCATTTTAGAATGATTTCAGAAAAATCTTTTGACACTGAAGACTGGCGTAATGATGCTCAAAATTCATCTTTGCCATCACAAGAATAGATTACATTTTAGAATATAATTAAACAGAAGTTATTTTTAAATTAGAATGAATATTTCACAATATTACAATTTTTAATTTAAAAAAAGGCAGCCTTAGTGAGCTGAGAATAAAAGATTTCTTTCAATTTTTTTTTTTTTTTTTTTACAAATCTTACCGACCCCAAACATTTGAACAGCAGTGTACACCTGCAGCACAAAGAGCAAAATGTACTAAATCATGTCTTCGCAAGTCCAGACACCTGCTATACAATGCAATGCATATACATTCCAAGACTCTGACAGTTAAGGAAGTTGAACAACCACAACTGTGGCAGCAGGTGAATATGGAAGTTTAATCTGATTACAAGTCATTACGAGATCAAGGCTGCATCTCAAAGCTAAGACAGCGGTATTCCTGTCTCACTTCACAGGGGGCATTTTTTGTATGAAGGCCCATCCTAAAGAAACTAAAATGTCACATTAATGATTTCAATGCTCTGACACCATATTTGGACAGAGGCCACAGGTTTTAGGAGTCTCATTTTTGAAGCCAAGTAAACTGGCAATTTGAAGTGATGAGAGTGGTCACATGCTGACTATCTGTCTTGTGTGATTTAATATGAATCATATTGCACACAATGTGCAATTGCAGTCTGGCATTTTTTAGTAAACACAGTAATAGCTTGAGGCCAAAAGGTTGGGAAGAATGTGACAAGGCCAAGGTGTTTCAAAGCTGAGGAGCGTGCGAGAAGCTTACATTCTGAACTAAGTCAGCACAAACTAAACCACATGAAATGTTTGCTCAACTGTTACTGCAAACACCAACATGTAACGAATGCAAGGGGTGCTGAATGACCCTTCTGACCATCTGATTGTTCAACCATCTGACACCAAAGCTTAAATTTTTAGTATTTTTTCAGATAAGAAGACAAGAGCTTGTCCGAGTTCATTATGAAATGTAAGACAAACAGAATGTTTTCAGAGATGAAAGCATATGTTATCTTTTGTTTTGGTGAAAATTAACCCCTAAACAGTCAATAATGTAAGCTACTGGGAGAACACAGACGGCTGTCATTCACTGTATTGATTTAATAGAAAGCCAGTGAATATAGCCTTAAGATTTTTAATACTATGTATTTTTCCTTAAAATAAAGTTAACAGTATTTTCGTATGACGAAACCATGGACTGGGAGGAACACCGCCTCACTAGGATGCAGCCTATAAGAAAGATAGATAGAATCACGATCCATTGTTTACAGGATTCTTTATAAAGTCTTTACTGCCACTTTGATCAATTCAATACATCCTCTTGAGGAAAAATTAATAATAGGAGTATTAATTTATTTTATTTAAAAAGGCAAGCCGACGCTGCTGGTGTCTGTTTTGAGATGTACATACGTAAATTGCCCACTAATGAAGTCATAAACATAGGTAAATGAAATTTAGAGAAGCACTTTATAATGTGCGTTGTAAATGAGTTATAACGCCACAACAAAGGCCAGTGACCGTCTTGAATCGAGCCGCTCTTATTGTTCCAGGCGAGGCACTCGCTCGCGCATTCTAGCTACAGTTGACTGTCCTGGCAGTGGCACGTCCTATTCAGATAGCTACTGTTCCAGTGTGCATAAGCTACCATTAGTTAACGTTTCCAGCCACTCCGGACCGTAAGAAACATTACGCAGTAGATGTTTATGATGGCAACACAAGCGCACGTGCCCATTCAACTTCAAGGAAACGCGCAGCGCGTGGGACTCACTGAGCACATTGCTCGCGCTGTGCTAGTAACGTTAACGTTAACGTTACAGCATTTACAAACCGTCACGTTTTCCCTAAAAACATATTAAAGTTAACATTGTCAATTCGGTCGGCTCGTTTTCGCGGTTCTTTCATTCATGGTTTGAATTGGATGCAACAGCTATCTTAAACAGTGTAGCCGCGAAGCGCTAGCAGCAATCAGCTGTTTATTATTAGACGGCTAACTGGATTTAGCTGGATAGCGCTCCAATCAAAAGTGTCCACAGGGTGAGACAGCTGTAATAGACAGACAGCCACATGTAGAGTCCTTATCACACAAAAAACACCCGCAGCCACAGTCACAAGAGATCCACAGTTCCCAAGACTTACCTCACTAACCCTCACTGGGTGGATCTGTGTCCCGGTGAGAAATTTAAAGCCCCATGAACTTCCCAAGCAGACAGAACAAGACACTTATCCTCTCTAGTGCTCTATGTGTCAGTCAAGACGTTCGGACACGCCCTTTTCGTTGACGCCCGAGTGGAATGACCAATTAGAGGCATGGGATGCAAACAGGACACGCCCACTGACCATTGTTTTCGCATGTGCGACTCATTTGTGAAATATGTGAGGATTATATATTTTCTTCGCCCCATTACTTGCTCAGCTTGATAAGGGTGTGTCTGACCAGGCAAAATGTTGACCAGGTAAAATGTTGAATGTGAATGGTTTCCCTGACTTTTTAAAAAAAATAGAATTCCCTTTATAAAGAATCTATTAGGGAACTTTCAGTTTGGACATCTATAACAATTTTACAAAAAAATAAAACCAATAACTTGATCAAGAATGAATCTATCTATGATATAATAATTATCAGTTTTGACCGCGGAATCAAATCAAATCTTGAATTTTCAAATACATCTTTAGTTCAGGCGGTCACCTCGATTTTAATCATGATCTTGCGTGCGTTGTCCAGTAGAGGGCAGCGTCAACACATTTTAAACATTTCTTTGAATAGAGGGAATGCATTAACGTCACTTCCCCGCCGGAACACGCCCCCCTCAGCCGGACTGAGTGGCAAAAGAGCTGCTGCGTGGCTGGAGTTAATAGGGGAAACTGCGTTACCGCGAGTAAAACAAACTATTATCAGTTTAAACTAAAAGTTGGACTCGATATAGTGTTCCTTACAACTTATCAAAGATCCAGTGATCCATGGATATTGACATGCAGCCAGGAATCGTGCTTCCTGACATTTATATGTGCCTGATTTCGACGCCGGGGAAATAAATTAAGAAAATTTGCCTGTAAACGTTTTATATAAATACAATATAGATAGGTCTAAATCCGAGTGATCACTTACATTAATGTTATACTGTATATCATCATATCGTCCCCGTATAGTTTTTGGTCAGTGTTTATTTAAAAACATCCAATTATGCAGAATATAGTCTGTTTTGTAGCTTTTTGCAGTCTGTAAAAATATACAGTACCTCAGATTTCTGGTCAAATCTAGTTGTACAGTCAATCGCAAAGCTCTTTCCCGTTTTAGATGTGTTTTATGTGTTTTTCACGGCATTCACGCTGAAAACAAATGCTGCCGCTCAGTCTTTTTGCCACTTGTGGGCGTGACCGCATTCACTCCGGCCGACGGTGACGTCATGCGCATACCCTCTATAGAGCGTGAAACAAAAACAGCAGCGTGACAAATAAACTGCATACCTGTGTAGTGCGTACGTGTGTCTCTGTTGTTAAAGTTTATCGTTAATTTGATACTCATTTTAACAATCGGGAGTCATGTAAACATGACGTCACGTGGGTCTTTTCTGGTCAGTCGTCATGATTTCTTTTTTCAAACCCACAATGGAGAATACAGCTTCTCTTGTGAAAGGAATTTGTGATTTAAAAAAAATTCTAAGCCCATTAATAATAATAATGACATTTAAAATGACACACCTCTGTGTACCTTTTGATATCCTTAGAATATGTAAATGGTCTGCGTAACATTTTTGTGACATGACAAACTGACCTCAACTCTCCTGCCTACAATATATTTGTGTATGATTATCAGTGCAAAGGGAAAGAGAGGGAGATGGAGAAGGAGAAAGGGAAAGAGAGGGAGATGGAGAAGGAGAAAGGGAAAGGGAAAGAGCGGGAGATGGAGAAGGAGAAAGGGAAAGGGAGAGCATGCAGGAAGAACCAGGTGAGGAAACAACAATAAATTGACATATAGTGAATAGTGGCAAGCAAAACAGTAACTACTCATACTCCTATACTAACTTATTGGCATTAAGTAGCCTATTACATTTACTTTTTGTAACATTATTTGACACCACATTTTTTTAATAATAAAGGAGGAGGAAAACAACAGGGAGAGTCCATAAGGGATGAGAGGGAATTGACTAGTGAAAGAAATGAAGAGAGAGAGGGAGTGCAACATATGGGTGTAAAATGTGGGTGGTGGCAGTGGGGCTCATTGAGTGCTCAGCACCCCTAAAGCTCTGACCCTAGAATCGCCCCTGTCAAGGGTCTCAAAAATGAAAAATAGTGCAGCTGATATCCATCAGATCTGACCCAACCACACACACACACACACACACATGTCGAACTCCTGCATAAGCGTACGTAGTCAAATGAAGTATTTCGACTAAAAAAAAACAAGTATAATTTCTGCTTAATGTTACAAAATCTTTCTATTTAAGATAAATGCCGCTCTTTCTATTCAACAAAGAATCCTAAAAAAAAATTGTACACAAAATTGTTTTCAACATTGATAATAATAATACATTTTCTTGAGCAGAAAATCGGTATATTAGAATGAATTCTGAAGGATCATGTGACTCTGAAGACTGGAGTAATTATGCTCAGAAAACAGTTATTTTAAATTGTAAAAATATTTCTCAATATTACTGGTTTTGTTGTATTTTGGGTCAAATAAATGCAGCCTTGGTGAGCATACAGACTTCTTATATATTATATATACATATTGTATTTTGTATGTTATACGTATAACCTTTTTAACAGATACACACATTATAATTGGTATAATTTTATATGCTAAGGTATTTTAAATATATATATATATATATATATATATATATATATATATATATATATATATATATATTAGTAAGGTATTACGTTCTCTGTTGATTTTAAAATATATTTCAGAAACTTACATTTCTGAAGTGTCTGGAAAAGTAAAAACGAAAGACTATTTTAAATATTTTCAGTCTATTATAAGGTTAATAATGTGTCTGTGATTTAATGAAGGTACAACTGTTAATTTTCATTCCTGCAATGCATTTTATTCACAAACACTGTATAATGAATTGAATAGGCTTTGTGCCAAACGTCACATGAACAAAGAGGAAAACAGGTCTCATTGTCAGAGAAAATGTTAATGACAGTACGAACTAATGGCGATATCTATAGACTTGTAAGGAAATCGGCTAACCTATCAATTTCTTTTAATTATTGGTCTGGTGTTTTCTTCAGTTTAAATATAAAAATGTTAGTAAAAAGAAGGAGTTTTTTTTTTTCGATATCAATCTGCAAATGCGATGTACAATCGGTTATGCTCATCTTTTCTCGCTCCTTTGAAGGTATCTTGAGTAAAACGACTTTATATTTAAAGCTACAATATGTATTTTTTTCTGCCGCTAGGGGTCGCTAACCTCTTACAATAACAAAGGCATAGGTTGATGATGCATACGCGAAATTATGGAACTTGTCGTCATGCTGATTGATTTAATAATGTTTCTGGATGAGTGAATACAATGATGTTTTTAACATGACTGTGGTATGAAGCATGGCGCGATTGCTAATGAGAGACAGATATCAGCGCCACACGCGAGTCCCGCGCATGGAATAAGGACATTTCATTCTACCGAACTACACGCAAGTGCAGAATTAAAGGGTTAGTTCACCCAAAAATGAAAATTAAGTCATTAATTACTCACCCCCATGCTGTACCAACCCCGTAAGGCCTTCGTTCGTCTTCGGAACACAAATGAAGATATTTATGATTAAATCTGAGATGTAAATATTTAAATATTCCATGTCGCAACAGTGGCTCAACTATAAGTTTATCAAGCGACGAGAATACTTTTTGTGCGAAAAAACAAACAAAAATAACGACTTTATTCGACTATTCCTTTTCTTCCTTGTAGGCCTGAAACAAGACTTCGAGAGATTTCCACGACGCATGCGCGAGAATTGCGATCTCCTTCAACTACTTCAGTTAAGTTCTCGCGCGTACGCGTCGTGGAAATCTCTTGAAGTCTTGTTTCAGGCCTACAAGGAAGAAAAGGAATAGTCGAATAAAGTCGTTATTTTTGTTTGTTTTTTCGCACAAAAAGTATTCTCGTCGCTTGATAAACTTATAGTTGAGCCACTGTTGTCACATGGAATATTTAAACATTTTCTTTAATGACATTCTGGGCCGTCAAGTTTCATTCCCTTAGGGAGCCTATGGAGGAGTGATCCAGCTGTCACATTTAATCATAAATATCTTCATTTGTGTTCCGAAGACGAACGAAGGTCTTACGGGGTTGGTACAGCATGGGGGTGAGTAATGACTAAGTAATGACTTAATTTTCATTTTTGGGTGAACTAACCCTTTAATACTCACGCAGCGCTGTTTCACTTGGTCTACACCATCACACTAAACTGCATTTGAGTGTGTTGAAAGATATAATGATATTCTATGTGTTAGTTTGTCTGTATGAGACTAGCAGTAAGCCAGATCAACATTAGAATAACATACTGATCATATTCTAACATTTCATCATGTTGAGCTATATAACATTGATTAGTTTTATGTACATTTGCTCGCCTGTCTAATAAAGTACATGGAAGAACGGCGTCTCTGTCAGGTCGAAGTTAGTTGCAGACGTGGAGCTCTCGGCATCTCGAAAACGCCACGCTGATATTGATCCTCGTTTTAGTTCTCCTTTTGTCCCAAAATCTGCTTCCCATGGCCCATAACGAATCAACAACAGTGTGAGCGTGCCGCTAGACGTAACGCAGTTGTCCACATCTGTCGCCATAGTTACTATGGCAGTAGGCTACGAGTGGAAACCAGGGATAACGCGGATATTAAGTCATTGACAGGCGACAATGACCAGGGACGAGCCATTATTTAAAATAGAAATTTGTCTGAAATTAAAAATCTTTGGAAACTTTTGGGATATTGTAAGAACACAACTGCAGGAAATATATCACACTGTGCAAGTGATTTTTGGATATTTTATTACAAAAATCTTACATATTGTACCTCTAACAGAGCATATACAAAAGACCTGAACCAGAAGTGACGCGACCTGTTTTACAGAATACAAAGGTTTGTTGCGCATAACCCCCATAGTACAAAACATAATGAACGCCGTTGTGGTGAGAAATCGAGTCCCCCCAGCCAGGAATTGGTCTCCTTTAGGACCCCCAGTGATCCCATTAATTCAACTGACTTTTAAGGGGTAGTTTTTTAAGCGCCTGATTACAATTCCTGCAAAATCACGTTATGATTTCTGTCATTTAATTAATGACCTTTTAAATTTCATGGTTTATAGACAAGTATATAACTGACGCTATAGGTTGTGAAATCAAGCATTTGTTTAGTTAGCTTACGTTCTAGAATAGCATACATCTACAAGATCAGCCTGTTAGCTTAGCTTATATTATATTAGTTATGTTTTTTGCTTCCAATATAGTTCCCAATTACATGTTCCAAATTAATGATGTTTGTGTGTACTTAGCATGACAATTAATTATTAGTATTATTATAGTCTATACTGTACCACATTACTATTATTGTGTAAAATTTTAAATTACTTTTACAGAACATAGTATGTTGCAACAATCCTTATCCTTCTAAAACAAATACATTGTATGGTTTTATAATGCAATACATAGGAATTAATTTTATATATAGGAATTAATCGAGGACTCGATTTCTCATGACACTGTATAGGATCAATGGTTTAAAGCTGCACACTGCCACTATCTGGTCACCGCTGACATTGTTTGGTGGTTGATAAAAATCTTCCATCATCAAATTGGCATTTCCTTGAATCTGAAAAGACACTATCAAAAAGCAAAATCTTTGTAACTTTGTACAACATGAAAGAGAGAGAGAGGAAATTATGCAAAACCTTTTTAAGTTAGAGTTTTTTATAATCTTCTTTGTAATGTATGACACACAACTAATAAAAAGATCATATCTAGTGTCCAGCTAAATGAAAAATGTGCAGTGTCCTAACCTGATGCTGTCATGTTCAGTGCCTGCTTCCTCATATGTGGACTCAGGAATGCTTCCTGGTGTCTCTCTCAACAGCAGACTCTGGAACATGGGTTCACGACTGTTTCTTTTCCCATACCTTAGAGAGGTTAGGAAAACAAGTATGGAAGCTGGTTTCTGCCACGGAATAAAAAGGTAATAGTGACTTTTTATCTCCCAATTCAGACTTTATAATGCACAATTGCATGTTAATATCTCACAATAAAAAAAATAAAATAAAAAAAAAAGAGTCAGAATTGAGAGTTATAAACTCGCAATTGTGAGTTATAAATTCCGAATTGTGTGATATAAACTTATAAAAGTTATAAAGCCTGGTTGTCATCTTGTCATTACAGTATTTATGACATGGCGTGAACGCAGCATAAATCTCACAATTCTTACTTTTTTTCTCAGAATTGTGATTTTTATGCTGTGTTCACACGATGTCATAATTACCGTAATTTCGAGATGATGACCCGTGACGTTCTACTCAGAGCTGTTCACTTCCTTGAATTTGAAATTATGTGTTTCTATGACAACAACACCAAAATGAATCTGCAGGGGTCAGGTGGTACAAGTCAGAGCTCCCAGAAAATTCAAAGTTTACAAGTTGTAATTACGAGTTCTACGTTCTCATAATTACAGTAATTCTAACATGGCCTGGACACACCTAAATAAGAGAAAGTGTAACTTGTTTTATTATTATTTAAATTATGAAAATATGAATACTGTAAAAATTAAAGGCCTATTTCTTTGTAAACTCAATTTACTAAATACTTTGCTATTGTCCTGCTTTCTGTATTTTACTGATTAAATTACACTTTTTTTTATCTTACCTTTGTCGTGTGATGAGCTTGATATAGTGCCGCAGGGCAGAGTAGTATTTGGTCAGGTCCTCTGCGGGGATGACTGTGTCTCGTGGTGTGTATGGAAATGCTTCTGTGACTCTCACTATCCACATTACAGCAATGATCATGAACATGAACTGATGAGAGTGCATCTAGAAAACAGCGAAGAAGAAGATGAAGCTGACTCTGTAATTCATATGGGATCACATGATTCATGCATGCAGCTATAATGTAAATTTTGCCTAGTTTTGAACAATTACTTTATAGAACAGAGCTTGATTTTTTTTTATTATAAAATAAAATGCATTTCTATCATGGCAACTCTCTGAATAATTTTAACATGGTAATTGATATGACAATGTTAATGTATTTGGTCCTGGCGGAATAGATCTGCTAAGCTGCTGCTGAATTGCTGCTGCTATTGATTATTGCTGTGGTAGTAGATTATTGATGCTGCTGATCTATACAGGTGGAGCTGGGGAAGGTGGAGGGTTTCAAACGAAGTCTGAAAGCGCGCTGCAACTGCTATAGTGAATGGTAACCAGCCATTTAAATATTGAGCAGCAAGCTCATTGGCAACATGAACCAATCAGCTTGTGCCAAGTAGTTAACGCTGTGAATATTATCAGCTTGCGCCTTCTAGAGTTTCATGACAGAACTAAGCATTTATACAAACTATATATTACATTTTTATGTAAAGATATAAAACAAAATTGTAAATAATTAAATCATTTTTATTATTGATTATAATATTTGTCACTTTTCCCTTTTTGCTCCTTCATGGATTGTAAAAAAAGAATTGTATAATGTAAAACAATTCAACAGGCTTTATCTTCTTCTTGATCTTCACCTTTCATAAAACCGTGTGTGTACTATAGGCTTAGTTTCCCCCTTGTGTTTAATTGTTCAATCGTTTACCTACAACAACTGCAAAATATGATGATGATGATAAATGAAATTGACATTTTTAATTGTAGAATAAACTTTTATATTAGAAATACTGTAATTATTTAAGAGGGTTTTGAGCTAATAGCTCTTGTAACAGCCCGGATTATTATCGTAGGCTACTTTTCTTTTGTAAATTTCGACATTTATTTGCACATTAACAATGATGGCTTATATAAGATAAAAACAAAAATGTTATTTTACTTACCTTCCTCTGGCAGACTGTATTTCTTGCGAGGGTTTGACTGACAGCGCAGCTCCCCGTGATCTCAGGTGGTGTCTGTCTGAGGGCGCTTGCTCGTGTTTTATATAGCAGACCTGAAGCATGCCTCTCTTTTGATACAGCGCTTAACAATACAAGACTGGGCGTGTCGATGCATAAAGTGCATTATACGACAACTTTGTCAGAAAGAAAGAAATTCTCAAACGTCCTGAATGCAACAAACAACAATTCTGGCTTGTCGCATCTAAACCTCAAAAAGAATTGAGGCTGTAATTGCTGTCAATGTGCTTCAACATTTACTCACGTCACGTCGTTCCAAACTCGTTGACTTCCTTCTCCTGAACACAAAAGATATTTTGAAGAATGTTGATAAATAGTTTTGGTTACCATTGACTTTCAAAATATTTTTCAAATTTAAACTTGACAAAAAAGTGGAACTGAGAGTAAACGACGTCCAATTTCATGTGTCTGTAAACGATGGTCCGAAATTGAATACTTCTGGCACTGTGTTACTGTCTATGTGTTATTCCAGTTTTTTCTTTAAAATAAACTTATCCGAAATCTGTTTTTATTTTGTCGTTGTGGGGTAGAGTGTAAATTGATGTGGAATCTTTTTAAAAGCATTTTAACAAAAAAAATTATAATAATTAAGCAGTCTAAATACTTCCTTAATACACTGTGTCCTTATTTTCTCTTTAAAACAGTTGAAGCCCTATATTATATATAGTGCTATGTTCTATGAAATGACCTTGGTTTATTATTCAGCATCTTAACCGGCCAGTTGAGAGCACTATGGCTCTGTGGTCTGATTTCCAATAATTGAATATCATTGTGTTACATAACTTTTAACATCTCACCCTGATGAGCTTCTTCCTAAGTGGCGTAAATTGTACCTTTCATCAATATTTGGACTGATGCATTAAAAAAAAAAAAAAAAAAAAGCTAGTGGAGTACCAACTTAAAATACCAGGTGACCTATCCAAGGTCAACAACCACATAGAGACTCAATGTAAAGGGTGGTTGTGCTGTGCTCAAAATACTAATAAAAATGTGGTTTTACTTTCTTACAAATTTGCTGATGAACTAGAAAGTTATTATAGACTCATATGATTCCTGTGAAAATTCAGTAGCAAGCCAAATTGCTCTCCTTTTCAGAATTTATGGGTCACTTTTTGATGATCCTGGAGAAAAAACGAGGACAGGAAGATAAAAGATATTAAGGAGGCAATTTTCGAACTGGGCAATTTCAAAGTAAGGTCTTGTCAGTGACTAAGATTAAAGGATGACAGCCTTTTATGTTACACTGGTCGGATCTGGAACAGGATAAAACATCACAAAATGGAAAAACCAAGCATATTCTTCCTCTTCTCTGATGCACATAATGAACTGTATTGACAAAGATTCACACTTTATTCTGCCTTTATATATTTACTTTTATTTATTTCAGGAACACGAAACAGGGTGTGAGGAACAAACAAACACCTCTGTGGGGGTTTTTTTTCTTATGAGAAAATTATAAAGAAAAAGGGCAAAGAACGCAAACATGAACACATTTGGCTTTTACACATCAACTGAGATGAAGTAGTCATCTTTTAGGGCTTCAGAAGCAGACAGTCTTGCAGAGGAAATCAGCAGCTTTGAGAGGAGCTTCAGCAATTGAGCATCCTGTCAGAGATACATTAGATGATTTAATCATTTTGGAGTAATATTTTAAACTTATATTAATATTATACAAATATTTATCAGCTCTTATATTCTACATACCAGATCCAAACCAGTGAACTCTACATTTTGATGCTCATTCTCTAGAGTTCCGCTGAAGTCTGGAACATGCAGCTGTGAACAGAAAAGTCTACTTTGCTGACAGAAAAAGACTTGTAAAAAGAGATGTACACAAACAGTTATTTTTAAAGTGCCCAAATTATGTTATTTTAAAGGCTTTTTGTTTTGGCGGTCTCCCATAATAGGTTTACATCCATTCAATAATATACATTACAGCATCACCTCTTTTCTCAGTGTCTGAAACGGTTCGATGAATGATTCGGACTCTCTGTGATTGGTCTACTGCGTACAGCACATGTCAAACTAAATTTCCATTACCGTATCTGAATTTCAGCTCAGGATGCTTTTTCGGCACTTGTATAAAGTGCAACAGTGCCCACCCACTTTTTCAGTGGCATTGGTTCCAGAAGCATTTTTTCCATTCATTTCTCCCATGGAGATTAATAAAACGCGTTAAAAGCAATGAACCAAACCAACCAGCAACGAGATTAATCATAACATTACAAACTTTGATTTGAAGCAACAACAAAAAAAGCATTTGAAAATCTGAAAAAAAGAAAAAGGTACAAGTGTATTTAACAGTTTTGGTAAGGGAAAGAACTACAATCCCTTGAAGCATTGCAAAAAGACTAATCAAATTAAAAACTATGGAGAAATATAAAACTACTCATTTAAAAAATGTTTATTATAAATAAAAACAATATATTTTAAGGTTTTTTTGCCTTAAAGGTAAAAAATTTAAGGTTTTTAAATAAGTATTTTGAGAACGTAGTAACATCAACAATCCAAATAGGGAAAACGCTTAAGAGCTAGAGCTCTTATGGTGCATTTTGATTGTCATGACTCATTGATTGGTGGAATTCTCTGTACAGCATCATGGGTAATACACTCACCTAAAGGATTATTAGGAACACCTGTTCAATTTCTCATTAATGCTATTATCTAATCAACCAATCACATGGCAGTTGCTTCAATGCATTTAGGGGTGTGGTCCTGTTCAAGACAATCTCCTGAACTCCAAACTGAATGTCAGAATGGGAAAGAAAGGTGATTTAAGCCATTTTGAGCGTGGCATGGTTGTTGGTGCCAGACGGGCCGGTCTGAGTATTTCACAATCTGCTCAGTTACTGGGATTTTCACGCACAACCATTTCTAGGGTTTACAAAGAATGGTGTGAAAAGGGAAAATCATCCAGTATGCGGCAGTCCTGTGGGCGAAAATGCCTTGTTGATGCTAGAGGTCAGAGGAGAATGGGCCGACCGATTCAAGCTGATAGAAGAGCAACTTTGACTGAAATAACCACTCGTTACAACCGAGGTATGCAGCAAAGCATTCGTGAAGCCACAACACGCACAACCTTGAGGCGGATGGGCTACAACAGCAGAAGACCCCACCGGGTACCACTCATCTCCACTACAAATAGGAAAAAGAGGCTACAATTAGCAAGAGCTCGCCAAAATTGGACAGTTGAAGACTGGAAAGATGTTGCCTGGTCTGATGAGTCTCGATTTCTGTTGAGACATTCAGATGGTAGAGTCAGAATTTGGCGTAAACAGAATGAGAACATGGATCCATCATGCCTTGTTACCACTGTGCAGGCTGGTGGTGGTGGTGTCATGGTGTGGGGTAGGGCTGGGCGATAAAACGATAACGATAGTTATCGCGATATAATTTTTCTCGATAAAACCATATCAAGAGTTCGATAAATGTTCGATAATGTTTATGTGCCAAAACCGGAACGAAACTCATTTGAACCGCACGCGCCTCACGGACTGTTTATCCGCTCGGCTCAAAGTCCAAACGGCAGCGCGAGCTCACTAGAGCAGACGCGTTTACTCTGATCGGTCTCGCTCACGAGATCCAGTGAGAAGCGCTTGAATTCAGCGAAGAACACACGTCTCAGTGATTTAAACCAGTTTAAAGGCAGATGAAACAGCGCTGACGAACAGGAGAAACACTGCGCAACGATACAGTCAGAAGGCTTTTCCATCTACAAATTCCCATAATTTACCACGGATTTACTGTAACGTTAGCCTACTAATAATATTAACTGCACTATGAAATGTTGGATATACATATTGAATTGTATTATATTATTAATATAGACAATGTAAGGACTAATGGAATATAATAATATTAATTATGTATTTAGGCTACAGTTTTTCATACAAATACCATAGAAACCATAAAGTAACATATTGCCATGATAGTGTGAGGTGCTATAGGCTATGCCTGGTTTTATCTGTGGTTATCATGATCTAAATGCATGATACTGGATGACCAATGGTTAATTTCAATAAAACTCAAACAGGCAGAATATTACATTTTACCAAATAAAAATTAGCACATGCAGAAACTAAGAAATATTTTTTTCTATTAAGATATTTATTTTGTTAAGGAAAAATGAAATGTTTGAATGTTCTAACTCAGATTTGGCAAATGTTCTTGATTTTGGCAAGTGTTTGTCATGATATGTTCTGACAATAAAGAGTAGTTTAAAACTACAATTAACGCTCTGGTTTCTACAACTTTCACTTAGGAGCAAAAATCTGCCTTTAAACTTGAAAGAAATAAAGATTTGACATTTATCGTGATAATTATCGATATCGACTGATATAAAAAAAATTATCGTGATAATTTTTTTGGCCATATCGCCCAGCCCTAGTGTGGGGGATGTTTTCTTGGCACACTTTAGGCCCCTTAGTGCCAATTGGGCATCGTTTAAATGCCACGGCCTACCTGAGCATTGTTTTATGACCATGTCCATCCCTTTATGGCCACCATGTACCCATCCTCTGATGGCTACTTCCAGCAGGATAATGCACCATGTCACAAAGCTCGAATCATTTCAAATTGGTTTCTTGAACATGACAATGAGTTCACTGTACTAAAATGGCCCCCACAGTCACCAGATCTCAACCCAATAGAGCATCTTTGGGATGTGGTGGAACGGGAGCTTCGTGCCCTGGATGTGCATCCCACAAATCTCCATCAACTGCAAGATGCTATCCTATCAATATGGGCCAACATTTCTAAAGAATGCTTTCAGCACCTTGTTGAATCAATGCCACGTAGAATTAAGGCCGTTCTGAAGGCGAAAGGGGGTCAAACACAGTTTTAGTATGGTGTTCCTAATAAACATTTAGGTAAGTGTATAGTTTTTCATCATAAATTTCATTGTTAAAGAGTATTTAAAAAAATAAGTTGAAATAATGAAATAACAGGTTGATGGCTTCAACAGAAGCAAAAACCATCGATTAACAACCTTGTAGCAAACAGTAGGACTGTCTCTAAAGGTTTACTAGTTATGAATGGGGTTTACTTCCGGGACTTGACTGTTGCACTCTGATGGCGTTGGTTTTACCATATCAATTTAAGTCCTCATCCTTTAAAAGTGCATGATAAGTGTATTTTTATGGAGCCCCTAAAGGAACATGGTGATGGAAAAAACACACGAGATGAGAGAAATATTTTTGAGTCAATACTTTTGTGCTCTTCCGCAAATTTTTTGCGTTCCTCCAAGAAACTTTTCGTTCGCTCACAAACCTGGTCTTTGCGAGCGAATGCAAAGTTTCACTGGGGAACGCAAACGTTTTTGGGAGGGAATGCAAAGGTTTCGAGAGCAAAGGCTAAGTTTCTCAGGGAAAGCAACAAAAAAAAATGTTTTCCCCCTCCCATATCATATTTTTTCCATCACCATGTCCCTTTACGGGCTCCATAGGATTCGATTTCGCTGTGCAGAAAAGACCGTCTTCTCGACATGCCGACAACACGAACCAAACTCTTCCAGGCCTCAGCTACAACTACAGTGTTTGAGGGCGGGGCAAAGTAGACATTGCTAGTGGATACCCAATGAACACCATAGGGTGGCATTATGTAAATTCGTAACAAACCTACGTAGGTTCTTCAAAAGTCTGGAACGACTCGTTTCAGGTAGTGATCTTTGAAACTTTGCAGACCTTTAAATTCACACACTGTAAAAAGTGATCAGTGATAGAAAGCTCTCCGATTTCATCAAAAATATCTTCATTTGTGTTCCGAAGATGACTGAAAGGTCTTACGGGTTTGGAACGACATGAGGGTGAGTAATAAATGACAGAAATTTCATTTTTGGGTGAACTTACCTTTTAAGGCAAAACAACTGATCACTTATTACAGTGCAAACAGCTATATTGTAATACATGAAAGGTAAAATCTGAAAAAGCATAATAGAGGCACTTTAAAGATACCAGTTGATTTTATATTTTTATATCTTATAATTACATACTTATGTATATTTTTTATACAACTGTATATAATGGAAATTATATACTATAAATAACTTATAATTGCATTTCATAAATAAATAAATAAATAAGCAAGCAATAGTTCTACCCAGAGCATGATTCCTCCAAAGGCATACATATCAGCGGCTGGGGAAGGCGGCTGACCCTGCCTCAACTCTGGAGCCACCAAACTGATGGAACCGGCCACCATCCCACTGTCAAACACCCTCTGCTCCTAAAAAAATATATACATTTTCAAAACTATTGTCTGAGGCTTAATGATCAAGATCATGTCTCGTTCCATTTAGTTTTTTTTCTCCCCCAAAAGGTAAATTAATCTATGTCACTGAAGTTGCATTTTATTAAATTTCACTTACAGGCGTCTTTGTGAGATCGTAATCTCCAACAATGCCTTTCTCTCGGCCGATGGCAAACACGTTGTTGGGATGCAAAGATGCATGAGTAACAGATGCTGCATGAAGACTCTGCAGTCCCAGAGCTACACCCTTCATCACCTTCCTAACCTCCTACGTCACAATACATAAATAAAAATCAGAGGACAAAAAATAGATTTATGCATTTCAAATAAAATCATCACAAAATGGATGCACCAAAATTAAAATTCTAGCCAATAAATATGTTTTATGCTACAGCTGAAAACCCATTAAGGCTTGATATTAAACTTCTATACTTTTTGTCTAAATAAATAAAATGATAAAAATCAGTCATGCCTCAATTCTTAATAATGAAAAGATAAAATAAGATTTGCGTGCTTTATGAGAATTGTATGTTATTCTATATGCATTGTAGACAAGTGGTAAAGTTTGTCAAATACATTTGGAAGTGATGCACTCACACAAGAGGACAGTGGGGAGGATTTCTGAATGGCCCTGAGACTTCCATTAGAGTAGTGTGGTACCATGATGTATGCCAGTGGATCAGACTGAATAGAACAGAAGACATTTTACGCATGAAATGGTACAGAGCAGTAACATCAGCAAAAAAGACAGAAACAAGTGTATAGTGAAATATGAGGAGAACTTTGCCGCAAAACAGCGCCAGAAGAGGAACCGCTGTGGCCGGATTCTGCTGCTGAGCTCTGTGATAGTGAGCAGCTTGTTCAAGCATCTTTACCTCTGATTCTTCATCCACAGCGTAGCACTGGAGACAACACAACATCCTTAGACACATTCAGCAAAGTACAGCGACAAAAAAACATCTTTGATACCATGACTGTCACTGAATTAGGTTAACAAAATATCGAACCACGTGGCATTTAAAAAAAAAAGTTTATGGTTCAATTATAAAATATATGTATTGTTCAAAACCCTAAAAGTATTTGTCACTTAAATTTTATGATATTATATGGATGGTACTAGATTTTAGTCGCGGTTGCTGGGAGGGAAATGTTGATCGCTAAGTGGTGCGCGCGCACACACACACACACACACACACAAAACTGCTCAAAGGTTTAGCATAATTAAGATTTTAGTGTTTTTGAAAGAAGTCTCTTATGTTCACAGAGGTTGCATTTATTTGATCAAAAATACAATAGTATTACTGTGAAATATTTTTACAACTTAAAATAATGGTTAAAAAAACTGAATTGTCAGCATCATTACTCCAGTCTTCAGTGTCACATGATCATTCAGAAATCATTCTAATATGCTGATTTGATGCTCAAAAAAATATTTGAGATTTGAAAATATTTAATATTTTTGTGGAAACTAAATAAAAAAAAAAAACACTTTCTATTCATCAAAGAATCCTGAATTTGTTTTATCCGTTTCCACAAAATATTAAAATATCAAAGTGTTGTCAACATAAATAATAATAAGAACCATTTTAATATTGTTATTATTTATATTATCATAATTGAGCATCAATGATAATAGCTAATGATTAAGCTAGTAATTAATAAAGTACCAAATTAGCATATTATATCATATTATATATATATATATATATATATATATATATATATATATATATATATATATATATATATAAATAAAGAATAATTTCCATAGTTCCATTTATTTATTAATTATTTGATTATTTAATATTGTATTAAAATGTGGAATACACTAATAATAAAAACGGAGTATGTAAACTAAAGCACAGCAAATGAATGTTTAAGGCTGTAACTAATGGGATTAATTTCCCGTCAAAAGTATTGTGGTCACGGATCAAAAAAAATTAAGGATGAATCAAAAATGTACACACACAAGTAAAAAATATATTACACAAAACTGAAAAACGAATGCAAAATTATCAGAATAGCAAACAACGTGGTCACGGATAGAAAAGTAATAAGCATGAGTCAAAACTTTAAACACATTTAAACATATTGCTCAAAGCTAAAACATGAATGAAAAATTATCTGAATCACACACACAGAATCATGTTTTCCTTAGTTATTATTGCTGTTTTTTGTGCTCATACATTCATTTTTTGTACGCTTATGCTGTTTTTCCCTTTACTCATTTCCACGTTCTGCGCTTGTTTTTCCAAACGTTGCAGTTAGAGCTCACGTAAATCAGCGCCAAATGAAAAGTGATTCATTTGCATTCTGTGTCTGATATCACATCAACAAACTGCAGCTGCATCCACCGCTAGACAAAATGGCTCATCATTTCTGAAAATAGTTCATTATTTTGTTCATTATTTTGTATGTATAAATTAAATTATTATAATGAAGAAATATTGATTTTATACACAGTTCAATATACATTTAGAATCGTGCTGATATTCGGGGAAAACAATCTCGCTCGTTTGCTTTAATGTATTATTTTATGATCTCAGTGTAACACAAAATGTGATCAATTTTATAAAACCAACACCCTTGTTACAAATTAAATACTGTACACGAAAGACAAAGCTACAAATCTGTTTATAGAAAAACAAAACATGACAAAATATAAAGACAATTTACAATTATAAGCAGTATACAATGTACTAGCATAATTGTGACTGGCATATCTTACTTGTAGTTCAACTGTAGTACCTAGCAGTGAGCTAGGCTTTATGTTATATAATATAATCTTGTGCAAAAAACAGAATTTGCAGACGCAACAAGCATTTTATTATAGTGTATGAATACTTTAAAAATACAAAACTACTGGTATAGGCGAGCCATTAATTCAAAAATGATAAAAATACAAACTGAGTTGGGGCACAAGTAAAAATAACATAAGGACTCTGGAAGGTTTCTGCCCAATTCTACATCGTAAAGTTGGATAATGTTGAGATGTGACAGGGTCTACATTGATGCTGAAGCACTATACTTGTCCGTCACATGCTTATTTGTACTATATTTCACGTTTTTGGTGTGTAATTCCATTGTTCTTCACTCTTGTCTTTTCAAAATGTCTTTACAGTTGAAGACATTGACCGGCAATACTTTTGGCGGGAAATTAATCCCATAGTTACTGACCTTTAGGACTACTTTCTGCCCCTGAAAGTCTGTGCTAAGAAGAGGTCTCCTCCCACTCAGCTCTCTCATCGGCTCTGCGTCAAACATGTCTCTGTCCAAGCTCTTCATTAACAGTCCTGCAGAGCTCTGAAAGCACACGTATGCAAGAAATGAAACAATGTCACCCTGCTCCAACGCAAACCTTAAATACACATTCTTTGTTCCATCCCAGTAAATATTAAAAAAACAAATGGCTAAAACACTTCTTTTGGAATTGCTTAAATGGCGTCTTATTATAAAAAAGTATATACTATACTTTTCTGCCACTGCTGTAATTCCTGCTTAAACTGCAGTTTAACATCATAGCTGTGACAACTGATAAATAAAACTGATAATGAAAATAATCATGCAGTGTATACACTAAATATTAAGCAGCACAACTGTTTTCAACATTGATAAGTAGTAAGTATTCTAGCAGTATTTAAATGTAGGCAGGGCTGATTCTGGGTCTTAACGCTAGTTTATGATAAACATTTTGTAAGCTTATCATTCTAATCGCTGAACACACGCAGACAGAGCAGCAGAGGTCTAACGTCCTTGTGTTATTTAAATTAATACATTTTTAGCTAACTGGGATTAGTATATGTACATTTCTGAAATACATAACTTAGTTACCTCTGATAACAGATCACTCTAAATTGTAATGTGGACTCTTTGAAACGATGTGTATTGTGAAAAGCGCTATACAAATAAATGTGAATTGAATTATTCAGCCAGAGGGTGGTGCTCTAATGTTGATTGACAGGCAAGCATAAAATGCTATCTTAGTATTGCCTTAATGTAGCGTTTATTGTTTTAGAGTGTTACAAGTTATGGAGAAATTCCTGTGAGGAAAGGAAAGTCATTTCTATTCTCAGAACAAACATAAAACAAACACAACAGGACTATATAAAGGCTATTCATATTAGCATGTTTAAACTTTCATTAATTTGATACGAAGAACAGACATGCCAACTAGTTACTGATGCAGACTAAAGCCCTATCTATTCGGACGGGACTAGTTTTCTAAACGACGTTTGAGTCACAATTCTTATCACTCGACGTCTGTGATTTCATTTTCCGATTTAGACGGGACGAACATCTCCATGTTTATTACGAGTGCGTGTTCTCTAGACGTGGGCATTACAGAAGGTCGTGTGCTTGTGCATGCGTGCATCACGTATGACATAAATGTCTTTTAACTTATTATTTGTCAACACAATTATTATTTATTATAAGAAACCCTATTTAAGTAAACTTCACGAGTTTATTGCAGTGGCTGTTTATAATAAACCTACATATGTGGGCAAGATGAATCTAGACAAATATCTTACTCTTACCTGACACTGATATTAAAATATGCAGTCTTCGCAGTTTCTGCGATTTGGCTCCATTTATTGATTGTATGTGTTACTTTTTCGTTGGATACCATCCATATTTAAACTAAATGAAAGCATGCCGAAAAACAGTAGGTCATTTGCTCTGGAATTTTTACTGAGGTTGTGTGAGAAAAACAGGCATGGCAGATTCGGACAGGATTAAAATCGCAAAGTACGCCTGTGAAACACGAATTACTCTAATGACCCCTGGAAAACTAGTCCCGTCTGAATAGGGCTTAAAACACACATAGCTGAAGCGGATTGATATCGTCTTGGTCTGGAGAGAGGTTTTCGTAAGGTAACGTGAAAAGTAACGTGACAATGGCTCTCAATTAGTGCGTGCTGCAGTTCCATATTTTACCACAGATTTACATTGGAGCTGGCGAGGACTCAGGAACCCGCTGCCCCTTTCAGTATCATAATACATGTCTGGCGAAACCATATGTTCAATTTTAATATATCCTGCTCACTTTATGATTTAATACAGTGTAGAAAATCCAAAAATATTAGTTACAGAATGCTGAACATGTTTACAATTTACTATTGATTCAGTTTACATAGAGGTCTATGTTTTGGATGAATATTTTGGTGGGGCACGCGGAACCGCGGCTGTATTCTAGTAATTTGGTATGGTATATTCGGCATAGTTGCTTTGCACAAAACCCTGCTGTGCTACATGAATAAATGTATTAATTTAAATCGAGTGATTTACACCAAGTGCCTTGCTCCACCCACTATTGTCTACACAGGATCAGTGGCGTAGAGAGGCGGGTGGTGTGAGATTTTGACACGACCGATACAAGTTTGAATCTGCCTTTTCCAAATTCATTCTTCTCACCGCTTATTTTAAATAAAATTAAGAAAACATTTTAAAAGTGGAAATAAAGAGCCTAACGGGTATTTAATAGTGGAAATACATGGGTATTTAGTAGGCCTATCATTGAAATTGCATGTTTTTGTCCTGGCGTTGATCAGATGGGCTGGCACATTGACCACAATCCCACTCAAAACCATGGCTGAACCTGAAATCGCCCCCTAAACCCTCATTCACTATTCCCTACGTTAGTCCACTAATGCTGTTCACTTGAAGGAGTGAATGAAAAGGAGTGAGAGAATTCGGACAGCTGTTGAGTGTACATCGACGGTGCAATGTGGGATTGAATAAGTGCACACAATAACGTCCACTATGGTTTCGGACAGAACCTCAAATGGCTGTGTCCTCAAATAACGCCCTATTTGAGGGTATATGGGGCGATTTCAGATTCAGCTCATGGCTCCCTTCCTAGACCTTTGGGGACACTTTTACTGATCAGCAGGTTCAATATGGTCAGGGATAGGTGTAGGGAAGGGCTTTAGGGACAGGGATAAGTAATGTCCCAATACAGCTATTTTCCATTAGTGAAAATAGCATCTTTCACTATTTGCACTTAGTGTACATAGCAGCTACCTAATTTTAAACAATGTACATTTTTAAGCAAAAATAGAGGCTTGTAGGGACTGACAAAACAAGTACTCACCATATAGCCATTGAGATCGGCATCAGGAAAGATCATTGGTAACTCAGGAAAGCCTCTTTTCACCAGGTCACACAGCATTATCTGCACATCAGCACATTATGGACATTTCAGGCATTAGGTAACAAATATACAAGTAAAAAAATTTTTGTTTTGTATATATATATATATATATATATATATATATATATATATATATATATATTTATTTAACATAATTCAGCATTGGCATTTCTATCCCATGACCTGTATTTCATTGCCAACCAAAGGTATAAAGGCATAAACAGAATTATATTATAATTCTTTACCTTTCTTAACTGTGTTTGTACTACGATTCAAACCCACTAAACAGAGGAACAGTTCACTTATGTGTTCATTCTAAGAATCTAAGCTCAGTGTCTTCTAAGAACCTGAAAAATACACATCTAAACATACATATTGCTTCTTCTCTTGGCTGATTTCTTGAAAGAGAGCATTCCTCGTCTCAGCGATCTCCTCCTTCTTCTTAAGAATCTCTGGCAGGTCCAGCTCTTCTGCCTGAAGGACACTCAAACTGATAAACTGATCATTTCCATCGGATGTAATCAGCATAATTTAGTGTCAAATCAAAATCAAACCAATAAATCAATACTGGTCATCTGAGATCCCAGCGCAAATTTTGTGAACTGTGGCCCCACCATGTGGTTTCTCAGAGCACAGGACTGTTCTCACCTCCTCCATACAGCTGACCTCAACCAGTTTCCAGCGCAGCTGAGACCGCAGGCTCCGGATGCGCTTCTTCACTGCAAACAGTTCGTCTGCTTTCGGAGGGCCACTCTGCCACTGCTGTAATTCCTGCTTACACTGCAGTTAAACGTCATAGCTGTGACAACTGATAAATAAAACTGATAATGAAAATAATCATACACTAAATATTAAGCAGCACAACTGTATTCAACATTGATAATAATAAGAAATGTTTCTTGAGCATCAAATCAGCATGTTAGAATTATTTCTGAAGGATCATGTGACACTGAAGACTGGAGTGATGATGCTGAAAATGTAGCTTTGCCATCACAGGAATAAATTACATTTTAAAATATACTGAAATAGAAAATGTTAAATTGTAATAATAAATTGCAATAATATTCATTCACAATATTACTGTTTTTACTGTATTTTGTATTTCGAAATGCTAAGAAATCGTACACACCCCAAAAATTTGAACGGTAGTGTATAAATATTTATATATCTAGAGATCAGCTCTCCAAAGAATCAGCTTTTCTGATCAGCCACTCAGAGAATCTCTTACCTTTGTGTTGAGTTCGTACTTTTGCCTGATCTCCTCTAACAAACTTTGTTCTCTCTGGATGTCTCTCATGGCTTTCCAAAAGGCATTAAACACGATTTTCCTTTCTTGATTGTCTTGTTCCTATGAAAAAAGTGGAAAACAAATTTTCCATTCAGTAATAAAGTAGTAGCTTGCATTTCGCATTTATGTAAAATTGCACCGAGGAAAGCCCCTCTGGATAAAACCTGAGGGATTGTGCGCCCTTGCTCAAAAGAAAGGGAATGCACAGGGAAAGGCAGACATAGTTGAGCAGAATGTGGAAGATCAGGGCAGAAACGCTTACAGAGAATTCAGTACTGAGTTCTTCACACAGGGCATTGTCAGCATTCATCAGGATCTCATCCACACTTTCTGCAACATCTTCTTCGGCCACTGATGTTTTCTCCATCAAACACGAAAACTGAAAATGAACAAAGGCTTCATCTTATGGCTTTGAATAAAGTACCTTGATACAATAAACCATAGCTGTGTCCCAAATTACACATTATGCACTTTATACCTATGTACATGTATGAATTTTATACGGTTATTTAGTCATTCAACATCACAGTCTGATGTGCATCATACAGGTATATAAAGTGCACTTTTTCTTTTTGGAATTTTCAGTGTGTACAAACTACTACATGAACTATTTATATTACAAAAAAAGCATAAAATAGTGCATAAGTACACGAATTGGGAAGCACCTCATGCCTATCCTTCTTAATTACAAGCCAACAGTGGTGGAAAGAGTACTCAAAAGGCATACTCAAGTAAAAGTACCGGCCCTAAAACCTACTCAAAGTAGGAGTAAAAAGTAGCCCTTTTAAAAGTACTCAAGAGTAGTGAGTAGTGAGTATTATGCTATGAATGTTGAACCTTATACCCTGCAAATTGAAAATGTAGCTTACTCTTTTATCACAGATTCATAGAAAAAAAGAAACAGTATTTCAATATTTCTCCAACAGTTTTATTTTTGACTGCTAGCACTAAAAATACAGCGTTTCCCCTACCATTGTTTTGGACGACCCCCGCCCCCCCCTAAAATGCTGACAAAATCCAGTCATAAAAAAGGAATTTATAACTCAGAATTTCACGGAATTTGTAAATTTTTTGAGGAAAAATAGAAAGCAGTTCAGTACACTTGAAATCAAATCGCGATATAGTGTGAATATTAAACCACAAAGACCATTTGAAGACGAATCCTGCATGTTCTGTGTGAATGAATGGTGCAGCCGACGCGCAGTTTCATTTACCACACACACACACACACACACTGAAGCACGTGTGAGGTGTGACGCTTGCGCTGTTTTTTTGCCTATATGAAGACACAAATGCATGAACTTCCTCCAGGCTCAAGATCCACTCCGAAAGTCACTTCGTGAACAAAATAAATTGGCGCCAGGTGTCTCGAAGTCTGTTGATGCTGGTTTGATGCAAAGTTTTCCGCGCGCGATTTGATTTGACGGGAATCACGCATGAAGTCACATGATGACTTATTATAAAAATAAATATTAATATAAATGTAGCGACGGCAGGTTCAGGGAAAATAGCGCAGTAAAAGTACCGATACAGCACTTAAAATGTACTCAAGTAAAAGTAAAAGTACACTGTTTTTAAACTACTTAAAAAAGTACAATTCCTAAAAAAACTCCTCAATTACAGTAACGAGAGTATTTGTAATTTGTTACTTTACACCACTGCAAGCCAATTTAAAAATTAATTATCTAACAGTAAAAGGAGACATGAATTTGATGAGGTTTACATGAACTAACATACCTTGCTAAGCCTGGCTGCCCAGCCGCTAAGAGCAAGGAGAGCCTCATCTGTAGCTTTTCGTACGTTTTTGATTTTCTGTTGTTTGTGCCCCTTCCACTCACAGAACTTCTCAAAAGAGTACTCTTCGGTCTGCTCCGCCAGCATAACAGAGCTAAATATTGCAGTCAATGATGATGCAACTTCCTGTAGATGCAAACGACACCATTTAAAATGCAGTAATGAAAACCTGTAAGGTCAATCTTTACACAATATGCAGTTTGACTGATAGATATTTTAGACAGTCCTGGGGTCCGTTCTTCATACCTCGCTTAATACATCTGAGATGATTTGACAGATGCCAGATCATCCATTCGTGATAATTGATCTCTGGCTAATTTAGTTCAAACAAATTTGCAGATTTGATTTAAAATATCTAGCTTTAGTTGTAGGATATTCCTGTGTGTTATTGTGTTCATTGGAAAGGACAGATACTCGACACCATGATCAGCAATCAGCGATTGGCTGGCGTCTAGTGCCATCATATAATAATCAAAACAGGAAACAGCCAAGCAGGCAAAATGACAAAGTTGTAATAGATAAATGAAATGTGTAAATGTGTGTTACACAATTCCAAATTATTTCCATTTTTCATGATTTCTAGTATTTGTAGAGGCTTTTTTATCAGTGTCAAGAGTAGCCAATTGTAATTAGCAATTCATTTAATTTTACATGTGAAAGCTTCTTAAGGGTCAATAACATATTTGTAATGGCACAGCAGACACCAAGTTATCTGCATCTCCTGCACTGTATCAAGCCAACTGTATAATAGCTGTTACCATTCAAATAATGCATTGTTCTCTTTGTAATATGTATGTGTAAGGCTCCAATAAAATGATGAGGTAATTATTCCCTTGCAAATAAATCTCTCAATGAGTAATATTGGCTCTGTCTATAATAGACTACAAAACATTATAATTCTTTTCAAATTCATTATAAAAATTATAATTATGTATATAAAAACATATTTCCATTTAAATGTTTAATTATTCATTTCCCTGATTCAATAGCGAGCTCCTGTAAGAAAGTAGCAATGGCTAGGACAGACTACAGCAGAGTAGGCTCGCGGAAAGGAGGGGTCAAGAGAGACCGAATCCTGGATTTAACCGTTTCAGACACTGAGAAAAGAGGTGATGCTGTAATGTATATTGAGAAAATTAAAGTGTTTTTTTTTTTTTACCTTGGGTGCATATAAACCTATTGTAGGAGACCAAAATTAGGAACCTTTAATATAGTATAATAGGCCAGGGGCACTTTAAAATGAAAACTGAAAATATAAAAAAAAAATACCATAATGGTATGAATAATCCTAAAAAAATCCTAAAAATGTCTTCACTGCATACCTTCAACTTGTCCAAGCGCTCATTGATTGGCAGCTTGTCCACATCTGTGAGGAAGTGGTCTACAGCAGCTAAGAGAGGACCACGGGCCTCATTCCTGCTGTTCACTAGTGACTCTATTTCTGCCACCTGACAGAACACACACAAACATCTTACAAGCAATGCCATTGCCAACAATACAACAGGGAAATCCTAACAACAATAGTTCACACAAACAGCAATATTTTTTATAAAAACTCCCTTTTTTTGAGCAACAGGGACAACATTCTCTTACACATAAACTCATTTTATTCATTCATTGATCAGCAGAATGTATATTTTACTCACGGTTTGACAGCCTCTTAGATTCTCCAAGGTTTCGTCATAAGCTTTCCAAGCAAGCTCCAGCCTCTCTGAGCTCAACGGCACTGAGATCCTGTAGTTCATGATGATGGTGATGGACTCCAACAGGTGATCTTCATCAGCGGAGCATGGATTACTCTCCCTGAGGTTCAAACCCACAATAATGGCAAGTGCATCTCTGAATCACCAACACTTATACATTAAAACCAATGATAACTTTTCAACAACAACAAAAAACAACAACAACTGAATGTTAAACAGGAAGTGTTACACTATTTTTGTTTTATTTTCTGAAGAAAACTGCCCATCTCTCTACTTTGATTCTAGGGTATTTGGTAGGATAGTTTGCACTATGTTCTATGAGGTGTTGATTGTGTTGCTATGAAGTCGCTAGGGTGTTCTGGGTATTTGCTAAGTGGCTGTTTACTGGTCCACATTAAAAGAGCCCACCTCCATGTCTACAAACAGTGCCCTTTAATTCTATTTAATTTTCGCCCCTCATGCAAAAATTCCATATCCAATGACAAAAAGACACAATTAACCAATCAGAATCAAGTATTTTGCCTTAGCAAGCAACACTAATTAATAATAAAAAAACAAGTGACCATCATAAGATAAATCTTACCTTTTGGACCTTGATAAGCCCAAATGGGGAAAAAAAGAATGATGTTAAATGTAAAAGCTATCTATGAAAACCCAACTAAGTGTCAACATTTTGAAACAGAAACAATGCCCAATTATAGAAAGTATGCATTACGGTAAGAAGAAAATATCATTTTGCCTTAGTTTCCTCAGAGAATCCACTTTCTTAGCCAGCTGGGAAATTCTGCTTGCAACTGTTATAGGATGTTTATGTTCAGTCTCCTTTGTGTTCACACAATTCTCCTTCACTGTCTGCAAAATATGCACAAACCTTTATAAGATAAACCGGTGTCATAACTAGGGCTGTCACTTTTGTGATAAAATCCTGTTCGATTTTTGAGACGTAAGTGTTCATTGTATCGATTGTAAAATCGATTTTCCATGTCTAAAGACGTTTCCATTTTCATCACCAAATATAGGCAAATCCACGGACACCTAACAGGCATTAGGACGAGCGTAAAGAGGGCGCTTGAGACGCGCACAAGTCAGCAATATTTCTGATGATTTATTGGCGTGAAGTTTCGTGCACAATGACAAACAGGAGCGCAACATTCAGGGATTGAAATTAACACCCTCCGACCCGCCACATACAGGTAAAAATGAACTTTGGCGGGAAACGCTGTCAAATCACGAGCCAATCTGGCGTGTTTCTATGTTTACTCACTTTCTTTGCTGTGGAAGTTCGTGTAAGCCAAATCTGCGCGGATTTAGCGCAAATACGCAACTCGTGAGTCCTCATGATATATTAAATACAGCGTATGGGCAGAATCTGCGCATTTCTGGCTTACTTGAACACACACTAAGCAACAAATAACGGCGCGTTTGTTCACTTGCATTGAAGTAATAGCGAATATTAAAAAGCATTTGGTTAACAGAAAATACATTGTTATTTCCAACATCCTACATGTTCTGTGTACTGTATTGATCTGTCCACCTAAAACTCATTTTTGGTAAAAAAAAAAAAAAAAGAAAAAAGAAAAAAAAGGGCCGTTAAAATCGATTCCCTATTTTCGTTTTCGATACTTGTGTTGGTTGGTCCGATCGATTGTGCAATCGATTTGCGAACGTAAAGTGACAGCCCTAGTCATAACCTAAAACACGCTGAACCCAAATTTAAAAAAACTCATGTGTGAAACAGCTCAAGTCAAGGGCACCTGGAGCTCTAATTTGGCCTCCTCAAGCTGCTGCCCCAGGAGAGATGCATGCTGCTGGATGGCACTCCCTTCCTCCTTTAGCATCTTGATCTCTAAGTCCTTCTCATTTATCACCTCTCTCATCCTCTGGGTACACAAAACAGCACAGAGGCCACAGATGATCTCACATGTAACCAGGGTTTTCACTTTCATTATATAATCAAGTGTGATTTCTTACATGCAGCATAATGATAATGAGAACCAAGCATCAATGTACATACATACACTACCATTCAAGAGTCAGTAAGAGTTTTTAATGATTGGAAAGAAGTCTCTTATGCTCACCAAGACTGCATTTATTTGAAAATATAGTAAAAACAGTAACATTGTTACAATTCAGTCTTCAAATAATAATATTGTGAAATATTTTTACAATTTAAAATAACTGTTTTTATATTAATACATGTTTAAAACATAATTTGAATGTCTTCACTTAAAAGCGTCTGCTAAATGATTAAATGTAAATGTAAACAGAAATATTTTGTAGCATTATAAACATCTTTTCTGTACCTTTTGATCAACTGAATGTGCCCTTGTCAAAAGAAAGTATCAAAAAAAATCTTACTGACCCCAAACTTTTGAATATTAGTGTACATTGAACATTTTTTCTGTCTTTAAATATCTTGAACGCTGAGCAATGGAAAATCAATGATTTTGCTGCAGGACCCAGATATTATATTTGACATCAAATAGCAACAATGTTTATTGTACAATTGTAAACTAAATAAATTGTTAGATTTAAAAATTAAAGTCGTCATGAAACGGAAGTTGAGATGGTCCTTTTTTCCTTATTGTGACGTGTATCCGAGTGAAACAGCCTCTTAAATAAGAAAAAAATGTAGGGCAGGGCTTGATTTCATCCTTAGGGAATTGATTGGATCGTTGGAGGTTGGGCGTTGCTAACAAAATGGAGGCAGATTTGAATGCCAGTTTACAGTCAGTTGTGGAGGATTTCTCTCCACCGGACTCACCACCGTTACCCTCCCATGAAGAATTTTTAATTGAGGAACCCGACGATGAGAACGAGGACGAGCAGCCAAATTTTCCGGAAGGAATCACCCGATATTTATATGAGCCTCTCGCGAACCAAGACGAGGCGGCTGATAGTCAAGTTCACCCTTGCACACAGACACGAACTCGCCGTTATTCCTCCTTCTTCGAAATGCAGGAATTCGAGCCAGCGGGCACGCAGATGAGGTTGTTTAGGGATAGGAAAGAGGACATGAGGAGCGCAACCAAAAATGAAACCTAAACACCATATTTACTGGCTGTCAGTGACACTGACAGGTTTCTGAGAGGCGTGCCAGAAACGAGACAGATCCCAATAGCCACTCCCTCTAGTAATAGTTTTTGACCGGAAGAGAAGAGAAGTCGTTTCGAGGGGGGAGGGAAGGGTAACGTATTTGATTAAAGTTTATAAGGGTACATGAATTTTAAAAAAAATAATGAAGTGCACAGATAAATAATTTATAATAAACACTACAATATTACATATAAAAATACGAATGGTAAAATTTGATTTCATGACAACTTTAAACTAACAGTGAATGAATAATTAAGTTAAAAATTTATGTAAATTAAAATAATAATTACATTTAAATATTTCAAATTTAATAATTAAAATAATAATTTGAATAAATGTTCAAATGTATTAAAATTTGTTCAATATATTGACTTGTCTACATTTTTGGTTTTCTAAATTGTACGCACACCAATCAATAAAACATACCCTTATTTTTTATTGATGTTGATTTTCTTCTCCCTTTTGAAAGTTGATGGGGTCTAAGTCTCTGAATATTTGGCTGGCAGATTTGACCATTGGGTGCTTACAATGTTGTCAACAACCCTAACAAAAGATAACTACCAGCTGAGGACCACTAATTTATAATGATTAGATGTGCTGTGAATGTGTTGATAAAATGAACATTTGAGAGAATGAGAATGTGTCACGTCACCTGTAGTTCAGACTCGGTTTCATTTGCCATCTGCTCAGTATCCTGAGAGCACAACTGCAGTCCATCTCCATCTGCCTTTGAGGCCTTGATCCCAGTAAGAGATTCCTCACCAACATGCATTTTCTCCACAGGCTGGAGAGCAATGATGGTTTTCTGCTCCCTACAACATGTAGAAAAACATTTTCAGGCAACCTGTCACTCACATGACATCACAGCAATAGCAAACCACAACCATCCAATCAACTCCCCATGGACAAAATCAACTCCCGCCCCACATTTTTTTCTCGTATCAGAAACTGTTTCACTCGGATACCCGTCAAAATAGGGAAGAATAGTCTATTGCAACTTTCTTTTCATGCAGACTTTAGGCATAAACAACAAGAGGTAAATGCTTCTAATATTGTCTGCGTCTCTTAAAACTTACTTAATAACTTGAGGTTTCTGGTCTGAGAATATTGGCCGTAATTTCGGCATGCATCCCAATGAAGAGCCAAGTGTGTCCAACTCCCCTGTTGGGTTCCTGGTGGGCCATAGTCCTGTGCACTCCTGCAGGTTTCCTGTGGGGAGTGAGTTCTCCCTCTTGCCTGGAAGACTGACTTTGGCAAATTTAAATTTCAACAGCTCCTCACCAATGTCAAGATTCCCCTGGAAGGCTTCAACCAGGATGGTTCCATCAAAGCAAACTGACTTTTTATGGACACGCAACTTTTTTCCATGAATAATATTGTGAAGGAAGGACTTCCCCTAGTGAACAATACAATAGTTGCAAGAGCTGTATCCAAGTCTGAGTGAACATTTCATTTCATGGTAAACAAATATTAGATGCATTTAAATTCATATTTATAGGTAAACAGACCATTCCATAAAACAGTTGTGTCAGATACCTGTGAAAAAAGAGGGAAATCTTGCTCGCTTGACACATGAAAGCCCCAGAACTTGTACTTTTTTGCCAGTCCTGTTGTCTGCAGTTCTTCAGGGAGTTCAACTAAATCAGACCGACTGACCATCTCCATATTTCCATAGTCAATGTACGAAATATAGAACTGAGCAGAAAAGACCAATTAAAATGTGATATTCATGATAACCACATAAAAAAAAACAGCTCTGTACTTTAATTATTCATTAAGTTGTTATTTTATAGACCTAAAAGTATCGCGTCCACTATAAAAAAAATGACACCATTTGCTTTTGGTCACAGAATAAATTAATCACACGTGACTTCATCTGAACAGGGTATTTCTGTAAGGTCAATGTTAACCTTCCATTTTTGTGTGATGATGCATTTACACCAATTTCAAAATAAGGTCTGAGCTCACTGTCATATCATCCAATAAAACAAATAATTCTGATTATAGAGTGCAACAGTGCCCGCCCACTTTTTCAGCGGCCTTCCAGAATCATTTTTTGGGTAAATTTGTCCCATAGGGATTTTAAAAAAGCTTAATTTTTAGAGTTATAAGCCATGAACCAAACCAACCAGCTACGAGGTAAATCACAACATAAAAAAAAAATGATTTTAAGCTAAAAAAATATATTTAAAATATATTGTTGAAATAATACGGACTAGAGGCTTCAAAAAAAGCAAATACCATTGATTAGCAACCTCGTAGCTTACAGTAGATCTGTCTTTAGGTTTATAAGTTATTGTTTAAAATCAATTCCCGTATGGAGAAAATGAATGGTATTTTTACTTCCAGAACCAGACTGTTGCACTCGATTTCTTCCCTCATTGAGGCTACTATCTAATTGGTCCCTTATTGATTTACTCAGCTTTTTACAAACCTTGTCTTCTGTTTGCTGTTGCACTGTACACCTGTACCAGCACTTGTCCTCTGAATATCGTGCCCCATAGACCTACACAGGAAAATGGAGCAAAGAGTCAGATCTTGTAGACCTTTTCTATTTGTCCATATATTACTTGCCTTATGTGAACTTGGCCTTCCCATCAGTATAGGCGCGATGGGGCATTTTTCTGTCAGCATAACATTGATCTTCTCGTTTATTTTGTCTGTTACATTCTGGTGAAATATAAACCAGCATATAGATGAACCTACAGCATATTCTGATAGAAATGTTTCAATTTACATTTTTGGCTCACACTAGCTTAACATGGTAGCGTAAACAGTAAATATTTAGCTTACCTGGGCCCAAAACGTGATGGCATCCACAACATGAGTGACAACCACGAGTTCCACTGGATAAATTACAATGATAAGCAATACTCAAACATCAGCTCGTGTATAAAAACGGACAATGACGAATTGAAAACCAGGAGAAAAGCTGCAACTTACTTTTTTCAGGCTGAATCCCGGACTGATCCATGAGATATGCCTAAAGTCAACAACGTGGCAGTTATATTAGTTTTAGTTTTCCGCGGGTCTCCACTTGACACTAATGTTAGTTTTATTTAGAATATAATGTCGTTAGTCTTACCAATGTTTAGCGACCTGTTAGGCCTAACGTTACTGAAAATCCCGTTGCTAATCCACACAGGCGAACGATGTTGTCAATCGATTGCGGTATGTTCTGTAAAGTAGCAAGAAATGTATTGTTAAACATGCAAATTGCAAACCAATTAATCAGTTTTAATAATGGGTAAAGTCACCAAATTTTGTACAGTGGTCTAACGTTAGCTGTCTCGGGTGTTGTCTAGTGTTTTGCCCTTCAAAGTAAACGTTTGAAGCTATTTTATATTGCCACTTATAATTTTAACTGCAACTAAATATTATTTCAGCTAAGTGTAAACTAATTATTCGGATTTTAATAAAAAATTTAATAAAATCGTTGTTGTAGTGACGTCCGATTTGTGAAAAACTCGTTCGTAACTCGGATCTTTTTAATGAATAGTTTGAACTGGTCTGAACGAATCGATATCGAATCATGCTCAATCGGTCCGAGACCGAGCAGTTCACAAATCAACAACCTAGAACTGTATTAGCCAAATTACTGTATCAAAGTGATGATATTAAACAGTCTTTTTTTTAACTCTAATGCGATAAACAGCAATATCAGACATATGGATCTGTGTTGAACTGTTCGAAGGAACCGATTTGAATGGCTCAGACCCATCAGTGGACCAGGTGGCGAGAAGAGATCGTGGCTTTTTTTTTATTATAAATGAGCCATTTAAATGACTCAAGCTATTGCAGGAAAGCAATCTTTACAGCGCGTTATACAATACAGACGGTTTCAAAGCAGCTATAGCCTAACAAACAGGAAAATAGGCTACTCTTGAATGACGCAAACATAATTGAATTCTGCTGTTAAAGTATTAGTGTCATTTAGCTGAATTAAGTTCAGTGTAGCATATAGTTCAGTATAACTGAACTATCATGTTCATCATGAAATATGTCCAATTCAGCTATAAACAGCTCTAGAGTTCAAAGTAAATAACGGCAATGGTGTCGTTATTAATTTGAGTCAGTGTCAGTTCAATAACAGTGTCAATGTTTCAAAATGGCCAATTGAAGTCAAATCGGCTCTAAAGCAGTTCTGCAGTTATCATCCAGCTCAATTCAGTTCAGGTTTTGTTCTCATCCAGTATAGTGTCAGTTCAGTGAAATCAATAATATTATTGATTAATACGTGTCCCCAAGACCCCAAGCAAGTCAAAGACAACAGTGCCGCAATTAACGTTGCGTTCTTCTAAAGCTGCATACCCCGGCTGCCACGTCATCATGCGCCGTGGCAGGCCGCCACAATTTGAAGGACCCTTAGAAGGCAGCCTTCCTTTTGCGTTCTTTATTCAGCTCATTTTGAAGGATGCATCAAGTGTATCATGATGTAACATGATGTAACAAGATGTAAATTAGCCTAAGGCTAACTCTGGTGTAATGCATCAAATGTTTACATTTATGTTATTAATTGCACATGGTCCCTTTTAAATAAAAATCAAATCAAATTCACGTCCTTCAATCACCCACTATCCTTTGCACACATTCCAATTCACAAAAAAATAACTGAAAAACACGAAAAAACGAGTCGGCGCTGAGCTTGTCTAAGTTTATTATGAAATGTAAGACAAGGCATACATGTTATATTTTGTTTTGGTGTAAATTAATCACTTAACACTAAACTGCCAATAAAGTAGGCCATTGGGAGACCACAGATGGTTCTCTTTCATCATCTCGTGTTCGAGATCCACCTATGGGAAGGGCATCCGTACCTGACCTCTGCAGAAGCATCCAATTGCACCAAGTCTGGCTAGACAGACAGAAGCGCGCAGCCAATGCCAGGTGAGGCCACACCCCCTCACCTACGGGCATATAACATATGGGCGCGCTGCTATTCCTCAGTTGACATTCGCTTCTCGCGATCTCTGCATCTCACAGCTCGGTTGTTTTTTACACTGCTCACCTCGTGTCTTCAGGAGGACATATCGATCAGATCAGCCTCCGCCGGACGTGACAGTTGTTTATATTTCAATTTATACTTTGTTTATACTGCTGCTTTGCATTCGGAGCCGCCAACGCTCTCGCTATTTTCACCGTTTCTCCACGGCTGCCCGCCACGGATTTCTCCGTTTTCTTCGCTGGTATGTCACTGTCTAAGCCTGCAGCCTCTCCAGGGGATAGCACATCACGGGCCTGCCCGGCCGCGTGTGGTGCCCTCATCGCAGCTAAGGACCTTCATCAGCTTTGCGTGGTCTGTTTGGGTCTTAAGCACGCTCGGGAAGCCCTGGAGAACCCGGAGAATTGCCGTTTCTGCCTCATGCTGCCTAGGAAGCTGCTTAAACGCCGTCTTAAGGTGGCAGTGACACAGTGCACCGGGCTCAGCCCTTCTGACTCGGACGGGGGACACGGTGATGACGACGCGCTACCGGGGGCCTCCCAGGGCGCAACGTCTCTCATCTGGGCTGAACAGCCCAATCCCGCCTTCCCCGAGGAGGACATCTTCGGGGACAACCTCGCTCTCGTCCACGAACTGCCCGGTTCTGGCGAAGAGGAGGATGCGGCCATTCTTGGGGTTTCAGAGGACAAGGAGGCCATCCCGCCCTCTGGCGTTCCCCAGCCTACCGCCCACGCGGTTCTGCCTCAAGCCATCCTCCTGGAAGTGTGTGAGCGAGCGGCCGCTCGTCTCAACATTGAATGGCCGGCACCACAGAGCGCCACCGACCAGGAGAGGGATATTTATGATGGGAAAGTGCTGGGACCCCCCCCCCCCCCCCCCCCACCCCCACCCCCCGGCACGAGGAAACAACTCTTCCCCATCCTCCCGGCGTGCGCGAAGCACATGAGGAATTATTGGAGCGACCCGCTCGACTTCAGACACGGTCTTACGGGACTCGAGGTTAAGGACATGGCGGCGCACGGTATGGGTGAACCTCCCGCCGTTGAGCCTTCCATCGCCAGGCACCTTAACCCCGCTCAGGGCGGGCTGCTCGCTCCCCCTAAGCCGGTCTTGCCCAACAAGATGGACCGTTTTGCTGCCTCAGTTCACCAGGCAGCTTATAAGTCCTCGGCCGTGGCTGTCAGGGCCCTTAACGTTTCTTCGCTCCTCTCCGCCTACCAGGCGGAGATCCTCGAAGAGTTAGGGCAACAATTGGAAAAGGGAAATCCCTCTGAAACCCTGTGGAAGGAAATCCTCACGGTGAACGACCTCGTCCTCCGTAACGCTCGGCAGGCTGTCCAAGCTTGCGGGCGCTCTATGGCGCTTTCCGTGGTTGGAGAGCGCGCGCTCTGGCTGAACCTGTCAGGGCTCCCCGACAGTGAGAAACGGCGCATCGCGGGCGCGCCGGTGGAGCCCGGCCGGGCTCTCTTCGGCCCCGCCGTCGCACTGATGCAACAACGGTGTGACGATAAGAAGAAGGAGGATGAGGCTTTCAAGCTTTGCCTTCCCAGGAAGTCAGTCCCACGCCAGGCGCCCCCTGTGCGTTTGCCTAACCCACCGGCCACGGGACGACAGTTTCATCAGGGCAAGGAAAAGCCCCGCAACAAACCACCCCCTCGGCAACATAACCCAGCACCTTCACACAAGCACTGGGGTAAGCCCGCTCCCGCCGCGGCCGCGGAGAATTCCAACCCCACCGACTCGAAACGCAAGCGGCCTGCCTGATGTTCAGCCGATGGGGGCATCGAGTCCATGTTCACGGGGCACAAGCCCTTCGGACTCCCCTCCTCTTCTAGGACCCCCCTCCAAAAGACCCAGGGGGTCCCGCGGATGGGTCAGCTCTCCGCCTGTAAACGAGACTGCCCAGCTCGTGTGTTCGAGAAGTGTGTGTTTTCCCCCCACGTTCAGGGGGCCCTTTGTGAGGGAAAGTTTAAGCTCAGTAACACCACACTGCCCACACTCTGTTCCCCTCACTCTCTCAATAAAGGCTTCGGCCCAGTGTTTGCCCAACACAAAACACAAAAAAATACGAATCGAATGAATTCGTTTTGGAGAGAAAACCTCTCTCCGCAGAGAGAACTCATCTCACTGCAGAGAGAGGAAATCCCTCCGAACCCCTGCATGTCGCCTCTAGTGTGCCCACTAGATGGCGCCATTGCATCACAAATAAACCTGTCGGTCTCAGCTCCGCTCTGGCCCGAGCGGGAGCACTCGCGAGTCACGAAGCGGCTTGGCGAACCGTTTCAGCTCCCGAATGGGTGATGCGTACAGTAATGCAGGGTTACAGATTGCAATTCGCAGTAAAACCCCCGCATTTCAACGGCATTCTCCTTTCTCACACGGAGGAGAACGCCTCTCACATTCTGAAAGAGGAAATTTCATCTCTCTTAAACAAGGGAGCGATTCAGGCGGTACCCCCCAATCTGACAAACCAGGGTTTTTATTCGCGTTATTTTCTGGTCCCGAAAAAAGGCGGCTCTCTCCGCCCTATCTTGGACCTTCGAGTGTTGAACAAACATTTGAGGAAATGCAATTTCAGAATGCTGACACAAGGCGCACTCGCCCGTGCCATAAAACAGAACGACTGGTTCACATCAGTCGATCTGAAAGATGCTTTCTTTCACATAAGCATCTATCCTCCGCACAGGAAGTTTCTTCGTTTCGCCTACCAGGGCATATGTTACGAATTCACAGTTCTCCCGTTTGGACTCAGTCTGAGTCCCCGGTCTTTCTGTCTGTGCGCGGAGGCGAGCTTAGCACCTCTGAGAATGTCAGGTCTGAGAATCCTGACTTACATAGACGATTGGCTCATCATAGCCGAATCAAAGGAGAAGGTGTTGCGGGACACCGGCCGTGTGCTCGCGCACATCACATCGCTCGGGTTCCAAATGAATGTGAGCAAGAGCAATTTCACGCCCAGTCAAAATGTCATTTTTCTGGGCTTAGAGTTGAATTCGGTCTCCATGCGAGCGCGTCTCTCTCAAGAGCGCGTTCGCTCTCTGATGAACTGTCTGACGCAGTTCAGAGAAGGGGCGAAAGTGCAATATCGCACATGTCTCAGGCTGCAGGGTCTCATGGCTTCATCCACCCAAGTTGTGCCGTTGGGACTCCTGAGGATGAGGGCGTTCATGAAATGGGTTTTGTCACTACATTTCAGCCCGATTCGCGACCTTTGCCGCTCGGTAACAGTGACACGCGCCTGCTCGGCAGCCTTGCGCCACTGGAAGAGCGAGGACTTTTACGCACGGGGAACCCCTCTGGGGGCGGTTACGATGCGGAAAGTTGTGACGACAGATGCGTCCTTGACAGGCTGGGGTGCCACCCAGGAGGGCAGAACGGTGAACGGTCTGTGGCCAAATAGACTACGTTCAGCGCACATAAACTATTTAGAGCTTTTAACCATTTGGAAAGCTCTGAATCATTTTCTGCCTCGCCTGCAGGGACATCACGTTCTAGTACGGTGCGACAATACCACGGCTGTGGCTTATATCAACCGTCAGGGTGGCATGCGCTCGTCAAAACTCCATGCTCTAGCTTACAAGCTTTTGGTGTGGAGCAGACGGGTTTTCCTGTCGTTACGCGCAACTCACGTTCCGGGCATATTGAACAGAGGTGCGGATCTGCTATCGAGGGGAAACCCAATCTACGGAGATTGGCGTCTTCACCCTCAGATAGTGGAAATGCTATGGATGAGATTCGGATGGGCGAGCGTAGATCTATTCGCCTCGCGCAAAAACTACCATTGTCCTATGTTCTTCTCTCTAAGGGACATGGACGCGCCCCTCGGGGTAGACGCACTGGCCCACCCATGGCCCAGAGTGCTCCTGTATGCTTTTCCTCCCCTGTGCCTGATAATTCCCACATTGGCCAGGGTGAGAGAGCAGGGCCTGTCTCTCATTCTGATAGCACCCAGGTGGCCCAAGGCACCGTGGCTGGCGGAGATAATTCCTCTGTTATACGCCGAGCCGTGGCGCCTTCCCGTTCGCACGGATCTATTGTCCCAAGCCAACGGGGAGATTTACCACCCCCACCCGGACAGGGTGGCTCTCTGGGCTTGGCCCGTGAGAGGACGAACCTGAATGCACTTGGGCTCTCGCCGCGTGTGGTCGCCACTATTCAGAATGCCAGGGCCGTCTCTACACGGTCCTTATATGGCTGTAAGTGGCAAGTGTTCGAAGGGTGGTGCGATGGGCGCGGTCTCACATCTTACCAGTGCTCAGTTCCTGATATTTTGTGTTTCCTTCAAGACCTCATGGAAAAAGGCAGGTCTTTTTCCAACATTAAGGTCTACCTGGCTGCGATTTCAGCCGGTCATGTGGGTTTTGAGGGCTCTACTGTCGGGCAGCACCCTCTAATCCGCAGATTTATGAAGGGTGCACGCCGCACTTTGCCAGTCATCAGGAGAACTGTTCCGGAATGGGACCTCTCCATGGTGCTGGAAGCACTGTCTCAACATCCTTTTGAGCCTCTGGGGAGTATTTCTCTTAAGTTGCTGTCCTTCAAGACAGCTTTGCTCTTGGCCTTGGCATCTGCTAAACGTGTCAGTGAGCTACATGCACTCTTGGTTTACCCCTCGTGCACTAAGTTCTCCCTCAGTGGGAATAAGGTTTCCCTTAAGCCTAACCCGGCCTTCATGCCGAAGTGCTTCCCTGCGTTCACTTCGGAGGTGTTGGAGCTGTCCGCTTTTCACCCTCCACCTTTTACCTCTCTGGAGGATCAGAGGCGGAATGCTTTGTGTCCAGTCCGTGCTTTACAGGCTTATATGACCAGGACCAACGCTTTCCGGAAGAGCGACCAGCTCTTTGTTTCATGGGCCCCCCCGCACAGAGGGGGTCCCATATCGAAGCAACGCCTCTCACATTGGGTTGTGGACGCTATAACTATGGCTTATGGAGCAAAGGGGGTGCAGCCCCCAAGGGGCATCAGAGCTCATTCCACAAGGGGCTTAGCCGCCTCTTGGGCTTTGTTTAGGGGAGTGTCACTGCAGGACATCTGCTCCGCGGCCAGCTGGGCCTCTCCTCATACCTTTGTGCGTTACTACCGGCTGGATGTCACCAGAACCTCGGTAGCACATTCGGTTTTAGGGGTGGGGTCTTCTTAGCTCTTCCCTGTACCTTGTTGAAACCAATAAGAGTGAATGGGCCGGCTGGCCATGTTCATTCCTGCCACCAAACATCTACTTCCCGTTATGGGTATAGTGCCTTGTGTGCCTTGGTGGGTTGGGGTTGCTATCATGTATGTGTCTCATGCATGTTCATGTCCTGCTTGTCCACAGCAGTTTGGTGTTGCGTCACCTTTGCAGGTTCATGATTAATGGACGTGTCAGGCACCGCCTCCCCGAGGTGACCATCCTTCTCTGGCTTTCAGAACCTCACTGTGAGTGTATTGGGCAATCGGGGAGCTGTCCATGTCTCTCCCATAGGTGGATCTCGAACACGAGATGATGAAAGAGAACAATAGGTTACTATCGTAACCCCGGTTCTCTGAAACATCGAGTGGAGAGATCCACCAGCTTTGCCCCGCTTGCCGCACGAGAAGCGAATATACTTACTGAGGAATAGCAGCGCGCCCAGATGTTATATGCCCGTAGGTGAGGGGGTGTGGCCTCACCTGGCATTGGCTGCGCGCTTCTGTCTGTCTAGCCAGACTTGGTGCAATTGGATGCTTCTGCAGAGGTCAGGTACGGATGCCCTTCCCATAGGTGGATCTCTCCACTCGATGTTTCAGAGAACCGGGGTTACGATAGTAACCTATTGTTGTCCTTCACTGTATTACATTAATAAAAAGCCAGTTAATATAAACATTTAAATTGTTTCCAAAATGAAGTTTTAATAGTATTTTCGTGCCGTGACCGTGGGAGCGGGAACGTGTGACATTAACCTAACTAAACCATCTCATTCTATGCTGAGGAGGAGTCTAGCCTATGAAGCCTAGGAAGAACTGGTCTAGGATGCAGCCTTTCATTTGAAAAGCAGTAGCTGCCTCCCAATTAAAGTGCAGTCAGTGTGTAAAATTTATGAGGATCTATTGTCAGAAATGCATTATAATATACATAACTATGTTTTGAGTGGTGTATAAAGACCCTACAAAATGAACCATTATGTTTTTATTACCTTAGAATGAGCCATTTCTATCTACATACACTTTTTTTTCAAGAACTTTATTAAAAAATATAAACAAACATAATGGCCTGGTACAAAATATTAATACTTAGTCAGACAACAAGTCAAGCATCATAGCATAAGATAAAGAAAATATAAATAAATAAAGAAGTAAAATAAAAATACATTCGAGTAAATAAAAGACTAGGGGTTTTCAGCAAGTTTAAGATCCTCTATCAAAGTAGATAAGATTTAGGCATTATTTTTCTTCATTAATTTGAACGATTAAGAAATAATGACACAGTTCCTTATAAAAAACGTAAAGGTTTGGAAGTGAAATGCACCATTAATGTTGGATGCCAACCGCCGTTAAACAACAAAGTTTGAGAGGAGCGCCCCCGACAAATCTCGCGAGAATCACGACATGCTTTACGGCAACGACGTCACACACATCAACAACAACATATGGAGCAAGAAGACACTTGCAAGCATTTCAGACTTGATACTCGACGATGGAAAAACCAAAGAAAACGCGGTCGGAAGAGACTAGGAAAAGGAAAAGAGAATCTGACCGCGTGAGGAACCGGACAAGAGTCCCACTCGGTCGGGCTTTCACTAGTTGGCGCAAGCTAAAAAGCAGCACTGGGTGCAACAGCGATGCTGACCTGGCGACCTTGTTGATGGATTAGTAAGTAAATCTCTTACTTCTAAACTTGTTTGCGTTCTATGTTGTATGTTGTTGCGCTTGCTTGTAGTAGGTCATTTTTTTACGATGCTGTTCATTCATCCATTGTTGATAATTAGACCAGTCCAATAATTTCCACATAATATGTAGCGATTTACGACGGTGTAAGAATTCTATTGTGTTTGACAAAAACACAATTTCCACATTGTGTGCCTTTAATGTCAACACTGGAAAAATATTGGAAACTTAGGAAGACAGGGGGTTACATTACTTTTGAGATCACATCTGAATTATAGATTGTGGGGTTGCTTTTTATCATACTGTTTTCTGTCGAATAAATTTAAATTTGAACAAAGTCTCAAAAGACATAACTCAGGTGTTATCTATTATATATGCATCACACATCATATTCCTTTCTCCCACCAATTTACATTTAAAAAAAAAAAAGATTTGTTTCTAAATACCACATATCTATAATTCCACAAAGGGATGCTGTGGGGACTGAAATTGTGCAGATAGGTCATTTTCCAGTAAAGTAAAACCTGTTGATGGAACAATGATAACTTATTCACATCTAAGAAGAAGATTGACGCCTCCTAATTTCATAAAGATTTGACTGGGGATATAACCAAAAACTATTTACATTTTTCAAAAAGGATTTTAGCCAATTCGTTTTAATATTACCATTAATACATTCAATGTCGATTGTTTTTAGCCCTTCTTCATACTCTTTTAACAAAATTCATTTTTTAATGTAGTGTTTTCCTTTTCCAGATAAATTTGAAGTTGGCTTGATTTATATCTTTTATTGCATTCTAAGGAAATGAGATTGAGTAAACTGGGTAGATGAGTCTAGAAATGCATTCCATTTTTGTAAGAAAAATTCAGCCAATAATAGAAATGTCTCTTTGACACCACAAATTCAAGATTTACACTTATCTAGATTATTTCAGATGTTGAGGTTAGGTATTATCCTTTGTAATGTGTATACCTAGGTATTTAACAGTATCTTTAACAGGAATATTGTAAAAAGTATACATGAAAAAAAGTGAATTATTACCAATTCATAACTTTACTCTATTTAATTTTAAATCCATCCCCCTCCCACGCGTGTCCCCTTCGTGCGCATACTCAGAGCTCGTGACCCAGTCACAGTAAGTGCAAGTCGCCCCGGTACACAGAGAGAGAGAGTGTATAAGTGCAAGTTGCTTCCGTTTGGAGAATGGCAGACAAGAAGCCAGCACGGAAAAGGAAATCGATATTTGAGAGAGCAATTGCGAACAAAACGGCTGAAAGAGAACAGGCAAAAACAAGGGTCATTCTAGGCGATGCTTTCCAACGTTGGCGGCAACTGAAGGACCGGGAAGGACTACCAACAGATGCGGCTGTGGCTTCTTTTCTGCTGGACAGGTGAGAAGCCGATGAACTAAGTTAGTAGTATTTACTACTAAAGTAATCACGTAACCGGCTTTTCTGACGAGATGCGCATGAGAATTGCATCTGAGTTTTCGCTCGTGCATGATTGCGCGTCCATGTTCTTCGAGTGGAGGAAAGAAGGTAGGACTAAGGACTTTTTGAGTTGTGTATTTTCAAAATCTGCCGGTGTCGATGAGATGAGTCCTACCAAAGAGTACGTTCTTTGGTCCTACTGAAGAGATGAGTCCGTGCTAAGGACCCAAGCAATCCGATTGGTTCAAAGGACGTTTTATGGGTAATTGCTTTAGTGCCGGGTTACAAATCATACAAAGTCACTTAATTATAGAAGACGTTTGAACTACGTTAAGTCATTCATGTATTTTAAAGTATGTTTCATATACTAGAATTTAACCGAAGCTATAGATTGTGAAATTGAATATTTCTCGTTGTTAGTGTTTGTTTTAATTAGCTTAGACAACGTCTTAGATAATAGCATTTAGCATACAGCTACCGATGATCGTGCTAGCTGAGCTTTTCCTGAGCTTATACTGCCTTATCGTATTCACAGCAATTCGTAATGCAATTATACTAATGTAATTAATTTTTATCGTAATTATTAGCGCAATGTGTAAAAAATGTTTATTAAAAGAACCATGAAATAATGTTTATATAATGTATATTACTATTTTTCTTATTAACTGTTTATAAATGTAAATACATGACAGAATGCTAGATATATTTTGTGGGTACTTAGTTTAAATAAGTGGTTGTCTAGCCTTGATTAAAAAACAGTGTTATAAAATTACAGAATCACAAATCTTAAAGGTATAGCGGAGGATTTTCTTTTTCCGGGTGGGTAGCAACTAGCCTATACTATTGGTCCACCTAAGTGTCAATCATTCTGTTGATATGTTTACGTAAGGCCGTCGTACGTGCTCGTCCCCGCTCGTCCCTATGTAGTTTTCGCTTTCTGCGCATGCGCACTTTCAGGTGTATTATGTGTGATGAGGTACGGTTTCAGCCATTCCTCTAAAAATGGCTGAGGGTCGAAAGAGAAAAAATGTATACGAAGTGTATGATAAGAAGAGAAAGGCCGCAGAATATAGAAACAAGACCAGAGTGATTTTGGGTGAATATTTCACACGCTGGCGTGCGCTAAAAGCACAGGTTGGGCTTCCCACTGATGCCGCAGTCGCGGAGATCCTACTAGACAGGTAAAGTTTGTCATGCTATTTGGAGAAATCCATTTAAAATCACTGCTAGTAAAAGTTAATGTAACTTAAGCTATGATTAGCGATGCTAGCCCTGGCACAAGTTATGCACCGTGTAGACACGGTAAAAATCTCAATTTGTCTAAAGTAGCCTTATGACCAAATCATTTGGTAAATGGTATCACGCTGAAATATTCTAAAACCTTGTGTGTTCATTTTCGACAATTCCAATGTGTTCACAATAGTATTTATTACACAAATGCAACAAGCTACTTCTCCATTGCATATCATGTCTTGAGTCCTCGGTCACGCAATCGATCAGTATAATAAGTAAATAATGCGCATGCACATTTTAAAAAAAATTGTAGAGGGAGGGTCTTCTCTAAAATTCGGAAAGATCCTCCGCTATACCTTTAATATAATCAATCTAACCCCTTTAATTTATATTAATCTTTTATTTTTATCCCAATTAATTAAAGAAATTGCCTTTTTAGATTTTTTTGTGACGTTAAGTTATTTGTTATTCAGCAATAGGGCATAAATACTTTTTTATTACATGCATGTCATTTGTGTACTAATCTGCATATGATTTATGTCACAATTAATTCTTAAAACAGAACATCATACAATAACAATTAATATAATAAAATTAGTGAATCAAAACCTATATAAAAATGTAATTAAATTACACAACACAATACAATACATATATAATATACTATATACATAGTAATATATTTCATTTTTAGTAACATAAAACTACAAGCAAAATGCACATCATTTTTGGACATTTATAGAGCTTTTTAAAATACACAACACAGTGTTTCCCCTAGGAAAACTGCTAGTGTTGCGTGTTACGGATACGTGGTGTAAATTTTTTAGCAATCAAAAAGCATGTCTAATTAATTGAAATAATGTATTATGAATCATTAAACGTATACAACATTTAAAAAAAATATGAAAAAAATGAAAAATGTCACATTCATTTTGTGTTGTGTTTTCTGGTAATAACATGAAGACATAAAACACAAATTTTATAATTTATCATCAATTTTAATCATATAAAATAAAAATTTTGTCAAACAACGTGCTGCACAATGAGCTTTACTGTTAAAATTAAAACATGGATTATTCCTTAAATTCAGTTTTGATGCTAATTTATTTGGATTAGTGTTAGTGTATTATTACATTGGGGCATATCTAAATTCTACTGTACAACGGTAATATATTTCTGTCAAGTTAAACCAAACTCTTATTTTGACGGGTTGCCGTGAAGACCTTTTGAGTTTCTGTGTGTTTATGTCATGATGATAGTTTTTGTCAAATGAAGCGGTTAAATGATCACGAAGTGACTATCGGAGTGGATCTAGAGCCTGGAGAGGAAGTTCATGCATTTGTGTCTTCATATAGGCCAAAAAACAGCGCAAGCGTCACACGTGCTTCAGTGTGTGTGTGTGTGTGTGTGTGTGTGTGTGTGTGTGTGGTTAATAAAACTGCGCGTCGGCTGCACCATTCATTACACAGAACAAGCAGGATTCATATTTAAATTGTCTTTGTGGCTTAATATCCATACACACTAGCCTGACTACGTCAGACTTCCTACTTCCGCTAATTTATTACCAGGCTACATACACACTACATAGCGATTTGATTTCAAGTGTACTGAACTGCTTTCTATTTATTCCTCAAAAGATTTACAAATTCCATGAAATTCCGCGTTATACAGTAAATTCCTTTTTTATGACTGGATTTCGTCAGCATTTTAGGCGGGGCGGGGGGTCGTTTTGGGGGGGCGGGCCGCCCCCCCAAAACAATGGTAGGGGAAACACTGCAACAATACAAAGCCACTTTAAACAGACATACTGTTAGTATATCTTTAATTTCCTACTTACTAGGAATATGGCAGGTTTCTCACAGCAAATGCTAATGCCCAGTTGATGCGGGCTCTAAGCAAAGCAAGTGTGAGCAAAATAAACAAAAGTAAAGGCAGTTGGCTCGTTGAACCTTGTTGTCATTTCCCCTTTTGACATGATGGGGTCTTGACCTGGAGGCTGGACTGGACTGGCTGAGGAACTCTGAAAAACACACAAACATGCTGTAACACACTCATTTGTACACGCGCAAAGTCTGTTGTGCTGTGCTGTGTAACATCACTCACTTTTTTAACTTGGATGGGCACACTGGAAGGCACAACGCAGCAGACATAGTTAGCTTTTTTACAGTCTATGCCCAACACTTCACCACACCGGCCGTTTTGCAAATCCCATACCATACCTTTAACTACAAAATGACCATAATCCCCGCGAGAAGTAACATTTTTCCCTTTTCGATGTTGAAAACTGTCATTGGATTGTAGTTTCATGTAACAGGACCGTGTACCTATCAAGTGACTAATACTGCTTACTTTCAGAGTTTGCATAAATAAAGTGTAACTTAGAGAAAAACGTCTGCTAACGCTATCTCGCTGTCAAACTAAACTCCTTTAACAGTGTAACGTTAGCTATTTGCTATTAGCTAACTTAGCTTCTTCACTACTCTTACCTTGTACTAACTAGCATGCAAAAAAACTAGCAAAAGTCAGCGATTAAAACAATACACCAATTATGAACAAGTAACTATAATATTCGCAATAACATATCGTTTTACTGAATAATTAAGTAAATATAATTTCCTATTTTATCTTTGTAAAGAAACCTCGTTGCTTGACTGGCTACTCTCTGCTGTCTCAGATAGTGATGTGTCGTTCATGAACGATTCGTTCATTTTGAACGAATCTTTAATATGACTTGGGACTAACGAGTTGTCTAATGGTGCGTTCACACCGGACGTGAATAGCGCGCCCGCAAAGCATCCCGGTAAGGCGGTGCTTCACTTGGAAAAATGCTAGAGGTCGACCGATTCATCGGTTTTGCCGATTAATCGGCACCGATAGTTGTTTGATGGAACTATCGTTATCGGCAAAAATCCACACGATAGTTTTTCCGGGTTGCGTCCGTTGCTGGAGCGGCTGAGAAGTGCGCGCGGTCATTACACAGCAGGAGAGCGCTCAGAACAGAAGAGACTGCTGGCATTATACAGAGCGAGAGCGGCCTCTAGAGGACAAATAACAAACTATCACTGGCTGAGTTGTTTACGTTAACACGTGAGGCAGCGCGAGGCACGGAGAGAACACGGAGAGAATACGCAGCACAGAGAGCGCTGACATTTAAAACACCGACAGCGAAACGGTATGAATACATAACACTAAAGTAGCTACATATTGCCATATCATTACAAAGTAATTCATTTGTTGACTAGATGCTGCATCAGCAGAGAAAGAACAGTAGTTTGCCGTCGAGGCTGTGAGGACTCTAAAATTACTGCGGCGCGAATGAGGCGTAGAGCGCGGCGCAGTAAACGCGAATACGCCTCATTCGCGCGTCAAGTTCGCGCGAATTGAGCGTCTGACGCGTTACGCGCAAATGATTTAGTTAGTGCTATTTGTGCATTCACGCGTTTGACGCGAATTCGCGCCTGCTGCCCGAGTTGAAAAATCTGAACTTTGGCGTCAATTCGTGCCGCGTTAACCAGTCAGGAGCTTAGCTGCTTGCTGCTGTCACGTGGTGAAGTGTCTGGATGCCTCAATAAATTATTTTGTAATATGACTAAATGCCTGGTGTGGTTCTAATGCACAACAAAGCAAATATTTTATCACTTACAACTTTATTTCAATATACGAGACATGTTCATTTTGTATTGAATGTTATTTATTCCATATCTAGATTATAGGAAATATGATGTAAAGACAACCAACATACATGTGCATAAGTTCGTGTCTGGACGTGAGAGAGTAAAAATCATAGGACAGGTTAATAACTTTTGGAGGCTGGCTCTATTTATCATCAAAACAAAAATAAATGACAGATTAGGTGGATGAGGGCGAGGGTGATCCTCGCTCCGATGTGGGACAACAGCTCATCAAACTGGGCGCGGGACAGGCGGAAGTACCGCTGACAGCGGCCGTCATCCAGGCGCAGCTCCTGGAGCGAGCAAATGTGAAACTCGCCAAACAGTTCGCCTCCGAAGGGTCTGGTGGACACAAATATGATCCCCCCACGCCGCTGTTCTGCTCTCCAGAGCAAATACAGAGCGGTGACTCTCTCGATGAATGCTCGATCAACATAAAAAAGATGGCCGCCAACGGGTTTCGATTCCGACGCGCGTGATGCGCGTAAATTTCGCTTCAGACTTTTGTTTTTACGCACGTCAGTTTCACTCTTGACGCGCGAATTAACACAAAGTGGTCAAGCGTCAAACTAGACGCGGTAGACGCGAATTTGACGCGCTATTCGCGTCCGGTGTGAACGCACAGTCAGAGAGTGATTTATTCATTTTGTGTTGACCGCGCATGCGCATTGCGCAACATGTGGTTTCTGAATCTGAATCTGTACTGGATAAGTTCATCTCTCTCGAGTCTTCGGGTTCGGGACGGGTCCGAGTCTTTCGTTCTTCCTGTCAGTCCCATAGAGACTATGCTGTCAGTACCGGAAAGAGTAATGATTAGTTCATCTTTCGAGTCTCGAGTTCGGGTTCGGCCGGGTCCGAGTCTTTCGTTCTTCCTGTCAGTCCCATAGAGGCTATGGCCCTGTCCCAAATGGCACACTCCGGACTTGTGGACTTCCTCAGAGTCCACACTTCAGTGACGTCATGTAGTGCAGACCTATAGGGCCCTTAGCGCGAGTCCGCGAGGGCGCATTGAGAGGTATTTTTGGGCCAGACTCGATCGTCACGCCGGAAACAGGAAGACGGTCTGATTGTTGTTATGGACAGGAGCTATAGGTTCGGGGAAATATGCTGCCTATTGTTGTTGTGTTTACATATGACTCAGTAAAGCCCTGACATTCTGTTCTATTTATTTAATGAATCATAATGCGATCGTATTATTCAGCTCGCTATTATTAGCCTATGTTTGAGACATCAACCACTGGTCGATGATCATAATGTTTGTATAAACTTGTCATAAAAACCGTAATGATAAATACACTTAAATATTTTCTTCTCAGCCATGTTAACAATTGTCCGTGAGCGAAATCTCCTCCCATCCGTCGTCTGATTGGCCTTTCGCAAGGATTCCTGGGTAGTTAAAGTGCGTGGAGCCTGCATCTATGCAGGCTTCGCGGAAGACTGCTTCAAGGGTACAAAGGGGGCGCTGCTGAGCACACTTCAGAGCGTTAAAATGCTAAATGGGACGGCCTACAGACTCGTAGACTCGGCGAGCACGCGCAATTTAAGTCCACGAGACCGAAAGTCTGCATGAAGTGCGCCATTTGGGACAGGGCCTATGCTGTCTGTACCGGAAAGAGTAATGATTAGTTCATTTTCTTCGAGTCTTCGGGTTTGAGTCCTTCGTTCTTTTGTCACGTGACTTGTCACCGTATTGAATAGCCTACTAATTCACAAACTTTTTACAAACAAGCACGTAGTTCAAGTATAATATAATAGTAGTAAATTAATGTATAATATGTAATAAAACACACCACAGATGCACAAGAAACATTTAGAAAAGAGACGAACAGGGACAATAATTAGAAGGAACTTTTATTTTTCAGATAATGTTTATTTCACATATTTTTTATTTTAATTCCTAAATATAAAACAATATACATTCAGACGCAGTCAATAATACGAATCTAATGTTGTATTTGATGCGAGATACCAGCGGTCACGTGACAAAAGAACGAAGGACTCAAACCTGAAGACTCAAAGAAAATGAACTAATCATTTCTCTTTCCGGTACTGACAGCATAGCCTCTATGGGACTGACAGGAAGAACGAAAGACTCGGACCCGGCCGAACCCGAACTCGAGACTCGAAAGATGAACTAATCATTTCTCTTTCCGGCCCTGCTGTATCACACACGGCACGGCCCAGCAGACAGCACAGATCAGAGTCAGACACTGACGAGTCGACAACGTCTCGAGACACGAGAGGAGGAGAACAAACCTGATAAATATGAAGTTGCAAAGGAAAGAACGTCTCGGATCAGGAGGTGAGGTGAACTAACAGAATCAGACTGCAATAGCCTGAACTTAAGACCCAACAACTAATCAATTAATACAAATTTCGGTTTCTTATAATTTGGCTTTGGCTGCATTACCCTATAGTTTATTTTTATTCTTTTTACAAATGTAATCAACGTTTTCGTAAGTACTAGATGTGTTGGGATATTTAACATGCCATTTTAATTATATTATGCTGAAATGAAAGATTCGTTTATTTTGATGAACGAGACTCAAAGATCCGAGTCAGTAAAATGATCCGAACTTCCCACTACTAGTCTCAGACGTCTTCTTCTTCTTTAGGGTGTAACGGCAGCTTGCATCCAGAAGCGTTGCATTACTGCCATCTTCCGGATTTATTTTTCTTTATTGTCGATTACATATTTATATCCTTGTTAAAAAAAACTGCAAATTCTTCTTCTGCTTTATTCTTTCTCACCACTTTCTAGTTTTTACTAAATTCTAATTCTGTCCCTGTTATTCCACCTTTTCCTAATTCTTCCATCATCTTTTTCCTCTGTTATTTATATTGTCTGCAACTCATAAGCACATGTTCTATAGATTCTGTAACCTGACACTAGCCACAAAAAACAGTTGGGTGCTTACTTATCATGTATAGCGTGCCGTTTATATTAGTGTGACCTATCCTTAAAGCTACACTGTGTAACTTTTTTAGTTTATTCTTAGCTAAAAACACTTATGGCGCTTTTCCATTACCAGTACCAGCTCGACTCGACTCGACTCGCCTTGGCTCGCCTCGACTCGGCTCGCTTTTCGCTCCGTTTTCCATTGCAGAAAGTACCGCCACAAATAGTACCCGGTCGTCATAGCGACGCCTTTCGTTCCTCGTTGCCCCATCAAGCTCTCGCTGGATCCTCTCTTCGGCAACCAAACAAAGGAAAGTCTGCACCTCCTCGTTTGACCACGGCGTATTCTTCCGAGTTGCCATAATAATAGTAGTAAGTTTAGTAACTCTGGCCAAACTATTTAAAAATGGCGGGGTTATTTATTCTGGATACTCCATCTGGCGCGTCCAATGATGACGCAGATTCTCTGTGACCAATCAGCAGTCGGCATTGTTTTCACGTCACATTTTAGTATCGCCTTAGCTCGCTTAGAACCTCGCCGGAGGTGGTACGAAAAAAAGTACCCGAAAGCAGGTACAGGTACAACTTTTACACAGTGGAAAAGCAAACAAAGTCGAGTCGAGTCGAGCCGAGCCGAGCCGAGCCGAGGCGAGCTGGTACTGTGTAGTGGAAAAGCGCCAATAGTTCTTTCAAAAATATATGTGCTCATTAATGTATATTTACTTACGTTCAAGTAATAAAGTATTCTCGTGAGTGTATAATATTCCATTGAAAATACATACGGGTAAGGGGCATAGACAGTAAAAGAAATGGACACAGCGACCCCGTTGATTTCAACGGAGAGACTTGAAGCCCGATATGAGCACTCACTTCCTGATAGCCAAGCGTTCTGCGCAGGCTCAAACTGAGCTTGACGACGTAGATGTCACGTGAGCAAACTGACTGACAGTTGTAAATCTTCTAGTAGCTGTGCCAAGACAAATCTGAATCGCCTAACGTTAATCTCGCAGAGACGGCGAAGCGCGACCTGGAGCAACTTTTGGTAAGTATTCTGATTAATTATTTTGTCATTTTGCTTAATATTTATTTATTTAAAAAATTAACGCCAGTACGCCATATTAAGTTAATGCATAAAATTAAGAAGTTATGTAAAATGATATTCAAGAACTTATGAATTCACACACAATAGGTATATGTAAGTAGATACTGGGCAAAGCTAATTATTGCTAACTAAATGATAGTTAAGATTAGTAATTTAACTTAAACAGCTAATCTAAGTCGAATGTAAGTTAAATGAGTCATATTTATTTAACCGCCCAGGAAGTGAATATTTTAAATATAATTCGCACGGTCAAATTAGGCATTGGTAAAGATAGCATGCTTGCTGGGCATATAATTAACACGATTGCTTGATGCACATGATGTTGTATATTGTTAATGGTCGCCGAATATAACCACAAAATGGCGTTAACTGTTATCTACACAGAGACAATAAAAGATCTATCGCAAGAGAAATGGACGAATTAGTCATATAAAAAAGTTATTCAGTAAATCGCTTTGTACAAAAGCTTCTATTTTGGCCTGTTAAATAACATGTAAATAATAGATGGCCAATAACATCTATAACTAATGGTTGCCCTTTTCATTTTTCTTTCCTCATAGGTTCAAATACAAACTGCACTTAAGCACTTAAGCTAACACCATGGCTGACAAGAAAGGTAAATCATGTATAATTTAGAAATATAGTATAAAATATGGAAAGCAACACATTGACTGTAAGAGAGAATAAAATGATAAATGAACCTTGTGTAATACCTATATTGTCATGTTATTATTTCAATGAACAGATACAAATCAATTAATTTGTGTTTTGTATATCTGCATAGACATTTTTTTCTTTTTTGTTTGGATGGAAAGAAATCAATGGCCTGAGACAAGTTACTTGTGTCGTGTGTGTTAAAATCTGTTTACTGATACTGACAAAACAGTGTTTTGATTGTGATTGCTTTATGCTATTAACAGATCCAGTTATTTTTGTTTCTTCTACAGCTACATTCGTCATGGGGAAGAGAGGGCCAGAGAGACCATAGGGGCCAATCTTGGCCTAGCGGCCAAGGTACACTGGTTTGGCTGTGGTGGACTTCGATGGCACAGACTCCTTCCTCTCTTTTAACGGTCTCTTAGAGGAAGAGGAGCCCCGGATGTCCTGCTGATTCACTGCGGCGAGAACGACTTGTGATGCAGAAAGAGATCTGCAACATCTTCATCGGCGTTACCCTCAGATGTCCATCGTGTTGTCTGACATCACCCAGAGACGTTGCTGGAGATCGGGTCTTCCGGGGAAAGTTGACAAGTCCCGTAAATGGGTGAACAGTGTCATGGCTACCTTTGTCTTGGGAATGCAGGGGGTATCATGCATCACCCTCAAATTGTATTTAACAAGCCTAAAATGTTTCTTAGGGACGAAGTTCATTTATCCACTAGGGGTAATGATATATTTTTTAATAATTTAGCTGAAGGCTTGAGAGGCTTAATCCAGTAGGGGTGATGCTGGATTAAACCTCTCAACATGTTTTAAACATGAAACGGTTGAAGATTGTTCAATTCTTTTGAGGTTGTGTATGTGCCTTTTGTCTTTAGTTTAACACATTATCACATTGGTAGACATAACACTGTTCAATTGTCACTGCTCTTTCTACCCCAACCCTTTCTCCCCTCCGTGCCATTTAAGCATCACCCTAGCCTCTCTTTTCTTCCCCACGGCGAATGTAGCTAGAGGGGATAGCGATTTTTTTTTTAATTACTTTTTAAAATTGTTTTTATTTGTGTTTATTGTTTAAATAAATATTTATTAATAACCAAATGATTGAATATTTATCAAAACACACAGTAGACACTTCAAGTAGACATACTTTGACAGAAATTTCATGTGGTTTTATTACTTAAAGGGTTAGTTCACCCAAAAATGAAAATTAAGTCATTAATTACTCACCCCCATGCTGTACCAACCCCGTAAGGCCTTCGTTCGTCTTCGGAACACAAATGAAGATATTTATGATTAAATCTGAGAGGTTTATCACTCCTCCATAGGCTCCCTAAGGGAATGAATCCTGACGGCCCAGAAAGGCAATGAAGAAAATGTTTAAATATTCCATGTCACAACAGTGGCTCAACTATAAGTTTATCAAGCGACGAGAATACTTTTTGTGCGGAAAAACAAACAAAAATAACGACTTTATTCGACTATTCCTTTTCTTCCTTGTAGGCCTGAAACAAGACTTCGAGAGATTTCCACGACGCGCACGCGCGAGAACTTAACTGAAGTAGTTGAAGGAGATCGCAATTCTCGCGCATGCGTCGTGGAAATCTCTCGAAGTCTCGTTTCAGGCCTACAAGGAAGAAAAGGAATAGTCGAATAAAGTCGTTATTTTTGTTTGTTTTTTCGCACAAAAAGTATTCTCGTCGCTTGATGAACTTATAGTTGAGCCACTGTTGTGACATGGAATATTTAAACATTTTCTTTAATGACTCTCTGGGCCGTCCGGTGTCATTCCCTTAGGGAGCCTATGTAGCAGTCATAAACTTCTCAGATTTAATCATAAATATCTTCATTTGTGTTCCGAAGACGAACGAAGGCCTTACGGGGTTGGTACAGCATGGGGGTGAGTAATTAATGACTTAATTTTAATTTTTGGGTGAACTAACCCTTTAACTCTGTGCTTGCACTGCAATATAGAAGGACTGCCCACCTGATGGCAGAAGGGGAGTCCTGCGTTGATTTTATTCTGATAAGGAGGTTGAGGGCTATTGCTCAGTTGATTGTTTTTTCAATGATGGAGGGAAATTTCAAGGTGTGTGTGTGTGTGTGTGTGTGTGTGTCTCTCTCTCTCTCTCTCTCTCTCTCTCTCTCTCTCTCTCTCTCTCTCTCTCTCTCTCTCTCTCTCTCTGTCTCTCTCTCTGTGTGTGTGTGTCTCTCTCTCTCTCTGTGTGTGTGTGTGTCTGTCTCTGTGTTTCTCTCTCTCTCTCTCTCTCTCTGTGTGTCTCTGTCTCTGTCTGTCTGTCTGTCTGTGTGTGTGTGTGTGTGTGTGTGTGTGTGTCTGTTTGTCTGTGTGTGTACAGATGTATGTGATTATCTGTATTTGTACATATTTCTTTTACACAATTATCTTTGTTTTGAAATAAAAGTTATGACTGTTATGAGTTTGTTTTTTTTATTTGGCATGCATAATATCGGATACAGAGATTGACAATGTACTGTATGTAGTTGGTTTAACTTCAAACTACTTTATTGGAATAAATGTTTTATGATAGCCTATAATGCACAAAAATAAACAATTATTAACTATTAAAGGGGAATGATTAAAATGAGAAATATATAAGGTGCCATGATGTTTACAGTAATTTTGTCATTTACAAAGTGAAGTGGAACAGAATGTGAAAATAAACTTTAAATAAAATACTACACAGATATTACACAATAATACATTCTGAAATTTCTTATAAGTTAACCTTAAATCAGGTATAGTTAAAACTATGGATGTGTGTTGTACTTCTTTTTGCTGCTTTCATTATTACTTTAGTTTTTTAATACATTAACATTTTTTTTATATTATGTCAAATTAACGCGGGGCGTCAAAACACGTGGCGTGACGCGCATGCGCTGTCACCGCGATAGGGCGCATGCGTGGTAACACATACGTGACGTATTGTATATACGTGACGTCACCGCGCTACAGTCTGCAGCGAGGAGTACTTGCTCGCGTCTCCACCCCACCGCACCTGACCCCGCCCCCCTCCTGCGACATGAAATTGCGCGGAAAAAAAGCAGCTGACAGTCTATGGTAGCTAGCTAAGTAGCATAAGATAAAAAAATGGATCAAAAAATAAAAGCCAGCAGCAAGCGGCCCCTGCTTGCCCCTTGTGTAAAGTTGGGAAGAAAGAGAAAGTCTGTAGTGGAAAGAGCAGAGATAAAAAAAAAATGTGAAGAACGCCGGACTCAAAGTAGAATAAATATAGGGTCCACCATTGATCGTTGGAGGAAGCTTCGGGGAGATCTCGGTCTGAAAACCGACGCTGACACGGCTGACTTTTTGTTAAGCAGGTAACGTTAAACATTTATTTATACCTTTATGGTGTGACGTGTTACATAAATAGCTTTTTAACAATTACTGAAAACCTTAGCAATACTAGTGGTGGTATACTAATGGTGGTGGGGAGTTTAGAACATTTCATGTGTTGCTAATCTTGCGTTGGCGTGAACTCAAACGTGACATTACATTGTTGATGAAGCAACTAAGTTCAAGTGTCGAAAGTCAATTTTACATATGAAGTGTCATTATCGAGGTCATTAGATTGAAGCGACTAAGCAATGTTGTAAAAGTAAATGACGTCAATCAGTCATAATTCAAGGCTTTGTGTTCACTGCTTTCAGCTATGAGAGAGGACCAGATTTTCTGTTCCGATGTTTACTACCGGTGATCACAGCTTGACTGAGTGACGTAGTTCAGTTCGTTTCCCGGTGGGAGGGATCAGGTAGTACAGAGGGGAGGGGTGTGTGTGTGTGTGTGTGTGTGTGTGGAGGGGCGGGATGAGTTTTTTTTTTTTAATTCAGACTTTAAAATAAAATCTTTTTATCTTTTTAAATCAGGACCATAAAATGTTCAACCAGTCATTGCATGCGGTCTGTAGGTCTACCTATGTGTTTAAATACCTTACAAACGCACCCTGCTCGCGCGGACAACACACGTCATCGGCGCGTTTCAAGAGGCTATGCAGAAGACTAGCAAATGCGTTGCTTACTGTAACGATCGCTGAACGACAATGGCATATAAACAGCAGCACGCTTTTGTAGTTCCTCCTCAACCAACAACACTTGGCACAGGACACAAAGGTAGGAAAAGAAAAACCGTATTAGAAGTTGCTACGACAAAAAAACGTCTGGATAATGCAAGAGCTCAAACTAGAGTTAACATCGGTGTTGCTTTTCCACGCTGGAGACAACTGCGGGACTCAAAGGGTCTGAAAACCGACGCTATGGTTGCTGTTTTTCTTTTGGAGTGGTAATATGGTTTGGCTTGTTTTTGGTGGAGTTTGCTACTGTTTTGAGCTATTTAGCATACGCGTTTATTAACGTTAGCTTTACGAATGAGCTCAACGCTAACAACAGCAGCTACGATGTAACATCAACTATTTTTTATGTTTTCAAAGTTACGAGAAAACTGCAACATCCAGACCTTTGGTGCATGGATTCACAAGACCACCACCTGCAGCTGTTTCGACTATTTTGTCCGACCGGTGAGTGAAATGTCTTTTATTTTGTATGAAAATGGCCTTCCTTGATTATTGAACCTTGTTTAAAAGGAATATCCTTATACGTATTGTCTAAGGGATCTTTAGAAAGGGAGATATGCGATTTTTTTCTTCATTGCATGATCATTTGATGATTTTTTTATGTTTTTTTGCTCTGGCTGAGCGCGTTTGTTTTTCAAAAAATGTGGGAGCTCTGAAGGGATGTTTCATAATTTGGATCAGCTAAGCAAACAGTATTATTCAAAGCACTTGCTCCCACAGTATTTCATCTGATTCTGTATTGTGATACTATTAGCAGCTTCTTCAGAGAGCATGACGTGATCTTTTGTTCTAGCAAAGGGCAGGAGATGAAGTCGGAGGGTTTTGGTCCTTGGAGCTCAGTTTCACTTAAACTTGAGCAAGTGCAAGGAGATGGTGATGGAAATGGCAAGTACAAATTTTTCTGTGTGGCTGAATATACATTTTTGTAACAAGCACCTGCTATTGAGCAAAAGCTGGTCCAGAAAACACTGGCCGTGTGCACACTGCAGTTAAATTCACCTTTTACTGCTTAATCCTGTTCTTTACACACACAGAATTCAGTAATTAACTCTTCAAAAATGAATGTACAAAATAACAAGTGAACATGGCATCACTTCAAGAGTAAAGCAGCCTTCCAAGCATAAGCTAAACCGATTCTGTTAACGGTGGTTTGGTTAAAATTGTAGAACATGAGTATTTGTTTGCTGTAATATTACTTTTGGTCTAAAATAACATACCAACTACAAGTCAATGGCTGTATGGCTGAGAAGATAGGTTTTATACAGTATATGAATGATTTATCAATTAACTTTAATGAGAATCTTAACACATCTCTCTTTCCACTCCCAGATTCGTCCTCTTTCAGTGTGGACATCATACAGGTGAAGCTGGAAGACCCAGTACAGGTGAAGCTGGAAGACCCAGTACAGGTGAAGCTGGAAGACCCAGTACAGGTGAAGCAGGAAGCCCCTGTACAGGTGAAGCAGGAAGCCCCAGTACAGGTGAAGCTGGAAGACCCAGACGAGTCCGAGTTTTGGTGCATGCAGCAAGATCCAGAGATGTCTGGGGGTATAGATGCTAGTCACCCAGTTCAACTTACTTTCAACAAACTAAAAGAAGAAACTGATCGTTACTGTGGAAATGGCAAGTAATCTGTAATATTGTTATATGAATTTAATATTATTATGCTGATATGAAACGCTTATTGGATAATTTTATGACATTTAGGGTGTTCACACATGTAGTTTGGTTCGATTTGTCTGGACCAAAAAAAAAACAAAAAAACATTTAGTCCTGGTCCGCTTAGCGTTCACATTGGCATTTTAACACCAAACCTAAAGGCATAGGAATATGTTCACAACCTGATTGGTCAACTTTTAAGATGTTTATTTCGCGATGTAACTTATATAACATCCAAAACTATGCTGTGTGCTGGGCTATATGCGCTTGTTGTATGTGCGTAGCCTGCATATTATGGTATTTTGACCAGTTGAAAACACGTGAATCAGATATTAGTGTTTAGACGTAGGTCGAATGTCCAGAAATCAGATATGTATCTGATTTAAAACCACATTTGGATGTGGGTCAGATCGGTTGAGAATAAATAGGATCTCGTTAGGTATTTTTGTGTTTACTGTGTCAGATGTGGGTTAAAAACCAGATTTTTTGGTGCCACGCAGCCTTACATTTTTTGGGACCTTTGGTTTTGTTTTCAAAGCGTCATACTGCAAATGTTTTAAAGAACGAGGGAGTCCATTTTTGCCGAAGGCGCGAAGAAATGAGATGTACATTCTCTCTGCTTACAGTGCGTCAGTCACACTTGTCCAGAAAGTGAGTAAGAATACAGACAAACTCAGAGTTTTATCTAATCATACGGTATCAATAGCGGTTCACTTTTAGTGTGATTGTGTTCATATCAGCAGACTCCGGTACAGTCCGGTACAGTCCCCATCCGAGTTCGAATAGCAGTGTTTACATCATCCAAATGAAGTTGAACTAAACTCTGATATCCATCGAACCCTGGTGCGCACCAAAAGTGCTAGTGTAAAAAGCACCCTTAGGCATCACAACATTATAACTTACATTATTATGAAATTTGCTATATATTAAAAATGTATATGCATGTATATATTACATTTATTCATACCAATTGTTCTACAGTGGAATTGTTACCTTCAGAGCATCCAGTACAAACTCTCAAAAGTGAAGATTTGAAGACTGAAGAGGCCATTGAGGAACAGAGCATGGAAAGGAAGGATCACATAAAAGTCTGTTCTAATAGCATCTCAAACCAGACCAACCACATGCAGACAAATCAAGTGTCTTCTACCACAACTCAACTTGTCAGCACAGTTTCTGAACTGGCCATGAAGGGTCAATGTGAAAACTGTCTAATTCTTGCCAAAGTCAGAGAAGAACTCCAAATACAGATTGCAGTTCTTCAAAACCGAATTCGAGCCATGATTTGTACAAAGGTCTCCCAGCACTCAGTCTGCTCTCCACATTGTGATCTTGATTATGGTAAGAACAACTTTATCTATGCAAGCATTTTAATTATTTATGATCACATGATTACTGTTACTTGGGGACTACAGTCTTAATCTTAGAAAGCGAGTGTGACTCATTTTTATTAGATTCAATTAGTTTTATAAATGAAAATTTTTAATTTAATATTGGTCATTGTATCTTTTTTGGGCATACATAATTTTTATTTATATTCTTAATCGGCTCATTAATATTAGCCATAATTTTAAAATCACAGCTTCCATCATTTTAATTGTAAGTATTAAAGCATTTTACATGGCTGTTATAGGGACTGGTAATGGCCATTTTGTGTTTTTACCTTTTGTGCAGAGAAACTTCTCAAAGGCTTCCACAAGAATTGCTTGGGTAAAAATCCACTATGCAAGGCGAGCGAAAACACTACACAGAAGGTCAATCATGTGAGAGATTTCATTCTCCACATGACAAAAGGATATCCTCCAATCAAAACATTACTCTTTTTGGACAACAAGGAGCGTATTAATGAGTGAGTACTGAAATCATTTATAATTTTGTTCAAAGATTACCATTACATAAATTTATGATTGTTCTTTATGTAAAAATCTAAACTCAATGTCCAAGAACAGGAAACAGTGTTTTGTTATTGGGCTGCTAGACTACCTTGTTTATATTTAAAATGAACACAAAATTAGCATTAACCTTTCACTTGTCATCTTATCTCAATAGTATCATCTCTAATGTTCATATTTCTAAGAACAGTAAAAGGTAAAAAATGAAATGGTCATTTAAAATGTTAAACTTGTCAAACCTTATTTTAAGGTGGGTGGTGACCCTTCAGAACGGTAACATGAATGTCAGACACTACTTACTGGATGTATTGGCCTTCCTGAAGTTTTTAAACCGAACAAGTCGTCCAATCGCTCACCTCACACGACATTCAAGGAATCACATTTCGAGACAACTGAGACAAAAGCTAAAAAACATTAACACACTCATAAAATCCCACAAATGGGCTCTCAAGGACTCTGGAAACAATCCTTCTACACCGAAGCGACGTGTAAACAAGAGCACTTCTTGAGTGCAGGGCTGTGCCTCACTGCATGTGATGCTGACATGTCCACATGTTACATAAGATGTTAATAAAATGTTTTAATTTTATATACAAACTACTGTACATTTGATTTAAAAGTTCTTGCATTCAATTGCTGGTTAGTCTAGATTTTTAATTTTTTGGTGGAGAAATCATAATTTAACATATACAGTCAATCAATTAAACTTTGCACATGGGTTCTCAGCCTTGCACATCGTCTTCTTTTTTTTTTAATTGATGTACAAAAAAAGTGTACATTAGTCTATGCAAAAGTCTTGGGCACATTAGTATTTCCACACACAAAAAAGGTTTTTAATCCAGTTATTTATATCTATAGAACTGTAAATACTGTAGTGTGTCAGTAGGAAATTTAGATTTCCAAACATTCTTTTTGCAATTAATTGTAATAATCTAAATTGTAATAATCCATTTTTGTATGCACATGCACAAGGAGTCTGACAATAGAGTGCCTAAAAGTGTTCACAGTACTGTAGCTTTGCAAGAAGGTTTCCTCAAGCGTCTTGGAGATGTTGCCGCAGTTCTTCTGGATTGAGTCTGTTTCTTCATGTAATCACAGACCGACTTGAAGATGGTGAGATCAGATCTCTGTGGAGCACCTTCTGCTGTCAGACTCCTCGTGCATACAAAAATCTCACTGGATTATTACAATTAATTAGCCTGGTTAAAACCAGACCATTCTCAGTTGTAACGGAGTTATGGTCTGGCAAAGCGTCATAGACAAATCATTTCCAGAGGGGCGTCACCAACGGACGTCGCGGATAGACTTAAAACCAATCGGAGCGATGAAGGAGATGACGTGTGCAGAGCGGCGGAGAAACATCTAGTGTTCTTTGCTCGATTTTTAACAAAAAGGAAATGTTTAAATTGCTTAAAACAGACGCGATAGCTGATTCGAACGAGTGATGTTCGACAGATGCGGCATCCATCTTTGTAATGTAGGCTAAAATCTGCTTCAAAATCCCAGCGCTGTCGTCATCGTGTAAAGCCCGCCGCAACGTTTCTGATTGGTGCCTCGGTTTCGACGGATTGGAAATGGGTTTGAATGAGCTCTTTGCCAGACTAACTTTCAGAGCAAATCTAAATTTGCCGGAAGTTGTCTGGGTTTTCCCAGGCTAACAATTAATGGCAAAAGGAAAATTTGGAAATGTAAACTGATAATTTCCTACAGACACTACAGCAAAAGATATAAATAACGGGCTTAACCTTTGTTTTAGTTTTTTTGGTGAAAATACTAACGTGCCTTGTTTTCACAGTAATGTATATTTAGGGCTACATGTTATACAAAAATATTATAGCTTATAATAATAATTTCAAACAACTATTATATAATAAAAAATGTGATACAAATAACTTTAATAAGAATGCCTAGGCAATGTTGTTAATTTAAGTAGTGTTTTTAACAACTTTGTTTGCATAATTTATTATTTCAGGAAATGGCTTCGGGGAATTGTGCATTTTGGGAGTAACAGAACTTGTTCATAAGTTTAGGTGCTATGAAGAATGGGCAAATGTTTGAACACGAGTAATCAGTTCTTTCTAGTAGAACTGTACCACCTCGGAAAGGGCTTTGATTTCCAGTTAATGTTTTCTTGCTGTTTTTCCACTTCAGCTGATAATAAACCTTAAGATGTTGCTTGACAACTCTTAATGGAATGGTTCTTTTGAAGAATCTTTCCTGTCTGCATGTCAAACTAAATGGGGAAACTAGTAATTAGCATAAAAGATGTGACTTTGGATGGGTTTTTTTTTTTGTATAACACATTGACACAAGGACCTATTCTAGAATACAGATATGGTAACTACAATATTCTGATGCATTTGTATTAAGATATTTTTAAGCCGTAATTTCGTAGTGATTTCAAGTTAGAGGGGCTATGGAAGACTGAAATAAATGACAGATTTTCAGGTGCTATTAGCTATATCCGACCACAAGGAGGTGCAAGATCTCTACAAAACCTCTACAGTATTATTTGCAGTGTCCATATAATTCAAGTCCCATTTAAAAGATTCTGGAACTGATTTCCTTTAAAGTTTAAACCTTTATGTTTTCAAACGTTAAGTTGCTTCCACTAAATCCTCAGGGTGGAAATTCATGTAGGCTACCTTTTTTTAACTCATGTTATGTTGTTGATTTGTATTAAAAACCATTGTTTAAATCAGAAGAATGCAAAATAGAAGCATTTTCACTAGTAGTCACTATATGTATGTTATGTGTGGAGTTCCAGGCATAGGAAAGGAGAGATTAGCTGACGATGGCGAGAGGTGCAGACATGGCATTTTAACAGTTTTGCTTGCTGGTCAGAATCAGTGTGTTACTGTGAACAGTGGCTCTGATGTTCATTTATGTAACCTCTGGCCTCCAAAGCACGCAAACCAGGGTCTCGCCTGATCTTGGCGGCTGACATGGATGTGTGAAGACAGGGATTGAGGCAGGAGAAGGTGCTTCATGGCAGCAGAGCCCCTCGGTCTACAAAGAGACACTTGTATTGCTGGCCATCTTCTGTTTGCTGGCAGTGTTCGAAAGGTTTTCAGTCACACATCTGCAAGATTTGCTACATGCTGACATAAACGTTCTGGTGTATGTGTGTGAACATAAGTTACGGTAAAAAAGGCGGTGATCGGCACCCTTTAGCAAGTCATTGTGGGGATTTTTTTCTTGCTGCAAGGGTCTTTGTAAACTGTTTCAAATAAACATTACAAAAACTGATTTTTTTGTTGTTGTTATTTGTCATGATGAGCAGGGGCCCCAAAAGTATTTCGACCTACACAATCTCATAGCAGTTTGTTTTACATTGTCAAATTGGTATGGATTCTATAAACATGATCCAAAAGGTTTGACAACCAGAAAGTGTCTATACTTCCATGCATCACAGAAGTAAATAAATACGATATACCTACCATATATAATTGAACACTTTACAAACATTTTTCTTTTTTTGTTAAATGTTTAACTAGAAAAATGTTTGTGCCTAGCGATCAGAGAAGTGATGCACTGTAAAAAAGTTTTTTTTTTTTTTTAATGTTTCAGTACAATCATCTTGGATGTTCAAGTCATTTCAACTTAAATTACATTAAACTGACTTTTAAAAAATGAGTTGAATTTTGTATAACTTATAAAAATGTTGAAAATTGCTTAACTTATTTTGATGAGTTAAAGCAATGTAAAACCATATAGTAACTTCTTGATCATATTTTTTTTTAAAGTGAGGCTTTAAAAAACAACCAATTGCCTTTCAAAAAAAATTTTTTTTTTTTTTTTTTTGCGAAGCTCTGTAAAATTCCACACTCTAGGGACATCTGCTGGTTAAACTAAACGCATTGAGATTGCAGCAAAAATACAACTTTTATTAAATTATAAAACTTACTACTTTACATTTTATACTGCTTCATTCATGGTTTCACTTAAGATCAGGACCTTGTTTCCTGAAATCACATGACTTGGTCAGTTGAATCGAGCAATCATTCAAAAGATTTGTAAAGTTTACAACTTGCAAAGTTTTGAACAGTCTCATCATTTGTGCTACCTCCCCTTACTTCTTTTGATATTTTGCAATCTAATGTAATGACAATCATACATTTTCTACACGTTGGGGCAATTGTATATCCTTTCACTGCTCATAAAGGGAGAAAAACGGGGAAAGAAGAGCGATAGGCATACAAAGAAAAAGAGAGAGAAAAAACAGATGGGAATTTTGAATTTGGGTCTGTGTATGTGTGTCTTAGAGAAAGGGAGCCTCTTATTCTCTCTCAGCAGGAGCTTGGCCTAAACTTCGGCCTAGTCTCGTCTGCCCAGCAGGAGACTTTCCTGAGCTGACTGCCCAAGGGAGGGGCACCTGCCCCTGCCACAAACACTGCAGCACAGCGAGGGGAGTGTGAGGATGGAAAGACACTCAGGATTCCAGGAACAGGAACATGTGTTGGATTTATGGAGCACACAGGTAACACAAAACGATGCAGTGGAAGAAAAAAGTGAACTATTTACCCCCATATGTACCTCTGAGGTCGGTCTTCAGGAGCTTTCTGCTGCCTCCTTCAAAATTAGTGCTTTCTCTCCGACACGGTCGCAGTGGTTATTGTTGGAAACCTCAACCATACCAGCTCTTGGTGACTACCAATATAAACTGACAGCTTATGGATTTGCTGCCCTCCCTCATGGCAATATTTTCCACTGTTTGGGTTCGTTGGATACTAGCATATGTTTGAAGTTTATCACACGCTCAATCATTCAGACCCTCTTGAGAGAACAACGTTCAAGACCCCAAAGTCTTTTTATTAAACTATCAGGCTAAGAACGTCCCCCGAAAGACTTCTTAATGCTAAACACTATTCAATTAATCTGAATCAGCGGTTTTGCTTATGTGATAGAATATGAGCATGAGAAGCATAAAATAAATAATTCACCCAAATTAAAAAATTTCGTCATTTACTTTTACTGAGTCATTTTGACCCAATATTATCATCTTTCTTTTGTGAAATGCAAAAAGTTGTGTTTGGCAATAAAATTTTTCTTGCAAATAAAGATTGATTTATACTGCCAAGCTCCAGAAAAGCAATATAAAGTATCACAGAAGTTGTCCATTTGACCAATGCGCTATGCTCTTCCTAGGCATCAAACCCATGAAATTAGTGGTGCTGGCTCCATGCTCTACTGTTTGAGCTACAGAAAGGCACTCATAAGTTCCTCTCCATCAGATCTCAAATTTAATTGTTGGTGTTGGTGTTGTCACCATTGCATGTCATATGACAGACTGTGATTCAGCATATTTGCAAAGCTAATGAGATATTAGAGCTCTGATATTGAGGAAGACTAGCAGTTAAATACATTACAAGCTTATTTTTCCACAGGATTTACCCAAGTGGATAATTGGGACAAACTGAAGCTGTTGTGGCAACTGTATTCTCATGCAATAGGACCTCATTTATGACTGTCAAGTGTCTGATCACACCGTGAGGTAGGAACATACACATACAGTATTATTCCTTCAAGATGCTGTAATGTTTCTCAGGTAAATGGAAACACATGCCTAAGGAAAATGAAAAGAGAGGGAGGTGCACACATCAGGTCCTCATGGAGTCCCATGTTAGATGGCGTTTTTCCAAACTACATTATAGTGACTGGATGGAGCTTTTAGACCAAATGAGAACATCAGTGTTTTATGATATAGCTCGATGAAATCACAACCTCAAACATAAAAATGTATTTTTAAGGCAGATTAGGTGTTTGATCATTTTATCCAGCTCATCTAACTCAGGATATATAACATTATTTAGTTGCTATTTGTGTATTTTTGATTTTATATTCTTTGTTTCATCTCCGATGGGCTAAAGACAGACACCCATGTGACACACACACAGTCGTCTACAATCTTCACTGCTCTCTTTCAAACAACAATAGTTCATGTGCGTCACAGAGCAGCAGGCAACCACAAACCAATACAGTGCTACCATTTAACAATACACATGAATTGTACATATTGCAAATACAAGGTTCCTTTTTGGGTAGTCTGTACTTGTTTATAATGATGCCAATAAATCACAAACTGCATTACAAAGTTCACTAACCAAACATGAAGGTTGAAGCACACACACCAACATTTGTGGGTCAGTTTCAGAAAGTGCAAAAAGCTGATACAGACTCAATAAGGCTGATATTATCCAATGAAAACACCGTCACATCCAAGCACCGCAGTGCAACACACACACACCCCATGCAAGACCCACAAAAAAGTGAATGCTAGCAAAAGCATAGTCCAGGCCAATGCAGACACATAAATAAATGCTCCCTCAATGAAAACCATATTTCATTTTTTTTTTTTTTGCACAGTCTCGATCTCTCGCTCTCTCTGGGTCTTTTCTGTGTTTTTCTCTTCATTTCTAATTAATTTCTCATCCATTCTCCTTTCTAATGCCTTTCTCCATCTCTCTGCCCTTCCCTCTCTCTTAATTTTCTTCACTGAAAAAAACCACTCATCTGCTGTTGTAATAAGGACAGTACTGCTTTACAGTGTCACGTTTCTGCAGTATCATTTAGGCAGTGTCAGGAAGTCTCCTAAAGCTTCCCAGAAGACTCATTCAGATCATGGATCATTCTGTTGTTGTTCTTACATACAATATTTCTTTATTGACAATTGTATGATATAATAAGCACCTCAGATTTCATTTATAATTCTTTCAGCCAAGCTTTCTTGTGCAAAGCAATGCATTATTAAACAGTAAATCATAACAAATATAATACAGGTAAGCTAGAACAATTAAAACAAAATCTTTTCAAAAATATATCTTGAAGGGTCCAGGCTTGGTGCAAATTTTCAAATACAGCATGATTTTTTTTTTTAGAACATTTGATCTAAAAATTTTAGAGATAGCTGACAATGTCCATAAACATTCATGAATAGGGACAAAGATGCATTTTTAAAAATGGAACCTATTTGTGTAGATCTGCTACTGAAACAATTTACAGCAGTCAACATTTGAAGTGGATCAAAAGAGTTCATCAAAGTTGTCCTAAGACAAGAACGGGTATTGTTCAAAATTCATGTATAACTTTGATGAAAGGTTTTGATCCACTTCAAATGTTGACTACTGTTTTTTTTTTTAAGAGTGGTTCAAACGGAAAAAAATTGTTTAAAATTGCATAATTCAATTTAATTGTGACAAAAAAACAGAATCAGGTAGAATAAAAAAATTAATGACTCAAATAAGGTGCCAATAAATACACAAAGTCAGGACTGTAACAGATCTGTTGGCTAAAATTGTGTTTTAGTTATAATGAAGTACCTCATGGAGAACATAATGTCCTATTGGAGAATGGTGATTGTTTATCCTGGCTTTGTGACAGAAGTGATTTATCCTCCTCAAAAGAGCAAACTCTGACAAGTCCTTTAGCTTTGAGCCAAATCCATGTAATTTCTCCTTTGCACTTAAACCAATTTGGTAGTTAAATGTTTCACACCTGCTTTTACAGTATCCTGGGGGCGATTCACGAATCCTGACAAAGCTTGTTTTGTCCCTTTCAAGTTGTCCTATAAACAGATGTTTCACACATTTTTGTCCGCTAGAATTTAACAGCGGCTTGACCAGAATTGATTGCTGTGTCAAAGGTGACAAACCCTAAAGATTTCAGAAACACTTCCGTAAGATTTCATCACTTATTTAATTTTGGTTTGCAGGGACCATATCGCTAATCAAATTAACTATGATTATATATGTAAAAGGTCCAGCAGAGAAGACACCATCAGTGGCTTGGATAAAAGAGTATTATTATATTTTCACGGCGTACAAAGCTATAATCTTTAAGCCCTTTAGCACCAAAATTAGTAATCTGTGTAATGAACATAACTATGCACATGTCTTATTGGTCATGGGCTGCACTAATTGGCGAATAAAATAGTGGGCAGCTGTTATTGTTGTTCAGAGCTGCCCTTGTTGCAGAGTGGGGCCGCCGCACTTATGGCCTTCCTGCTGGGACGCCTGCGCTTGCCTGTCAGCAGTGTGTAGAAGAAGGGATTCACACACGAGTTTCCATAAGTCAGCCCTGTGAGGATGCGATTAATCGTCACCTGCGTGCCCACCGGCACCACGCGCAGAACCTCAGGCCGGTACAATGGTAGAAGCTGCCAGATCCAGAATGGAAGGAAACAAGCCCAGAATGTCAACACAATTCCCAGGATGAGGAGCAGGACTTTGGGGCGAGGTGCACGGGGCGGGTAGGCGTTGCTCCCTCCGACCCAAGCTGGCTGCGTCTGAGATACCCAGTAGAGTCTCCCCAAAGCTGCATACAAAGCTCCGATGGCCAGCCCTGGGCCTAGGATACTGGTGCAGAAGAGTACACTGAGGTAGGCTTTCGAACTCTGCTCGTCCCAGGCGGGAACGCACAACTTGCCTTCCTGGTTCTCTCCATCCTCGAGGTGCAAAGTGATCATCATGGGCAAACTGAGAGCCACAGCAAAGCCCCAGGCCAAAGCGACTCGCAGGAGTCCAGAGGAAGGTGTGGACGAGGCTGCCAACGGATCGGCCACAGCTCGATACCTATCCAGACTCATAGCAGTGAGGGTGAAGATACTTGCGTGCATGGTGAGCAAATCAAGACTGAGTAGGAGCCGACAGCCTAGTTCACCGAAGGCCCAGTCAGATGCCAGGCTGTCGTACACGATGAAGGGGGCAGTGGAGAGGTACACCAGGTCTGCTAAAGCCAGACTCAGAACCTGCAGGTGAAGGGAGGAAGAGGAGGAGGACGAGGTGGGAGAGGAGGAGGGAGAGAAAGAAGGGGAGGAGGTGCCGAGGCAGGAGGAACTGTAACAACAGGTAGGAGAGGTACGCCGCCGCCTTGACATCCTGCGGCGGCGAATCAGAAGCCCAAGGGTGTACAGGTTGCCCAGAATGCCCAGTAGAGAAAGGAGGGATAGGAAAAAGCAGAAGAGAGCAGTGGAGGCTACACTTGGGGATGGGGAGAGAGAAGGAGAGGATGAGGGAAGGGAGAGGTTAGTGAGAAAGGGAAAGGTGTATGAAGGGGAAGGGGACGAGGAAGAGAAAAGAGAAGTAGAGCCAAAGACGTCCATTTGTCCTGGATGGCAAGAATCCCAAGATGAGTGACCTTCTGAGAGATGTAACTTCAGAGTGTATTAGGGTGTTTACTGTGCCCAGGTGATCAGAGAATCCAAATTTGAAGGGGAGAGCTGTGAGTGGACTGCTTTAATGGGTGAGAGAGAAACAAGAGACAAAGAAACAGTGATTTTATTTTATAAACCTTCTTTTTTTTTACTATAAATGTACAAGTTTGTCTAGCTAAATATCATACATATCACAGATTACTAGAACTATAATATTATGTTCAAGATAATTAATCGTTGGATGCACAGCACCAGTTTTGACAGTATTGACAGAAATTCGTACAAATCTACATTGGGTTAATTTTTTTGGTAAAGAGTTCAACTAACTAATATCAACACAGCAAACTTGATTGGATTAGTTTAACTAACCTATTTTTATTAGCTTACAACTTAACTATTATTAAATAGTTAATAAAATTGATCAAGTAGCCCATTTAGGCTATTTAAGATCAATGATCTCAGCAGCGCTGTTTTAAGCTGCTCTAAAATTTTCCTCACAAACCTATGAAATTTTAAGCTTAAGTCCTGAAAAAATAAAAGAAAGACAATGAGAAACACTTGACTGCACTTTGCTTTTGCCTATCTAAGTCGTCATAAAGCGGCAGAGCGCTTCTTTTCACAGGGAATTCTGTTCCTCGTCATAATGACGGGTGTAAAGATCAAAGCCCAGCCGGGGGGCGCAAGAACACATACGGGAGAGAATTATATGTGGCACATGGTGACCCTGAGAGAGAGACGGGTTACAAGGCTACGAGCTACCGTTGCTACAGTGAAGCACTGGCACAGGCAGTAGGTTACCCGCTGCGCCCATTACCCCTAGGGTGCTTTAAATAACAGATTTTTAGATCGACACGGAGATCCACAGATTGGCTAGTTTGAGTTTATTTATTAATTCAATACAAATATGGATTAAATAGTAAATAAAAACGATTTAATAATTGTTCATAGGCTATACGCAAACTGAAACTCTTGTTGACTAATTCTAGGAATTTAAAAGTTGGTGTCATAGGAGTCCTAGTCAGTTTAGTTGTTGTTGTAATTCATTGTTTTCATAATGTAAAAATGTCGAACACGTAGTCTGCATTGAATCAGGGGAAATCTGGGAATGTTGCGCCAATGAGTGAGTTGTAACACCATCAGTTTAACCAAATTAGCTACAGGGGTGAGATCATTCATTCTTCATGACAGCAGAAGTGTGTTGCGTGTAATAACATATAAAGGATTTACAGGAGAACAAAAAAAAAGCATGTTGAATGAATGATGACAGAACAAGAGATATCACCTGAATCAAGTCATGTTAATCTTGTTTAATTTTATAGGCTATAACGTCCACACATGCTCTTCACCTGTTTAAAAATAAATAAATAAATATCAGACGGGGAGGGAAATTGAAACAGTTTTATAAAAGACTTAACAAAACGGGACAATGTCGACTTGACACAAACGCACACTGTGTTTTGTGTATAGGCTATTTCTATTTTTTTTTTTTTTTTCATTTTTATGTTGTCATTATTTTGTAGCCTAATTGCTGTTTTGAATTAAATGAAATGTGAAGGTGCGATGAGGCCTATTTTATATTTGCTTACCACAAATGTAGCTACATGTTAAACGAAAAATGTTTCCTGATATGGAAATATTGTAACAATTGCACTCTTTGTAGCTACTTGACATTCATTTAATTCATGTATTCGTTGTAAATTTATAATAGCCTACGTAACAGATCTATACGTAATCTATAGGCCAAAGTTTGTGACACATCACGCAAAAAAACACATTATTTCAGATGTTAACGAAAAATGTGTCAACACTTCCCGGTCTTCCCCTATCATATTTGCTAATACGCATCCTTAATATAAAACTCGATGGTTGTCGCATGTAAGAACGGCATGTTCATAAGACAGCTGAAACTGTAAGTCGCCTAAGCTATGGGCAGCTATTATTCCAACAAACAATGTCTCTGAATAATAAACTGTAACAGCATTATGCAAAGGCTATTTGTTTCGTTTAAATTCCGAGCACACAACAAACTAAATTAATTGGATTAAAATGAGCATTATACAGTAGCCTATTCTTATTTTTGAAACCCTAAAATTGTCTTACCCTTAAATTGAGTGTTCAGAGATGGCATGTTCCATATGTCGGCATATCCACACTTCAAACCGCGAGACAATGACGGAAATCCCACTCTAGAATATTCTAATTAAATTGTGTATTTGTAAAGAATAAATCAAAAAGCTCAGCGAGGTGTTAATGTTCCTCTAAGGACAGAGTTAAAGAAACTTAGGATGGTGTAGAATATCTCTGTCACAGTCAGTCCACTCCCCACATGTTGTCTGAAGCAAATGAAGGGAGGGATGAAGAGAGGCTCTGCTGAAAGACTGGAGAAAGAAGGGTGTCTAAGACCAACTATTATGAATGGCCTTGGAGGGAGACAATTGATCTTCATTGGCAGAGGACTGAATGTGATTTGATGTTTAGTCTCTAACCCTGACTGATATTCTTTGTGGTGTTCATTAACTTCTCTCTTGTGATTAGATCCCTTCAGCCCACTTTTAACGAACATTTTTACGAGTGAAAAATCTGTGCTTTGGGGCTGTATTTATCAGTGCCAAAAGCAATACAGTCACTATACCATAGGAAAAACACTTGTAAATGTCAGGGAACAATATTTATGTCCACCATCCATCAAAGTTATTTGGGTTTGGGAGCATAAAAGGAATATTTTAGGTAGAATTTATTACAGAACTTTAAGAATTACAACAGCAAACATGAAAAGGTACGTAAAATGATTTCAGTTGTACAGGTACTCACAGGACAAATTAACATGTTATTAAACCCATTCTTTGAGGCCGAACTGAATCATGCGTGAAAAATGTTGGATGAAATTTTGATACGCGTCACAATCCAAACCACAGTCGATACAGTGAAAACCATTTAATCACTTAAAAAATATGGTATCGCTCCCTAACGACCATACAGGAATACATAACCATTAATGGAGATAACCCGTTTCAGTGGAAGGACATTTTCACCTCCTTAGTCATGCAAAACTTAAAATGATGCATGGTGTGGATATCTTACAAGTATGCTGTCCTGTAGAACCACATGAATGAATTAAAGGGCTAGTACACACAAAAAAAATCATCAATTCAGTCATCATGCACCCTCATGTAATGCTAAACCTCGACTTACTTTCTTCTATAAAACACAGAAGATGTTTTGAAGAATGTCTGTTTTTGTTCATACAATGAAAGTCAGTAGGGTTCAATGTTGTTTATGGCCCCACTGGCTTTCACTATATGGAAACAACAATTCTTCAAAAATATTTTCTTTTGTTTATCATAGAAGAAAGAAAGTTATACACTATTGGATCGACATGAGGTTGAAAAATGATGACAGAATATTCAATTTAGGGTAAACTAACCCTTTAAACTTTTGTTAAACCAAGAAGGGAAACAAAAAATGGGGAAAGTGATACTTGAGCTGCATACAGTTTTGATTATGGGGACTGGTTTTCCTTTGTTTTGATATCATTTTGGTGTAAACCGCAAAAAAAACAAAAAAAAACGAAAGCTTTTAACCAGGTCAGAATGTGTAAATCCAAAACACCAAAATCGAATTAGATTCTAACTGGGAACAGTGGCTATAATAGTTAAAAATGTTTAACAAAATGCTTTTATCAAGATTAGTTATCATACAGTGTTTCTATTAATATTCAACCTATATTATTTCAGTTATAAAGTGATTCTGAGATCTTTGAAGCACACGAGTGGGTCAGTGGACACATGTTCTTTCCTGTAAAATGAAGATGATTCATTAGATTAAGGCGGTCCAGTGTAAAGGAACAACCGGCGTAAATAACTGTCCAGTGAGAAAGAAAGAGTAATAGAGTGAGAGAAAGAGACAGACAGAGAGAAAAAGTTACAACCCCGTCGTCTCATGAGCTACTGACACCAAATTCAGAGTTGCACCACGTGCCAACACACATCTACACAAGGCCAACAAACACATATCTGCACATCTACTGCACTCCTGCCAACACACACACACACACACACACACACACACACACACACACACAGCTGACACACTTCAACTTAACACCACCTCTGAACACCCGATACGGTCAACACTCAAACACATCTAATCAATGGGGTAAGGAGAGTATGTGTGTAGTTGACCGCAAGAGCCCAGGATCATCATCGCAGCCTGTAGGGCCTGTTTAATGAACTATCTCCTGGTTCAACAGTTCAGTGTTTTTCTATACGCTTCTCCTTTTGTGACCGCAGTAAGTAAAGTGAGTAAAACTGAAGGCACTTGAGTCACCGAAATATTTGCAAACACTCATTAAAGTGAATTACTGTTAGACTGCTATAGACTTTCCATTATAAAAAAAAAAAAAAAAAAAAAATTATATAGCTTAAAACGGTCAGATCATTATTTCTCAGAAAAGTTCAGTCTAAAATGGATTTTGTAATATTATTAGTAAGATCAATCAAAAATCCATGTACCTTTAATACTGCATAGTCCAATTGTATAAATTGTATACATTAATGCAACCACAGTCAGTTGTTCATTGTCCTTATAATGAGCTAAGACTTAAAATATTAGGGCTGATTAATGGGCTGTTTTACCCCTCAAAGGTTTTTATTTTTTTTTATTTTTTTTTATTTGTATTAGATATTAATGGCTCTTATGACAAATTGCTTCTGATGTTTACCATTTGTAAGTTGCTTTGAATTAATTTTATTCTATTCAATATTATTGGTATTTATGACAAATTGCTTGTGATGTTTATCATTTGTAAGTTGCTTTGATTTGATTTTGTTTTATTTTATTCTATATTTTATTTTATTTATGTGGAAGGCAGAAGTGAGAATAAATAAAAATATATATATATATATATATATATATATATATATATATATATATATATATATATATATATATATACATACTGTATATATACACACACAGCTATTTTACATAAACATGTATGACAGTTCACCATGTCTGAATATATATATATATACACCATAAAAGTCGACATGCTTGTGTGATATTTTAAGTCTTCTGAAACCAGTCTGAACATGCCGAATGGAAAATAACTTTTAAGAGCTACGGCTGAGGAGAAGATTATCATGAATAATGATTTTTATTTTCAGTATGTTCCTCTCACAAGCTATCATATTTGAACTGTATCCATGGCATTTTCCAGATTTCTTTGTTTAGCTGACTGGGATAGGTCACGCAAAATTAATATTATGTCATCTTTTAGTCACTCTTTAGTCGTCTTCTTTTTTTTCAAACAAGAGAGGTCATTTGTCCTTGTAATTTTATGAACAAACAGTTTGATTATTCTTCAAAATATCTTTTAGCAGCTGAGGTCACAATGAATTTTTCTGAAAAATAACTTAATGTTGCTTTACATTTTTATAAATCGCAGCATTCAGGTTTTGGAACAACACAAGCGTGAATAAATCATGACAGAATTTTAATTTCATGTTCTTAGAAGCATTAGACTGGTAATCCTTTCTCAAGCCAATGCTGTGTTTGTCTAAAATGGGTTTCAACTCTTGTGTGAAGTCTGCAGGATTTAGAGAGGTGATCTGGACTTAGCGTGTCCCAGGCATGTGCTGTATATTTGAGAACACAAGATGGACAGAGACAGGCACCAGGGCCAAGACGAGAAGAAGGGCAGCATACCTCTCCCTGCGGGGTGTGTGGAATTTCAACAAATACCTGGCACAGGCCTGCCAAAATAGGCAAAGGAGAGAGAGATTAGTAGAAAGAGAGACAGACGGGACAGAGACAAAATGCAAGAGAGACGTTTGTCTGGTGATGTCTCACTAAAGGATGGATTTTGATTAACAAATACAAAATGGAACAAACAGACCCTGATGTGACAAAGATGAAAATGCAACAAATGCTTTATCTTTGTCTAGCAAAATATGAAAAGGGAGATGCAAATGATAGCACTCTCACACACACACACACACACATATATATATATAATTTCTATAATATTTTCTCAGCATGCTTTGGTTCCGGCTAATATAAGAAGAGTTAATGTTGAAATTTTTGAGTTTTTGGACAAAATTAATCAAATGGATATGAGATCTGTAAGTGTTTAACATTCTGAAATGTTGGAATTTATAGGAGTTTTTGTTGTTACCGTTTCATACATTACATTAGTACTATAGTAAACTGCATGTTGCTTTATATTAAACAATTATTGTGTAAGTACAGTGATAGACTTAATTAGCACATATATGTGCACTACTAGCTTATTAGCTGCTAGTCTTTGGTTTAAGTTACATAACTTGTTGGGTTTACTCAATTTAATTTGTCATGGTACCAATGTAGTAATTCAGATCTACTTAAATTTTTTACTTACTTTTACTTAATTCATAAGGTACCTTTCATAGCTTAAAAATGTATGCTGATCCACCAGTGTATATATATATATATATATATATATATATATATATATACACTGGTGGATCAGCATACATTTTTAGTATATATATATATATATATATATACACTGGTGGATCAGCATACATTTTTAAGCTATGAAATGTGTGTGTGTATATATATATATATATACAGTAGCTTTTCACCTACTGGCTTGTGTATACGCTAATCTTAACATTGTGTAATTTGCATTTTGTTCTTGGCATTGTGTACTCATATGACAAATTGCATTCCCTCAATGAATAAATGCAATGTAATGTAATTAGCATAAAGATGCTTGTGGAAATTCATGTCTTTTCTGGAGGAAACTGAACTGCTGTCATTTTAATAAACATGCTTTTAGATTTTCAGCTAATTACTGCCCCTTTCAGCCACTCATAAATTTCTGAAAGAACAGACCTATCATCCTCATTTCATGCTGCTCGCTGACATGAGGCCAGTAGATTAACACATTAGATTTCGTGGTGTGCGACGTCTTGTTGCCTAAAGCTTAAGGGTAAGGTTCTGCCCTTCCCAGGGTGTCTCCATTCACATCAAAGGGATCCTACTTGCCAGACACAACTGTCCAGCCCCGCTGGGACCCCCAGCTCAACCTGTGTGTGTGTGTGTGTGTGTGTGTGTGTGTGTGTTTCAGTGCTGTGCTGGGTTTCTAACAAAAAACAATCTGATTAAGGTACCTTGACATAAATAATCACAGACCCTTTAAATGGCTTTAAACCGCCCTTGTGCTTTGCTTACATTATGTTAATTAATTCTCCAGTCTTCGTCAGCCAATTGACAGATTGGCCCCATGTTTGACTTCTCCTTACAGCAGATTTAATTAAATGGGCGGACATTTTTGCGCGTAACAAACTGTTTGTCTCCCTGCAGACTGATTAGAGTTCAAGATGAAATATTGATCCTCCATCTCTGGTGCTGATGTTTATATCCACGTCACTTTCAGTAGTTCTCTGTAATAAAGATAAAGGACTGACATTCCTCCGACACAGTTTGTTTAATGGCCGTCCTGTAAGCAAACTAGATGCATCGAAAATCTTTAGACTTTCTTTTGCTGTATCTATGCATATGTCAGAGAAACAAACATTGCAGATAGCCTTTTTTGTTAATACATTATTTGGACCAATAAGTTGATTAGGGACCAAATTTGGTAATTTTACACTGTTTCACATATGCATATAGTCAAGTATCAGCAAGGCTGTGAATCGTAAGCAACACAAAAAGTGCTGTGCCTGAATGAATCAGTGCTTTTGAAGGAATAGATTGAGCAAATGATTCAATGATTAATTGACTCATTCATAAAGAGAGTAACATATTTTGTTCCTGAATGAATCAGTGCTTTTGAATGAATAGATTGAGTGAATGATTCAATGACTCATTCATAAAGAGAGTAACTTATTTTGTTCTTGAATGAATCAGTGGCTTTGAACGAATCAGTTAATTGAATAATTTAATAGCTGCATCTAAATATGCATTTCCCTCCTCTATATAGGGTCAAAAGAGTATGTGAAAAGAGTAGTATGTCCAAATTCACAGTATTCATAAAACAGTCCCTGAATGACCTACTACATTCAGTGAGATTCTGAAGTACTCCAATGGACACTTTACTGTACCATAAGGCCATGGGAGAGAATTTGTAAATAGCAGTGAAGTGGCACAAATGATGAGGTCATATGAAAATGACAACATAAGGAATCATCCAGATTACATTCATATAGAGCATACTTTTTTAACAGCCGCAAATTACTTATTCAAAAGAAGTACCTATCAGAGAATATGCAATTTCAGACACTGTTTAATTCCTAAAAAAATCGATTGACTGAATGATTCAATGACTCACTTAAAGAGACAGCCTGTTTAAATGATTATTTCATTTCACTACAATAGACTAAGACACGTGCATTTGTTTTATGAAATCACTGACTTGACTAATTTACTGTTTTTTTAAAGGGATAGTTCACCCAAAAATGAAAATTTTGTCATCATTTACTCACCCTCTGTCACGGACCATGGTGCGCTTCTCGACGCCGCCTCCTAGTCTCTCCAGATCACTCTCCCCTGAGTTCTAGGACTTCACTTCCCATCATCCCTGTCACCACTCATCACCTTCCATCCCTGTCTCATCCCCATCATCACTGCCACCTGTTCTCACTCTGCTCTCTTTATCTGGACCTCTCTCTCCTTTGTTCCCTGCAAAGTCTTGTCTCTGCCACGGCGTGCAATTCTGAGCAATCTCCTGGTAATTTCCTCGTGTTCCTGGTTCCTCGATCCTAGCCCGTTTCCAAGGACTCTCTTATGAACGTTTGCTGCCAGCCCTGACCCTTGCCTGGTAACGACTCCGAGTTCTGGATTTCCCCTGAATTTTCTTTAATGACTGTTTCTGCTCTGCTCTGTTTGCTTGTGTGTTTCAATTAAATATCTGCACACGGATCCGAACGCCTCTGACTCTGCATCGCACCCTCATGTTGTTCCAAACCTGTAGGAGTATTTTTTTTTTCTGCTGAACACAAAATATATTTTGAAGAATGTCGGTGACAGTTGATGGCACCTATTGACTTCCACAGTATTTTTGTAGTCAATGGGTGCAATAACACATTGAAATACACTCACCTAAAGGATTATTAGGAACACCATTGTAAGGAATTTAGCTCTGGGAAATATGAATAATCAATAATAACTTGTTATGATTAATTATGAATATTTGGGTCAGTTAATTGAATTATCTTGACATGGTAAAATTAATATTACAATCAAGGGGAGGGGAGGGGGAGGGGAGGGGGAGGGGTTCCCCAGTATCAGCAGCAGTGTGTTGCATCCGAATGAGAAAAAAGAGAGAGAGAGGTCACATGTGGACATCTAAGGCCTGAGATAGATCCAACCCCTAAGGGTTGACTGAGCAATAAGAAAGGTGACGTGTGTGAGAGGGAAAGTGGCTCTTAGTTGATTTATGGTCTTTGTCTCCAGCGTGCTTAGACTGTTCATTCATGCTCAAATAGATATAACAAATCCACATTGCATTCTAAGAGAATGTGATGTACATCAAAGTGTGAGTCATTAAATGAGGATTAATTAGGTAGGAGGCATGATACAGGTGAGGTTACATTGACCGTTAGGTGGTTGTATAATAAAATACATACCATAGTATATACATAATCGTACACAAGACAGTAAATCATTTACACAATGCTATGATGCATGTTCATTTATAGATCAGTTAGTCTATGATTAATGCAGAAAAGTCTGTTTTAAAGAGGGTTTCTGTCTTCCCATTGTCTCTCTTGTGCATGTGGCCAAAGGAATGTGGTCGTAAAAACCTCCTTATCAGCCCTGTAACATGACACTTTGTTTCTGCACTTGTGTTCGTTTCATTTGGGATGTTAGTTTTGGAGTTTCATAAACCTTTGTATATAATGAATAATTAGTGTGTGTCTGATGGGTCCAGACCCTACAGATCCCCCCTTTTGATCGTTGTTGTCCCCCTCAAGGACAACCACGAGCGAAGTTGAAAGTGCAGAGAGATCAGACACACCTTTGTCATAGAAGGCTGGAAGGCTATGGCGGCCTCTGGTTGCTCGTGTCTTCTGGAATGGTGGTCGTTCCACGGCGAGTGATGTGGACAGTAGCCAAGTCCAGGTGTCAGCAGCAGGTGTTGAGGCAGCAGATGTTGGGGCATTCTGAAGTTCATTAGTTTTGGGGCAGGTGTTTCCTTGTGATTGCAGGAAGTGGTTAGGGCTCTATGTAGCATAGTGAGGTTTTCAAGCTGACCTGGTGCTGGTGGCAGGAGGTCAGAAGGTGGTTGTTAGCCTCTCAGTCACGAGAAGTCTGAAGGATTGAAGTGTTGTTCCGTCCTTATGGTGGTGCCGACACAAGCTTGCCTAAGCTGGGGTGGGCAAGGAGTCGGAAGCTTGTACTTTGTACTTTACAGGACTCCTCGGGTGAGTCCTGTGCAGGGAGCTATTTTGCGTGTGTCAGCAGCTCCTTTAACTCTGAGGCAGGTGCGTCCAGCTGTCTTTGTGGAGCCTCAGATTGACACCTGTGTGAAGGGTGTGGAGGAGGATGCTGTCGTTGACAGCCGTTGGTCCTCCTGTGGTGTTTGCAGGTTGAGGGTGCTGTCCTCCATGGCTTCTCCAAGGGGCTTGGCTGGTACCTGGGTTGTTGCCATGGTGACAGTTCTGTGCTGGTCCTGGGCATGCTCTGGTTAGAACCTCAGTCTCTAGCTGGTCTGTAAGGCTTTGGGCACAGGTCCGCTCCTTGTGGAACGCTATGATCTGTTATGTGAGGTTGATTACCTTCTGTTTCATACCCATAAGGTGGGGTAAGGAGATGATAATCTTGATCAGCCTGGTGTGGCTGTAATTCTGGCTTGGGTCATAGGTCGTTGGTCCTCTTCTCTCAGGGTGCAGTTCCGTTTGGCTCTGGTGCTGTCGGATGTCAGCAGCCATGGGTGGAACAGTGTTCCTCGCGATGGCTTGTCAGTCTTTTCAGTCTCCTGTCCGGTTAAGGACAGGTTAAGCAGAGGATCTGCAACATTTTGGCTCACTTGTGGTAAGAGACTAATGCATGACCCTAAAAGTTCAGAGCCACGGTTTAATGGCTTCGCTAGATATGTAGCATAAAGCTAGGTGTTTCATGTGTAGCTAGCTAGTAAAGTGTGTCTTTTATCCTTATCATCTTAGCTGTGGTTGTTAGGAGGCTAAGACTTGTGTGGTTCCGAGAGTATTTCCTGGAAAGGGCATAGCCGAGATGAAATAAATTACTTAAATGTTCTTATGACTAAATTATTTCTCTGGACTTAACTGGTGGTTCACTACAGCTTGACGAAGTGAAGGATAGGAGGAAAAAAGGACAGCTTTCCTATTCAAACTATGCTTATTATCAATCCTCAGGACTATAGTTATGCCCTAGTAATCGTTGAAATGACTTGTGTTGCAGGGTCATAAAAATTAGTGCACTTGTTGAAAATAAACAAAATCACAAAATAAAGGTGTCTCTGGTTCCTTTCTGGGCCCTATGGGAAATGGAACCACATTCGAACAAGAGAGGAAATGGAAATAAATCATATAGATGACAGAATAGACAAGTGAATAGCTGACTGCTATTATTATTAAAGTAAAATAAAAATAAAAAGGACTTAAGTGATCAAAACAGCGGGAATGATCTGAAATTGAGAATAATCAATAGCACTAGTGACTAACCTTTAGATTTGCCTGGACCAACACTCCATAGTGGGTCACAGCTGTTGCGTGTTCAAGACCACGCCGTGTGTGTCCCTCCAAAGGTTTAGTCAACACGCTGATGAAATTCTCATTACTATAAGAATTCTTCTCTAGCTACAAAGTTTACATGTAATTAAACTTAGGTTTAAATAACAGGGCATCTGCAAATTCAGCTTACAGCGCTCAGCAAGGACTATGCCTAAACTAGTGAAGGTGAAATTCAGCTGAGAAGAATTGAAAGTAAGGAAAGTGAAGAATTAGAAACCCTAAATGGGATTAAAGAAAGTATTTTAGAATACCTTGCACTGTATACACCAAAGCTGTAATTAAGGCTTCAAATAAATTATGCTAACCGCTAACTGTAGAAGTTATTATTTAGCTTAGCCTAAGCTGGATGGATGCTAGGTTAGCTTAGCTTAGCCTAAGCTGGATGGACGCTAGGTTAGGTTAGGTTAGCTTAGCTTAAGCTGGATGGAGGCTAGGTTAGGTTAGCTTAGCCACCTAGGCTGGTTTGTTTACAAAATGATGTCACGAGTTAGCACTTCCTGTGACAAGTCGTTGTCATGGGAACCAGTGCATGTCAGAACAATTCAACAGTCCATGAAGAATGTCTGCACATTTTAAATGAGTTATGCATGTTTAAACGGGTTAAAAGGGGGCGCCTATACTTTAAGTCTTTCAAGAATTTGATGTTACATTCAGTTAAAGGCAAATGTGGTTTGACATTTGCAAATTTTACTCATGGAACTCTTTTCTTTACTTTACACAACTTATTCTATTTGTTTACAGAGTAAGGAAATATATTTGCTGTAAGTCAAAGCTTGTCTAAGCATATATAGTTACGCCCATCTCATGCATAAATACTGACTTTTCAGCGAGTGACCAGTTTTGATCGCTAGGTAGCTCTCTGCTTGTAGATGCAGCTAAAATTTAGGTGAATTACATCAATCTAACAATAATTTGTAAGGCCTTTACATTATAGAAAGGGTAGCATCACCCAGGTCTACATATATATATATATATATATATATATAATACTCTGCTGAGCTTTCTTTGTCAGAAACAGGTTTATCAATACTGCAATTTGGATTTCTTTAACCAAAGCAGAATAGATACCGGTACAGTTTAAAAGCTGCTGAGATGAGATTCCTTTGTCAAACAGACTTACGCTTTAATGCTGAACTTACTGATACCAGTTGGAAATCTAAGACTCCTTCACTTACAGTAGAGATGTCAATTCCAGCTATCGTTTTATCTGCATTTAGACAATCCAGCAACTAGTGATCAAAATGCGTATCGCATGTTGTGTTCCATTTGGATCGCAATGATCAAATGCACACCTGTAAGTTAACAGTAGTTAACACGAAGGGGCGCTAGGTCGTGGTAGCTTACTCATCTCAGGTGGTTTGCCTACACTCTGGCGTCAAGGTGACGTATGCCCTATTTGAAGCTAATGTTTCCTGTAACGATTCATTGTCATGGAAACTAATGTGTAGCAGTGCCAATTCAACCAGCATGTAGCAAATGTATGTTTCAAAAGAGTCGTTAATAGTCTGTTGGCAGGTGAGGCTTACACGTCCATTCAAGATTTTCTTTAAATCAGTAAAATTCTAATTTTACTAATGCAGAGTCTTGCTTCTCTTTGAGCACACATTTTCCTCTACTTTAAAAGTTTCATGTCCTATGCTGACCAGGGACCTTTTAGCAGAGTCTTGCATTCTGGTCATGCTGTGTGCCTTCTGGTTTTGCAGTTCAGGGTCAATGGGGTCTTAGGAACCCTTTCTGAGGAGGCCTTCTGTGTTAGAGGCCTTCTGTGTTAAAGGCCTTCTTCATCAGGTCACGCATCGTTGAGTGGGCATTGCGTGGGGCCAGGCAAAAATATGGTGACTAACTGGTTTTGGAGGAGAAGTTTCTTGCAGCTGGTGTCCTCCTCCGTCACAGGTTCGTTTTAGGCTCCACAGAAAGCTCGTTCGGAGTCTGTGGTGGTAGCACAGGCACTTCTAGGTCTGTCCTGCTTGGTGTCTGGGCAGGGCCCAGCGGGGCTGGATGTGTCCAGAGCAGATGGAGTCTGTCTTGGTGTGTCACATCGGTCAAAGACTGCAGGTGAAAATCAATGTCTCGTAGATTGGCAGGGATGTGTGGTCTCCTGCAAGCTCTGGTGTGAAGGCAGGGATGTTTCTGACCATTCGCTTGAGATAGTTGAGTGTCACTTCATGTGCCGTTTCAGGGTTTGTCTGAGTTACCTTTTTCTCCTGCAGCTGCAGGGGCTCTCAGGACACTGGCTGGTGAAGGGTTAAGCCGAGGGCTTTGGCTCCTACCCCCTTTGTGCAAGGCTGGGGAAGCTTACGCTGCTGATGTGAAGGTCAGCAGGGTACATCTTTCTTGTGTGGTCCATTTGCAGTTGGTTGGACTGTTGCAGTTTTCTTTGGACCGCATGGAGTTCGTCCATAATGTTACAGCATTGCTAAGTCAGTGTTCGGACTTCAGCTGCACGTTGATGGCTTTAGTATCTCTCTTTGATTTCAACCAGTTTTAAGTTCTTTAAGTGAAACAGTTCTTTACCCGGTTGTTGGCGGGTGCTCAGCAGCTGTCAGCCGCCTGAAGACTGGTGATCTCTTTCAGTTGCTCCGCTCTGTCATGGTCTTTGCCTCTGTCCTGTGTCTTCTCTCGCTGAGCAAGGTTCGTTCTCTGTGGAATTCTGTGGCTGGCAGCGTTAGTTCATTTACCTCCTGTTTGAGGCCTGTGGGAGCGTGGCCAAGGAGAGGATGATGCTGGTCAGCTCTTGGTGGCTCAGGCTGGGTGTCAGATGTCCACTTTTGTGTCGTCTAACTGTTCCTTTCTCTGCCGTGGCAGGTCGTTGCCTGCTTCCGGCTGAAGGATGTCCATGACACTGCTCTGCCGGGTCTCCTGGTGGTCCCGGTGGGTGGCAGGGTTGGATGTCTGAGGCATACTGGCACACTTGTGGGCACACGAGAGAGAAATGGCAAAAGCAAATGCAAGTTTCTACAGAGGTGGTGAGCTATCTGTGTGGGAGAATGGCTATGTGGAGCAGCTAAAATTTAGAGTTGGTGAGCACACACAACAAAAGGTTTTGAGTATCTTAGTTGACGTGCTTTAAGCAGCGTTGACTGATGACTGGGCTCTTACATGTCATAACCTATTACTCAAAAATGCTGTTGGTTCTTTTCAGATGTTGTACTTCGAGAGTAACAAATAGAGTAAAACCAAAAATAAGAGATAGGATGACACCAGAAAGGAAGAGGAAGAGAGGAGTGTTTTACCTATTTAAGTTTAGCTAGGAGACATAAGTAAACCGGTGTCACTTATGGGTAAGCTGCTGTTCAGGTGATTCCAGTAAACGGGGCTTTGTCATGCGTCGTAGCTATTTTGAAATTATTTTAAATTTCAACGATTCGTGAACCAGAGTGTATCTGGTCTTTATGTGATCTTGTATCACTTTGATAGATTCATACACATTTAATGACGCATTTGATAGAGGGAAAAGGCTAAGTTAATAGTCTCTTATTGGTCTGATTGACTAATCTTTCCTAAACGAGCCCTACAGTTTACTAAGATAACGTGCCTTGAAAGACACCTTAATTTAAAAGGTATTAGATAGTTTGCGGATTACCATCACATGACAACACCTTTGATAAAACCTTTGTGATTGGTTTGTAAAAGGTGCTTCATTGATTTGAGTTTTCGCTACACTTACACTGTTCTGAACAGCAGATGTCGCCAGCGAGGGCGCTTCAAAACAATGAATTATTTGTGACGCAATTGACCTCGGGGAGCTTTGACTCTCATTACACGTGTTCAAATCACTAAGTTATCCCTTGGTTCGCAAGGGCCACTGCTAAGTCTTTGGTTTAAAGGTTACATTTCTACGCTCACACGTTTCTAAGTTTTAGGCGGCGCTAAAACTATCAGTAGAGTTAAAAGGGTTCTAAGTTACTTGTATGTTTTAGAGATAAAACATGACAATCTGGGGCTCAGGTCAGGAAGCCAACAGACTGGCTAAACCGACCGTCTGCTAGCGGCCTCACGTCACCAAGGTCAGATAAATCCCATCACATAGATCCTCTTTCACCTAGATATCATCATATAGAGACTGTCTGTTCCACGAATTTGGAAATCCAAAAAACGTCAGGTTAAAAATTTAATTGATGTTCAACAAATAAAAAACAGATATAATACAGATGAGCAAATGATAAAGCTTGGGTTGCTGAATATTCGATCCCTTACTCCAAAATCACTCATAGTTAATGATATGATTTTAGATTATAATCTTGATGTGCTGTATTTGACAGAAACCTGGCTAAAACCAAACGATTACATTACTTTAAATGAGTCAACCCCACAAGATTACAGTTATAAACATGAACCTCGTCTGAAAGGCAAAGGGGGAGGTGTTGCTGTAATTTATAGTAATATTTTCAAAACCACTAAGAAATCTAGTTTTAAATATACTTCTTTTGAATATTGGTGCTTAATGTAAAAATATATAGTGTAAACGATAAATCACATTTGAGAATTATGCTGGCTATTGTATACAGGCCACCAGGGCACCATAAAGATTTTATCAAAGAATTTGCGGACTTTCTATCAGAATTAGTGTTGGCTGGCGATAAAGTACTAATTGTTGGTGATTTTAATATACACGAAGATAATGAAAAAGATGCATTGGGATTGGCATTTAAAGATATTGTAAACTCAATTGGAGTTAGACAACACGTGTCAGGACCTACTCATTGTCGTAATCATACTCTAGATCTAATATTATCACATGGAATAGATGTTGATACCGTTGAAATTCTGCAGCAGAGCGATGACATCTCAGATCATTATCTAGTCTCATGTAAATTACATTTAGCCAAGGCTGCAAAACCGACTCCGTGTTATAAATATGTTAGACCTATAACTTCTGCCACTAAAGATTGCTTTATCAATAATCTTCCTAATCAGTTTCATCATCTCAGCATCCCGGATAGCTTAGAAGAAGTTGCAATATCAAGTTCTTCTAAGCTATCCGGGATGCTGAGATGATGAAACTGATCACTTTACATCGCACATCGCCTGAAACATCGATTATTGTGTCTGGACCGCTTCCTACGTACCGACGAGGGCATGAAAAGTTCAGTAGATTATTCGCGCTAAATGAATGGCTATTGTCATGGTGCAATGAGAAGAAACTGCTCTTTGTAAATAATTGGAATCTGTTTTGGGAGCGACCAAGGCTCTTCCGCGCTGATGGCTTACACCCAAGTAGAATCGGGGCAGATCTTCTGTCGGATAACATCTCCAAGATGTTAAATACCGTTTGACTAGTATCCAAAAATCCAAATCACAGTCTCTACTGCACCAATTTAATTGATATTAATACTAGTGTAGAACATTGCATAGAAACTGTGTCTATTCCTCGTTTACTAAGATCAAATAATAAATCTACTGCGGGATCTAGAAAAAATCTAATTGTTATTAAAACAAAAAATCTCGCTATTAGTGAACAAAAACAATTTCTAAGCTAGGTCTTCTAAACATTAGATCGCTCACACCTAAGGCGGTTATTGTAAATGAAATGGTCACAGATAATAATTTCGATGTTCTGTGCCTTACTGAAACCTGGCTTAAACCAAATGATTATTTCGGTCTAAATGAGTCTACTCCGCCAGGATACTGTTATAAGCATGAGACCCGTCTGATCGGTCGTGGCGGCGGTGTTGCAACAATCTACAGAGATATCCTTAATGTTACTCAGAAAACTCGTCATAGGTTTAATTCGTTTGAAGTACTTGTGCTAAATGTTATGGTCTTAGATGTAAGAAAAAAATCCCTATTATCTCTAGCATTGGCTACCGTATATAGACCTCCAGGGCCTTACGCCGATTTCCTAAAAGAGTTTGCTGACTTTCTATCAGATCTTTTGGTCAACGTCGATAAAGCATTAATTGTTGGAGATTTTAACATACACGTAGATAATTTAAATGATGCGTTAGGGGCTGCGTTTACAGATTTATTAAACTCCTTCGAAGGTCAAGCAAAACGTCACCGGACCAACTCATCGTCTTAATCATACACTCGATTTAATTATATCATATGGAACCGATCCAACCGATATAGATATCATTCCACAAAGTGATGATGTCACTGACCATTACATGTTAACTTGCATATTAAGTACTGCTGTAATATGTAATGCTGCGCCACGTTATCGACCAGGTAGAACAATTCTTCCATCCACCATAGATCATTTCTCAAATAGCTTATCTGATCTGTCTCAGCTGCTGCCTGAACCCAAACAAACAGATGAACTAGATGAACTAACTAGCACTATGAGCACCATTCTCTCTAGAACATTGGATATTGTTGCACCCATTAAATTAAAAAAGGTCAGAGAAAAAAGTATAGCACCATGGTACAATAATACTACGTATGTTTTATGTGGAAAGACAGTATGTCACGTTATAAAAAGGCCCTTAAAATGGCCAGGGCTGAGCACCTCAGCAAATTAATAGAAAACAACCGAAATAATCCAAAGTTTTTATTTAATACCGTGGCTAGACTAACAAATAAACAGACGTCGTCTGAACAAAATACCTCGCTACAGTTTAGTAGTAATGATTTCATGAACTTCTTCACCGAGAAAATTGAAAGCATCAGAATCAAAATCGTAAACGTTCAATCTTTACTCGCGCCTTATAATTCAGCCGCAATTATCACCCCACAAGAACAATTACAATGCTTTACAACCATAGAACAAAAAGAGTTAAATAAACTTATCACTTCATCTAAAACAACAACGTGTTTATTAGATCCTATACCAACTGAACTACTGAAAGAAGTGTTACCTATAGTGGAAGAGCCTCTTCTCAATATTATTAACTCATCTTTATCTTTAGGTCATGTTCCAAGAACGTTCAAGCTGGCTGTTATAAAACCTCTTATTAAGAAACCACATTTAGATCCAAATAACCTAGCAAATTACAGACCCATTTCGAATCTTCCATTTATGTCAAAAATATTAAAAAAATTGTGTCCAGTCAACTCGGCTCTTTCTTGCAAGAAAACAACATCTATGAAAAGTTTCAGTCTGGATTCGGGCCACATCATAGCACTGAAACTGCGCTTGTTAGAATCACAAATGATTTACTTTTAGCTTCGGACCAAGGCTGTATCTCAGTACTAGTTTTACTTGATCTTAGTGCTGCGTTCGACACTATAGATCACACAATACTCTTAGATCGACTACAAAATTACACTGGTGTTCAAGGACAAGCATTAAGCTGGTTCAGGTCATACTTATCTGACCGCTACCATTTCGTCTACTTAAATGGAGAAAAATCGATCATAACTTCGGCAAACTATGGAGTGCCGCAGGGATCTGTGTTAGGCCCTCTATTATTCTCAATATATATGCTGCCACTTGGTAATATTCTAAGGAAACATGGAATTAGTTTCCATTGTTATGCTGATGACACTCAAATATATATTTCATCACGGCCAGATGAATACGCTAAATTATCCAAATTGACAGATTGTGTTAAAGATATAAAAGATTGGATGACGCGTAATTTTCTTTTATTAAATCCAGACAAGACAGAGGTAATACTTATCGGTTGTAAAAACCGTCCACAAAACCTTTCACAGCACGACTTTAACATAGTAGGATGCCCTGTTACTTTATCCGCTACAGTAAAAGACCTGGGTGTTACATTAGACTGCAACCTGTCTTTTGAAAAGCATATTTCATATGTTACAAAAAACGCCTTTTTCCACCTTAGAAACATTGCTAAGCTACGTAATATGCTATCAGTCTCTGATGCAGAAAAGTTAGTTCATGCATTCATGACCTCGAGACTAGATTACTGTAATACTTTATTAGCTGGTTGTCCTGCATCTTCAATAAACAAGCTACAGTTAGTCCAAAATGCAGCCGCTAGAGTTCTTACTAGATCAAGAAAATATGATCATATAACACCGATTTTATCATCACTTCATTGGTTACCTATAAAGTTCCGTATTAATTACAAGGTATTGCTTTTGACTTATAAAGCTCTAAATGGTTTAGCTCCAGTCTATTTAACGGATCTTCTATCGCCCTACAATCCATCGCGCTCTTTAAGATCACTAAATTCGAGGCTTCTGGTCATTCCTAGGATATCCAGATCCACCGAAGGAGGCAGAGCCTTTTCACATTTAGCTCCGAAGCTTTGGAATAGCCTTCCTGATAATGTTCGTTGCTCAGACTCGCTCTCACAGTTTAAAACTAGACTGAAGACGCATCTATTTAGCCAGGCATTCATATAAAATTTTTTATCTTACAGTAACTGTAAATTCGGCCTCTATTTCATAAACGCCAGAGGAGAACTGGCCCCCGACTGAGCCTGGGTTCTCCCAAGGTTTTTTTTTCTCCATTGGGTCATCTGATGGTGTGTTAGGACACCTTTAGGTCACTGGATGGAGTTTTTCGGTTCCTTGCCACTGTTGCCTTTGGCTTGCTCAGTTGGGGATATTCAAATTAATTAACCAATCATACCATTGATCAGCTCTACCAAACTTGGATGTCTTTTTTTTCCAGTAATAAACAAACATTGTTAAGTTGTTTTGATTGATACTGTGAAGCAGCTTTGATACAATCTGTATTGTGAAAAGCGCTATATAAATATATTTGACTTGACTTGACTTGACTTTAGACGCAGTTGCTCCGTTGCGCTTAAAGAAGATTAAAGAAAATAGTCCAACGCCGTGGTACAGCAAGCACACCCGGGCCCTTAAGAGAGCAGCCAGAAAAATGGAGCGCAACTGGAAGAAAACTAAACTAGAGGTATTTCGGATTTCATGGAAAGAGAGCTCGATTGCTTACAGAGAGGCTTTAAAAGCTGCTAGATTTGCTTATTTTTCAACCCTATTAGAAGAAAATAAACATAATCCAAGGTATTTATTTGAAACAGTGGCTAAACTAACAAAAAAGAAAGCTTCAAGCTCAGAAGTGTCCAAGCAACACAGCAGTGATGACTTTATGAACTTCTTCACTTATAAGATTGATAATATCAGGGACAAAATTATAACTATGCAACCGTCTCCTACAGTATCGCAGCAGGGAGTGCATTGTAGTCTCCCTGAGGAAAAATTTGATTCATTTGTTGCTGTAGGAGAGGAAGAATTCTGCAAACTCGTTAATTCATCTAAATCGACAACTTGTATGTTAGATCCTATACCGACTAAGCTTCTGAAAGAGATGTTTCCAGAGGTCATATATCCTCTTCTTAATATCATTAATTCATCTTTGTCTCTGGGATACGTACCAAAAACCTTTAAACTGGCTATGATAAAACCGCTTGTTAAAAAACCACAACTTGATCCTACAGAATTAGTCAATTACAGGCCGATCTCGAATCTGCCTTTTCTGTCAAAGATATTAGAAAAAGCAGTATCTTCACAACTGTGTTCCTTCCTAGAAAGAAATGATATCTGCGAGGATTTTCAGTCCGGATTTAGACCGTACCATAGCACTGAGACCGCTCTCATTAGTCACAAATGATTTGCTCTTATCATCCGATCGTGGTTGTATCTCTCTATTAGTGTTACTTGATCTTAGTGCTGCATTTGACAAAATTGACAACAACATTCTTTTAAATAGACTAGAAAACTATGTTGGCATTAGTGGAATTGCACTAGCATGGTTTAAATCATACTTATCTGACCGTTATCAGTTTGTAGTAGTAAATGAAGAGATGTCTTATCGATCACAAGTTCAGTATGCCGTATCACAAGGCTCAGTACTAGGACCGTTGCTGTTCACTCTGTACATGCTACCATTAGGAGATATCATTAGGAAACATGGAGTTAGCTTTCACTGTTATGCCGATGATACTCAGCTGTATATTTCTTCAAAACCTAACGAAACTTACCAATTCACAAAATTAACGGAATGCATAGCTGATATAAAAAAATTGGATGACTAGTAATTTCCTACTACTAAATTCTGAAAAACAGAGATTCTAATTATTGGACAAAAAACTTCCACACGTAATAACCTAGAATACTGTCTAACACTTGATGGCTGCTCTGTTAAGTCTTCGTCGTCGGTTAGGAACCTGGGTGTCCTCTTTGATACCAACCTTTCTTTTGAAAGTCACGTGTCTAGTATCTGTAAAACTGCATTTTTCCATCTTAAAAATATATCTAAAATACGCCATATGCTCTCATTGAGAAATGCGAGACAATTAGTTCATGCGTTCATGACCTCAAGGCTAGATTATTGTAATGCTCTACTGGGTGGTTGCCCTGTACGCTTAATAAATAAACTACAGCTAGTTCAAAACGCAGTAGCTCGAGTTCTTACCAGAACCAGGAAGTATGACCATATTAGCCCGGTTCTGTCAACACTGCATTGACTGCCTATTAAACATCGTATACATTTTAAAATATTGTTGATTACTTACAAAGCACTAAATGGTTTAGCTCCGCAGTACTTGAGCGAGCTCTTAACGCATTATAGTACTTCACGTCTATTGCGATATCAAAATTCCGGCCAGTTGATAATACCTAGAAAATCTAAATCGACTGCTGGCGGTAGATCCTTTTCCTATTTAGCACCAAAACTTTGGAACAGTCTTCCTACCATTATCCGGGAAGCAGACACACTCTGTCAGTTCAAAGCTAGACTAAAAACACATCTCTTTGACCTAGCATACACATAATACACTATAGACTTCTATAATTCAATGTTAGGCTGCATATATTAGGTCAGCCGGAACTGGGAACACTTCCCTTAAATCTTGATGTACTCGTTACATCATAAGAAGAATGGCATCTACGCTAATATTAGTGTCTTTGTTTATCCCGAGGTTTTCCCGCAGCCTTCCGGATCCAGGCCGTATCCAGATCTGACGAGGGAGCTTTGCCTGGACCCGATGACAATGCAGTGCTGAAGTGTCAACTATCCTCTCCCTATGGAGGATCCCTTTCCCACTCTACAGATAAAGCGTTGTTGAAAATCCGGCTCGCAAAGTGATAAAATAAAACTAAGTTCTGTATCAAAATTTATAGGCAAGACAAGTAGTTTGTTTAGGCATGGGTTGTATGGAATTGCAAACCTGCGCACATATTATCAAAAGTACATAACTATAGAATCAATTCTTAATGCGCATGTGAACGCATGTGAACGCCGTCAGCGTTAATCACAGGTTCACGTTTAAAGTCTGTTAGAGAGAACGCCGTCATCTTAGTGGCCCCTAATTTAATAACAAATGATCATTTCAGTGGAGGTGAATCAATCAAAACAAACTATAGCTGGAAATAACATTATTCAAGAACCGCTATAAAGCCAAAACAAACTCTGTTACCTTAAATTATATGTTTATCTCTGTAAAGCTGCTTTGGAACAATCCATTGTTAAAAGCGCTATATAAATGAATATGACTTGACTTGACTTGACTTGTGTGCGTCTAGGTTTGGTAGAAAGCTAGCTTTGGCTACCGCAATCGCTTGTTTACACAAGGGTCTTTGAGAATTGGTGCTGTTCTCAGATAAATACTAAATAGAAATGCCTGCTCGCATTTCGGACACAATGCCAACCAACAACACAGGTCGGCCAGAGCAGCGGACTAGCTGTGCTGAAAGTTTGCACTGAGTCTCTTGCTTAGACACATGACGTTGCATGTGAGTGACTCTTTCACAAATCAAACAGCACCGTTCTTTCACAGATAATGGCAAATTACTAGTTAGCTAGGCTAGAATTTATACCACTAATTCAACGAGATTGTTTCATATGAGCGCTTGAGCGGTTTAATATGAATACAGTGACGTAACGAACAATAAGGCCTTAATTGGTGACTGAGGAGCATCGCTCAGATCACCTTCAAGAATGCTGAAAATGGAGATTTCTTCGTCCATATCAGATTAATTTGTTCTGGTACCATTTATACGCGCGGCTAATCTGAGATTTCTTCGTCAGAGAAGGCTTACGCTCGATTTATATCTGAAATTAGGATTTTTTCGCTAATATAAGGGGTTTCTTATCGTACGATTTAAATACGCATTGTTGCATTTAAGAAACTTTCTGCCATTCGTAGGAAGGCATATTCAAGCTATAGTTTTGCTGATTTACTCAGAAACTTGTACGTACATGTATGAGATGTTAATAAAAACTTATGGAACAACATATGATTGATTACTGTCTGCTTGCACACAATGTTTAATACGATGCCCGCATTCTCCACCATATGTAAGGAATTTAGCTCTGGGAAATATGAATAATCAATAATAACTTGTTATGATTAATTATGAATATTTGGGTCAGTTAATTGAATTATCTTGACATGGCTAAATTAATATTACAATCAATTAATCAGTTCGTCCAACGAACTCTTTTTATTATTAATTTATTCTAAGAAAAGGGTATCTTCCACCGCCACAGAAGAATAATTATTTCTTAGCATGTGCAGCGCTTTGAGCCTGTAGCAAGAAGAGACGTTGTTTGCAAGCAGTGAATCAGAACCAAATACATAAAGTGCACAAGTTTTATTAACTAAATCATAAACATAAATAAACTAAACAAACATACATAAACACATGTGTAGGAAAAAGGAGTGAGAGATGGAATGATATAACGATGGAGAAGATCCATCTAACTATGAGAAGAACCAACAGCATTTAATTTTCACATTTCATTGAATTGAATACTTGCATTTGTAGTGGGAACAATTCTTGAAGTTGTGGAAAATTGAAGTTCTTGCGGGTTCCGGCAGTGGCAAGTGGAAGTGTTTGAAAGTTATCTTTCTCCATGACCACATGAGGTTTGGTCAAGGCCCTGCTGAGGCCACGTTGAGCACCCAGGAGAAGGGAGGAAGTCGGAAGAGTTGTTGTTGGTTCCGTTCGTTGTTGGTTGAGAGAGTCTTCTCTCTCCATCCTGAATGTGAGTCCAGGGCTAGCAGTTTTCTGGATTGAAGAAAAGGCAGTCTGACTCCCTTTTGAGAGCATGAAAGCATGGCCTGCTGGGCCCTTGGGGGAGGGGGAGGGGAGGGGAGGGGGAGGGGAGGGGGAGGGGTTCCCCATTATCAGCAGCAGTGTGTTGCATCCGAATGATAAAAAAAGAGAGAGAGAGGTCACATGTGGACTGTCTCTAATAAGGCCAGAGATAGATCCAACCCCTAAGGGTTGACTGACCAATAAGAAAGGTGACATGTGTGAGAGGGAAAGTGGCTCTTAGTTGATTTATGGCCTTTGTCTCCAGCGTGCTTAGACTGTTCATTCATGCTCAAATAGATATAACAAATCCACATTGCATTCTAAGAGAAGGTGATGTACATCAAAGTGTGAGTCATTAAATGAGGATTAATTAGGTAGGAGGCATGATACAGGTGAGGTTACATTGACCGTTAGGTGGTTGTATAATAAAATACATACCATAGTATATACATAATCGTACACAAGACAGTAAATCATTTACACAATGCTATGATGCATGTTCATTAATAGATCAGTTAGTCTATGATTAATGCAGAAAAGTCTGTTTTAAAGAGGGTTTCTGTCTTCCCATTGTCTCTCTCTTGTGCATGTGGCCAAAGGAATGTGGTCGTAAAAACCTCCTTATCAGCCCTGTAACATGACACTTTGTTTCTGCCCTTGTGTTCGTTTCATTTGGGAAGTTAGTTTTGGAGTTTCATAAACCTTTGCACATAATAAATAATTAGTGTGTGTCTGATGGGTCCAGATCCTACACCATACTAATACTGTGTTTGACCCCCTTTCGCCTTTAGAACTGCTTTAATTCTACGTGGCATTGATTCAACAAGGTGCTGAAAGCATTCTTTAGAAATGTTGGCCCATATTGATAGGATAGCATCTTGCAGTTGATGGAGATTTGTGGGATGCACATCCAGGGCACGAAGCTCCCGTTCCACCACATCCCAAAGATGCTCTAGTGGGTTGAGATCTGGTACCTGTGGGGGCCATTTTAGAACAGTGAACTCATTGTCAAGTTCAAGAAACCAATTTGAAATGATTCGAGCTTTGTGACATGGTGCATTATCCTGCTGGAAGTAGCCATCAGAGGATGGGTACATGGTGGCCATAAAGGGATGGACATGTTCAGAAACAATGCTCAGGTAGGCCGTGGCATTTAAACGATACCCATTTGGCACTAAGGGGCCTAAAGTGTGCCAAGAAAACATCCCCCACACCATTACACCACCACCACCAGCCTGCACAGTGGTAACAAGGCATGATGGATCCATGTTCTCATTCTGTTTACGCCAAATTCTGACTCTACCATCTGAATGTCTCAACAGAAATCGAGACTCATCAGACCAACATTTTTCCAGTCTTCAACTGTCCAATTTTGGCGAGCTCTTGCTAATTGTAGCCTCTTTTTCCTATTTGTAGTGGAGATGAGTGGTACCCGGTGGGGTCTTCTGCTGTTGTAGCCCATCCGCCTCAAGGTTGTGCGTGTTGTGGCTTCACAAATGCTTTGCTGCGTACCTCGGTTGTAACGAGTGGTTATTTCAGTCAAAGTTGCTCTTCTATCAGCTTGAATCAGTCGGCCCATTCTCCTTTGACCTCTAGCATCAACAAGGCATTTTCGCCCACAGGACTGCCGCATACTGGATGTTTTTCCCTTTTCACACCATTCTTTGTAAACCCTAGAAATGGTTGTGCGTGAAAATCCCAGTAACTGAGCAGATTGTGAAATACTCAGACCGGCCCGTCTGGCACCAACAACCATGGCACGCTCAAAATTGCTTAAATCACCTTTCTTTCCCATTCTGACATTCAGTTTGGAGTTCAGGAGATTGTCTTGACCAGGACCACACCCCTAAATGCATTGAAGCAACTGCCATGTGATTGGTTGATTAGATAATTGCATTAATGAGAAATTGAACAGGTGTTCCTAATAATCCTTTAGGTGAGTGTATATGTGACATTTTTGTATATGTGACAGACTTATCTTTGTTTTTATTTACAACTTTGAAAATCATATTTTGCAGTGTCAGGTGAGAGAATCCATGGTTTTAGAGGGTCGACCCAATGATGACTGAAAATTTCCTACATTCAAATCTTTGTACAAAGTCCATTCTTGACCTTGGTCACACATGAACACTGTATTTAGAGAAATGACCTTCACACATTTCCTAAATATGCTCAGGCAGAATTTCAATAGTTAGCTTTTATTCTATTACTCAAAACAAAACATGCAAAAAGTACTATTACTAGTTATACTATTATCATAATAATATAATTATTTTTATTCTAATAATTATATCTATTAATATAATACACACTGTAATACTATTACTAGTAATACATAAGTATTGCTACAATTTCTCTTGATGGTGAAATAAAGAAATTGGTTAACCATCTATGGCATGGTGTTCAAACACAAATAGCAAAATTTAATCATGAAAGCATATCAAACATCAACCAAAAGTTAATCTGATAAAAGCACTTTGCATAAATATTTAATCTGAAATAATTACTTACCCATTCTAAGAAAATTGGTCATCCAAATAAGGAAATAAAGTGACAATTTCACATGCATTGTTGGTTGCAGTTTGTGGAGTTGTTCGTCTTCAGTTATAACGTTACGCTAGGTGTGCTGGCAAACGAGAGAAAAATAGTTTGAGGATTTAAGATATTTGCAGATCACAAATATTGTCATAAAACAATATAACATTATAAAACACGCATTTTAAATGAGTTAAAACACTTACTCTGTGTTTTCACTGTTAAAAGCAAACTCCGTGTCTGCACTGCGTCACGACTCGAGTCAAAGAAGATGCAGGGCCTAGTCTGTCTGTGAGAGGTTTAGGCGCGCACATCACATAAATATTGTTACAAAACAATATAATGGCTTGAAATAAGTAACTTGTTGTAAATTTGGTTAAAAACACTTAACTTACTTTCGGTGTTTTCTCTGTTAACGTCAAGGTTCCCTCCTCGTCGTCGTCAGCTCCGTATTGAGTCAAAGAAGATCGCCTTTGAAAAAGTTTCGGCTCGTTTAAGCGCGCAGAGCATTTCAATATCGCTATAAATCAATATATTATAAAATGCATATTGTAAATTAGATACAGCACTTAAGTTAAAAAAGTTTCCCTGTTAAAAATCAAACCCATCCTGGTCTGCTCCACATCGCGCGTCATCGAAAATGCCCCTCTGAGAACGGTTTAACCGTGCACAGCACATACGTATTGTTCTAAAACAATATGATATTATAAAATGCATATATAAATGCGATAAAACGAATCGGTTACCTAACGTAACCTCGGTTCTCTCTAGAAGAGGGAACGAGTATTGCGTAAGCTAGCTTACGCTACGGGAAAGATTCATCTTTGCTGAGATATTGAAGCCAAAAATTATTTCATAATTTGTATCCATACACAACGCAGTTCCTCTGCGGCAGACCTAGAGCGGGCTAGCTAGCAGCTCATTGGTTCGCTCAGAGAGAACTGCTTAAGCCTATGGGAGAGCGGGGCTGAACCTGCTTCCAATGAGAGGCGCCCGCGCGCTCATTGCGTCATGGCCCGCCAGAATGGGCGTGGCCATGGTGTATATAACAGTCTCTCCCAGGCTTATATGTTGATTTATTTCAGCGTGAAGCGAAACGCTAGTAGCGCAAGCACGGCCGGGAACGCAATACTCGTTCCCTCTTCTAGAGAGAACCGAGGTTACGTTAGGTAACCGATTCGTTCTCTTACGAGAGGTTCTCTCGTATTGCGTAAGCTAGCTTACGCTACGGGAACACCTGGTCAACGCCGTGCGCGCTATGAATCCACTCATGAATCCCAGGGATATACCGGGGGATTTTTAACGTGGAGTGAATGTATTATGAGGCCGGCAGAGCGGGCACATGAAGTGTACACATAAGCATGTATGGGGCCAGCAGAGCGGGCACATGAAGTGTATAAGCATTTAAGGAGAGCACAAGGGGCGAACCGGTTGTGAGGGACTCCCAGTAATGCAGCTTCTTAGAGAGCTGGTCGTTAGACAGCTAGTAATTTTGCCTGCAAGGCGGGGACTTCCAAGTTGTATAATCTGACAAAAATGGACGGGGAGGCCCATCCCGCGGCCACACAAATGTCATGAATGGAAATTCCACAGGACCATGCCCACGATGAGGCCATGCCTCTAGTGGAGTGCGCCCTGATGCCCAGAGGGCAGGGCAGGCATTTAGATGCGTAAGCAGAGGCAATAGCGTCCACTATCCATCTAGACAGTGTCTGTTTAGAGGCGGCCAGACCTTTGGTGCGCCCCCCAAACGACACGAAAAGCTGCTCAGCGCGTCTGAACGTGGCAGCGCGCGTAGTGTACAATCTCAGAGCCCGCACCGGGCAGAGGAGATTGGCGTCGCGCTCACTATCGGATGAAGGCAGAGCCGATAGGGAAATAATCTGAGCCCTGAACGGGGTACCAATCGCTTTCGGGACATAGCCATGCCTAGGTTTGAGAATGACAACAGAATCATTCGGCCCAAACTCAAGACACGCGGCGCTGGATGAGAGCGCGTGAAGATCCCCTACGCGTTTTACTGAGGACAGAGCCGTCAGGAAAACGGTTTTGAGCGAGAGGTATTTTAGGTCCACAGACTCGAGCGGTTCGAACGGGGGTGCTTTCATAGCTTCGAGGACTATAGAAAGATCCCAAATAGGAACCGACGGGGGCCGCAGAGGGTTCATCCTCTTAGCTCCCCTGAGGAAGCGGATGACTAACTCGTCTTTGCCCAGGGACTGAGCGCGTCGGGGTTCAGCGAACGCCACGACGGCTGCCACATAAACCTTGAGAGTGGAGGGGGCCCTGCCCTTGTCCAGCATCTCTTGAAGGAAAACAAGCAAAGACGGCACCTCGCACGACCGTGGGTCCAGCTGTTTGTCGGTGCACCATTTTGAGAACACAGACCATTTATACGCATAGAGCCTTCTTGTGGAAGGTGCTCTAGCCTGTATGATAGTGTTTCTTACTCCCTCTGGCAAATCGACGAATAGTCGTTGATCACCCATGCATGTAGCGCCCAGCGCCGTGGATGGGGGTGCCAGATCGTGCCGCGAGCTTGAGAGAGGAGATCTGCTCTGACTGGGATGGGCCACGGGGCTGTCTGTGACAGCTGCGTGAGCTCCGGAACCCAATTCTGACTCTCCCAACGCGGGGCTATGAGGAGCACCGAGTGGCGTGTGTCCCTGATCCTCTGAATTACCTGTGGTAACAGAGCGATCGGAGGGAATGCATAGAGCGGGCGGCGAGGCCATTCCTGGGCTAGCGCGTCCTCGCTCCTCGAAAAATATATTGGGCAGTGAGCGTTCTCTTCTGACGCGAAGAGGTCTACTTCTGCTCTGCCGAATAGCCGCCACAGTAATTGGACCGTTTGTGCGTTCAGGGACCATTCTCCTGTGGAGATGAGGTTCGTGGACAGTATGTCTGGACCGTCGTTCAGATGGCCCGGCACATGCGTCGCTCTGAGCGAGAGCAGGCGGCTCTGAGACCAAACTAGAATGCGGTGTGTCAGTAGACAGAGATTTCTGGATCTGACACCGCCCTGACGGTTGAGATAGGAGACCACAGCCATGTTGTCCGAACGGATCAGGACGTGGTGTCCCCGAATGAGCGAGAGAAAGCGCGAAAGCGCGAAAGCGCGTTCTCGACCGCAAGCATTTCCAGACAGTTTATGTGTAAGGGGCTTTCCTGAGTCGACCAATGACTGAAGGCCGGTGAGCCCTCGCAGACTGCACCCCAACCCGTGTTGGATGCATCTGTCGAGATGACTTTTCGGCAGGAAAAGGTCCCCATCGTGACGCCCTGTCGAAACCATTCTGCTACTGTCCATGGCTGCAGCGCCGTGAGACATGTCTGCGTAACCCTGATCAGCTGGCGGCCCGTGTTCCACGCGCGGTGGGGTACACGGCTGTTTAACCAGAGCTGAAGCGGGCGCATGTGCAGAAGGCCCAGCTGAAGTACAGCGGAGGCTGAGGCCATGTAACCCAGCATCCTCTGAAAAGTTTTCAGAGGTGTGCGGGTGTCCATCTGAAAACGAGGCGGCTAGACGCTGAACACTGCGCGCGCCGTGTAGACAGGCGAGCCGTCATCGTGACCGAGTTCAAATCTATTCCTAGGAAGGAAATCGATTGACTGGGAAGAAGGGAGCTCTTTGTCCAGTTGACAGAGAGGCCCAGCGTTTCCAGATGGTCGAGGAGAACTGCGCGGTGCGACAGAAGCTCCGTCTGTGATTGGGCCAAAATCAGCCAGTCGTCCAGATAATTCAGAATGCGCAGCCCCTGGCTTCGCAGGGGGGCGAGCGCCGCATCCATGCACTCCGTGAATGTACGGGGCGCCAGAGATAAGCCGAACGGGAGAACGGCGTATTGATAAACAAGACCCTCGAAGGCGAAACGTAAGAATGGCCTGTGACGGGGATTTGTCTGGATCTGAAAATAGGCGTCTTTCAGGTCTAGAGAGATGAACCAGTCCCCCTGGCGCACTTGCGCGAGGAGTTTCCTGGTAGTGAGCATCTTGAACGGTCTCTTCATGAGCACTTTGTTCAAAGACCTGAGATCTAAAATCGGTCTGAGGCCGCCGTCTTTCTTGGGAACCAGAAAATAACGGCCGTAAAACCCCGACTCGGTCATAGATGGCGGGACTCTCTCTATAGCGCCCCTTTTGCAACAGCGTCGCAATTTCTGAGCAGAGCGTGCCGGCGGCCAGCTGGCTGACAGTAGATTCGAGCTGCGCGCACGAGGCAGGCGGCGGCGAAACTGTAGCAGATAGCCGCCCTTTATAATGCTTAACACCCACGGGGAAATGCCTGGAATGGCTTCCCACGCTTTGGAGCATGCGGCTAACGGCCGAATGGCTATATTGCCCTGATTGCTGCACATAGCGGGCTGGACACAGTGTGTGGGCGCGCTTTGAATGTGTGTGGCAACGGGATTTGCACTCAGAGAGGAGTCTATGGGCCGTGAAACAGAGCGAGCAGAGAGGGGACACGCTCACGAGCTCGTGGGCGTGTTTATGTTCTCTGATATTAGAGCGGGCTGTGCCCGTTTCATGTGATGGGGCTCTGATAGAGACACGGGATATGTTATGCTTGTGTGTATGGGTGAGCACATGATTGTGGGCACATTTTCTACACAACTGGCAAACTTTCTCTTTTTTAGATTTCTCTGGGTAGCCGCAAAAACGGCTTATTGTCGCTCGCAAGCGGGCTGGGACACCGGCTTGTTTGTGGCGGTCAACACTACAGCAGTCGGCGAAATAACGGGGACTGGCAGAGGGCGAAGCTTTGACGGCGGTCCGGCCACAGCGGGAGATTTTTCTACCCGTGAGGCTTTTATGCTCTTTTTGAGATATCTCTGGGTCGCCGTGAAAACGGTGTTTGTGCACCTGCAGTGTTTTGTGTATGAGTGAACACAGTGTTGTGGGCACATTTTCTACACAAGAGGCTTTAATGCACCTTTTTTTTTTTTTTATTTATTTTTTTTTTTATTGATTTCTCTGGGATGCGGTGAAAACGGCGTTTGTGCACATGCAAGCGGGAAAAGAGACCGGCTTGTTGATGGCGGTGTACACTGCTGCAGTAGCCGTGTGAACGGGGACTGACAGAGGGCGAAACCTTAATGGCGGTTCAGCCATGGTGAGAAATAGCCGTCCTTTTCTCAGCTGAGGCTGGTCACGTGAGCGGCCTGCAGCGGGATATATATATAGCTTGAAATCGGCTGCACTTGTGACGCGCGTCGCGTGCAAGTGCGTGTTAGAAACGTGAGCGCTGCAAGCGGGCACGAGACTATTTTTAGCCTGCAGAGGCTGGACTTGTGACGGCATAAAAATTATCTGCGAGAGCCGGAATCGAACGCGGGTCTCTGGCGCGAAAAGCTTTGTGATACACCACTCACAGGGGTAATGACACAAGCACAGTAGCGCGAGCAGATAAGAGGGCGTGATAGCAGTAACAGGTTCGGCCTCAGCGGAACTAACACACTATAACCCATTTGTCCAGCTTTATGCTCGGAAATGAGAACGTTTCTCATGAGCGCGGGAGAGCGCGGCCGCTTTCTGTCACGTAAGAGAGCTGGGCGCGAGCTCAGAGCTGCATAAAGATTATCTGCGAGAGCCGGAATAGACGCTTTATGTAGCGTTATATGCAGGCGGGAGAGCGCGGCCGCTTTCTGTAACGTAAGAAAGCTAGCCGAGAGCTCAGAGCTGCATAAAAAATTATCTGCAAGAGCCGGAATCGAACACAGGTCTCTGGCGCGAGAGGCTTTGTGTTCCACCACTGACCTAGGGGGGAGACACAGGCTCAATAGCGCGAGCAGATAAGAGGGTGTGATAGCAGTGACTAGTTCGGCCTCGACGGAACTTAACGCACTATAAACCCACTTGCCGGTGACGGCCGGGCTAGCTCTCTTGTAAAGTAAAGAAAGCTAGCCGCGGTTGGCACAGCTGTACGCAGCTCGTCCCCCATTCAGCGCTCGTAGGCGGTGAGAGGGGGAGGCGGCGTAACGCTTCGAGTCGAGCCCGCAGGGTCAACAACAGAAGCCCAATCGCAGAGGAAACATCCGCCGTTGGCGAGAGAAAGCTCTGCGTGTCCCAGTCCCAGGCAGAGAGCGCAGAAGAAGGCGGGCTCTGGCGCTGAGAGGGACGCGGCATGAGCCGCAGGTGTGCGAGGCATCTTAAAAAAGACGCTCGCTGCTCTTTTAGATACACACACACACAATACAAGAAGATTTTTGGTAAGGATATGAATCCGTCGGATGGCGCTAGCTTGCAGGACGGCTGAAGGTGGCGAAGACGGCCGGCTTCCTCAGACTCCCAGATGCTCGCTAGAAGGTGCCTTTTCCACGACGGCGGCTTTTCTCAGGACAGCAGAAGCGTGTAGCTCGCTGAAGATGAAATGAATCAACATATAAGCCTGGGAGAGACTGTTATATACACCATGGCCACGCCCATTCTGGCGGGCCATGACGCAATGAGCGCGCAGGCGCCTCTCATTGGAAGCGGGTTCAGCCCCGCTCTCCCATAGGCTTAAGCAGTTCTCTCTGAGCGAACCAATGAGCTGCTAGCTAGCCCGCTCTAGGTCTGCCGCAGAGGAACTGCGTTGTGTATGGATACAAATTATGAAATAATTTTTGGCTTCAATATCTCAGCAAAGATGAATCTTTCCCGTAGCGTAAGCTAGCTTACGCAATACGAGAGAACCTCTCGTAAGAGAACACTCAATATATGCCTTTCCCCCCCTCGTATGCCTTGCTTCGCGAGTCAAAGAAAATGGCGCCTGTGAAAAATGTTTCAGTTCGTTTTGTCCCGCCCAGCTAGTAGATGTCCCGGATGTGACTAATAACACTCTTCTCGGTGTTATTAATTTAACTCTACATATTTTCACCTGCCAGAGGGTGCGCTTTACACTAGCAGTGTTAATCCCTTGAAATTCAACACCAGAAAATTAACACTTTACTCTAAAAGTCCTTAACACCAGGATTTCAACACTGGAGATTTTACTGTGCTGAATCAGGTTAGGAGACAGTTAGGAGGCATGGGGTCAGTTAGGGGTCGGTCAGCAAAGTAACGTGTGCTTGAGCGTGTGTGTGTGAGAGAGAGAGTATGTGTAGTGTTTGTTTGGTGTAAATGGGACAGATTTTATTATGGATATATTATCAGCTCCCCCAAAAGCTAAAAGTCATGCCATAGAGGGTTAAATGCTAGTGTGAGCTTCTAGTTAACTCCAATTTATCTAAATCTCCCCAAAATTGTCATTTTTTGAGCTTCCACTGCAAGAACAAAAACCAAACTGAGTGAATCTGACTTTCAGTTCAGTGTTTTATAGATCTGGCAAACCCAAGGTAAAGAGATCGAATCAGACTCCAGTGGAGATTGGCTTTTGTTCAGTTGGATGTTTATCTTGCTCCTTGACCTCACTGAACATGTGCTGAAAGGTAGCAGAATTAACCAATCATGCTATCCAATAACTCACATGTGGAAGATACTGAATATAACTTATTTGGGTTTTTTTTCTGAATACAGAAATGTTTTATTCCAGTATTATTAATTATGCTATTTTTTATTGTAATGATTCTGACCCTCTTTGCATAGCCAAAAGCAGTTTGTGTATGCCCTTAAATCATTGTTCTTACACAGTTCAGACATCATGTGAGTGGAAGGACATTTAGTTTGATGTCCATTCAGGTGAAATTTAGCTTTGTACTTTATTGTTTTTATAACTTATATAATTCTATTTTTGCATGTCATTATATTATTATTTAATTAATGTATTATTATTTTTAATTGAAAGCAGAAAGCATTTAATCAGGCAAAACAAATGATAGTGATGTGAAAATAAGTTCCAGACAGAGTGTGGTACAGCTATTCTCAAAAACAAGTCCAAATGTCCTAAAGTTTATTAGGCTGTACAAAAAACAATAGTATGTGGTTATATTATAAATAGGACTTTAAAACTGCAAATTAACACCGCTATTAAGGCCACTTTCATCTTATAAAACTTAAAACAGATCCGTTTTATTGTAAAACCACACATTCTTTTACATTTAGAGGCACATTCATTCCACTGTTTAAGCCAGTCGCATGCAGTAACCATGTCCAGGTGAGTTTCTTTTTTTGCACTTATGTAACAAGCCACTTTTTCACAGTGAACCGTGTTAGCTGTCAAAATTTATACTGGTTCAGCAAATGGCCAATCAACATTATTATTCTCTCACTGTCTATTAAATCAAAACAGAAAGAGCTTGTTCAGTCTGATGACATAGAAACATTCTGCCCTCTAGTGGTTCATATATGAAACCTCACCCATAACAAGAAATTAAATGACGTTGACTTTTATTTCAATTTATTAATTATGCAAATGTATTTGAATTTATTTTGATCGACTAATGAAAACCCTCCACATACTAAGTCATTTATGGCTGTAAAACATAAAACAATCAGTCTATGAGCAATACATGTTGACCATAATATAACCAAATCTATTTGATAAATTATTCATGTATTTTGGATAGCCAATCGCTTCTCTTCTATCTTGTTAGCCTGTCTGTCTCTCTGTCAGCCTCTCTTTCTGTTTCTGTTTCCGTGCCTGGAGAGCATTTTCCATTGATCAATCTCAATCCTTTTTTTTCTTTGCCTCATGTAAGATAGGCTAAAGGGCAAGAGGCATCCCATTTATTCCATACATATTTATATGTATATTTTTCTACTTGTGTTATACTTTGGTGCTGTAGATATGGACCTTGCCAGTTTATATTGCACTAATGGACATAAAACGTGCTGTGTGATGTTGTTACGAACCAAATATTTGCAGCTATATATGACGTAACAGTGCAACATTACTTCACCAAAATAACTTTTTGTTACAGTGAGTGTCAATGGAATGAAACAACGACCTCGCCAGTGTGTAAATCTATTGCACTAATGCTAAAACTTGCTGTGATGTTGAAATGAAACAAGCATTTTCTGATAATATAACGTAACAATGAAACATTACTGTAAGTTTGAGTGTCAATGGCACGAAACAACGACTAAGTAAGAGGGACAGTCAGAATGAGAGGATGCAGAGAGGAGAGGAAAGGATGCAGATTACTGAAGTTTTTTTTCTGCCTGCTGGTGAGCGCGCGCGTGGAGCAGAGCACGCGGAGAGAGAGAGAGCGCCCACGCCACACTTTCACGCGCCGCGAAGCGTTTTAATGTGACGCATCCTCAAACAGCAGCCGCTTTATCTGGCTTGTGCTTTAATATTAATTGAAATTAAAACAGTGTTAGGAAAGAAATTGAAATGGAATAGACATGACGCTTAAATGGACTATAGCTATGTGATGACATTTGTGCACGAGCCGGTGAGTGTCGTTTTCGTTCTAAAAACTTCAAATTTGACTTCCAGTGGCTTAGTTTCAGTGCTTTTCTTGTATTATTTAAATAAACATACATTTACCATATGATCATTTAATAGTATAGTTGTGCATGATGTGGTTCAATACGTAGAAAACTCGACGTTTGGCTGTTAATTGGTAAATAAATCATAAACATGAAACTACAAACAAAAATCACAGCGAATTCACTCAAAATGTAGGTTAATTGCTCTATTAGTATACTTTTTGTGGTCTTTGTAAGAACACAAACATATATGAATATTAGTCTAATTCAAAAGTCGTCTGTTGCCAGGTTGACCTGCGTCCAGGTCAAGGGGAAGGGCATTTCAATCAGGCCTCATTCACAGCAGCCTATATCAGCAAAACAAGGCTTGACTACTTTATAATAACTTTCGTTGATCATTAAGTCATTATAAATATTGTAGAAAATAGTTGATATTTAGCTTCACGCTAAAACAATTTTTTTTTTATTAATACACCATTAAATACACCAACAGCCTATTGGAGATCAGCATGTATTCAAATATGAATAGGTGACAACCTGTAAATTAAACTTTCATGGCATTTCTCACTATTTCTTTGTAATCTATTACACATTCGACCTATATTGTAATGTTTGTTAATTTCAAAGTTATAGATTATAGATTTAATAGTAGCAATTTTTTTCTATATTTTCTACAGCCTACATACTTAAAGGTGGGGTATGTGATTTTCTTTTTTGACCATTTTTTCAAAATCACTTGAAATCCTATTCCTAACCCACTTACAGCCACTGAGTCAGAAGCACTGAAATGAAAATAAAGCAATTTAATCATCTGTGGAACTGGCAGGACTCGAAAAACTCCAGCCAGTCATTTCAGACCACCTAGAATCATTGGACTGTAAGTGCGTCAATCAAACGGTCGTACCACCCCCCCCCCCCCCCCCCCCACACCCCCCCCCCCCCCCCCCTCCCTCCTCTTCGAATGGGTGGAGTGGGTGGAGTCAGGGCCAGCCTTGGAGGAAAGAAGGTAGGACCTTTTGAGTTGTGTATTTTCAAAATCTGCCGGCCGTTTTGCAGATCCCATACCCTACCTTTAAATATATTCTGTATTTAACTGCTTGAAGAATGTAGATTAAAGTTCAGATTTGTATGTGCTATAGTCTTTGTTAGACATTGTTAGATTTTGGTGTATTTGGCCGAGCAGTGGTTTGGGTGGCTCACCAATGTATTAGATTTCTCCAATACATAAAATATCAGAGTTCTTGTGGGGAGAAGAATTTATTGAAGGTTTGTAGTGTAGCAGTCCTTCAGCAGCGATGTTAGCATGTCGCCCTTCAAAAATCTTAACCCAAAGTTCTGTCTGTGAGGCAGAACTTTATACATGAAGACATAGCATGTGGGCTACAAACAATAGAAACCTGTTAGGACCTCCCACAGGAGATCGATCTAAATTGCTAATCCACTCTGAGCAATGCTTATTCTTTGTCATTCACACCAACCAGTTTCTATGGGCCATACATCTGAATGGGCCATTCATCTGTATGGGCCATTTGGCACACACCTTTGCAGACACAGACAGAGTGGATTACATATGATACACAGCCACAATGTAAATTAATCTGATGACTGAAAATACAAAATCTATCAATATCAAAATTAATCTGATAGTCTCATAGTCTAACAGGACATTTCGATGTATTTCAGTGGTGTTTGAGTTTAGTTTGCTTCATTAATCCCATGGAGCAGTTGGGTAATTCTATAAATAACACACTACCCAAATCAGGTCCTTTCAAAATGGCTGCATTAACTTTTTAGTAAACCACACGGAGAGGCAATTGCACCCCAAATTTGGCTTTTTTTGTTGTTATTTTAAGATCAATAGTATAGCTGTCCTTCTGTAGTACCACTGCAAAGAAGATTTTCGTTTCAATTCTCTTTCCTTCATCTGGCGCTGTTTACAGTATTATTAGTTTGTAGTCGAGATTAACCTCAAGGTCATTAGTTCTAAGAATCAGTGCTTTCTTTTTTGACGCAACGGCAGAGTGAAAAGGTTTTTTTCTGGCTGTGTAAAGGATGGTGTAGCAACATCACGATCACTTTCATTAGGAGAATCATTGGCTTGAGTATGATGTGAAAATGAACACTTAAAACGAAATGCTCTCTGACTGAAGGATTACCTTTTCATCTCCCATCCTCCTCCTCCTCCTCCACGTGATAGACTGGAGAGAAGATCTGAAAGCGATAGCGGGAGAGAGTGATATACTTTCTCCCATTTAATCTATTTCTCCCATTTAACTTTTGATGCATCACATAAGAGACTACAGACTACATTTTTTTTCCGCAGAGGACGAGCAGGAGAAACGCTCATAAAAAGAAAAGGAGAAATAACAACAAGATGAAACGATTTATGCATTATTTCAGTCCAAAGATTAATCTTCAAGAATGCGAGAGGCAGAGCTGTAGGAGGCACAGAGATAATTGAGTCAGAGATGGTTGAGGTGATGAAGTTATGAACATTGGAAAAGAGATATTTCCATTAAAACATGCTCGAGGAGCTTTTGTGTGAATGGGTGAACGTGATTTCACCAAGTACAAAATGTTCCTGGAACAAAATTTCAATCAACCAATCAGATATAAGGGACAAGTTTACAGTTTATGTATAGATTTGGTTTACAACCAGGGTTATGCGCTTTTACATTAGTGTTATTCACCTGTCATTTCACTCTGATTTTTGGGATAAGTTATGGGTAGGGTTAGGTTTAGGGATAGGGTTAGGAATACATTTTCGGACTTTTCCATGTTTTTGTGGTCTAGACAATAGACAGTCTGTGGCTTGGATTTTTCAGTGAAACCTTTTTTAGGTTACCTTTTTTTTGAGAGTAGGTGCCGACAAGTGACTGTCTTTATGACATAGTCATTGAATCCTTATTAATTCAGCTGTTTTGTGATTCATTCAGGAATAAAGCACCACTGCATGGAGATGCGGAACTGTTGATCCTGCTATTATTTTGTTTGGAATTTGGAACTACTTTCGTAAATACAGTAGACGAAGTAGCTCGCAATACTGGGTCCAACACATAAGTTACTCGACATTAACTTCTTGTTTATTGAACTTTTGTAAAAAGGTAAATTTCAATCATGCTGTTGGTCTGAATATCTGCAGCCTCTTTCCTAGTAGGGCCAAATTTTGCACACTCATATTAAAAGAACGATAACTATACAATAACTATATTAGTATATAAGTGTGTCCAACATTATGTTCTGTTTATTATAAACTTGCATCGCAGTTATTTCGTCCGCTGCTTTTAGATGCTTGAACTCTTTAAAGTTTGGTGAATTCTGATAGGCTGCCAATGATTTTATCATCAGCTGGAAAATATCATTCTGATTATTTTTTCCTTATCGTTATCATATATTTGTGGTCTGGACTTCCCTATTCTCATATAATTAGAACGATTATTAAAATTTAAGTCAAGATCACACAACACACTTAAGATAAGTTAACACCAACTATAACAATAAAGTTTTAAGAACCATTCTAATTCTTAGAGAATACGGAAGTCCACACCACAGCTACAACGATAACAACACAGAGAAACGATTTAGTTGGAATCACTTTTAGAAAAAAAAATTCCAGCTGATGAACGATGAAATCATTGACAGTCAATTAGAATCCACCCGACTTTAAAGATCTTGACAAACATGAAACATGCTGTGCGTGCTTATGATAAACAGAACGTTATCATGCCAACGCATGTGGGGACGTAGTTATTGCATTAGCTTTGATTAGTTATCATCCCTGGTGTGAACAGGACTTCAATAATAGTTGAACATTTTAGGCACTCTTAAATATCTGTTTTAGTGCAGGATGGGACTTTAAACATTGTTTGCAACCATCTGTCCTAAATTATATGGACCTTATAATATATAATATGGACTTATAATATGGATCTTCACAGACATGCGCAAATAAGGCTGTGAGACCGCAGGGTGTCCCATGTGTCATTGAATGATTCAGAACGGTCACATTTGCGTGGCATTTGGCACAGGGTCTTTGTCAGCCTGTGGTTATGTTCTGTTTTGTCAAGTACAATGTAATTCCCTCACCAACTAAATATGCACAAGCTTGCTCTTATCATAATGAATGTGCGATAAACATATTCATACTGTACACACTGTTGGTTCTATGATAAGACTGTTGTCATGAGTTTCAAGTAGCTTTAACAGTACTAGTTCAGAAGCAGTTCCTCACTGAATTTATAACCCTTAAAGGGTTAAAGAGGCTGTTGTGTTCTATATAAATTGGTTAGGGTTGCAAAGACCGAATACTCAGACAATGTAAGTTGTGTCAGTGCTACTGCAGCAACAGGCAGTTTGAAAGAAGTCTGCACTCCCACGTATATCTAAGGTTACACAACACTTTATAAGCTCCTGGGGTTGAAGTGTTGCTGTCTCAGCAACAACAGACCACAGTGTGGAAACCAGGGAGGCAGAGAAGTGAATGAGGAGGACCATGACAGTATGTGCAGGAGAGAGTTTGGCAGGATGAGGCATTTGGTATGTCTCAATCTGAAGAAAGAAAGCATAAAAAATATACAACTTGTCACTCATATGAGATTGCTGCAATAGCAAACCACAACCATCCGATCAATTCCCGATGGACAAAATCAAATCCTGCATTACATTTTGTCTTGTTTGAGAAACTTTATGCCAACTGTAAAGAAATATTCCAGATTCAATACAAGTTAAGCTCATTCAACAGCATTTACACTTCTGATTTTAATGTTGATTTCTACAACAAAAAAAAATTAGACTATTTTTCTTTAAAAAATGCAGAAATTGAGATTGCATTGATGTACTTACAATGTAAGTTTAATTGGGCAAAAATTTGGAGTTTTTAAAAACACAATAGAGATCTTATAATTAAATGCACAGAAATGTTTGTGTTGTGACTCATGGCAACAAAGTTGTAAAATTTGATTTTTAACCTTACATAGAAAAGGTTAGTGAGTTTTTTCTCCACATTTAAATCATATTAACACAAATTATGTACATTGTGTGTCTATATTATTGAAACTGTGAGTATTTTAATACTTACGAATTGACCTCATCAAACATTTTTAATCAACATCATGGCAAATGCGGTCGACTTAACTGAACTGAACTGGTACTGACACTGGAATATTCCTTTAAGATTTTAAAAATATCATTCCTCATTTATCAGTTTAAGAGGAAAAGTAGTCTTGCTCTCTTCACATACATAAGGTTCTAATGATTAGGCGATTGTACTGAAGCCTATTGTGCAGGGAATCAGTGAGTGTGGATGTTATCTGTAGTTAATACTTTCTCATTACTGCTCTCAGATTAACACAAGTTAGTTTCCAGCCAGGCTTCAGTAGGCTGACTGGATCACTATAATCTCATCGCATGTCTCTGGCATACCTAGACTTGAGAGAGATTGAAGAAGATAGCAAATCAGAGACTGAAAGTGAGCGAGAGAGCAGCACAGAGAAATTGAGAGTGAGCCAGAGAGGGAAATGCAGAGAGACACAGTCCGGCCATGTGAATGCATGGACTTTTTGTGGCCCCATTTTGTGGCATAGCGGAATCGATGACACTATGGATTGGTCATGCAGTATGTGGGGTGTTGTTGTATTACTGCATGTGTTCTGCTGCAGGTGGCTTATGCATTTCCACCATATACCAAAACTATATGCAACCAGTCACTGAGCTTGTTACATCAGCATTATACATTTGAAACAATTAGATATTCGTGAAGTGAGTAATGTTTTATTCACAAAATTTGCATTTCCTGCAAGTTTCAATGCAAGTTTCAGGCTTTGGTCCTGTGTAAATTAAATCGTGCCAATGCGATTCTTGTGTTTATTCGGCTGCTCAAAAGAATGAACATCACTTGTGCACTATAAAAGCAACTATAAATGGTTCGTTATATGCAATGATGACAAGACCACTCACAGTTCAGTATGCAAATAGATGTAAGAAAGATAGCTGGTTGTGATTCAGAATGCAAATATTATGATGTATTTGCTCTTGCTTATATTTTGAATGCCGAACATCATCAGTCAATAAGAGATTTTCAAATTTTGCTCTCAAATTTATTTTTTACATTTTTTTTAAAGGATAGCCCACCTAAGGCTGAAATTTTCTACAAAACTTAAGTTTGAATGGAGTCTGTACAGTAGCCTACATTATGTGGTTCAGGCAGAAGTTTGACTAATTCTATAATACTCAAAATCTTATTTATACTTATTATTATACTACACTTAATTTTTTATTCATGGTTATTTTAAATAAATAAATAACTGTAACCAAATGATTTTCATGTCTTTCAGTTCCGTTAACATTTTTAATGTGCATTCTTCGTAGTTTGTGCTAGATACAATACTACTAATGTCTGATTCCTGAACAAATTAATCTTATAAACTTGTTCTATTTAGTGAATCAAAAACCTACAGCCGTGACCAAATTACGCTGATTCCCTAAAGTTTGACTTTTATGAGCTAATTCTTTCTTGTGAATCAAAAACATGATGTTATTCCAATTTTAGGTTTTGTTTCTTGTTGCTTAGGCAAACAAGGATATCTTTAAAATCTATTAAACAAGGGGTTTTCATTCTTCATCTGCGCCGCCACTATCACGTCCTCACGTGTTTCAGTTCCGGACTAAACAAAGAGCTTTCCGACCCGTAACAATGCAAACAACATTTTCTCAACACTTGTAAAAAGGGCAGAAAAAGTTGACTTACCACAACGGCAGAAGAAAGAGATGTTCAAACCTCGTGTTGATTTTAAAATCCCCATATTTTGCTGGAAAGGACGTTGCTCGCGAAATTCATCTGTTGCGACATCACGTCGGGGTCACCAATTTGTAAGGCCTGCTAAATCGATCCAATGGCGGTACTCGATTAGAGGTGAAGGTCTCACACGTGTTCCGTCTCTTACCATGGCAAAGGGATTTTTAATTAAATGCAATACATTTTATCTTATGTATTAACTCGTTTCATCTGACTCCATAAAATGAAAAGGTTTTTCAATGATATCTGTGCATCATTAAATATATGTTAATGTTTGACTATTCCTTTTAACTCCAATGAAAATAAAGTCAAAGTCTGTTAGAATAATCAAATATAACAATTTATTATGTCAGGTAAATGTATTATTACAATTCCATAATCAATTAAAAGATAATCAATGCAAACCATCAAATGTTCTAGAACAAAAAGGAAAATCCTTTACCCGACATTGTATATACGTGAGCTGAGAGTCGCGATACCCTCAACCACACGGGCTGATCTGAGACAGAAAAAGCAGCCCTGAACTCTCTGATGTATTTCATTATATATCCAGACATCCTTTGATATGTAAAACATGAGTTTAGTGGAAATTTACTGTTTTCCCCCACCATAGTTACTGGGGGTAAAAGTTGACCATCTGCTAAGAACAGTGGAAATGAGCATTCATGAATTTACACCTTTGGGAGTGCCTACTTTGTGTGCCAGTTATTCCTAAACTCTTAAAAACCTTATTACCTTTTGTTTTACTTCTTTGGGAATGAGACATTATTACCAGTCACCCTGAGACCTTTAAAATGATACTAAACAATAATCATTCACATTAAACCCATATAAATTCTTGTGTGAGTGTGGGTGATCTCTGCAAGAGTGGGGGATGTGGGGAAGGAGTGTATGTCGTTTCTTTCAGTCTTACAATCAAGGAACTGATATTGTGTCGTGTTGTCATGCTGTGAAAAGTCACTGAAAAGTAAACACTTTTTTACAAGAATTATATTAAAGGGATAGTTCACCCAAAAATTATAATTCTGTCATCAATTACTTACTCTAATGTCAGTCCAAACCCGTAAGACTTTCATCATCGGAACACAAATGAAGATATTTTGAATTAAATCTGAGAGCTTTTTGTCCCTTTATTGACAGCTAAACAACTACCACTTTGACACTTCAAAAAGTTCCTGAAGAGATCGCAAACACAAGAATGAACCTCATTGGTCCTTGCAGAAGCTCAAACGTGCTGCATAACACGAGAATGAACATCATTGGTTCCTGCAAAAGCTCAAACGTGCTGCGTAACACTTGAATGAACCTCATTGGTTCGTGCTAAAGCTCAAACGTGCTGCGTAACATTACAACAACACCAGAATGAGAAATGATGACTTCATTTTCATTTTAGGCTGTCTTGATTCTTAACCCTCTGGGGACCAGAAACGCGCCGGCGCGTTTTGCTCGTTTTTTTTTTCACATAGCAGAAAAATAGACTTAAAGTACTACCATCATTTCTGTTCATATAGAGTTAAGAAATATGAGAAAATAATCTGTTAAATGTCTACTTTTTTATGTGCCCACATACAATCGAAATAAAATATTGTGCTTTTGTAAAATAAAGAATATAAACAGGGTGTGCGTTCTGCCTCTCAGTCACCGTGAACTTTTTTTCCTGGAGCACGTCTCTAATCTTAAACAAAACTCAGCAAATACTATTCACCCAGCCATAAGGAATATATATTTTAAATCATTTGAGTTTGTACTTTTAAATGATCCGATTCAAAACTAAAATAAATATTCTCCGTTTATGTCATCTATATAAAAAGAGAGACGTGTCAGCCATTCTAATTATCTTTCTCTCAGCTCATTATCTCCGGTAATGTGACACGCCCACGGAGAGCACGCGCTATTCAAACGCAAATACGTGAAGCACCACATTGAGACGCGTTAACGCCCATAAACTCTGAAAACACTATATTTTTTAGTCAGATTAATTTACTGTCATCTTGAGCGCCTATGAGGAATAATCCTGGGACATTTACCTACCTCAGAACAAGTGCTGGTTTATTTTCACCACGAGGAGGAGCAACAGATTCAGCTGAGAAGTGTGTAAGTGTTTTATGCTTGTGCTTTGTTCTAATCGCGATATAGAATAATGTTAGTGTCTGTAAACGGAAAAATAGCATACTGTTTAAATGTGAATCATGTTTCTGTGTGTGTGTGTGTGAATGAATGAATGAACACACAGATACGCACTGTTATAGACGAAATAAAAGACATTTTGTTGACTAGTTATGGATAGAGTATAAAGTTTTTACTCTAAAATAGACATCAAATAAGCTTTTGTTAGGAGTTTCTGCTCATATGTTAAATATATAGTATATTTTGTCAATAAACTAATCAACTAAGATGTTATAGTTTTTGTTCCAATGCAAGCTATATCAAAATAATGAATCCTCAACTTTGAAATATGTATGATCAAACTAAGACATTTATGGAAAAAGACAATTTTCTTTTCAAGATGTTTCCAACTCTAACTTTGAACTGAAATAAAACCATGTCTATATGGTGAAGGGTGTGTGATAGAAGTGTCCAGACGTATGCACCCTGTATTTTAAAGAAGAACATTTAATTATTTGCGATACATTATTCATTCACAAAGAATTCAAGGACATTATTCATGTCCCTAAAGGTTGGAGTTTTCCTCATTTTTTTTATTAAGGCATTGTGATTTTTTATTCCTCTTTTTAGTCAACTTTAGCATGGGTGTGTTCACTTATTCTAAGCAGTGTGTGTGTGTGTGTGTGTGTGTGTGTGTGTGTTGTAAATAAATCCAAACAATCTAATAGCCATTCTTTTTTAAATCTCCTCATTCTTTGTGCAAGGCTCCTTATAATGATAGGGCCTGATAGCACCTAATAGGGCCATTATGGGAGGGTCTTTGTCTTTCTCAGGTGTGAAATGCCATACATACTAATGAGAGATCAAGCCTCCTTGCATTAAGCTTTCTCAAACAAAACACGTCATACACATTCTAAAAGACTTTATTGACTTATCTGAATGAGTAGTCAGGATGATTCTCACATAGTTTTGGAGCAAATATTCTAGACTATGTGATACAAGTTTCAAAAGTCTTGTGAAGAAATAATCAATATGTGTTTTGTGGCCTTATTTCAGAATTTTTTTTTTTTTTTCAATAACCACGCATAAATAATATTCTCTCAAAAATACAAACTTGTACATACACGTTGCTTAAATATTATGGTAGCCCCGTTTGTGCTATATAGAATGAATTTACACCTTTGCCATTAACATGTTTATAAATAACTGAAAAAAGCACAAATGTCAGTGCATGTCAAAACATCCCAAGGGCCCCAAAAACCCCTTGGTCCCCAGAGGGTTAAACTATCCCTTTAATAAGAATCAAATCACAACCACAAACATAAAATTCCTTAGGATTCCCATTCCTAGAATTCATGGTTTAAGACAAAAGTAAACCTTACCAGAATGTTTGTGGAATATCAATGCATATCTGGTCATATCAGGTCTGCCATGTGCTTCTTGATCACATAAAATGGTCAATACTAGAAATAAAAGACAAGCATACTACTTGTCTCTTTACTAACGAACGTTTCTCATCTGTAAAGTGTCTGTAGTATTTAGTGTACAGTACATACACTGTAGAAAGTGGTAATTTGCAATTTTTGCCTTATTTTACTTGATTTAACACATAAAAATGAATTGTGTTGGTATAAATAAATGTATTTAGGTTGATTCAGTAATATAGATGGTTTATATAAATGTGTGTGTATATATATATATATATATATATATATATATATATATATATATATATATATATACATATTTTTGACTTAATATAATAATTTAATTTATGTCATCATTTTTAGGTTATAATTTTTTACAGCCTAGAATATGAGCCTGTGTTGTCAGTCCTAGCTGAAGTAAAATTACTTTCACATACTCTACCATAGACATGTGCATGACATCAGCCATGTGATATAATAATAGCGTACATTTCTCTATGAGATTATCCCCATCAGCTTTCTGAAAAGGTGAAACAGAGAGTATGGGAGGGTGGAAGAGATCAAAAGGTTATTCACTGTACGAAATGTTATTGAATTGATTTTCACATGGACCTTAATCTCCCTTCATAACACTTGAACATGGACATGTAATCAGGGACAGGGATAGAAAGACAAAGAGAGAGAGAGAATACAGGTTGGATAGAGTGACAAATGCAGTTTGAGTGCCTAGGGGTCAGAGAGAATAAACTTCTAAAAAAATTATATTTATATATAGTGTCCTGGAACATTTTTATGTTTAGGAACATAGTGAAAATGTTTTAATTGTGCTCCTTTTCACAACCCTTTTTCTTTTATTAAAATATTCGGGGGTCAGATGGAACATAGCTATTAACCTTGTTATGCAGTCAAACGTTAATTGTTGTGTAACATTTGAGCTGATTTGCATAGATTTGCATAGATGCTAGTTTCCTGTTAATTGCAGTCTGATCAGTGCACTCCACCCCGACATAAGCTTGGCACTGCGGCTCTGGCTCTCTGCCAGCAGTTATTCTAGAGCGTCCGCATATCACGCTGACCTTGGCCCCGTATCTTGGTCCTTCTGAATGCTGCACGTGCTGGAGGAGATCAGGGGTGTTTGAGTAGCACTCAGTTTTCATAAGCAGCATGGGAGGTTTCACCAGACACCACCAACATGTTAAAGAGAGTGATACGGAGAGAGAAAGTGAGAGAGTCAGTGTTAGTACACGTGAAGTTCACTGAAATTGTTGACAACTCTTAAGAACTGTTTTCAACTATTTAAAATACTTTTTTCATTTACAATTATATTATCAGCTTAACAATCATGTTATTCAGCTATTTGAAAATGACCAAAATTGAAAATGACCTTTTGTACAAATAAGTTCACATGGTCAATGCTACAATTTACTTATTTGAAAACTTATTGTTTTCAAATTCAAAAATGTTTCTTAATCATTTGAGACTTTTATATATATATATTACATTTTTAAATTATTAAATTTTATAATGTTTAATTTTTGAATTTTTAAATCCTTTTAGTATTTTTATTTGCAGTTCATTTAAAAACCAACTAATATGAGGTAGGGCTGCATGATATTGGACAAAAACTAACATTGCATACTGTATATTGCAATATGAAAACAATTTCAACAAAAAACGTCTCAGGTTACGACTGTAACCATATTTCCCTGAGAAAGGGAACGAGACGATGCGTTAATGACGCTTTGGGAACGCCCCCAGCGTGAATGCGTCTGAAGCATCTATGTCAACTAGTCCAATGGAAAGAATGAGCGTCACGGGCGGGTGACGTCATGACCAGGAAGGGATAAAAGCACATCCGGTGCAAACCGGCATTAGCTTCGAAAAATTGCCGAAGCAAGCCGATCACAGGCATGCAGGAAGTATGGCAGGGTGACGCATCGTCTCGTTCCCTTTCTCAGGGAACTATGGTTACAGTTGTAACCTGAGACGTTCCCTTTCGAGGGAACTCGCGATGCGTCAATGACGCTTTGGGAACGAGAATACCCAAAACGCCAGACTTTCAAATGCCTGAGTGTCAGCCTGTTGTCACACTGCACCAAGCACCTGGGACCCTGGGGCAGCATCCAGGTCCAAGCTGTAAAACCTCACGAATGTGAGCGGTAAGGCCCAGCCCGCCGCATCACAAACGTCTTGGAGAGAACTCCAGATAATAAGCTTAGAAGCCATAGTCCTGGTGGAATGAGCCCTGACCACCAAATGGTTGGCCAGAGGACTCACAAGCAAGAAGAATAGTCACAACTATCTATTGCTCAATAGGTTGGATTTTCCCGAAGAGAAGTCCAATGAACATAAGTGTCCAGTGCTCGCACTGGGCACAAGAGGTTCAGCTTTTCCTGGTCCGAAAAACGGGGGAGGACAGAAACCTGCAGCACAATAGGCCTCGGAATAATGGTAGGCACCTTAAGAACATTTACCTATGTTTGGGGTAAGATTGCCTTGGCCATCCCCGGTGCACTCAAGGCAGGTGGGGACCGAAAGGGCCTGAAGGTCTCGACTCTTAGAGGGACGAAATAGCTAGCAGAAAAAGGTCTTAAAAGAAAGGAACTTCTCTGAGACCAAATCTAAGGGCTCGAAGGGAGCCCCAGATAGGCCTTCTAGAACTATTGCAAGGTCCCAAGCCGGCACCTTAGTGCAAGTTGCAGGCCTCAGCCTCAAAGTGCCACGAAGGAAACGAGTGATCAGGGGGTCTCAACCCAAAAATGTACTACCCACCAGGAAGTGGAAAGCCGCAATGGCCGCCACGTATACCTTAAGCGTGGAAGGACATAGACCTGATACAAAGCGTTCTTGCAGAAACTCGAATATTGTGTTTACTGAACAGTTAACCGGATCCCACTGACGCTGGTACCACCAAGAAGTGAAACACTCTCGAAATAGTGAATATAGTTTCCTCGTAGCGGGAGCTCTGGAGCTTAGAATGGTCTCAACAACCTCAGTTGAGAGACCACTCTCTATGAGTTCGGCCCCCTCAGAGGCCAAACCCACAGTTTCCAAATCTCCTGCCGGGGTGCAATATTGCATCCCCTGCCTGAGACAGAAGGTCTCTCCTGATTGGGACCTCCAAGGGAGGGCCGCCGAGGAGAAGAATTAGGTCCGCAAACCAAATTCTGCTCCGCCAGGGTGGTGCTATTAGCAATAGGCTTATTCCATCCTGGCGGAATCACTCCAGAACTCCTGTGAGCAGAGCAACAGGGGAAATGCGTACAGACGTAGCCTCGGATACGTCTGCACCATAGCATCCAGCCCCGAGGGGGCTGGTTGAGTGAGGGATAACCAGAGTGGACAGTGCGTCATATGCTGAGACGAGAACAGATCCACTTTGCCTGGCCGTAAAACTCCCATATTTGCTCCACCGCCTCGGGGTGGAGTCCCCTGGCCTCAGCCCCTGCCTCGACAGGGTGTGTTCTCCAATATTCTGGCCCCCTGGAATATACACTGCCCTCAGACAGCGTAATTTCATGAGGGACCAAAATAAGAGGCCATCAACGTGTTGTCTGTGGGACAAGAACCAGATTTTCCTCCATATCCAAGACGCGGGGATACCTGCGCGTGATCTTGATCATACGGAGTGGGTTTCCCCTCAGGGAGAACCCTCTGGTCCTGAGCCACCACTGTACCAGAGCAACACATGAAGGCCTCTCAGGTCTGGGAGGAGATGTCTCAACGCATTGAAGACGACCATCATCTCTAGGAAATTCACGTGCCAAGAGAGATGATGACTCCTCCACAGACCCTGAACCGAGCGGCCTTCCATTACCGCTCCCCAGTCGGTGAGGGAAGCATCTGTCGAGATCGCAACTCGATGGCAAAGAGCTCCCAACACCGGACCCTGGGTTAAGAACCAGTGTTTCCTCCATATAACCAAGGCGCGGAGACACCGCCGCGTGATCTTAATTATACGAAATGGGTTTTCCCTCGGGGAGAACCCTCTGGTCCTGAGCCACCACTGCAAAGGTCTCATGTACAGAAGGCCAAAAGGAATCCCGTTGGACGCCGCTGCCAAAAGACCCAACAGTCTCTCGAACTGTTTTACAGTGCGTGACTGGCCTAGCCTCAGCTCTTTTGTGGCTGTCAGGATAGCAGCTACACGAACGGGCGACAGAGTGGCCCGCATCGTCACTGAATCCCATACCACACCAAGGAAAGTGGTTCTCTGTACTGGAGAAAGCACACTCTTCTTGGCATTAAGCCTCAACCCCAACATCTGCATATGAGCGAGAACGACACCTCGGTGCCGAACCGCCAACTGCTCTGATTCCGCTAGAATCAGCCAGTCATCTATGCAATTTCAGAATGCGTATGCACTGCAGCCTGGCGGGGCCAGAGCTGCATCTACGTGCTTCGTGAATGTGCGGGGTGATAGAGCTAGACCGAAAGGAAGTGCCTGATAATGATGTTCTTTGCCCCAAAGAAAACCTCAGGAACCTCCTGTGCTGAGGGAGGATGGAGATATGGAAGTATTTTAGATCTATCGTGACAAACCAGTCCTCGGATCTGATTTGAGTCACGATCTGTTTGAGTGTCAGCACCTTGGACTTGAGTTCCAGCACCAAACACTCAAACAGACGAAGATCTAGTATGTGACACAGCTCTCCATCCTTTTTTTGGAACAATGAGATAACGACTGTAAAGACCCGACGCAATGTCGGGTGAGCACACCTGCTCTATAGCTTTTTTTGCTAACAGGGCCTTTACCTCTTGCTCCATTACCAGAGCCTGCTCGGAATGCACTAACGTGAGCAACACCCCGTTGTAGCCTGGAGGACGAGAACCAAATCTGCCTCTTACTACTAACTGCAGGACCCATAGAGATATATTTGGCAGTAGCTTCCACGCTGCCCGAAAATCTACCAAGGGAACCAGCCCCTCGAGGCTGGCCTCTGGTGTAATCAAGACAGCCAGTTCGGGGACCTGAAGCATACTGGCAGGAACCCCCGAACTGACTGTTTTCGAACCCCCCTCAGCAATGTCGAGTTGACGCTGCGCCAGAAGCTCGCTTGGAGACCGCTGCGCCCCGAGCACCAAGGGTGGCGGGGTTGGCAGAACGGCCCCCTGAGGGCACCGAGATGGAAAGGGCACCGTATAATGAGGTGTACACCGTTCCACCCCGGTTGGGGCTGCCCTCACCGGTCTGACGCTGGTGGCGCCAGACCTTTTCCTTTGAGCCGAATTCTTCTCAGCATGAAGAGCGGTCCTCGGATCCGGCTTCTGCTTTGAAGGCTTTGGCTGCTGTGTTGTGTATGAGAAACTAGACGGCTGGAGCTGCTCACGCCCAGCAGCCCCAGGGGGTTGGACATAGCAAGGGAGAGATTATATTGTATCTTTCTCCATGATTCTCATCAAATTGAGCCAGAGGTGTCTCTCAGAGACCACAAGGGCTGCTCCATCCCTGAGAGATAAATCTGTGGCCCGACGAAGTTCTCAAACCCCATCGGGCCAAACTCCCTCACTTCTGTCCAAATACCACAGCAGATCAGCCTGATATGCATGTAGCACTGCTATAGTGTGCAAGCAGGCTCCTGCTAGACCCACTGCCGTAAATGCTTTTCCCACTAGATTAAAAATAGTTTTCTTTAATGGTTTAGTGAGAGAAACCGATGCCTTCAGGGTCGATACTGAACCGGGAGACAGATAGCTCGCAAGCGTCTGTTCTAACCGGGGTATTGCCCCATAGCCATACTCTCTTAACCCCCTAAGATCTGAATATACATGAATGTGGGGGCTAAAAGACAAGATGAGTAAGGCTTTTTCCATGATCTAGACAGCTCGCTGTGCAGATCGGGAAAAATGGAAGGCCCCGTGATGGAGGTGAAAAAATAGAGGGAAGGAGACTCGTTTAATTTATTTTATTTTTTAAAACGAGTGCCCCCTTATTACTGCTGGCCATTAAATATTTAATTTATCTACAGCCTTAGTAAACACCTCCACCAGCTTTTATTATTATTATATATTTTATATATATATATATATAAACTATTATATATATATATATATTTCTCATACACTGGGGAAAGAGATGGCAAATCCACTTCCCCAATGATTGTGTCACTTTCAATGCCCGGTCTCTCTCAAGCATCGGTCTCTCTCCCCGGGCGGAAGTAACCGCGGCGCGGGCTTCCGAGACCGGGGAGAGAGCAATGGATCCCTCGGGAAAGGGAGGAGAAAAGATCCTCGGACCCGTCTCCACCCCCGTAAAGAGAACCATTTGCGATCCTCAGGAATGCATTCTCCGCGCTGCCTCGGCAACGCGGGTCCTGCAGCCTGAGAACCGCGAACCTGAACACTTTCCTCGAAAAGTGACAGGCGGGAGCGGAGCATGCGAAGCGAGAGCTTCTCACAATGTTGTCAATCAGCCCCCTCGAAGGCTGATACCGCATGCTCTACTCCCAAACACATCACACAAAGCTTGTGTGTGTCCCTTCTCGTTAAATAGCGCGAGCAGGGAGAACACAGAGTTTATGCAATTGTTTAGTTTCCATAGTGTTTAAATATATATATCAGACAGACAACAGTAAATATAACAGACAGTATGACACAGATCGCTTGCTGAGGCAACAGAAGCTAATGCCGGTTTGCACCGGATGTGCTTTTATCCCTTCCTGGTCATGACGTCACCCGCCCGTGACGCTCATTCTTTCCATTGGACTAGTTGACATAGATGCTTCAGACGCATTCACGCTGGGGGCGTTCCCAAAGCGTCATTGACGCATCGCGAGTTCCCTCGAAAGGGAACTTGAATAGCTCTATGTGGAAAGAATTAATCATTCTAGAATGATTGGGATGTTTTTTTAGGGGAGTGCATCTGCATAGAAAATAAATTACAAGCATAGAAAAATACAATAGCACAAAGCTACAAATGAAATAAGCAGTGCTTTATGTTTTTCAGGTAAGTTAAACAGTTCAGGTACAGAAATGTAATCAAATGTAAAATAACACTGCATAGTCTTCACTGTGTACATTAAATATAATTAATCTGTTAAAGCTATACAAAGTTATTTTCTCTTTGTAGGTTGTTTGATTAAGATTAATGACACTGACAGCTGCAGGAACATTAGGCTGATGTCATTTTAAGACTGAATGCACAGATCTAATATATTGATACACATCCGTTTTCTTTCTCAATTGTTTACGTTCACGTAAGCCAAAAGCAACTGTGTTTATGAGGATACTCACCGAGACAGGCATTTTGGTTTAAAATGGTTTAAAATCACGTGAATGTTTAAACTGGCAGGACCTAAAACACGTGCAAATGGTAAACTTTCACTTTATGATGGTTAAACTTTGTAATCAATCCGAGACTCGTGTGCGTTTCAAATCATGGTGCCTGGTCCGTACGGATCAACTACAATCCCTGTACTTGACATCGCACATTCTGCGCAATGTGACTATTGCGGATGTGCACATCTTGATATCGATGCTAAAATGATATATCGTGCAGCCCTAAAAATAAAAAAAACCTTCCACGCATTATACAATTATTACAAAGTGTTTTAAACAGTTTTACAGTATTATCAAGGTTACTAAATGTGCCATTATTTTTGCACACATTTAAGTGCTATTAAAAATAACATTTAGCAATTGACCTTTTTCTAAAAGGAGCCATTTTTTTGTCATTCATATCAGTCTTTATTTAGGGAAATAACTAATAATAGTGTCAGGTTTGTGTGCAGGTAGCTGAAGACGAGGACACAATAGCTACAGTTTAGGAGATTTATTTTACAAACTTAAACTTCCATAAACATACAAGAACAAACTAAACTCCAGGACTTCAGGGTAAACACAACCATACACGGACAACGACCAACAAACACTGAGGGAAAACACAGGGTTTAAATGAACAAGGACTAATGGGATAATTAACTGAACACAGGTGAAGAAACTGAACACAAACGAGGAGCGGGAAAAACTTACAGGACTAAACCAAAATCACAATGACAGGCGGAAACAAGATCCCAAAACTGAACTAAACACACTGAAAACGTGACAAATAGTCTACTTTAGACATTCAACTAACTATAAGTAACTTTGCAACTACATGTCAACTGGCCGTCATTAGAGTATTAGTAGACTGTCTGCTTAATATCTGCTTACACTTTATATTAATGGTCCCCCAACAGACATTCTACTGACTATAAGTAACTTCACAACTACCTCAACTTATTCGGCTAACCCTAACCCTAACCTAACCCTAGACATTCAAGAAATTTTAGGATGACACCTGCCTCTTCAGGTTGTGTGAGCAAGTCACCACTGCACTAACTCAACCAGGTCAGCAAAACCTAATCTCGAACGCATAAATTAAGTCACAGTATGTCACGTGTACAGTCAGTATATAATATATCTAAAAAAATATAACATGTAAGGGATAATTATCTGTTATCAAGAAACCGACCGCATTCTACATTGGAATTCTACCAAGCCGTGTAATAAATACCTATATTTAAATGCAAATATAAGCAATTTCAGTGTATAATAAATCACTAATATATCACTAATTGTGCACCTGTCCTGTCCACGCTTTTCAGTACGGAAAAGGTCTGTTCATTTGGCGCATTTAGCTGCCTCTTGTGCCAACATTTTTTTCTTTTTAATAATAAATTTTTCGGCCCCACCCATTTCTTTCTCTTCTTTCCTTCTTTTCGCCATGTTTACCGTCTGTCTCTGTTGCATTCACACAAACCCGCCAAACATGACCAAAAGTAAACTCCTTTGATCGACGCCTAGTTTGAGCCAATCGGATGTCAGGAAAAACAAGGATCAGTCCAAGTTGGGAGGGGCCGCTCGTATCCCCCCTCAGATTGAAAGTATTGGTGTGGCCCGGTCTGAAACACACACACACATGCTGCAGCTGAGCGGCCGGTTAGGCCGGTCGCGTATCATTTAAAAAAAAAAAAAAAAAAAAAAAACTCTTTGACCACCGGCCTAAATGGACCGGCCGTTCGGGATTGCTCCCGGTATTCCCAATGGCCAATCCGCCCCTGGTTGACATGTTGTGGCAAATTAATGAGAGTTACAGTAGTTGACATGTAGTTGCAAAGTTAGTAGAATGTCTAAAGTGTAATTGAAGCAATGGTGGTAACTATAAATTCACAAGTTCATTTGCCCATATAATCTTTAAGCTAATATAAGGTTAAGCGTATATGTCTTGCTGTCCGCAGTGGAGGGGCACGAGGAAGCAGCTTCAACTCTAGCTTAGATATACCCCCCAGTGGGACTACTAATGCTTGGATGATGAGTATGGTAGCTAGCAAGATGCCTAAACTATGTTGGTGGAGTTGGGGAGGTGGAGGGATGCCAAAACAGCTGATGCCAGAGCAAGGTGAGCGGCTGCTTATATGCTCCAGCAGTTAATTGAAAGATTAGATGGGTTCACTCCTCCCGAAAATATGTTGTGAACTTCACTGAATGTAAAATCATGACAGCTACTTGCTAAAAGGAATAGAAAAGTTAACAATCTTCAAAACTATGAGAGTGTAACTAACTGCTGAGGATGATCTCATAAGCTGAGAGAACATGAATGCTGTCAATCAACAGAATGACTCTCCGCCAATGGTGTATTTTCACCAGTGTTGGTTTATGTGTTAATCAATAGGTTTATTGTGTGTGTGTGTGTGTGTGTGTGTGTGTGTGTGTGTGTGTGTTTGTGTTTTAGCAGCTTCGATTACCTCACGCAGACAAGCACTAAAATGTCAGAAACTGTTCTGCCTTCTATGTTTAAACAGGAGTCGGACAATGATGGAGAGACTCAAGAAGAAGTGACAATGTGTAGAATGCAACAGGACGTTTCTGAATGGTTAGTTGATGAATTTATGTTGCTGATGTGGAGTTAACTATCTTCAATTAGCATATCCTGTCATGATAATCTATAAACTCGCTCATGTGGGAACTGTTGTGAGATGCCTACAGAGTGACATGCTATTACATTTGGGTTACATACTGTATTGCATGTGAAAAGACGGATGCGTCAGCTTGAGCAGACTCACAAATGTGCTCTACTACAACAACTCTTCCTCTTCTCAACATGGACTGTGTTCCCGGGGGCGGGGTTTATGTAAATTTGAGGGTTAGTGATGTCACTAACCTGTGAGGAATCTCGTGTAGTCCCTACCAACTGTTTGCTGTAGTCCTTAAAAAACGATTTCTTTAAAAGCAAATATCTTCCTTTGCTTTGAACTTTGAGCGTTGGTTTTTCAGCTCTTTACACTGTAAAAAAGTTGCCTTTAATTTTTAAGTACAATCAACTTGGATGATACAATACTTTCCACTATCACAGTAAAAATTGTTGCGTTTACTTTACGGTCCAGAATCAACTATTATATACATTTTAAAATTCCATTCTGTGCCACTAGTGCCATAGAAATTACACACTTCACTTAATCACCAAGCTACACATTTTCCCCTTTTGAAAAGGCATGAAACTCTCCAAATCTCTACACTTTTGAGCTTTATTTTTGTTTGTTTTTAAAGGCTTTAAATATAACACTGAAAGCTAAAATATCCAGTTAAATACTTCTCTCACACGTTTTTTCACAAAAATATTTGCTCACAGTGTAGTCACAGTGCTTTCCATGTCATGTGTGTTGTTCACTTGGATCTGGTGAGTGTTTGTGCCTTATTTAATCAACAGCCTTTGACCTCTTTAACCATTACACATTATACTGTAACCCAGGGCTGTCTGTCTGTGTGTGTGTGTGTGTGTGTGTGAATATTCTGTTTCAGATCTCATTAGAGCACAATTTTCTGACCCTCAAAAAGGGACAATTTTAACATGTCATCTTCATTTATATAGCGCTTTTAACAATGGATTGTCTCAAAGCAGCTTTACAGAGATAAACATATAATTTAAGGTAACAGAGATTGTTTTGGCTTTATAGCGGTTCTTGAATAATGTTATTTCCAGCTAAAGTTCATTTTGATTGATTCACCTCCGTCAAAATTATCAGACTTTAAACGCGAACCTTTGATTAACGCTGACGGCGTTCAGATGCGCATTAAGAATTGATTCTATAGTTATGTGCTTTTGAAAATATGTGCGCAGGTTTGTAATTCCATACAACCCATGGCTAAACAAACTACTTGTCTTGCCTATAAATTTTGATACAGAATTTTGTTTTATTTTATCACTTCGGGGTACGCGAGCCGAAATTCACAACGCTTTATCTGTAGAGTGGGAAAGGGATCCTCCATAGGGAGAGGATAGTTGACACTTCAGCACTGCATTGTCATCGGGTCCAGGCGGATCTCCTTCGTCAGATCTGGATACGGCCTAGATCCGGCAGGCTGCGGGAAAACCTCGGGATAAACAAAGACACTAATATTAGCGTAGATGCCATTCTTCTTATGATGTAACGAGTACATCAAGATTTAAGGGAAGTGTTCCCAGTTCTGGCTGACCTAATCTATGCAGCCTAACATTGAATTATAGAAGTCTATAATGTATTATTTGTATGCTAGGTCAAAGAGATGTGTTTTTAGTCTAGCTTTGAACTGACAGAGTGTGTCTGCTTCCCGGACAATGGTAGGAAGACTGTTCCAGAGTTTTGGTGCTAAATAGGAAAAGGATCTCCCGCCTGCAGTCGATTTAGATATTCTAGGTATTATCAACTGGCCGGAATTTTGAGATCGCAATAGACGTGAAGTACTATAATGCGTTAAGAGCTCGCTCAAGTACTGCGGAGCTAAACCATTTAGTGCTTTGTAAGTAATCAACAATATTTTAAAATGTATACGATGTTTAATAGGGAGCCAATGCAGTGTTGACAACCGGGCTAATATGGTCATACTTCCTGGTTCTGGTAAGAACTCGAGCTGCTGCGTTTTTAACTAGCTGTAGTTTATTTATTAAGCGTGCAGGGCAACCACCCAGTAGAGCATTACAATAATCTAGCCTTGAGGTCATGAACGCATGAACTAATTGTTCCGCATTTCCCAATGAGAGCATATGGCGTATTTTAGATATTTTTTTAAGATGGAAAAATGCAGTTTTACAGATACTAGACACGTGACTTTCAAATGAAAGATTGGTATCAAAGAGCACTTCCAGGTTCCTAACCGACGACGAAGACTTAACAGAACAGCCATCAAGTGTTAGACAGTATTCTAGGTTATTACGTGTGGAAGTTTTTTGTCCAATAATTAGAAACTCTGTTTTTTCAGAATTTAGTAGTAGGAAATTACTAGTCATCGAATTTTTTATATCAGCTATGCATTCCGTTTTTAACATGCTGTAAAAAAAATAGCTGTGGGGTATTTTGAGCTAAAACTTCACATACACACTCTGGGGACAACAGAGACTTATTTTACATGTTGTAATAAGGGGCATTATACCACCCCTTTAATAATAATAATAATAATAATAACTTTAATTTATATAGCGCCTTTCATAAAACCCAAAGACGCTTAACAAAAGTAAGAGGGGGGAGAAGGGTGGGATACTAGGAGATAGGTGAGAGGCCAGGAGAGCTAAAGCCCATAAGCCTCAATGAAGAGGTGTGTTTTAAGCTGGTTTTTAAAGGTCACTAGAGAGGGAGCAGAGCGGATGGCATGAGGAAGCTTGTTCCAGAGTGATGGAGCACCAACACAGAAAGCTCTATCACCAAATGTCCGGAGCCTGGACTTAGGGACAGTGAGCAGGTCCTTGTCAGAGGACCGCAGGGACCGTTGTTGAGTGTAGGGATGGAGTAAATCAATAAGGTACTGAGGTGCAAGTCCATGGAGAGATTTGTACGTCAGGAGGAGGATTTTATATTTGATCCGAGACTTAACTGGCAGCCAGTGAAGCTTCTTCAGGATGGGAGTGATGTGAAGTCCAAGCTTTGTGTGAGTGAGCATCCTAGCCGCAGAGTTCTGTACATACTGGAGTCTGTCAGTAGCCTTGCTAGGCAGACCGAACAGGATACCGTTACAGTAATCAAGTCTGGAGGTGATGAGGGAGTGAATGAGGGTCTCGGCTACAGAGCTGGAGAGACACTGTCGAAGTCTTGAGATGTTCATAAGATGGTAAAAAGCAGTTGTAATGGTGTTTTTGATGTGCTGTTGGAAGGAGAGAGTGGAGTCCATGATGACGCCAAGGTTGCGTACTTGAGGAGATGCAGAGATTGAGCAGCCATCCACGTCCAGTATAATGTCATCAACATTTTTAAGAAGTGACAGCGGGGCAAACACCATAAGTTCTGTTTTGTCTTTGTTGAGTTTTAGAAGGTTGCTGTCCAGCCAGTTCTTTATGTCCTTCAGGCAGTTGATAAGTGGCACTGGTGGAAGTGGAGTAGAAGGCTTAGTACTGATGTAGAGCTGGGTGTCATCAGCGTAGCAGTGGAAGTGTAATCCATGTTTCCGGATGATCATCCCAAGAGGTAGCATGTAGATATTAAACAGCAGTGGGCCAAGCACCGATCCTTGTGGCACACCGTGTAAGACTGGCGCAGTTTCAGAGCAAATGCCCTTAAGGGTGGTGTATTGTTGCCTGTTGGTGAGATAGGATTTAAACCAGGAATACACAGTACCAGTAAGGCCAATAAGTTTTGAGAGTCGAGAGAGAAGAATGTGGTGAGAGACTGTATCGAAAGCTGCAGAGAGGTCTAGAAGAATTAAGATGCTGACATGGCCAGAGTCAGCTGCCATGAGAAGGTCATTTGTGATTTTGATGAGGGCAGTTTCTGTGCTATGATGTGTTCTGAAACCAGATTGAAATGGCTCGTAGAGGTTGTGCTGTAGCATATGATAGTTGAGTTGGGAAGCCACGGCTCTTTCCAATAACTTGCATATGAAGGGTAAGTTGGAGATTGGGCGGTAGTGGTTTGGGTCATCTTGGTTCAGGCCAGGTTTTTTAAGTGTAGGGGTCACCGCAGCAGTTTTAAAGCTGGTGGGGACCACCCCAGAAGACAGAGAGGTGTTGATGATGTTGACCAGTATGGGTCCCAGAGTTGGAAGACATGCCTTGACCAAGACAGTCGGCATTGGATCCTGTTTGCTGGTCGCTGCCTTTGCTTTTGACACTAGCTCAATAACTTGAGCTGTTTTGAGCGGGGAGAAAGAGGAGAAGCTGTCTTGTGGTGTGGAGACAGTTAGAGAGTTTGTGTCAAGCAGCGGTGGTGTGGTTGGGTGAGAGGAGCTGGACAGCTGCAGTTGCTGGTGGATGGTTTCTACCTTTTTCTGGAAATAATCCAGGAATCTGGAGCATAAGCCAGCAGCATCAGATGGTTGAGGAGGGTCAAGTGGGCCAAGTAGGCGATTGATAGTGGAAAAAAGCTGTTTAGGTTGACGTTGTTGGTTACCAATAAGTGTAGAGTAGTACTTATTTTTCGCCTTGGACAGAGCATCTTTGTAGCTCTTAACATGGTTGTTGTAGGCTACCTGGAGGACACTGAGGCCAGATTTTTTATAGTACCTCTCCAGCCTCCGCCCTGTGGCCTTCAAAAGGCGGAGTTCAGCAGTGAACCAAGGAGCAGGACAGGAGAAGTAAACAGATCGAGTGATGAGGGGGGCAACAGAGTCCAGACTACGTGACGAGGCCAGGTTGTAGTGATTAACCAAGTCATCAACTGTGCAGTTTGGGGGATAGTTGATAAGATGGCCTGCAAGAGTGTAGGATAATTTATGTAAGCACACTTGTTTAATGTTTCGATATTCAATGATCCTTTTCACACACTTCCTGTGTGTGTGCACATGAACAGAAAACATGACAGCAAGGTGATCAGAGATAGCTAGGTCAACAGTTTGCAGATGGGTTGGAATTGTACCCGAGGAGCATACCAGGTCCAGTGTATGACCTTTAGCATGTGTGGGGCCATTGACATCTTGTGTAAAGTCAAAGCAGTCCAATAATGACAAAAATTCTGCAGCATAGGCATTACTGGAATCAACATGTATATTAAAGTCTCCAAGTAAGATGGTAGCTGGAGACGTGGGGCAGATCAGAGCAAGGAGGTCAGAAAGCTCAGGCAGGAAGCTAGCAGATGCCTTAGGCGGACGATAGACAAGGACCACTTGTAGCTGCGGAGGTCCAGACAGAGCAAAGTGAATGCACTCAAATGAAGAGGTGTGTACTGGAAATTCTTTTATCTGGAAATCTGCATGATGTATAACAGCCAGTCCGCCACCACGTCCAGAACAACGGGGCCTTTGAATGTAACTATAGCCTTGGGGGGTAGCTTGGTTAAGCGCAAGAAAGTCCATTTGGTTCTGCCAAGTCTCAGTCAAACATAAAAAATCCAGTTTCCTGTCAGTTATAATGTCATGAATGAGTGGCGCTTTATTATTTAGTGAGCGGGTATTCAGCAACATGAATGAGACAGACTTAAGGACAGATGTATTAACATGAGAGATGTCATCAACAGCCCGTTCCAAGGGCCGTAGGTTAAATAAGTGTAGGCGCGGCTCGTTCTGATGACGTCGTCGCTGGGTAGTGATAGACCGAATAGGGGTAGCCTGGGATGTCTTCATGTAAACGAACTTATGTCGAACAGCCCTGTGCACATAGGGGGGGGGGGGGGGGGGGGGGGCGGCGTAAGAGATAGAGAGATTTAATCACATCGAGGCAAACGTTACTCGGTTTGATCTGCGTGTTGAGGTTTTTGAGTTCCAGAACGCAGTACTTTAGGAAAGCCATGGTGACAAAGGAGACCGCTAGCTTGCCAACGCTAGCTAGCATTAGTTTAGAGGCCGCAGACCAGAGAATCACAGCCAAGCCACAACAGAGAATGCTGCGGAGGATCAAGCAGTTACATCAGAGGTAATTACAGCTGTTGACAGTGTGGAAATCGTCAGAATAAATCCAAGGTTTAAAAGTAGCCAGTCGACCACTCTGCAAGGTAGCGTAGCAGCTGGAAAGCCACTGGTTTAGCAGATCATGTAGCAGAGCCAGAGCACACAGCGAAAAAGTTGTAGGAAGTGAGAAGGTGAATCCAACTAGTAGCGTAGCGTAGAGGCAGCAGGAGAAGAATCGCGGAGAAACTGAAGTTGTGCATGTTTGTTTGTGAGGATGAAAAGCGGCGACAGACACGCCAGCGTCCTCTCTCCTCACATCACATCACATTTAAAGTCCCCGTGAACCGGAAGTTGCAAACGACTTTTATTCCAGTGTTGTGACGTATTTCCGAGAGAAACGGAATACTAAATGAGGCAAAATAGTGGGCGTGGGTTTGTTTTCAACTAGCACCTGATTGGATCTAGAAAAGTAGCTGTTTTCATTCAGCCTGTCTACTGTCAGTTGGAGGGGCGTGGTTACGGATGTTAAGCAGACACCCAAACCGTCAAACCTACGTCATCAGGGAAGGTCCTCCAATGCAGAGGGGAGGGGACATTTCAGATTTTGATTAAAGATTACGAAGCCAAATTTTTTTTGTGTGTGGATTGACTTGCATGGATGAATTGTTCACCACAAAACAATCAATTTAGGCAAACAAAGTAAGTATGGTCAATTTTGAATTCATGGGGACTTTAAGGACTACGTGTGGGAGCAACCTTCATTTTCTTATTTTTAAATAACCTCTTCAAACAGAAGGAAGTCTGCTATTTACATTAAAAGTCTTTATTTCTGATAAGACACTTCTGATTCAGTAAGACACTAATCTTTTACTTTATATTTTATCTTTTGCAGCAGATTTCTGTTGACTCAATGGGCAAAGAAAGAAGGCAGAGGATGATCTATGTACTTCGTTAACTGCCAGCATTGGTAATTTTCCATTTGTTTATATATAAAATGAATCTAAAAAAAAAATCTGTAAGTGGAATTGTGACAGTTTCTTAGAGCTGAATAATCAGACATAATCAGCATATACTGAGCATGTTTTCATGTCACAGAAATATTTTTGTAATTTTTTTTATCTTGCCTTTAATTTCATATTAACTTACATATCATGTTTTCTCTCTAGGAGTTCTAGACTGATGTCCTCAACGCAAAAAACGGCAGACTCCAACAATAAGGAACGTGACAGGGGCCTGCCTATATATTCTACCACAAATGTCAGTGAGAGGGCAGCAGATATTTGAAGATTTATCTTTTAGTCACCTCACTTTAGAAATGTTCGTTTTCCACACTCCAATTTGTTAATTCTCTTTTGAGTGTTTTTTTTTCTTCTCATTTCATCCTTTGTTCCTGTGCTAGTGGGCTTTTCATGACTAGAACTCTTTTTTAAAGATTCTCTTTTCTATTATGTTCATTAAGCCTCGAACTACAGGTTTCTCAGAGCAGGTATATGAAAAGGTAACACCATTTATCAGGTCTGAACTTTTGGTTCCTCAATCACATTATTTTGAAATCCATGAAGGAAATTATTTGTGCTTCAGCTCACGCTTGTCTGGCCTATTGTTCACTTTTAGGGATATTTCAACAATTGCGTGTGTTTTTTGACGACCAAACTGGACTTGGACTTGGACTCTGAGGAAGATCTCAAAGCATCATCTAGCATTTTTAAGCTTTTGGAGAGGTCAAAGTACATCAACAGGTCATAATTCATCTCACTCTAAACCTCTTCCTATTGTAATGTGTGGACTTTCTTTATCAGATATTGTCCAGTAATTCAGTTACAGAACTTCAAGTTTTGTCTAGAGCAAAATGACCCTTTCTTTGGGCTCTTGCCTTGAGACTGGATGAAACCAGACTTGAGGTGGATATGTGACAGTGACAGAATGCCACTTGTGACTGTTTGAATGATTTCAATGTCTAATATGACTGGGAAATGGACTTGCTCTGTGTTATATTTGCTCAATATCGAAGACAACTGGTCACAACTGTGGAGTTATAGGAAATGCTGACCAGTTTTCATATTAATTGCATGTCTCTCTTGTGTCTTTAAACATCCGTCCATTTAAATAAGGAAATGTGAAGAGGTTCTAAAGGGAAAAATCGGTCTGTATATGCATGCTGTTATATTCAGTTATTTCATTATTTATTACTCTCATATTTTCTATACTATTTTAATGCATGATAAACATTTGTTCTTTTCAACTTCCCCTATATGTTCTAAAGCTTGAGACTTGTTTTTGTTTTTCTCTTCATGTTATATAAGTTCCTTTCTTTCCTTTTGCATCTCTCTGCTCTGCTTGAGCTTCGCCTTGTTTGTTTGTGCCTTTTAGCTGCTCACTTTCTTATGTAGTTGCTATACATTGCGCATAGTCCTAAAGCAGCATCGTTTTCCCTGTCTGGTCTCTGCCCACCAACTGACCTTGTCAAAACTATTTCTAAAGCTGAGAAACTGCATTAAAACTGACTTTTTTCTTTATTCACTGCATCTAACAACTTTGGAAATTTGCGTTCTGTAAAATCCAGGAATACTAGTTTATTGATACCTGACAGCTTCCTATGGTGGACAGATTGCTCAAGTAGAGACTACGCGAATCTTCAAAAGAGGGACTCTGATGATGTCAGAGATGATCTCAAATGCGATTGTGTTCCGTCTCTGGGCAACGATTGGCTGCCGGGATCTGAATGACAATAAGGACTATTTCAGGCCATAAGCCTCACTGTGGAATACAATCAACGACTCATATTTTGGATATATCTATATCACCGCAAGCATTCTCACGGAAACATCACAATTTTTTAATCCACTTTGACCCTGGATTTCTCTGTCAAACTCTTGAACGCTCTTATTCTGTGTGCTGTCGCTAGTAATGGGGGCTGCTCGGGTGAAGCGGCGCTTCAGTGCAGTTGTGGATACACCTCTGGATGAGGAGGAAGTCATGAGACTGGCGCAAAGTGACGATGTCACTTCCTCCCATTCGGGGGTGCTTCCTTCTCCCAACTGCAATGGCAAAGTGCTCAACCTTCATCACAGCAATGGAGGAAGGAGTGAAGAGATGGATGAGGATGATGATGTGCAGGATGATGATGATGATGAAGAAGGGGGAGGGAGGAGGGGGGGAGAAGGAGGAGGGCGTGGCTCGGCACTCAAGGGGGAGTCTGGGGCAGAAGGGAGGTGGGAGAGGAGCAAGAGAGCATCCTCGCCTTCCCTCTCTCCCTCACCGCCCCGCGATCGCCGCGGCCAGTCCCGCCGGCCCCGGCGGCGCTTTGTAGGCAAGGACGGGCGCTGCAACGTCACCTTCGTCAACATGAGCGAGAGGGGCCAGCGCTACCTTACCGACCTCTTCACCACCTGCGTGGATATCCGCTGGCGCTGGATGCTCGTGGTGTTCACCCTCTCCTTCCTGCTCTCCTGGCTTCTCTTTGGATTCGCTTTCTGGCTCATCGCCGTCGCTCACGGGGATCTGGCTTCCCTGGCATCATCTTCCTCTTCTCCTTCGTCTGTTTCTTCCTCTTTTGCTCCTCTGCAACCTGCCGGGGTTTCCGGCCCGGTGCAGACATTGGCGGAGACAGAGGAACGCTGCTTTCAGCAGGTGAACAGCTTCATGGCGGCGTTCCTCTTCTCTCTAGAGACGCAGACATCTATAGGCTACGGCTTCCGGAGCGTTACCGAGGCCTGCCCCCTGGCGGTGTTTGCTGTCGTGTTGCAGTGCATTGTGGGCTGCATCATCGACGCTTTCATCATTGGGGCGGTAATGGCTAAGATCGCCAAGCCCAAGAAGCGCAATGAGACACTGGTGTTCTCGGATGTGGCTGTGGTGGCCATGAGGGACGGGAAACTCTGCATTATGTGGCGAGTTGGAAACATGCGCAAGAGCCACCTGGTGGAGGCCCATGTACGAGCACAGATACTGAAGGTCAGTTAGAAGTTGTGCGTGTGTGTGTGTGTGTGTGTGTCTTGTCTGAAATGTTTTTTTTCTTTCAAATCGGTAACAAATTTGGTAACACTTTATTTTGATGGTTCTTTTTAGACACTGTTTTGACTATAAGTAACGTTGCACCTACGTGTCAACTAACTATCGTTAGAGTATTATTAGAGTATTAGTAGACTGACTGCTAACACTTTATTGTGATGGTCCTCCAACAGATTCTACTGACAATAAGTAACTTTGCATGTACATGTCAACTTATTCTGCTAACTCTAACCCCTAACAGTCTACTAATACTCAACTAATACACTTATGAGAGTTAGTAACCACAATTTTTTGTCCTGTCTATTAATATATATATATATATATATAAAAAATAGAATAAATTCACACAAAGTGGCGGAGGCAGAAAGTGGATGATGGGTGGGCCAGAATAATGTGCAGCACCCCATGTTTTTCAACCGGCGTAATTTGGTAGAAAAAATGTTTATGGACTGATCCCTGCGCAGCACTATAAACGCCCATGACTTAAAGGTGAAGTAAGTAAGATAAAAATTAAATAGGTCATGACTCATTAACATGTCAAAGTAAACAGTGCATTGCATTGCAACGTGCTACAATGAACGCTTCAATACAACATAATTATGCACTCCAAATGTTCCAGTTTATAAAGTTTAATTTGATGTGTACAGTGTGAACAGCCTCAAATAGTTGTGGTGCATCATGTAAAAAAAAAAAAATGCTCCCGGTGCAGATAAATCGGATGGATTTATTATAAGCGAGATGCTCGCGTTCGCTGTAGACACATGCAAACAAATGATCCAATAGTAATCGGATTGGCGGATCAATCAGACTGAAAAGCCTTAATGTAAACACCTTAATTGATCCGAATGGGCCCGATCCGAATGAAATTTCTAATCCGATCGAGAGGACATGTAAACACTTGATCAGATTGAAAACCGAAACTGGAAAGGACTGCGCATTTGCAATGACGTAGAAAAGGTGTAATGACGTATGACGCTCGGAATGAGCTGCAGTTGTTGTTAAATAAAGTGTCATAAATGACTGGTGTTATTCTAAAATTCACCTACAACCAATCGTCTGTGAAGTGGAGAAGGACAACCTCCCATCATTCCTCCCTTCAAACTCTCATCCACAGATACTTTATTTTGGGCACAGGAAGGGGCGTTTTTGCTGTTTGATTAATACGGTAATCTAAGCAGCACGGCATAACGGCTCATGTGCTCATCGGCCCAGTAGTGCACAACACAACGAAATTGAAAAAGCAAATATAAGTTCACAACACAATGAAATTAAGCCACAACACAACGGAAATAAGCCACAACGCAACGAAATAAAGCCACAACACAAGGAAACGTGCACATCAACCCGATCACTTTATGCATGTAAAAACTACGTTCGGAACTTCGGATTCATCAATTCATTGCGATTGAAACAAAATGTGTGTATGTAAACATCGCCAGTGTTGCTTAGTCTCAGCCTCAGACTTCACGGCCACGGACCATTGGCTGAAGGTCGGATGCATATCGCACACTTTACTTGTATTGGTACGTCTACATTACAGTGACTTGTACCTTTTCTGTGATGAGCATGTTAATGTCTGAATTAAAATGTATTATGATATTTTTGGGGTGGCAAAATATTTAATGAAAGAAACATAATTAAATTCTTGAAAAGAAAACGTTAAGTAATTATCCATAATCTTTTATTATTTCTTAGAAACACAGATGCTTCACTGCTTTTTTAGATTTTAAAATTTTGTCCATCAAATCAAAGTCATGTGGTGTGACCAAGACCAAGTCCAACTGTGAAGGTACACTAACATTCAAAAGTTTCAGGTCGGTAATTTAAAATTTTCTTTTTTTTTTAAAGAAAGAATCCTGTTATTAAGCATAAAATTCACCAAAAGTGTCATTAAAGGTGTTTATAATGTTACAAAATATTTCTATTTCACATCAATTCTGTTCTTTTGAACTTTATATTTAGATTTGTTTTGAGAGTTTACACAGAAATATTAAGCAGCACAACCGTTTTCAACATTGATAATAGCCTAATACATGTTTCTTAAGCACCATATCAGCATATTAGAATTTTTCACAATATTACCATTTACCTAATAAATGCAGCCTTGTTGAATATAAGTGACAAAAACATGACAAAATCTTACCAACCCCAAACTTTTACATGAGAAAGTAATACCATGCAAAGGTAGAATACATGACGAGATGAGAGAGAGCGAATGAAAGAGAAGAAAAAGAACGAGAGAGATTGACATCTGGGCAGTTGGTGTGGTTAATGAGGGCTTGTTTTCTTCAACCTCATACCGGAGGTTTATAAGATTTGTAGAGGAGATTAACTTTACTAGAGCAAACCATTGTCTCACTTATCTGCCCTGTGTGTGTGTGCGTGCGTGCGTGTGTGTGACTTCATTTAACGGCCGGATTTAATGTATTTGTGTCAGTATGTTTTGTTTTACAGTGAATGAAATCTTGATGTCTTAAGTAGATCCGAGTGTGTGTATTATGTCTGTGAGTATGGCGTTTATGTTTTTCTTTTATCGTGTCCATGTCTACATGGATGTTTCTAACAGGTTCTGATGTGTCAGGTTAGATGGTGAGATGTTTGAACATGAAGATAAGACAAGACCCAAAGAAAAAATAATACACTCTAATAGTTCCTGTTATTGCATAATGAATACAAATACTGGAATAAAATGACCGGAGTCAATATGCACACACATACAATCATAAAGACATTGGTATTTTTTGTGATTTACAAATATGGAAAAAAATGGAATGTAATTACTTCCTGTATCTGCTTAAATAATCTTAAACTGTGTCCTGACCAGATAATATGTGCACAGTTTTTATTAATTTCACTGAAAATATTGTGTGATGAAACACAATTTTAGCTGGTTGATGACCAATATAGAGTTATGTGCAGCTGAGTTTTGGACCAATGAGATTTTACCATTGACAGGGCCTCCGTGGGTGACAAAATAGAAACCAAACAACCAACAAAATGTATCGCTCATTATAACGCTACAATAGATTATAGATTCCCATAAAAGACAGCTTTTATCAGGTTTTTATTGCTCCGTGTCTGAATATGAAGCAATGTTGCTATCATAAAGTCAACAAGGTGGTCGAAATTACTGGTGAAAATGTTCTATTTTTATTTATTTTATTGTCAACAATAATAAAGACGAGACGAAAAAGACACACCTAGCGATTATCAAGCCATTTTAAGACTGTAGACTAAAATATGAGAAGACAAAAAAGTAACACTGCCGCTGCAGGGTATTAACAATGCTTCAACAATGTTAATGTTGAGGGAAAATGTTGAGTTTATGCAAATGATCCAACCTTCATTTTTTATTGAATTATACAGGCTATATATTTTCAAGGGCTCAAATTAGCATATTTTATGTTGTAAAATCTTCAATATGTTTTACATATTTATAATGTTTAAAATGGTAGAAAGTTTGGTCTGTTACAGTTTGACACATTTTTTTGCATATTATCGTCAGCTAAAACATCTTTGACAAAACAAATGCCATTTCAGTCAGAATAAAATGGAATACTATCAATACATTTTAAATACCTAAATATTGACTAAAACTAAATTGCCTACAGGACATTTCTGTCAAACAATAAAAATACCTAAATATTGACTAATAAACTAAATTGCCTACAGGACATTTCTGTCAAACAATAAAAATTACTTAAAACTGTGAAAATGAACATTGCCTTTGACCTTTTCTGCAGCCACGGGTGACCCCTGAGGGTGAGTTCCTGCCATTGGACAATGCAGACCTCAATGTCGGCTTTGACAATGGAACAGATCGCATCTTTTTGGTGTCACCTGTGACCATCGTGCACGAGATTGATGAGGAGAGCCCTTTCTTTGAGGTGGACAAACTAACACTAGAGGGAGACAAAGAGCTGGAAGTGGTGGTGATTCTGGAGGGCATGGTGGAGGCCACTGCCATGACAACCCAATGCCGGTCTTCATACCTGGCCTCTGAGATCGTCTGGGGTCACCGCTTTGAACCTGTGCTCTTTGAAAGAAAGAACTGCTACCAGGTGAGAGACAGACAGAGAATAAAGAAATGGCCAGTGGTTGTAAATGAAGAAGTACCAGTGTAAGGCATTGTATTGACTATCTATCTATTCATCCATCCATCCATCCATCTTGTCTGTCTGTCTGTCTATCTATGGCCTGCAAAACCTTCAAATATCAAGATGTTTTAAACTTTCAAACAAGGCATTGTCACATTAACATTTAAAGACTGTTTTGACAAATTTACTTCCTTAAATTCAAATGTCCAATTCTGCAATTCTTTAAACTGAAATGGAATGAAAATTGTATTGGAATGAAAATACATTCCATTCTCAATCCGACATTCTAAATAGGAGCTAATAGCTATGTTTCCATCCATCATTCGCATAAAAAAAAAAAACACGCCTGGATGGAAACGGCAAAATGCGCATAAATGCAAAAATGCGCATAGAAAAATGATGCGCTCAATCAAGTCGGTAAGAAAACATGCGCATAAACTATGGAAACACATTTACCGAATAAATTCCTCGATGCGCATCAAAAAAGACGTGACTTTGCAATGGGACGGCATAATTGGACCAATCAGCTGACCAATCTCGTTGCACAGCATCCGAAATGTTGTTTTGGTTTTTCTGAAATGCCTGAGCAAAATCTGTCATCAAAGTGGTTCGTTATAGTTTCCTCCCACTCGACTGTTCCCAAACAGCAGCATCCGCCTTCGAACGCAAGATAATTTTATTACGTTTCGTCTGCGCGCTCTGAGGCGCAAGTCATTTATTATATACTAAATTACTATATACAGTGGCTTCTTCTACTGCAGCAACTTCCATTTTTCTTGGGGATATTTGGCGCCGGTTTATCAGGAAGAGATGATTTCTTTCTCTTCGTCTCACTGGATGGACGGTGCTTTATTTGCAAATTTTTATGCAAAATTTGCAAATTTTTATGCAAAATTTGCAACTTTGGATGGAAACATAGCTATTGATACCAGAACCTTATAGCCACATTTCTGCTCAAAGATGGTGTTGCGTATGTATGAGTTGATTCTCCTGCGCACACACAAAAAAGCATCTCTCTTTTATGTAGAACCAAAACTTAAAACTAGACTTAACTAAAACAATAATCTACTCATAAGAAAAAACAATCCAAGGCACTTGAGTAATTAGTTTTAAGCCTTTATTCTTTCATGGCTTAGATTTTAAAAACATGTGACAAGCCAGGTGACAAGGAACCATCCCTACACCCAAAGAGCACCGAAATACTGAAGTTACACCCCGTGCAGCACTTTTTGCATTCTTTGCATTTATAAAACAATAATCTGTACTGGTTTTTCATTTGAAATGCACATGTAGTTATGCTTTGTACTTGTCATGCGTCCTCCCCGCCTCTAGGTGGACTACTCGTACTTCAACAGGACTTATGAGGTCACGGACACGCCAACCTGCAGCGCTAAAGAGTTAGCAGAGAAAAAGTACATCCAGGGCTCCCGTTCCTCCTTTTGTTACGAGAACGAAGTGGCTCTGCAGCTCTCCTCCTCTGTCCATTCCTGTCCTGACCAATTCTCTCCATCCCCCTGTTCTTCCCCCTCTCCCTCACCCTCTTTCGTTCGGCCCACACCACCACCTCGACAAGACTCCTGCAGCGAGCACCCACACAAACACTGAGCCATGTGGCTGGAATAAAAGGGCACTGGGGAAAGCAGCGGTCAAAGGAAGAAAAGGAGGTAGAGAAAGAAAGGAAAAGGCTCAGGATGGAGGGAGGAGTTGGAACTGGGGGTAGGGAGAGAGAGAGAGAGAGAGAGAGAGAGAGAGAGAGAGAGAGAGAGAGAGAGAGAGAGGGAGGACCAGCAAATGGACAAAGGCCTGGAAAGACAGACTTGGACAGGGGACTAAGGCAAAGAGGACCATAAAGGGACAATGTCGGACTGATTAATGACAAAAGGTCATGCTTACGATGGGGTGAGAAAAGACAGAATGCACAAAAGATGGAGAATAGAAAAGGGAAAGAGGCCTCTTACCGCCTGGGAGAAGAGAACCAAAGAGCAACATAGTGAGACAGTGGGGCAAATTCACTAAACGGTTGCATCAGTGCAGTATTTCAGCTCATAACTCCCTGTAATCCTGTTTAGACTTTTCAAGGCAAAACACTCAGCGGCCATCTTGGAAGCACAGCTGTTTTCAGTCATTCAAATACAACTCCTAGTAGGAAACACAGAAATCTCGAAAGTTTTACCAAACTTGCATTTCTATTAATTTTTCAAATCAGCAATAAAATCTGACATTAATGATAAGCTAAACATTTTATATTTAAGGTTTGTTCAGACAAAAGAGGGTCGCAGGGATGACGTATTTTTGTTGGCCAACCTGGAAGTTAGCATCACTATGGTTCCCTTGACAAAAAGCCAATAGAATTGTTCCATTGACTTTTGGATAATTGCAGAAAATAAGCTCTGTGACCAACAGAAGTTAATCATTCTTCCACATTTTGCTCATCATGACAATCTTCACAAATGAACACAACTTTTTATGAATTTTAAAGCATAAATACAATTGCCAGAAGCAAAAAGCTAAGCGTAGGCTATAAACGAACACTGCGGACGCATGGCTTTAGTGTCACCACCATTAAGTTTCACTCTTTCATTCTTTATTTACAAGATGTAAGGTTTGATTTAGGATAGTTTGCATGGGTATAAACACGAGTTATAAAAATGACCCACAACCTCTGTAGTCCCATTTAGCCACTTGTTATCAGCTACGTTTTTCAAGATGTTAAAGTTTAAAAAAACACAATTGATGTATTTTATGTCAGAATAAAATGTGAAAATATCTTGAGCTTGTGTTGTTCACCACAGACCTTATTACAGGCATTCAAACATGAACCCATTAAAAAAAAAAACTATTGGCTTCAGGTCAATGAATCCAGAAGTAAAAAAAATGCTAACTTGTTACGACACTGTACGCATACGCTGTGTAGAGTAAAGTACCACGGCATCAACCACTTTCATTGCCGTTTCTGTTAGCAGATGCAGTGACGCTGACAACAAACAGCAAGAGCTTTCGTAAAGACCAAGTGATGACTTTGCAGTTTGGCTTTTTTTATTTGGAAGACGGACTTGCTTTACTAGTCAGTTTAAAGTCAGTTTAATGTAATTTAAGTTGAAATGGCTTATATTTAAGTTGATTGTAGTTAAAATTTTAAGGCAGCAGCTTTTTTGTGAATCCCCTCCAAAAAGTAGGAGCTTTGTAGAGAAGGGACTTTCGGATGGAGTCAGGCAGGAGGAAGCTAAAGTTTGAGTTGTTAAAGTGCGAGTCAGTGCAGGGGGGGGGGATTTATTCAGGTCAATCAAATTGAAACGAGGTCAAAGACTTAATGACCGAAAACAGATCGACCTGGGGCTGAAATTAAAGCATGAGGGGGAATATAGAGGGATTGATAGAGAAGGTCATTTGGACACGAGGAGAGCTGCAACACCGACCCAGTGTGCTGATTGAACCTGGCGATCTTTTGGAATCCACACGAAGCTGCAGTGGCTCCAGCATGGACCTGATAGAGACACAACAGTGGCGCCCAGTGGCTGCAACCTGGATGAGCCATTTCACTATTTAGAAAGGGAAAGGAAATACCTATAACACATATAACCTCTTATGGCAAAATCATACACAAATAGGAATTTTTGGCAAAAAACTCAAATCAAATAACTATTGTGTTTTGTATTGAATGTCAGAATGCCTGCTAGAGCCACTGCAAAACAAGAAACTACTGAAAATCTGCAGCATTTTCAAGTTGTTTCTCTTATGTACTGTATTTTTAATTTTCTATTTAAGTTTAAGCACTGTTTTGTATCAGGGTACACACGGATTATGTGAAGCACTTTCGTAATTTGTAACATACCACATTAGTCACAATTGCACAGACCAAAAATGAATTAGCTAGCTGTATGTATGGAAATGGAGTAACATATGAAGATTGTATTTATTTTTTTGAAGGGTGTGGCTTGAAAGTAATAAGAGAAAATATGTCTGATTGCACAGCATGGGGAAACTCTGGGTTGACTCATGGACAGCACATGTTTAAATTGTAGACTTTAATGTTTTGTGTTCCTTTAGTGTTTCATCACTGTTTTAGAAGCGCGTAGTATGGTAAATGATTATTTACACACTGTAGTATTGTTGTCATGACTGAGGCATGTCTTTTTTTCTGTCTTCCATTCATTCTTAAACAATCACACAAGCACCCTGACCTAAAGCATGTTGCCAGACAGGTTTTTTTCTTCTTAATTTTTTTTTTTTTTGTAATTAGTTTGCCAGTGGTGTGCCTTTGAAAGAGAGCCTGCTTGTTTTGAGGTTTTGGGGAGTAATGGAGAAAATTAGGATGTGTTAATGCTTATGTTAAGTTATAGGCCCAGGTGGAATCTATATTTCCACATATTCTAGGCAGATGTTTGGGGAGAAAATCTATGTTATTTCTATATTTGAATATAGTAAAATGTGTTAAATAGAGCTGAGACACTTGCCAAGTTTTCATCCAAGTATTTTTTTTGCGAAAAAAGTATTTTTTTCCCTGATCTAGTTGATGGAAATGCTATTATTGGTAAAAAAAAAATTGTGAGCAGTGTTGGGGAAAGTTACTTTTTAAAGCATGCATTACAATATTGCGTTACTCCCTAAAAAGTAACTAATTGGGTTTATGGAAAATAATGCGTTACATTACTTTTGCGTTACATTTTCTCACCTGGGCTGGGCAGCTTGCTTGTTTGTTTCTTAACAAAAAACAAACAAAACAAAAGTACAAAATGTAAAGGCATATTACAAAATGTAATATTCTGAATAAGCATTTCTGTTTTTATTCATTTTGAGGAATACTGAATCTGTTTTTGTGCAAGTGAGATGAGTAAATGCCTGCTTACATTTACTACAGTAATGCAAATAAGTAACAGATATTCTGTTAAAAATTTGAAAGTAATCCATTACTTTACTAGTTACTTGAAAAAAGGTAATCTTGTAATGCGTTACACCCAACACTGTGTCAATTCTTCAAATGTAGTGGAAAAAAATGTTTGGAAACACTTTTTTGTTGAGAAAAGGGCTTTAACTCAGATAAAGGTGATGTTATTTGACAGAATTACATAGAACTTCATACACAGTGAAATGATCTAACAAAATGTACATTTTGAATTTTTTTTAACTCATTTTACTCAAATTTTTACTGCAACCGGTATTGTTATGGTTCCATGAACTTTACGTTGCCTATTACATTTGTATAAGCTAAGTCATTTTGGGGCAGCTTTTCTCTCAGGAATAAAAGTGGTTCAAAGAATGAAAACAAAAACAGAAAACAAACAAGGTTTTTTTGCAAAGCGTAAAACTGGAACCCACTCGGATTAAGCTATTTCAGAGTGAAAATGTTGTTTTAAAAAAGCTGGAAACCAGTTAATAACAACAAATTGTGAATGTTGATACAACATTTGAAAAATGACTGATACTGACCTTTAAAACTAAAATTAGATATTGAATCAATGTCTCTTTCCATATATGTGACAAGTTTTTGTTTTGTTTTCTTATGTGACAATTTGTTTTTTATGCACACCATTTTATTGGTTAAAGGCCAAAATGGATTAAAATTTTGCATACTTTTTAAAATAAATTTTCACAATATAATAACAGCATAAGAAGTGGATGAAAACTTGGCTACTGTTACATGTATAATCAAATTATGCAAAATATTTATTAAACTAACATGCAAAGGTTGGGAGTTGTGTAGAACTTTGTGAATTATGGATATTCTAATTAAAATGTGTGCATATAGTTTGCTGAGTTCTGTGGATGCAGATTCTGTATGAGCTTCTGTCACTTAAAGGGATATACAGTAGTTCACCCAAAAATGACAATTCTGTCATCATTTACTCGCTGTTCCAAATCTTATATTCATATGTTCAAATATTTCTTTCTCCTTTGAAAATCAATAATCAATAATGAAGAAAAAGTTCTCTTGTCTTTTTTGTCCATATGCTCGTTTGGACCCCATCGACTTTCAAAATGTTTTCTTTTGTGTTCCATAAAAGAAAGAAATGCACATGTTTTCTATGGTATTTTTTGTTTCAAAGAAGTCCCTTACCAAAACTGCATTTATTTGATCAAAACATATAGTAAAAACAGTAATATTGTGAAATAATACTAAATTTTTTACAATTATTACAAGAAACATTTCTTATTGTTACAGTATCACAGTTGGAAAAAGTCACGCTGCTTAATATTTTTGTGGATACTGATGCATTTTTTTCCAGGATTCTTTGATAAATACTAAGAATATTTATTTGAAATATAAATATTTTTAACAATGTAAATGTTTTTACTATTATTTTTGATAAATTTAATGCATCTTTGTTGAATAAGTATTAATATATATTTTTTTTAAATCATGTGCAATTACGCTTAAATATATGATTGCATAGTATCACAGAAAGTTTTCTTTTTTTTAAGCATAGAAGATTTATGGTTAAATTTAGTCAGACAATTTATATTCATAGAGGCAGAAGATAAAATTGTCTCTGTCTCTCCAGTTCTGCGGATGGTGTAGTTTTATGTGAGGACTGAAATGTACATGCACTGGATTGAACCCTGTTCAGGTATTGCAAGTTAAACATGGATACGTACAGTTGTTATTAAGAAAAATATGTATAGCCTTGGGCTCTGTTTCAATAAACAATTGTTGCTTTAATTGACCCACTTATGCTGATTTGCTATTGTAATCTACTTTTCTTTTTCCTGTTTCTCTGTATGTAAGCTTGCCTGTTTATGATTAGTCTTCATGATCACAAAATTCTATTAATAGGCCTGTGTGTTGTGTGTGACTGAGTGCTTGTCTGGTCACTAGTTCAACATCTCTGCCATAACTGGACACGTGCACCTCGACCTCATTGTTTTCTAAATACTTCTACTCTAAAAAACATTACCCTGTCTAATTATCAGATGCTTTCATTACTCCGTTCAGTAATGCCTGAGTTCACCATGACATCCAGTGGCTCATGTTCTATTTTTAATTCATTTTCTAAATGCTGTATAAGTTATTGGTCAATCAGTGTCCAGGCATGTGCTGTTCCTTTGATACCATTCTGAATGTGCTTCATGGACAAGAATAAACAAACATGTTTTCTTGACTTGTCTCCTATTTCTGTGTGTATTCCAACATTTCTTTTAATTGGATGCAGGGCTTAAAAAGTTAAGAATTTTTATAACGTCTGAATTGTAGCCTAATATTTGTTAGGTAATGGCAGTATTACCTATTAGTAATAACAAGAACAAAATGTAAATTTATATTTTTACTGTTATTATCAATAATGATAATGATCGTCATATTGTGCTTTAACGACGTATTTATCAATTGTAATAAAATATTAATAGGCCTATGTATATTTTTATTAATATTATGAATATTTTTATGAGGCCTTCTAATCGCCTACATGTCAATAAAAAAAATCAATAACAATAATCAAATGCTATACGGTAACTATATGTCAGCTGTACAGACGAAAATGGTTTGTTTGTGTTTAAATATCATCTCGAATTTTGTTCCGGTTTTGACCTGATTGTTAGGCGCGGCCATCCAGACCTCGATCCTCAGATTCCTCGGCATTAATGCGGAATCTGGGGCGCCCAGGTTCAGGGATCATTCCCACGGCAGACAGTCAGACACACTGCGCTGCTGTCAACAAAGAGCGCGCAAATCTCTACCCCTCCGCGCGACAGTCCTGCAGCGGCACCTGCTGCTCTCGCGCCATTGGCCACCAGCCACGTCAATCAGGACAAGCCTCACCCAATCCTCTCGATTCATTGGTTCTCCAGTGCTGTCATTCTTATCATCGCCCGTATGATTGGCTGTCGAGCGAGAATCCGCCAGTACAAAGGCGTGGCCGCTCTGTCCTATTCACAAGGCGGGTTTAAGGGGATAGTAAGGGCTTTAATTAGCTTCTATTTTCTGGAGGGCGGGACTACGCGTGTGTATCCTAAACGCCATTGGTCAATAGTGAGGATGCGTCGGCGTTTTGGTGAAGTCCTCCGTTTGCCATCACTTCTCTTTACTGTCTATTTTATTCTCAGTGTGAATGAGTTTGCGGCTTCACGCGAGCGCTGTAATGTGAAAAGCCGCATTTGCTCTATTAGCCCTCTCACACTGAAAAAGAAAAACACGAGAGCACGTTTATTTTCTCTTCACAGCTCTAGCCATATCCCGAGAGTGGATTAACACATTTAAGGTAAGACACGCATTGTCTTGTATTATGTCCGTAAGTTATCTCCTTATTCTGTGCCGTGCGCGTGATCATGTTTCAGTGGGTTATAGGGCCTCGAAATAAAGCCGAAAATGACACCGGAGAGGGACAGTCCCCCCCAAAGAGTGTGTATAGAAGATCTGGCAAGACCCCGGCATTAAAATGCATGATAGAAAACATCGCATCGCGGGCACATTAACAGCATTTGCGGTATCAAAACGTTTTAATACATTATGTATCAAGTGTTTTCTAATAGCACGCTCGTTGGGATACAAGTAAATGCATATATTTAATAATTCAGAGACATACAGAGACATTGTCTCATCTTAATATGCAGATACAATAATCACCGTTAAAGGGTGTTTCCCTGAGCCATCTTAAGAAAGTATGAACGGTCCATGCCTTTCTGTGCTGCATTAACCCATCAGAGCTACTCTATTTATTTATCACATATAGCCTTAATAATGCCCGAGGTGTGGTTTCATTCTTTGTAGGTCTTCTATCATGAGAATAGATTAGCTTTGCAAGACATAGACACGATCCGAGCCCAGCTACCGGCGCGGTGTCTCAAAACCTAGGGCACTTAGCTACTACCTAGACAGCATTATAAGGCAGCATAACTGAGTCAGTCTGGAACGCGCTTATAATACCACAAAAATGCCGTATCGTAATTATGTTGCCATGAGAACCGGACGTCACTAGCGGTATCGTAATAATATAATAAAGAATAGACCTCGTGTTTGATGCTTTTTTTGCCGCGTCAGATGCTGTGGATCCGTCAAGGAGAACCAGACACACACACATGATCATGTTGATCCCTTTTGTTTAGTCTCATCTGATCATGTATATTATTATCTCACTAGTCAGAAATGAAAAATCAGCATTAAAATACCCTAATTACTTTGTGTGTTAGAGAGAGAGAGAGAGAGAGAGGGCAGTCATGCATCTGTCACAGCCAAATTTATATATGAACTGCAGGCAACAGTCACAGCTCTGAAATTCATACTGACTTCATTCATTGTCTGTACAATGGAGTAGTCTTTATTTTATTTATTAATTTTAAATGAGTTTTTCCTTATATTTTGCGATTATTTTTATTGCTATTACTGTCACCTTGTTTATTTTTTCTATTATTTAGAAAATCATTTGTTTTTTTGGGTGTTGGCAATATTTTACGCAAAATACTTTTAAAAGGGAAAATTGGGAGCGGATGAGAACGAGACATGCAGAATGAAAGAGATACACCCTCATTCCTGTCATATTTGTCATGCACAAGCTCACACACTTGGACAGGTTCACCTCTGTAAGACATGTGTGTAAGACATGATCTCATAGTCATTGTGAGAGGGATGGTGTCATGGGTAAGGTGTGTGTAACCCTGGTCCTTTGACTTTTTAGTGTAGTGAACACACACTCACATCATGCTTGAACCATTGAAAAATCCATTAATCTGACCATCGGCCATTAATTTTAATATTGAGAGGCATGTGTTGGTTATGGCATCTTACACATTATGCAGTGTGATCATTTGGAAATATCTTCAAAGGGCAACTGGTGCAACTGTCATGTGGCTGATGCTGCCAACTCACTTCAAGGAAAACACACCCAAGTGATTGACATGCGTATAAACTAAACCAACCAGCATTACGATCATTCTGTGTTCTGTGGAAAAAACCTCTGAAGCCCTCTGGGGAATTTTGAGGACTGGGATTAAGAGCAGATGACTAAAAAACAATAGTTTGGCTAGTTCATACACATTCCCCATGTGTTGCACAACCTCAGTCATAAAACTTGGATGACTTTAATTGGTTTAACAAGTTTCGTAATGAAAAGTCTTGAAACCCAGACGGGTGAGGCCACTACTGCGTCTGGTCAAGCAGGACCTGTATTGCCCACAGGCTCACAGCCTTCTTCAGTGCTAGGATGTCGGAACAAAGTGCTCTAATTGATTTCAATATGGATTTATACTATGTATAACAATGCTCTTTTAATCAGCGAACCTGTTTATCTGAGCGATACTGAATATCAGAATGAGGATTTTTTTTTTCACCCAAAAATGATCATATTCGTTCGTTCATAAACCTGACTAATTTACAAGACGTCTATGCATATTTTAATGCATATCTGTCTCTGCTATAGTATAAAATAGGCTGATGTGCACACATACAGTATATTACATTATGCATTTTAAGATTACTTTTAATACTTTATTGATTCAATTAATATTGCCACATTGTTACTATTTATATATAGTTTAAGCAATTTTAAAGGATATTGGGTAATACTTTATTACTTGTTACATGTAGTAATTACATTAAACGAAACATGGTTACACTTTATTTTAAGGTGTCCTTGTTACAGTGTAATTATACATTTCAGTATTGAGTAATATAATTAACTACATGTACTTGTGTTAGGAATAGGGGTTGGTTTGGTTTAGGTTAGTTGCATGTAATTATGCCTAATTGACTGTTATTACCACAGTAAGTACATGTGTAACAAAGACTGTAAACTAAAGTGTCAACATTAACCCTAAACCAAGCTCTAATCTTGAATTAATATTACTTAGTATTAATTGTATAATTACACCTTACAATAAAGTGTAACTGTTTATTGTTCAATGGGTCTGTTTTTTTATTAGGCTACTTACTAAAATATCTGATTGTTTGATTAATCATCAAAATAATTTACTGAGTAGTTATTAACAAAATAATTGACAGTAACTGACAGCCCTACACACCATATTTTAATGTTAGCAAATATGAATGACATTTGAGAGCTATTATTTTGGTCTGTTTCTTACACAAAAGTATCATATGTATTACGATTGTAATATAGTGCACAAATCACATAGACCACTTAAATAGGGATTTTTTTGTTGTTGTCTGCATTTTTGGAGCTCGATCCCCATTCACATTCAATAAAGAGCAGCCACGGAGTTCTGTGTAACATCTCCTTTTGTGTTCCATGGAAAAATGTCATGCAGGTTTGAAACATGAGGTTGAGTAAATGGATGAACTATATCTTTAAGGTGGGCAGGTTTAGTGTTCATCTAGCTTTAAGATGTAGTCCCCCACTATAATGCACTAGAATGCAATGAAGTAGTCGGCTTATTTGGCAGTATGTATCATGGATTGGAATATACTGTACGGCCTGAATGGCCTGTTTTTCTCTGGACGTTTATATGTGTAGACCTCATTTCCACTCTTTGCTTTCTGGCCTGGTTGTCACTTCACCGATCCATCAAATTCAGAACATGCACATTGTCCTCCTATCCACCTCAGACACACACACACACACACACACACAGAGGAACACCCCTGCATCAAACACACAGATAGGAAGACAAAACTTGTATGTAGATGTAGTGTGTCATTTTTAATTTCTATGCTAAAATACGTTCTCCTATCCAACATGCAAAGATTATTATAAGTATTATAATAGGTTGATATGATTTCCCTCATAAGTCTAAACACTGTGGTGGTATGAAAACGCTGCTCTGCTTTAAGCGATTTCTGAGAAACATTGCTGAACACTGTTGATATTTGAAATCAACCCAAACAAACACACCCCTCCCTTCATTGCCCCGCCCCCAAAATGCATGAACACGCAATGCAAGAGTAGGTGTCTCTTTATCATTACTAAAGCGAAGCAAAACGCTTGCAAAATAAAGATGACGAGGAAGAACAAAAAATGGAAAAAAAAAAACGTACGAGTATACAAGCAAGAGTTGTTTGTTAGTCACCAGCACCACAGCAGCTCCAGATAAACAGTGACACTCAAAACTGTCCTGTTACAAGAGCTAACATTAACAACAGCTTGGTTCTGTGAAACATAGCAAAACCAATGTACTCGCATATGGAGCAGAAGCAACGCGACCCCTGCATCCATTTTCAGATCTTCCCACTTCGGTCTCGGCCCTGGAAAGCTTTTCTAATATTAACACGGGTCCTAAAGCTCTTGCCTGATCATAACCCTTATTTTTCCAGTGATATTCCTCAGACATTTTCTCTTTTGCAATGTCTCTCAGCCATCTCTCTTTCTACAGCCTTTCTTCAAATCTCCCTCTCACTCACTTACTCTCTCTCCTCCCCCATCATGATTAGACACGCCCTCTACTGCTGATTGGCTACAAGTGTGTTGCATTCGGACCAATCCACTTTCAACAGCGTTTCTCATAAATGGCTTACTGCATGCCACAGAGTCAAGGTTTAGCTGGTTGGATGATTCTGTTAGCCCATGTTGTAAGATGTTGCAACTAGACCATTTGGCTGCAGAGTAAGATTTAAAAAAGGAAAGAAATTAGTCATCATGAAACGGAATCGTCTTTTCTTCCCTATATTGAACGTATGAGTGAATGGAATGGCTAATGAGAAACAATGTTGATCTTTCGAGCTTTTTTATTCATCTAAGAATCCTGAAAAAGAATGTAAAACGGTTTCCACAAAAATATTAATTAAGCAGCAAACCAGTTTTTAACATAACAATAGAACATTTTCTTGATCATCAAATCAGCATATAATGATTTTTTAAGGATCATGTGACTGAAGACTGGAGTAATGATGCTGAAAATTCAGATTTGCTAACACAAGAATAAAGTGCTTTTTAAAATATATAAAAGTATAATTAAAGTAAAAAATAGTTTTTGTTATTTTAAATTGTAATGATAATTTCACAATATTACTGTTTCTTACTGTATTTTTGATCATATAAATGTGGCCTTGGTAAGCAAAAGATACTTCTTTCAAAAACCATTGAACTTTTGGACAGTATTTTCAAATCACTGTCATAATAAGCAAAATCAGAATATCTGGTGTGGCCAGTAGCTGTTTTTAGGACTATAATAGTGCATCTCATCCTCATGGACGGCACCAGATTTGTCAGTTCTTGCTGTGAGATGTCTCGCCAAGTTCTCAAACAGGTCCTGGGTCACACGTGGTTTGGCTCTGCAAGGACGATCAGCTGTAGCACTGTTTAGGTGTCTTTCATTACGGACACTGCAGTCTCAGGTGATCAGAGACCCTGGGCGTCAGAGTCAGTAAAGGTCTCTTTATTGAAACTGTGACGTTAAATGTCTACTGCTTATAAACTGGTTGTGTCTTAAGGACTGCTCCACAGGTGCATGTGCAATAATTGTTTATGGTTCATGGGACAAGCATCAAACATATTGTTTAAACCCTTTTCAGTAAAGATCTGTAAAGCTTATTTGAATTTTACAAAATTATCTTTAAAATACAGTATCCTGAAAAATAGACATTTTGTTGGTTCATGTTTATTATAGTTGACAATTCATTGGTGGAGCTGTGGTGCAGAAATGCAGTAACAAGATCAAAAATACAAATATGTGCTTGTGGTTGTATATTTTCTTAATCATATTTGCACAGGCTATGCATAGTCACACACACATTTTCTCATCTGCATACTGCTGCTGAAGCTCTTGATCAGGGTGTCCTTCAGTATAACTGCAGTATTAAATGTCACAATACTGTAATCATCTATATTTCTCTCTCAACACTCATTGTCTGTTGGTTTGTTTCCCCTCGTCCCTCTCTGTTGCCCTATCCTGTGATTGATGGACTGGCTGATTGCCTCAGTGGCATCATAATGATGATGGTTATAATTCGATTAAGGGTAATGATCGGTCTCTGCTGTGTTTCCTCCGTGAAGAGTTACAACTCTCTCTCTTTGTTTCTCCTATGCAGTGCTACAACTATGTCCAGGCCAGCGGGGGGCAGTGTTAATGATGTCACCCGCTTCCTGTCCACGGGGGCGGGGCCTGGGTCATCAACCTCAAAGTTCTCCGCCTCCAGCCAAGCTGATTGGGCGGCTAAGAGACTCGTATGGGTGCCTTCAGAGAAACATGGGTTTGAGGTAAGGCTGATTCAAAGAGTTTTGGTCAACTAATATAGATTTTTTTTTATAGCTAATTTTTTAGAAGGTATTGTGGCCGATGTAAAGGCCATATATATATATATTTAATCTATTTAATTTAAAAATAGTAAATAATACATGCTGCTATCAAATCTATATTTATTTGACAATATATTATATAAAAACTAAATTGGAAAAAAAATATTTGAAAATGAACCCATATGGAAAAACATATTTAAATCAATTGAACTGGGTGAAAATCAGTTAACGCAAATTTTACATACACAGTGAATATGACAATAATAATAATAATAAATTAAAGGCGTAAATTTTCAATAAAGTAAATGGTATACAAAAAAGTATTATAGTTTTTGCCTTTCGATCAGGCCTACTAATACTAGAAAGGCAAAATCTACATTTTTTTCAAATACTGTTTAATTTCTTTAACATTTCATATCTAATAAATTATTAGACATAATTGTCATACAAAGACAGTAAACTCAGCACTGTCAAAATAAAAGTCCCAGTGCTGTCAGTATACAAGTCCTGTTTCCGACACTTACTGGCCAAACAGAAAAAAATGCAACGATGTATTGGTCCAACATTAAAGGACAACTCCGGCGCAAAATGAACCTTTGGTCTAATAACACATTGGTAACCGTTCCGAGTCGACCACTCTCTGGGATTTGTTTTCTTGATAATCGAATGTAAAGTTTAGTAGAGTTTTATCTCAACTGTTTAGCTTATAACGCTAGTATATAGGACATAGAATAAGTAAAACGAAATCGCTAGTTAATACCACTAACAAGGCTCAAATAGCCCCACGCTAACACGTTAGCATAATGAGGGTCCCTACATGCAAACCGAAGCATTGAGAACTTTGTAAGGGTACAGGCAGTTTAATAAGAAGATACTTTATAAAGACAATACACTTTGCGTATACAGGCAGGATCCATCTTGGAAAACAGACTCAACCAGTCGAACCATGAACGCTATGCTAAGTGAGCTGAACTGTGACTTGGAATCTCATATGAAAGTATGGGACCCCTTTTTCCCTTGTAGTTAGTCACCCATATATTTGAATAAACCGATATAATACATGCATTTCCATGTAATTAGATTTCACAAACGTAATTCCGATCGAGCAGCTCACTTACCACGGCGTTCGTGGTTCGACTGGTCGAGACTTATTCTATGGCCTATATACTAGCGTTATAAGCTAAACAGTTTTTAGAGATGAAACTCTTTACATTCGATTATCATGAAAACAAATCCCAGAGAACGGTCGACTCGGTACCAATGTGTTATTAGACCAAAGGTTCATTTTGCGCCGGAGTTGTCCTTTAAGAACAGTGATCACACAGAATGTGTTTTTCCATTTCACTGCACTACTTTTCCTTTGTTTTTCAATGTAATCACATGCTAGATGGACATCTATAACCCACATGTCAAGCATCATTCGGCATTTCAAAAATGTGAATCTCAAGTTAACTCTTTCCCTGTCAGCGTTTAAAAAAAAAAGTTGCCAGCCAATGCCAGCATTTGGATCATTTTCACAAAATATTTTATTCTAGCTTCATTCATTCCTTTTCATCAAAACTTGAATGTGGGTAAGTTTCATAAAAAAAGCAACATTCTGAACAAAAAACTGAGAAAATAGTGTTTTTGTCAATGACTATGTCCGGATCGTTTTCAAAACGATGATCAAAACATAGAGTAGATTGCGTCCTTCAACAAAAAAATAAAATGAGATTTGCATATAAAAATGATTTACAAATGTGTTTTATGTCACAAACACAACTCTGCATTTTGTGAATCGCTTCCTGCGCATTTGTAGCTACATCCCCGCACGCATTTATGGATTTTGAAACACTTCTAGCGTCAAGACGTGCAGAGAAATCCACAAATAAATGGACTCCACCAACTGTCTACTTAAGCCAATCAGATAACAGCTATTTGAGCTGACCAATCATAGCATGCTCTCACTCCAACCAATCAGGATTTGCTTTACAATCAGTCTTGCCCTGAATTAACTTTGCTCATTCATCTGCATTGGCTCAAATGAGAAGTATAAGGCCCATAAAATGGTACTGTAAAAGAAGTTTAAATTTTAGATTTCGTTAGACCATTAGACTGTGTATCAAGTCAAGCCACAGAATTATATTTTATGAGCCTTTGAAAATGTGAGAAAGACATAAAGATCTCTGTTATGGGAAACAACACGTTATGGAAGTGTCACGTTATTCAAGATAGAACGAGAATCAGTAAATAGCTGACTAATGAATAACTGCATTCAACCCCGTGATAGACGTGAGTTTGTGTAATACGTGTAATTAGGTTTAAAAAGCGCCAACAGCGTTTCCCAGTTCTTCAGTCAAGCCGTTTTAATGACGGATATGAGCAGCTCCGTGTATTACGCTCTATTGATCATTATAAATAGTATTTTAAACATTAAATAAGCGTGTTACAGTTCCATTTGTTTGTAGAGAAGATATAGGTGGGTTCTTTTTAAACAATTGACAGGTTGTTGCATTCCAAAGAGATCATATTGATTATATTGATCATATTGATCATGGATTTAAAAGTGAAATGCTCTGCAGCGATATGCATATTTATTTATTGGTTAAAACACTTGATCACACAAATAACATTTAATAGGAATCAGGCTTAATAGTTTTTAAATTTTAAAAGTTACTTACAGCATCCAAAATAAATGAAGATTTTTTTTGCATTATCCACTCGCAAAACCCCAAATACACGCTGCAGTGATGCTGAGGCTTGTACTGTTGGTCATTTAATGGTCATTTGGGCTCATATTTGGTATTATACATGATATTATGTCCTATATTTGTCTCCGCGATTGTGCTTTAAAAGGCAAAACCAGTCGTTGTGTCATGTCTTAGATTGTGTCTGCCCCATGCGAGGCTGTCTACACTGGACGCATCAAAGCGAATGTAAAAACCATTTGTCCTTCATGTAAATTAGCGCAAGTGTGTGTAGTACTTCAGAAGTAAAACAGGCATCTGTTTACTCTCAGTGAATCATCGTGTCACGCTGTGTCCAGTTTAGACAGTATCACTAATTATATAATATAAAGGGTACTATTTGCTTTTGACACACAGTGTTTTTGATGATCATGCTTGGGATCTGTGAGTAATCATAATTTGTGTATAATCCTGAGTTTATCCTGATTCACTGATCCTGATGGAAATATAAAGAAGCCATAAACTCAAATAATCTTTTGGAAAAAGGGTGTTTTAACCACACAAGCAGCTCAATTTGAAAACTTCTTGACACTCAGGAACACACTGGGAAAACGCAGGAGAAATCGCAAACCACTACGAGAACTCTAAAGAACGGAGTATAAATACAGTACAAGGCAAACATAATGGCAGACAGGTGCAGATAATATGTAACCATAGGAACAAAGGAGGACATAATCAGAAATGAAGGAAACCAAAACTAAACAGAGCAGGGATACAGGAACTAAGGGAAACAAAGCAGAATGTCAAAATAAGAGTCCATAATCGTGACACCGGCGTGTAAACAGCAAAAACATGTTTTGTATGAACCGGCCCTAAGACTGTTCTTTTCAATACAGTTACAGCATACATGTGGTCCATATGGCTCATAAGCTATATTCGTAAGTCATATGATTGATTTCTGTGTGAAACAAACCCAAATTTATGTCGTTATTGACTAAGAAATCTTAGCCTCGCGAGACCATCCTGATCTCGCGAGCTTTCAAGTTTTCACTCGCAGATCAGTCTGGATACTTTCCGTTAAAGAAAATTTGGGAGCAGTTCACCAAACGAACGTCCAATCAGCGTTGGCTTAGAGGCGGGTTGAGGTGTGACGCAACGAGAAGTGCGACAGTTCAACCCAAGCGGAAGCAACGCAAGCAAATACGACCTGATCTAGAAACATTTTCAGACAGCGGTAGTCCTATTTCTTTTAGCCGCTCGCTAATGCTTTTTTCTCTTGCATCCTTCTTGTTAAATATAGACCGGGCACCTGAAATGGTGCCTTTTATTCTCAAATTGTCGTTACATAAACGGCAAATATCCTTTGCCGACATGTATCTTATTTGCTGAGCTAACGAGCCTTTACCTGCAGCAGCAAGAGTAGCCTGGCTTGTGGTTTTGTTTTCGTCGTCGCTCTGTTATACGTCATATGCTTCGTTGATCTGATTGGTTGATTTGGCCCGTCTATCACCAATATAGGCCAATCAGCTAACCAGTATTTACGCCCCTTCCCAAAACTACTTCAACGGAAGGTTTCCAGATGGATATGCGGAGCAAATCCATCTGGCGGAGTCAGGTTAAAGAAATCTACCGCTCCACTGTAGCTTTCAAATATCATTCCCACTTATGGATGTACAAGCTTGCCACCTTGTGAACATAGAACCAGTTTTAATATTCCCTAAAATCCCAAGGTAAATAATTAGGATTTAAAACATATCAGGTGACTAAATGATCACAAAATGAACCAGAGCTTTTAGCCGGTTACCCAAGGTTCTTGAGGAGCTGTTGTATTACAAGCCATAACAGGAGGGTCTAATCACTGCTTTACTTTTGACCTTGTTTATGTTGGTCTCCTTCTAGTTAAAGTTTCAGATCTAAAAAGCTACTTCATAAAGTCCTATGCAGCCCACCTACCGAACATGTGGCTTTAGTGCTTTGATATGACACTCTATAAATAGCTCAATACACTTGTTGAGCCAGGGGTTGCTCAATGCTGAACGTCACCGCAATGCAAAATGAGTCCTCGTCATGAAGTGTCCCATGTTGAGAATGTGACGGACTGCCAGAGAGAACAGAGAGGGAGATCTCAGCACTTCCTGTTGGAGGTCATGACGGCGGCACTCTATACTCTCACTCTCTATGTCTCAGTATATCTATTTCTGTTTCTGGACCCCTGACACACTCCCCCTCAGACTGTCTGTCTCCATCAAACATGAATGTATTCTCTGTTTCCAACAAAGTCAGTATGCTTGTGTGAGAGACTCAGTGGTCTGTAGGAGAATATTAAGTATCATTATCAATCTCTGAAACACAGAAACTGTGTGTGTGTTTATCTCACAATGTTGTTTGAATAAACCCACTAAAGTCCCACTGTGCTTTGGTAACATTTCTGGTTGGGTGCATCTCCTGAAGCCATCATGACACCATAAACCTTCATGAAATGTCAAATTACTGAAATCATATTCCATACAAAAAACAAAAAAATAGATAATTTAAATAAAATGTATATAAAATAAAACAAGTAAAAAAAAACTAAATATAAAACCTATATACAGTATATTATTATATTAATTATTATTATATTAATTTAAAAAGACCTTAAACGTACAGTATGTAATTTTTGGCCACCAGGGGGCACTCAATCAAAATAATAACAAAAGACGTACTTTGATGACATCGGGAAAGAGCGTGGGCTCCCGGGAGTTGTTGTCGCGGTCAATGACAACCAGCCCTCTGAGGGAGAGAGAGAGAGCGCGACCGAACCAGCGATACGATGTTCATTGGAACACGCGCGCTCTGTCATTCCCCACATTCCTCACTCATTCTAACTATGCATTTTGACAATCACGGCTTTTTGAACAGAGATATATATGAATTATCAGACCCCTATTAAATCAATATTCCATCTAGCTAGTATTAATAGATGTTTAAAAAACACGGTCACCTTTCGTTAATAATTATAATTACGTTTATACTATGATATCGAACACGATAAAGTTAGTGAACTGCATATGAAGCTACTTTCTACTTTATTATACTATACATGAGAGCTAGTCTGTCTGCGTTTTACACATGACATCGTTTAACAAAACATACGGATAGATATAGTTAGCTGAATGGGTGCTTACCTGTTTATTAGAATGCAAGCGAGATCGTCATCTCTCTGTAGATTTAGCTTGTCGCGAAGGTCACTCCATTTTTTAAGATGCAACCCCAATGTTTATTCGTGTCATGCTTCTTCTCCTGTCCCAAACCCTTCTCGGGTCATATTTTTCACCCGTACGTTTGCGCTTTACTGAGCTGGCTCCAGCAGCAGAACGTGCAGGCAAAGCGTAATCGTGGTCCATAACTATATAATACAGACTAATATAAATATTACATATAATAGTCTCGGTCAAGTTTGGTGCAGTTGCAAAATGATACTACCTACTACTTTTTTTTTCTTCGTCGTTTTCTTTGCTTTTATTGGCGGTAGTCCGGTGTTCCCCTTTGTGTTTGGCGGTTTCGCCGGGTTCCGCAGGAAGTTAGAGAAAATAGAGGAGTCAAAGGTTATATGACGCCATAGACGGGCGACAAAACGGAAATAAAGAAACGGCCCGTGTCTTCGAATTAAACTATACATTTCTCCGGATTTGAAAGTTGGTGGAAACTGTCGGGATAATGTAAGTACATATCTAATAGAAATATATAACATAGATACAGTTATTTTTGCTATTTTTAAAGCAAAAAAAAAATACATAGTGTGCCTTTAAGATAAATACTTATGGACTTACAATATTTTGAGCTGCAAATGAAAACTTCACACTCATTTGAAATTGTCCTATAACATCCTATGACATGAAATTAACCTAAATTGTATTGATCTCATGAATGTGGCTCTGGTTTCTGCTCATAGTGGCACCAGCTGACTGCAGTAAATGTGGCACATTCAAATGATTGCCCGCCTTGCACAGTTGTCCTAAAGCCTCCGGGGGCTTGGGCCCGTCATCGCTGCTTGCAGCTATATTTTTATTTATTGTTTTACATTACAGGACTGAGAGATGAATGTGCATAATTGTCATAAAAACAGTGTCACAATTATTTTGGAGTGAAATTTTAGATTTTTGTCTACATAATATCTGAGCAACATTGGACATTTGACTTTACAGTGATTATGACTTTAATATTAATATTAGGACATTGACACATTGGCTGCAAATGTGGAGTTGGTAGCGCATGTCCGATAAAAGACATTTTACATAGAGCGCAATCATTTAATCTCTCATCCTCCTTTCTTTTTCTGCCTGTGTTTCCTTTGGTCAGTCTGCAAGTGTGCGCGAGGAGCGGGGCGACGAGGTGGAGGTGGAGCTTACTGAAACTGGGAAGAAAATGACGCTTTCGAGGGAGGAGCTGCAGCGGATGAACCCTCCCCGATTCAGTAAAGTCGAAGATATGGCAGATCTCACATGCCTCAATGAGGCCTCCGTCTTACACAATCTACGAGAGAGATACTATTCAGGACTCATATATGTGAGTGTTTCTCTTTAGCCAGAGTTGTTTCCCACATGTTTTTAGCGATCATTCAGTCCTGACACATGCCCACGACTGTGACCCTGCCATCACATGAGTGTGTGGGTTTTCTCTGAGTAAGTGAGAAGGATAGTGTTACACACACAGATATACACGCGTGTGTTTGCTCATCAAAGGCTCACGGTTTGAATTTCTGCTCAGGTTTTATGTAGAACGCAGCCAAGAAAGTACAAACACACATGAACAGACACACTTATACAAACACAAGATCAAGGAGCATTTATGTATAAGGAGTATCACTTTTACTAACTTAAAAGTTAGTCAATACTGTGTGTGTATGTATGTGTGTGTTTGTGTTGTGTGTATATATACAAAGGCACTTTACTTTAACGTCAACCAAATTTTGACTAAAATAAATGCAGAGTAAAATTCACTCAAATTAATATGGTACATTTATTTTATAGTGAAATAGTCTAGAAATATTTTTTATTTTGTTTAATATTTGTATAATAATAATAGTAATGTCACATTGATTTATAATCACAGAAGTTTTGCCCAAATTGTGCAGCCGTACAAACAAGCACAGCAAACCTAGAGCTCTTTAGAAAAGTCGTTGCACTAATCTTGCAAACTTTGGAAAATCCAGTGATTAGTTCTTCCTTAAAATTGCTTATTGTGCTTGGTTTTAAAATGTTTCAAAATGTACTTTGAAGAGATAAAAAACTGAGCACTCTGACTTCAGGAAGCCATTCAGATCTAAGCTTCTGATTTTAAGTGGCTGCTAGTTTTGTGTGCAGTGTCCATCAGGCAGTCAGTGAAGAGAATGTGGGCGGTCTGAGGTTGTTCAGTCTCTGCCAAGAATAGTTTCTACATACAAAATCATTATTTCTAACTGTCCTAATCATTGTGTTTGTGTGCCACAGACATACTCCGGCCTGTTTTGTGTGGCTATCAACCCCTATAAGAACCTGCAAATCTATACAGAATCCATCATAGAGATGTATCGTGGGAAGAAACGGCATGAGATGCCTCCACATATCTACGCCATATCGGAGGCGGCCTACAGGAGCATGCTGCAAGGTACCATGGCAACCAACTATCCTGCTGTTGGCCTGCTTCAGTTTATATGAATTTATTCATACACCTCTGCGTCAAAGTATTTAGAAAGAAGAAAACCAGTTTCATGTTGCTACATGAAGTTTCAGATCTTTCACACACTTTGTAACAGTGTGAAACCCCAGGCATGACTGAGACACTGAGATTTGGCATTTTCACCTTGGATCCTGCTCTTCAGGGTGTGTCCGTGGTTAATAAACTGGCTCAACCGGTGCGTGTGTTTTCTGGGAAAAAGAGCCATGCCGATTATGTCACGGGTATTTCCTCAGTCCGTTACCAGTTGTAGTGGTGGTTGTTGTGGAATAACAGAGAGCGTTAAATGGCGCAATTGAAGAATCAGAATCGAGTATTTCAGCGAAACGTGTAAAAATATAAAGTGAATGGTGCAAGGTTCTGCAGTAAGCAAAAAACTGCCAGGTTAACGTAAAACAGGCGATTTATCCACTTTAAACGTCACAACTACCGAAACCACGTGTCTACACCAGACGCGAGCGGTGCGTCACGACTAAAGCAAATAGAACCCATTATAATCAGGGATGCTGTCTACACCGGATGCGGCGCGAAACGACAAATTCCAACAGTAAACTGATGCCCCATTCTATTCTATTTCTAGAAACAGAAACAACAGAAGACTATTGTCTCGATGGCAGTGAATAAGGTCCACAGAAGAAGTTCAGATGAAGATGAATTCAAATATAAACAATTTATTAAAACAAACTCAGATAATCCACAGGTAACGTAAAAGCATGTGATACACAAACAATAACCGACAATCGAGGCAGATAAACGAGGAACTTAAATACACCCTGATAACGAACTAAAAGACTAACAGGTGTGATGGTCAGATGAATTGACCTATGGCTAAGCCACGCCCCCTCCACTCACTCGGACAAACAGTGAACATTCGGTGACAGGCACTATGGCAGCTGTCACAGTAGGAGACGTTTCACGGGAGGCAATTGATGATTTTTGGAGACAGAAAGATGAAATATCATCTCGAAGTCACCAAAAGGGCATTAACTATGCATTGGAGGGTTATATTAATAATTTTATTGTTGAGAAGGTCGATGAAAAGCTTCAGCTCCAGGCAAAAATGTACAGGTCACAGTGTAAACGTGATAAACCGCATCTCGTTGCCATCACCATCTCAGACAACAAGATAGAGGATCAGCATTGTTCATGCACTGCAGTATTTACATGAATCATTCAGCACAACATTGCTGACATTTGTTATCTTGGTTATTTAAAGATACGTTAATGAAGCTAAGTGACATGATGTACAACGCAGCTAGAAGCTAACGTTAATGTTTTAAGCTAACGTTACGTTAGAGATGTTAAAGATAACGTTCAAATACGCTGTTGACTTAGAACAGATGTAGACATCCTTGTTTAATTCTTGTTTAATTTATCCACGTTTAGTTGGTGTTGTGGTCTAACGTTACCGCATAACTTAATCCAGAACAGACACTTATCTCGGTTGAGATGTGGCTTGGGAAAGGGTAAAAAATACACACCGTCGCCCAGCCTCTCGGGATACCTAGTGTCGGAGTTGCATGTACCCCATGCACACCGTTTGACCATTTTAAGCTTAAAATTACAAGAAAAAACCTATAACAACGGATGAAAACTGACTAACTGCAATGCATTTCAATGGACGTGGAAGCAGAGAATGTCCGAGTGTATTGGGTTAGCTATGCGCACTGATTGGCTCATCGCGTTTGGGGGCGTGGCTTAGCCATAGGTCAATTGCCATAGTAACTAATGATGACAGGAATGAGAAGCAAACTAAAAGTCCATGATAATGAAACTAAATGAGCAAATGACTGAATATCTCTGACACTTATATTTTACTTGCTTTAAATGTTTGTTTAATGGCATCATTTTATGAAAGAAGGCCAGTAACACCGATACCAATACTGCTACTCTATGAATTTCTTTTTTAGCCATTAATTATAGGCATTCAGCATTACAGTATAATTGGAAGCTATCAATTTGAACATTTATTAGGCTTTAAAAAATTTAACAACTTTTAATTTAAGTAAACTTTAAAAAATCGTTACATAAACCCATTGTAATGAATGTCACATTTACCTGTGCGCTTCAATATACCGGTATATCAGGACTCATTTTTTTTTCTATTGGCCAAGTCAGACCGGTTCATATTTTTACTTGCCCTGTAAAAATGATCAAAACATTATTGTTTTTGTTGTTTTTGACCCATGTAACCTTGTAAACCTTCTGTGCGCATGAGTGTGTGTGTGTCACAGACAGGAGATTCACAGACTCGTACTGCACTGCATTCTCTTTTGTGTCTTATCGTGCTTAGATGGTTTAAAAGCATTTGCATGAATAACAGCAGAATATCGCTAGCCAACGGATGAGGATTTTTTTTTTTTTGGTTAGTTTTTTTCTTTAATTTTTCTTTTCTTTTCTTTTCTTTTATTAATTATTTTAGTTTTAATACAATACAACTGTGTTGTATTGACACTGTCAAATGTAAAATCTGTGTCCTGGAGCAAAACCACCTATCTAGATGCTCTCAATATTGATATAATTTTATAATTGTGTCATTTAGAGTTACTTTCCGTGTCTTTGGGTGTCACCCCCTACTATTGAGTCATAATAATTCAATTATTATTCTCTAAGCATTTTTATTGCATAAGTTTTCTCTTAAATACCAAATGTTTAATTTTCAGAAATTTGACACAATTCAAATTCATTTTTAAATCAAGAGCAATTACTGTAAATGTTCACTGGTCATTCTAATGTCCCTATTCATGTGGGTTTTTTTTCTCCTACAGACAGAGAAGATCAGGCCATTCTGTGCACGTGAGTTTCCACTACTAATATTTGAGTTTGACTACATATATGTGGAATTACAGCAGAAAGTTTAGAAAAATCAGTGAACATTTAATTGAGCATTTAATATGGAGAAGTTAAGATGGTTTGCAGCATGAAGAGAGATGTAAGACTGAGCTGCAGGTATTTGACTTGAAGCCTAAAGGGCACAAAAAGACATGATCTTACCCTGTTTAGTCCCTAAGGCCTATTATAATGTAGAATAACATGTTTTTCTACAGATCCTTATTTTCTTACCATTTACTGGCACGTGTTTCTGAGTTATTTAAGTCATCTGCCAGTATTTGTTTGAATAACTCTGAAAATAGTCTGCCCCTATTTTACAGAAGAAGGTGGTTTATTTGTTCTGTTTATGTGTGTGTGTGTGTGTTCAGTGGGGAATCTGGTGCAGGAAAAACGGAGAACACAAAAAAAGTTATTCAGTATTTGGCACATGTGGCGTCCTCACACAAGTCTGGCACTCTGGGACGGCCCAAAGACATCGCCCTACAGGTGAGGACGGGGGACTGGCTGAAGACTTTAGGGAAAGCTATTTCTGCATTCTGCTTTTCTAAAACAAGTCAGCACATGCTTACCTTTCTATTTTATTTATTTATTTATTTATTTATTTATTTTTGCTGTTGTCTGTAGTTCTCTAATAACTGTTCTGTTACATGGCTCAACAATAAGGATAAATAATACAAAATGCAGGAATAATACAATAATTATAATAATAATTATAAAAATTTCTGCGGATCCGGTTGGGATAGTACTTCATGTTTGTAGTTGGCTTGCCAATATTTTCACTGGAACCACAAATAAAAATGACTATGATTATTTTAATTGATGTTTTAATGTATTGCTTTATTAAATCTGCCAAAATTATATTTAATTAAATATTAAGTTTAATTTTTGTAGGGATGCACAAATATGATTACAATTCTGGCCAATTGCGATAAGCTGATGCCGGTAACCAGTAAATGGTAGATTTTAGAATTCTATGCTAGTTTGTCAAAAACAATGTAAAAATTTAATAAAAAATAAAATCAATTGTTTTAAATATTAAAGGGATACTCCACCCAAAAATGAAAATTCTGTCATCATTTACTCACCCTCAAGTTGTTGCAAACCTGTATGAGTTTCTTTCTTCTGCTGAACACAAAGGAAGATATTTTGAAGAACGATTGGAACTTTGGCACCATTGACTTCCATAGTATTTATTTTTTTCTACTGTGGAAGTGAATGGTGCCAAACAACTGTTTGGTTCCAATCGTTCTTCAAAATATCTTCCTTTGTGTTCAGCAGAAGAAAGAAACTCATACAGGTTTGCAACAACTTGAGGGTGAGTAAATGATGACAGAATTTTCATTTTTGTGTGGAGTATCCTTTTAAAAGTGAATTGTAATAATTATAATAATTATAATATAATTACACACACACACACACACACACACACACATACATACATATATATATATATATATATATATATATATATATATTACATTACATATCCCCAATATTAAAACCTTTTTCACTCTTTAACACTACCCACGGGCCATCCTTATACAGTAGTTACGTCTTGAATTATAAAGCTGTAAATGTTGGTGTATCCGTGTGCTATATACATACAAACCCCCAAAAAATCCTTTCATTTGCATGTCCTTTTCTCTAATATTTCAATTTCCGCTCTTCTTGGTTGCTCTCCTCTCCCTGTCTCCTCTCTTTCCTGGGTCCTGCTGTTTCTTTCTGCTGTTGGTTTCTTTCCTCTTTGTCCTGCTGAAGATGGATGGCACACGCTCTCTGGGTCGTGGCAGTAGTGCTGTGAACAGGGTGAGTGGGGGCTTTTCTCTTCATGACTGACACATCCGGCTGACAAGAAGGAGTTCAAACTACAGCAGTTCTAATTCACGTCCTGCCACTTTAACCTCATAATGTGTGATATCATATGTCTTATTAATGTCTTTGGATTTATTTATGTTTTTTTGTTTTTTTTTACCATGTTTTTATGTTTTTGCTCATCAACATGTTCTATTTTGTGTCCCCTGTGTGTCCTGTGCACTTGTTCAACCACCCCATCTCTCTTTTTTTGTGGACTAACAGACAATGCAGTATGTGAGTATTGTTGTGTTCTAATGCTTCCACTATGGGCCTGTAGGGGGCACTGTATACATATTAAAGCTTTGCTATGGTTTGACCTATATAGACCATACTAGTCTATATAGGTGAGAGCGAAACCTCATAGCTTAGACAGGGGTTCTCTAGCCTGTACATTTTTTTTCCGGCTTAAGGCTTTTGCTGAGCTGCAAATTTATGAGTTTGCCATTTCAGCTGTCTGTGTGTGTGATTCTTCTGAGCTAGCTTTAATTTGAGGACAAATTTCAAAGTTGAGGAAAGATGTAATGGAAATTGTTTCCAGACATTTATTTTGACATAATTTCTTATTTATTCATTAATCATATACTAAACTTAAAAATAAAATATTTAAGTTATATTTAAAAAACTGCTATGAAAAATATTTATTTTAATTTTTTTATTTCTATAATTAAAACAGAACCTTTTAATGGGAATACATAGCTTTTAAAATATCTAAAATTATTTTAATTGTTCACAAAAAAAAGTCTTTGTTTGTGTGTGTGTGTGTGTGTGTGTGTGCAATAAACAGTGATTTTAGAAACTGACATTTGACTAGATTTGAGAACTAGTTTGTCCTTACAATACATCTGCACTCCTTTAGAAGGCGTGTTTCTTGCCTGTGGTAAGTCTTAATTTAGTAAAATGAATGCGTATGTGTTTTTGCAAAAGAGTCTGATTGTTTGGCTGCAGTCATATGCTGATGCTGGGCTGATGATGGGCTTTTAGCTGTAATGTAGGTAATCTTCCTGCACTGACTGCTGTTCTTTCTGTGACTAGGGGGAGCTGGAGAGACAATTACTGCAAGCGAACCCCATCCTCGAGGCCTTCGGAAATGCCAAAACGGTCAAAAACGACAACTCTTCCAGATTTGTAAGCCCTGAAACGCCACATCTAATAGTTATATTAGTTATATCTTCATCACATGCTTTGTTCTGGTCTGACATGAATTTTTTTTTTTTTTTTAGGGCAAATTCATCAGGATCAATTTTGATGTTGCTGGATATATTGTTGGTGCTAATATTGAGACCTGTATCCTTCAAACAATCCACTACAAATCACTTTTACACCAGTTGATAATTAATGACGCAGTGAAAAACTAACGCTGAAAAGGCGTGGACAGGGTTATTTTTGCGGCTAAACTTATTGCATATGCATTTGTTGGAGTTTCCCTTTCAGGCGCAAAATCCATGGGAGGAGAGTGTTTAAATGAATCATGCAAGTGATTTACTAAGGTTAGCTCTTGTCAATTTACTGGTATTTGCACCATTATTTACAGCCCAAAAAAAACAATTCTTACACCCGACGCGAATTTGCTCTGCTCTTGGTAAATTGCGTTGGTCATTATGGAAATGATCCGGCTGCGTCTGTGTTCTTTCATTTGTGCGTCGTCGGTAGATCACGCGCAGAACTTTCCACTCCCATCTGCGCTTTTTTTAAATTGCGCTCACGTTAGTTTGCCCTGTTTAGTAAATCTGGCCCATGATGTACAGCAAACAAAGTGTGTGTCGGTGCATTTTTCATTAACCTGCATGTGTATCAGATCTGCTGGAGAAGTCTCGAGCCATCAGGCAGGCTAAAGAGGAGCGAACCTTCCACATCTTTTACCAGCTCCTCTCTGGAGCTTCTGAGGCCATGAGAAGTCAGTAGACCACACAAACACTGAAAACACACTGCCCCACAATACACAGGTTTTCTATTCTCTCTAATGGAAACATAATCAGTGTGTTTATATATTCACACCCTTTCTGTAGAGGAGCTTCTGCTGGGCAGCGCGGATGAGTACCGCTTCATCTGCGGGGGGTCACTTCCTGTTCCGGGTCAGAGTGATTCAGAAAACTTCACTCAGACAATGGATTCAGTGACCATCATGGGATTCACCCAGGAAGAATCCACATGTAAGGGAGAAAAGGGTCTCAAATAGATTTAAAGGAAACATCCACAAGATTTAATAAAACATGTACTTGAATCAAACATGTAAAAAAAAAGATTTTCTATCCTGCTGTCTATCCTGATCTCTCACTCTCTCTATTTTCAGCTATGTTAAAGGTGATCTCTGCAGTGCTGCAGTTTGGGAACATCTCGTTCCACAAAGAGAAGAACACAGATCAGGCCTCAATGCCGGATGACACAGCAGCACAGAAGCTCTGCCACCTACTGGGCATCAGTGTACTGGAGTTCAGCCGAGCCATTCTCACTCCCCGCATCAAAGTGGGCCGCGAGTACGTCCAGAAGGCCCAAACCAAGCAGCAGGTGTGTTCATGCAGTGCTTTAAAAATACTACAAATGAACATTACAGACTGACTCTGAGAAGGAAAATCGCTTGTCTACTAATAGTTGAGTTCATTTTACCCTTAAAAGATTGACAGTGACCTCATTTAAATATTCACTGCAGTGTTATTTCAGCGTTTTTAATGCATGGTTAAACAAGGGTGTGTAAGCAATAAATCATAACTTTTATCTGAATCATTAGTGAACTTTTGTCAACCAATCAGATTCAAGCATTCAACAGCCCTGTAGTATAATACGAAATAATCCGCACGGTTATTGGTGAATGAGACCCAATGATTCATGCTCAGTTAGCTTGTCCTGATTGGCTGTCGTTTTGTCACTTAATGCAGCATTTCATCAAGTGAGGACAAATAAAAATACTTTTTTGCTTCAATGATGCTGTCGGGAAAAAAAAATGAATTTTGTTTCTTTTTGGTGGGCGTGTTCAGGCTGATTTTGCGATAGAGGCTTTGGCGAAGGCCACATATGAGCGTCTGTTCCGCTGGCTGGTGCACCGGATCAACAGAGCCCTGGACCGCAGGCAGCGTCAGGGAGCCTCGTTCATCGGGATCCTGGACATCGCTGGATTTGAGATCTTCCAGGTGAGCCAGATGCGAGCAACACTAGTGGCACCTAGCAGAATCAAAAAATAAAGCATATTTTCAAACAACCTTGCAAATACCCTTGGACTCATTATGCCCTTTCATGCGTCGGGCCTCCTCCAACTAAAACATATCACAAAAACAGCTCTCACGGGTGCTTGTGAAGCCACATCTCTACAGGTAAAAGTAGGCTACTTTCAATAAAAGTTCCAACATATTAAGAATCCATTCAGCTGTGTTGCTTTGTGTCACGAGTAAACAATTGAGTAGAACTAATGAGTTCATGACCTGTTTAATCTTGGAAGGTATAAATGCATTGAATTTTGGCTTGCACTTCTGTAACGGAAGCTGAATGTCATTGTAACACGTCAGCCATGGTCTCACACCAGCTAAACACCCTCTGGCTTTGCCTGCTACAGTAGCCACGCCCCAAACTCACGCTATTGGTCGAGCTGGAAAGAGATTGACAGATCTGAAAGAACCGCTCTCAATGTTTTGATGGTGCCTGAAAGAGACTCAATGTTTACACTTTTTTGGAGATAAACCCATGAATGACATACTAATAGTTGTAAATGAACAATAAACTGGGTTAAAAGAATGAATTTTAACATAAAATCCTACAAACTTCACCTTAAATGTTTGTTAATTATTGTCTGTAATTATTCAACTGACGAAATATTATTGTCTCTTTCTCAATAGCTGAACTCCTTTGAGCAGTTGTGTATCAACTACACTAATGAGAAACTGCAGCAGCTGTTTAATCACACCATGTTTGTACTGGAGCAAGAGGAGTATCAGCGAGAGGGCATCGAGTGGAACTTCATCGACTTCGGTCTGGATCTTCAGCCCTGTATCGACCTCATTGAGAGACCGGTCAGTGTGTGTGTAGATCTAACTTCACATAATAGAGAATGTATGACAGATTGCTGTCATACAACCTGATTTGACATCATTGGAAGTGTCTAGCTTGTAAGGTGCCCTGGGCAGCTTGTAAGGTGCCCTTGCCCCTAAATCCGCCACTGTTTGACATGCAGTGCCTTGATAGTGTTTCTAATTGGTTTGCTCCTTAGGCTCATCCTCCTGGCGTGCTGGCATTGTTGGACGAGGAGTGTTGGTTTCCGAGGGCAACTGATCGCTCATTTGTGGACAAACTGTCAGCTGAGCAGGGTTCACACTCAAAGTTCATGCGGCCGCGGCAGCTTAAAGAAGAGGCTGACTTCTCCATTGTACACTATGCTGGCAAGGTCAGATTTTTTTTACCACCCTAGGCTCTCCTTTTTTCCTTTTTCTATTCAACATGAAGTCAAAATGGACTCTGTCTACTTTCTTACTCTGTCAGGTGGACTATAAGGCAAATGAGTGGCTGGTGAAGAACATGGATCCTTTGAACGATAATGTGGCATCTCTCCTGCATCAGTCATCTGACCCCTTCATCTCTGAGCTCTGGAGGGAGGGTGAGGGAAGCGTGTGTGTGTCGTAAATAATTGTTACGCTGGGGAATGTTTTTTGCACTGGTATGTGTTTAAAAGACGCTGTGGTGTAATTAGAATAATTTCTCAAAATTTCAGGTTCAGAAACAGAAAAAGAAAGAAAAAGAAAAATAATAGCAATAATAATAATAATAATAATTTTTACATATTTCCCCGCAAAATAAACAACAAATAAACAACAAAAACAAATAAATTAGTAATGATGATGTTATTAATATTATTATAAGTAGTTCTAATTAATTAAATAAATAAATGAATGAATTAATGAATATATTATTATATTATTATTAACATAAATTATAAATTAATTAATTGCTTGATACAATTATAAGCTGGCACAGAGCAATACAAATGGTAAAACAGCTTAATTATAGCCTTAGAGTTTTCAGTATAATTGAAGGGATGATATATAATTATATTATATTATGTTATTTATCAATAAATGTTTAAAGATGTAATATTTATAAACAAATAAATAAACAAACTAATAATAATAATAATTTCCCAAAGTTTCCGGGTTCAGAAGCAGGAAAACAAACAAATTAATAATAAAAATATCAGTTATAGTAATAATAATTGTTGTTTATTATTAAAATATACAAATATTATTAACAGCAACAATAAATGAATGAATTGCTTAAAACAATTAGAAACTGCTACAAACAATGAAAATGGGGGAAATGGCTTAATTGCAGCCTTAATGTTTCCAGTTCAATCAAATAATAAATATAATAATTGTGCTATTTATTAATAAATGTTTAATAATGCAATGTTAATAAAACATTTTTTTTATTCGTTTTCTAATATTTAACACTGTAATCTACTATGGACTAACGCTCTTCTCTTCTCTTCTTTACTCTTCTCTTCTCTTCTCTTCTCTTCTCTTCTCTTCTCTTCTCTTCTCTTCTCTTCTCTTCTTTACTCTTCTCTCAGATATTCAAACTCTTCCTCGTGTGTACTTTTTTGACTCTTATGCCACACTGCAAACCAATGGCTCTGACAGCAGTAGGTTTTTCTGCCCTTCTTCTTTTAACCTCTCCATCACTTCATCTAATTATGATTTGCCCTTCACTCTGTCTCTCATCTCTCTTTCATTGCATCAGATTGTGATGTGATGTGTGGGTTGCTGTTTTTTTCTTCTAACTGTAGTTTAGTAGAATGCGTAGTTAGTTTTCTATGGGTTGCTATAGAACTCATTCTAGTTTAGTTTGGTTTATGGTAGTGATCTGCTTGCCTGTAGTTTATTCTTCGTAAAGCATCTTTCTTAAAATTTCTTTCTTTTTGGAAAGTTTTAAAGGTCTCAGAAGAAGAACACATTCATATTATGACTTCCATTTGAACTTTTCTTCTCAAAAACTTTTTGGTTGTTGTATGGTTCTCTTACGAGAGGTTCTCTCGTATTGCGTAAGTTTAGCTTACGCTACGGGGAAAGATTCATCTTCTCGAGATATTGAAGCCAAAAAATTATCCTTAATTTTGTATTCATTGTCAACGCAGTGCAGCAGCTAGCAGACCTAGAGCAGGCCATCTCGCGTGCTTATTGGCTGCCCTGCATGCATCTGCTGCAGCCTACCAGTGAGCCTCGCGTGACGTCACGCCCAATTGGAGGCGCTCGCGCCTTCATAGCGTCACAGCCCGCTAGAATGGGCGTGGCTTAGCGTATATAAGAAGGGGCTCGTAGGCTGAATTCCCTGATTTTTCGACTCTTCAGTGAGCTCTCCGCATCGCTGAATCAGAGAGAAGCCACCGCCGCTGTCGAACAGCGAACAGCCAGCTCAGGACAGCGCTGAGGAAGCCGGCCGTCTTCGCCACCTTCAGCCGCCCGTGCAAGCTACGCTATCCGGCGACGTATCCTTTTACATTGCATTTTCAGGAATTTCTAAAAGAGCGCGAGCGTCTTTTTAAAGATGCCTCGCACTTCCTGTGGCTCGTGCAGAGCCCCCTTCAGCGTTGGAGACCGCCACGTTATCTGCGCTCTCTGCCTGGGCCTGGAACATGCAGACCTCGCCCTCGCGTCCGGGGGCTGCGAGCTCTGCGAAGCGCTTCCGCTGTCGACCCTACGGGCTCGACTCGAAGCTTTCAACCCGGATGCAGCCGCTCCGCCCCCCGGGGGACCGCGCAGGAAGAAGCGCCGTTCCCTGAGGCAGCCGGAGCCCGTGGCTACAGCGACGCGCTCGCCGGAGGATCTCCCTCGAGCCTCGCTTTCGCCCTCCCCGCCTCCCCTCCCCGACGCGCAGCTGCCGCTCACGAGCCTCACTGCCGTCGTATCGGAGGAGGAGGCCGAGGAACACGCCACGAGAGACTGCTGCTCTATCCTGGCATCGGACAGCGAGGAATGGTCGCTTCATTCCGGCTCCTCGTCGATCCAGGAATCCAGCCGTTCCCGCGTTGGAGATGACGCGGAACTTATGCGCCTGCTGACGCAGGCCGTCGACCGCCTCGGGCTCGAGTGGTCGCTGCCAAAGGAACCCGTGCCGAACAGGCTCGACGGTTGTTTCCTTCAGAGTCGCCGCCGTGCAGCTTCAACGAGCAGGCCCGCTCCATTCCTGCCGGAACTTCATACGGAGCTGACGAAGTCCTGGAATGCACCATTCTCCTCGAGACTTCAGTCCCAGGCCTCCGCGTCGCTCTCCCAAGTGGACGGCGCCGCCGAGAAGGGATACACGGCTATTCCCCCCGTGGAAGAGACGGTCGCAGCGCACCTTTGCCCGCCCTCCGCGAGATGGCGGTCTCGGTCAGCCTTCCCGTCTAAAGCCTGCAGAGCCACGTCCGCCTTGGTCGGCCGCGCATATGCCGCCTCCGGCCAGGCCGCGTCTGCTCTCCACTCCATGGCTGTGTTACAGATCTTGCAAGCCGACCTCCTCCGTGAATGGGACGAGAAGGGCCGGGATCCAGCTGCGGTTACAGATCTGAGAAGTGCGACGGATCTCTCTCTCCGCGCCACCAAGACCGCAGCTCAGGCTATCGGACGAGCCATGGCCGCGTTAACTGTGACAGAGAGGCATCTCTGGTTGACGCTCGCGGATATGAGGGAAACTGAGCGAGCCACCTTTCTGAACGCGCCGCTCTCCCCCACTGGTCTCTTCGGCCCAGCGGTTAACGGGATCGTTGACCGTTTCTCTGAAGTACAAAAGACCACACAGGCCATGAATCTCTTCCTGCCGCGACGCTTGAGCTCCGCTACAGGCCGCTCTCGCGAGAAACAAAGCCAGCCTCCTGTACGAGCTAACACCCAGCGTCCAGCACAACCCCAGCCTTCGCAGCGACGTCAGGGCGGCCGCCCTAGGTCGCGCTCGGACAGCCGTCACAGGCCGCCGCCCCCCAGGGGGCCTCGGCAGAAGATCACGCTGAAGTCTGAGCATGCGAAATCCTCCTAACAAAGAGAGAAAAAAGACGCGCGTGTCCCGCCGCGGCCGGACCGCCGTCAAAGCTCATTTACCTGTCAGTCCCCTTCAGTCAGGCTACTGCAGTGGTTCATTTAGCAGCCAACGAGCCGGTTTTTCCACCCTCTCGCCTGCACACAAACGCCGTTTTTACGGCGACCCAGAGAAATCTCAAAAAGAGCATTATGTCTGGTCCGGCTCCCGCCGTCAGTGTTTTAAGTGTAGTGAAAGTGCCCACGCCCCAGTGTTCACCCCTACACACAAGCACATCAAATATCGTGTCACCCACAGAGCACACTCTCATAAAGCGCAGAAAAGCCGCTCGAGTGTTGAATGTAAGAAATGTGTCCACAGTGTTGTGCCCACTATCTGCCCGCTCTGTTGCACGGTCAAAACAGCAGGTTATGAATGTAAGTCCCGTGCCCGCCAGAGAGCGTTCACGCTTGCTATCACAAACCTTCCCCCGGGCGCCGCCCGCAAGTTTAAGTGTTATCATGAAACGCAGGGCGATTATAAAACGCTCCCCATCCATTTTGATCGGGGCGTCAAATGCATGTGTAAGTCTCGTGCCCGCGCAAACGCGCTCACGCTTACAGAACGCTTTTCCGCCCAAAGCGCCGCTCGCGCTTCAAAAAGTGAGGAAAAAAGGTTCCCCATCCCTTATGATTGGGACATCTCACACAAAGCAGCCGGTTTCGGTTTTCAGCGAGCAGCCGTTGCCCAGAACAGAGAGCGCGTGCGCCGCGCTCTCAGCTCCGGTTCAGTTTCACATGCCCGCAAGTGGCGGCGATCTGAACCCGGAGGCCATTCGCCCCCTAGCGGCTCACATAGTTGCGTGGGAATCTATCCCGGGGATTTCGGAATGGGTGCTGAGCACAATAAAGCAGGGCTATACACTTCAATTCATTCGCCGTCCCCCGCGCTTTCAAGCCCGGACCGCGACGATAGTGAATGCGGAAGTAGCACACCTACTTCACGCAGAAATAGCGAAGCTGCTGTGCAAAGGGGCTATAGAAAAGGTGCCGCCTTCTCTGAGCGAGTCGGGCTTTTACAGCCGTTTTTTTCTCGTGCCCAAGAAGGACGGAGCCTTCAGACCGATCCTAGATCTGAGACATTTGAACAAGGTGCTTGTGAAAAGACCGTTCAAAATGCTTACGACCAGGAAAATCCTTGCGCACGTTCGCCCGAGGGACTGGTTTATTTCTCTAGATCTGAAGGATGCCTATTTCCAGATTCAGATAATACCCCGTCACAGGCGATTTTTGAGATTCGCCTTCGACGGTCAGGCATATCAATACACCGTCCTGCCGTTCGGCCTGTCTCTGGCACCCCGTACATTTACGAAGTGCATGGACGCAGCGCTCGCCCCCCTGAGAAGTCAGGGGCTGCGGATAATGAACTATCTGGACGATTGGCTGATTTTGGCACAGTCAGAGGCGGAGCTGCTGTCTCACAGAACAGTGCTTCTCAGTCACCTGGAAAGCTTGGGTCTCACGGTCAACTGGACCAAGAGCTCATTACTACCCAGCCAGTCAATCTCCTTTTTAGGAATAGAACTGGACTCGGTGACCATGTCGGCCCGTCTATCGGCGCAGCGCGCGCTCCGGGTTCGCCACCTAGCCGCGTTTTTCCAAAAGGACAGCTTTCTCCCTTTGAAAACTTTTCAGAGGATGTTGGGCTGTATGGCTTCAGCTGCAGCAGTGCTTCAGCTGGGCCTACTGCGCATGCGCCCGCTCCAACGCTGGCTGAATGCTCGCGTGTCCCGCCGAGCTTGGGTTTCTGGCGGTCAGAAAATCAGAGTGACTCAGACCTGCATAGCGGCTCTGCAGCCCTGGTTAGTGGCCGACTGGTACCAGCTGGGAGTGACGATGGGAACCGTCTCTTACCGGAAAGTCATTTCGACAGACGCGTCCAACTGGGGTTGGGGCGCGCTGTTCGAGGGCAGACCGGTCTTCGGCCAGTGGTCAGACCAAGAGAGGGTTTTTCACATAAACTGTCTGGAGATGATAGCGGTCGAGAATGCGCTGAAGTGCTTCCTCCCGTTCATACAGGACCAACATGTTCTCGTCCGCTCGGACAACATGTCTGTGGTATCCTATGTAAACCGTCAGGGCGGTGTCAGATCCAGAAATCTCTGCAATCTGGCGGAGCGCCTCCTTATTTGGTCCCAGTTGCACCTGCGCTCGCTGAGGGCAGCGCATGTGCCGGGCCATTTGAACGACGGCCCAGACAAACTGTCCAGGGGCAACGTTCCCCCAGGGGAATGGTCCCTGCACCCCCAAACGGTCCAGAAACTGTGGCGCCTGTTCGGCAGGGCGGAAGTCGACCTATTTGCGTCAAAAGACAACGCTCAATGCCCGACGTTCTTCTCGAAGGACGAGGACGCGCTGGCCCAGGTTTGGCCCAGCCTCCGGCTATATGCTTTTCCTCCGGTCTCTCTGTTACCACAGGTAATCAAGAGAATCAGGGAAACGCGCCACTCGGTGCTCCTCATAGCCCCGCGTTGGGAGAATCAGATTTGGTTCCCGGAGCTGGCACGGCTGTCACACACAGCTCCGTGGCCGATTCCGGTGCGGGCAGATCTCCTCTCTCAGGCTCGCGGCACGATCTGGCATCCCCATCCAGAGCGCTGGTCTCTGCACGCATGGTTGATCAACGGGTACTCGTTGCCCTGCCAGAAGGAGTAATGAACACGATCACGCAGTCTAGAGCCCCTTCCACGAGAAGGCTCTACGCGTCTAAATGGTCGGTGTTCTCGGAATGGTGCACTGACAGAGGTCTGGACCCGCGGACATGCGGGGTGGCGCAACTGCTCTCCTTCCTACAAGAGCTGTTGGAAAAGGGGAGGTCCCCATCCACGCTCAAAGTATATGTGGCGGCCGTGGCAGCGTTCGCAGAATCGACGCACGGCCAGTCATTGGGAAGGCATGAGTTGGTCATCCGCTTCCTTAGGGGAGCTAGGAGGTTGAACCCGCCGCGCCCCCCGTCGGTTCCCATGTGGGATCTATCACTGGTCCTAGAGGCCCTGAAAGCTTTTCCTTTTGAACCACTGGATTCCGTGGAGTTGAAATATCTATCACTGAAAACCGTCTTTCTGACCGCACTGTCGTCAGTAAAGCGGGTGGGGGACCTACATGCGCTGTCTGTCAGCGCGTCGTGTCTTGAGTTCGGGCCGAATGACTCTAAAGTCATCCTCAGACCTAGACATGGCTATGTTCCTAAAGTGATGGGCACTCCGTTCAGAGCGCAAGTTATCTCGTTGTCAGCGCTCCCAGCATCTGACAGCGAAAGTGATGTGAACCGCCTCTGCCCTGTCAGAGCGCTGAGGTTTTACATTACGCGCTCCGCCTCATTCAGGCGTTCGGATCAGCTGTTTGTTTCGTTCGGTGGGCGCGCCAAAGGTCTCGCCTCCTCGAAACAGAGCCTGTCCAGATGGATAGTGGACGCTATAGCAGCCGCTTATGCGTCAAAAGGTCTGCAATGCCCGCTGGGCATCAGGGCTCATTCCACGAGAGGCGTGGCCTCTTCATGGGCATGGTCCAGTGGAATTTCTATCCATGACATATGTGTGGCGGCGGGCTGGAGCTCCCCGTCTACCTTTATCAGGTTTTATAACCTGGAAGTTCCTGCCTTGCAGGCTAAACTGTTGTCGGTTTAATGGAGAGGTGTATTCTGCCCAGGCCTCCTGCTCAGATCACTCTTACACGACCCAGCTCTCCTGGTTGAGCTGCACTAAGTAGGGTATGTGCCATGTGCCTATACAGACCGGCGCGCTGCTCTGTATTCCCTTTGTGTGCTTATGTACAAGTGATGGCCCGCTTGGCTGGCCACCTTATTCTCCACCTTATAGGGGTTCCCTGAAAGTTCGGGGCTTCATGGTGGATGCTTGGCGCGCACGGCGTTGACAAAGTGTTCCCGTAGCGTAAGCTAAACTTACGCAATACGAGAGAACCTCTCGTAAGAGAACGATACTCGGTTACTGACGTAACCTCGGTTCTCTCTAGAGAGGGAACGAGTATTGCGTAACCGGCCGTGATCGCGCCACGAGCGACTTCGCTTCAGTGGTCAAAAAACCAGGGAATTCAGCCTACGAGCCCCTTCTTATATACGCTAAGCCACGCCCATTCTAGCAGGCTGGGACGCTATGAAGGCGCGAGCGCCTCCAATTGGGCGTGACGTCACGCGAGGCTCACTGGTAGGCTGCAGCAGATGCATGCAGGGCAGCCAATAAGCACGCGAGATGGCCTGCTCTAGGTCTGCTAGCTGCTGCACTGCGTTGACAATGAATACAAAATTAAGGATAATTTTTTGGCTTCAATATCTCGAGAAGATGAATCTTTCCCCGTAGCGTAAGCTAAACTTACGCAATACTCGTTCCCTCTCTAGAGAGAACCGAGGTTACGTCAGTAACCGAGTATCGTTTTACAGAAATAGCACTAATATAGAGCCATAGTGCTCTCTGAACATGCCATAAACAGATTCTTTTTAGATAATAACATGTCTGTTTTGTGCTTGTCAGTGGAGAGGATTGTGGGTCTGGACCAGGGGTCGTCCGGAGAGAACAGTGGACCAGTGACTTTTGGGGCCGCTGGGTTTAAGACGAAGAAAGGCATGTTTCGCACGGTGGGGCAACTCTACAAAGAGTCCCTTACTAAACTGATGGCCACCCTCCGCAACACCAACCCCAACTTCCTGCGCTGCATCATCCCCAACCATGAGAAAAAGGTAAGAATAGAAAGAGAAATTGAAAAACTAACATAGTACTTTTCTTTTCTTTGTGAGAACTTCTTCGATGAGATCTCTCTCTCTTCTTAACATATCTGTAAAGTGCCCCTATTATGCTATTTTAAAGTTTCCTAATGAACTTTTGAAGGTCTCTTACAAAAGGTTTACATGCAACAAAAAGCTCAAAAAACACTTTAATTTTCTCATAATATACTTTTGCAGCATCAGTTCTTTTCTCACAGTGTCTGAAACAATTCGATAAAGGATTCAATCTCTCTAAACCCCTCCTTTCTGCAGGCCTACTCTGCTCTGATTGGCCAGATGGCCCAGTCTTTTGTGATTGGTCTACCACTAACAACGTGTGTCAGAAACTAAACAATCTACGTATATTACCTTATTCTGAATTTCAGCTCCAGGGGCTTCCTCCGAGCTTCTATACACAGTGATACGAACAATAAAGATGGCATTGGTTTTATTGTATCAATACTGTACAGTCCTCATACTTTGGAAGTGCATTCAAAGTGGATTTGCTTTTGCAGCCCATAAAACATTTTTTTTCGACATGTCGACAACACAAACCAAACTCTTCCAGGCCTCAGCTTCAACTACAGTGTTTGAGGGCGGGGCAAAGTAGATGTTGTTCACAGGCAGCCAATGAAGACCACAGCATTATGCAAATTCATTACAAACTTACGTGGGTTTGTGCAGGAAGGGAGACTGGAATTACTGAAGACTCGTTTCAGGCAGTTCAGAATCGGTTGTTTTGGGAGATTATTACTCCATCTGTCGTGCACTTTGGGCTTTGAAATTTTGCAGACCTTTTACATTCACAAACAGCTACATAACACACTACTGAAAAAGAATAATGGGGGCACTTCAAGACTCTATGATATATGGTATGAAACTAATGATAAGGTATTAATTGTGAGGTTCCACAAAATGCTGGTCAAAATGTATTGTTATCAGTGGATATCGGATATTTAATTATGTATGCTCATTTAGATTACCTTTACAATCATCTAACACTCATTTAATCTATAATAACACTAATAATTTAGTAAGTGTTCAATGTAATCTTTAGCAAATTTTCTAAAGCCATTTTCTTACTGTAAATTGTAATGTTTTACATTTTTTGTGTTTTATTTTTAATATATTTAGACAAATATAGAATTTTAATATCATTGATGTTTTTTTTTGTGTGTGTGTTTTTTTTAAATATTGGGACATCCCTTACTTTTTGTTCTTTAAATAATCACAGGCAGGGAAGTTGAGTCCTCATCTGGTTCTGGATCAGCTGAGGTGTAATGGTGTATTGGAGGGGATCAGGATCTGCAGACAGGGCTTCCCGAACCGCATCCCATTCCAGGAGTTCAGGCAGAGGTGTGTGTGTGTGTGTGTGTGTATTTAACCATCATTTGTGGGATAAATTTGTACCCTGTAGTGAGCTAAGTCTGATAAATCCTCCTTTTGATCTTCATTTGTAAAACAGTAAATAATGTTAATGAATTGTAAAAACAGAAAGTTTTTTGTTAGGTTTAATGCTAGATTATAGTATTTATTACTAGCTGAATATAAAAACAATAGAAGTCTATGGAATTTCCCCATTTACAGTAGATAAGTAAATTGTGCGTGTGCATGCATGCATGCATGTGAATGTCTGTGGAAAAAATAATTGCTTACAGTAATACTTTTATGCTTTAGGTATATCTTACATAAATGAAATTCTTGCTTCTTGCGTCATATTTATCTGTCTGCCTCTTTTTCTGTTTGTATCTCTCAGGTATGAGATCTTGACTCCAAATGCTATTCCTCGAACCTTTATGGATGGCAAACAGGCGTGTGAGCTCATGGTAAGTGATGTCACAAAACCTTAATCAAAGAGTTCATAATATTGATTTGATAGAGGATATTACACACTAGAGTTTCGGATCCATAAATGTGAACAGCACAGATGCTTTAGGGTCAAGAACTGAGTGGGGAAGGTCAATGGTGGTTTAGTGTTTTATTCAGATCTCTGATTAGTATTCTACATGTCGTTGATTATGTATTGTTACTGTATCTATAGATCAGTGCTTTGGAGCTGGACAAGAACCTTTTCCGGGTGGGACAGAGTAAGGTGTTCTTCCGGGCTGGAGTCCTGGCTCATCTGGAGGAAGAACGAGACTTGAAGATCACTGACACCATCATCCGCTTCCAGAGCGCGGCCCGTGGATACCTCGCCAGGAGGTAAGTCTCTGCGTGCGTATATGTGTGTGTCATAGGTTGTGTGGTGTGTAATATGTGTGCATGTATGTTTTAACTGACATGTGTTCTTTCAGGGCATTCCATAAGAAGCAGCAGCAGCTCAGCGCTCTACGTGTGATGCAGAGGAACTGTGCTGCATACCTGAAGCTCAGAAACTGGCAGTGGTGGAGACTGTTCACCAAGGCAACACAAAGCATTACAAAACATGTTATATAAAGTTAAAAATGAAGTAGGCCTAATAATGAGTTTTAAAGGGGTTATTTGTAGAATTACGAAACCCTTGTTATTAGCGACACCGGTGGCCATTAAGTAAACTGCAGCCAGCAACTTATCCTACACATAAAAACACTTTACAGGCTTTCATTGACCACCTAGGAAGTCGGGGAAGGTCTCTTTTTTAAGTTTGGTTACAAGCTGTTCATACATTGGCGATAAAAAAGCGATTAATACATTCAAATTCTTACATGTAGCCCCTTTAATGTAATGATTTTATTTAGAATGTAGCTAAAGCTAACATGTAAGCACAATGAATATGGAATTTTTGTATCATTATATAAAGTAATGAAGTGGTAGTATGTTTCTCTCTCTTACTACATACTCAGAATTACACGTTCAAAAGTTTGAGGTCGATAAGATTTTTAAAAATGTTTTTGAAAGAAGTCTCTCATGCTCACTAAGGCTGCATTTATTTGATCAAACAGTAAAAAAGTAATGTAAAATATGATTACAATTTAAAATGTGTTTTCTATTTTAATCTATTTTAAAATATTATTTATTTCTGTGACGGCAAAGCAGAATTTTCATCTGATTACTCCAGTCTTCGGTGTCACATGATCCTTCAGAAATCATTCTTCTTATATGCTGATATTATTTATGTTGAAAACAATTGTGCTGCTTAATATTTTTGTGCAAACCATGATAAAACCCGCATTTATTAGATTTTTTTGTAACAATTTTAAAGTCTTTACTTACACCGTTGATCAAATTAATGCACTCTTGTTGAATAAAAATATTAATAAAAAAACTGACCCGAAAATTTTGAATGGTAGTATATTCTAGCATTAACTTAAATAATATGCCTCATGGTGGTAACATATAAATGAATCAGTTTTATCAACTTACAGTTTATCAGGATCATTTGAATTAAGTCAAAAATGTTAAATAAAAAAATGCTTAATGCTTAAATATTAATGATAAATATTACTTTTATTTTATTATTTACTTTTACTATTATTTTTATTAATTTTTTAAAAATATTGTTAGTAAAATAATGCTTTAAAATAGCACATTACAGTAACATTTGCAGGTTGCCACTTTTTACAGTATAGAAGTATGGGAGTTGGGATGCGGCATGTCTTTTAATTTGCTTTTTGACCTTTGACCTCTCCTCCAGGTGAAGCCCTTGCTGCAGGTGACCCGTCAAGATGAAGAGATTCAAGCTCGGGAAGCACAGCTTCAGAAAGCCAAAGACAAGCTGAGTAAACTAGAGCTTGACTTTACTGAACTGGACAAAAAAAACCAACAGGTGACTTTATCTCATTGTTTCACTCATTTTTGTTGCGCATGTTGGTAAACCAAAAGAAGAAAGAAATGTGTTTGTTTGGTTTCCACATTCATCTGGATGTCTTCTTGACAGCTGTTGGAGGAGAAGTCAGTGCTGACCGACCAGCTTCAGGCGGAGGCGGAGTTATTCGCAGAGGCAGAAGAAATGAGAGCACGGCTGGCCAGTCGCAAACAGGAGCTTGAAGATGTGTTGGGAGAGCTGGAGAGCCGATTGGAGGAGGAAGAGGAGAGGACCGTTCAGATGACCAATGAGAAGAAGAGAGTACAGCAACATGTGCAGGTGAGGAGGACTGAAGCTTTTGTCAGTGTCTGATGTCTACTATTGAATATCTTCTGTCAAGATTATAGTTTCTTTCTCTCAGGATCTGGAAGAACAGCTAGAGGAGGAAGAGGGGACACGTCAGCGCCTCCAGCTGGAGAAAGTCACCCTGGAAAGCAAAGTGAAGAGTCTGGAGGCCGAGATCTTGACTTTGGGAGAGCAGAGAGACAAATTTAGCAAGGTAGTTGAAGTCGCATGAAACAGAAGTTGCAATCGTCTTTTCTTCCCTATTGTGACATATATCCAAGTGAAACAGCTTCTCGAACAAGAAAAAATGTAGGGCGGGACTTGATTTTTCCCATTGGGAATTTATTGGATAGTTGGATAATAAATATTGCAGTATTCCATAAAGAAGTAAGAATTGTCCGTTTTGATTTCATAATGACTTTAAAGAGAAGAGGGTTGTTTATTTGTCTTTCTGTCTTTCTCTTTCTCAGGAGAAGAAACAGTTGGACGAGAGATTGAATGAAGTGGCAGATCAACTAACAGAGGAAGAGGAGAAGGTGAAGAGTCTTAACAAACTGAAAAACAAACAGGACGCTGTCATCGCTGATTTAGAAGGTAACAGTACTTGACTTTATAAAACATTTAAAAATGTCATTGTTAATGATTCATTGGATATGTTGAATTTAGGCTTTGTGTTTTAAATTTCAAGAATGCATTCATTAAATATTGCAGAACCACAATTAACTTTCTTTTTTTACATTACCGTTTTAGGTCAGTACAATAAAAAAAAAAGAAAGAAATCCTTTTATTTAGCAAAGATACATTAAATAGATCAAAAGTGACAGTAAAGTCTTTTACATTGTTACAAAAAAATTACATTTCAAATAAATGCAAATAAAAAATTTTATTCATCAAAGAACCCTGAAACAAAAGTATCATGGTTTCCACAAAAAATATTTGACACCACAACTGTTTTCGACATTGAAAATAATATGAATTAAAGCTGCAAGCAGCATTTAGCGGTGTTCAAGCAGTTAAGGCCGTTAAGCACAAAAGCATCAAAAGACATTAAGTTTTATTTAGCATACATTTAAACACTGACATAATAGATGGAAAAGACCATTTACAGCCAATACAGGCAATTTACCATTGGAAATACATGGTTTTAAAGTTTTTCAACAGTTATAGCGCCCCCTATTGTCCAATCTCCATAAAACTTTGCATGCTTGTTCATGATGTTATGTCACATATGCTCACCAATTTTTGTGAAGTTCTGAGTTTTTATTTCTGATTTATAGGCTTTTGAGTGTGTTTTGACACGCCCCTTTTTATAAATGACCCTGTTACAGTGAACCAAAGGGCAAAGTTCAACTTTTTTTTGATAATTATTGATCTAGAGAGTCCAGAGAATTGTCCTAGACTGGTCTGGTTCAGATCGGGCGAAAAACCAGGGACTAGTTCGCGAAAGTAGGTTTTGGACAAAATTGGACATAGCAGAACATTTTTCTGGCCGAAATCGATTTTGGAGATATACATTTTGACCGCCTTGAGCCAAGAATTACAGTGGTGTAAAAAGCTTGATTCTAAGTCAAACGGTCTAGGAGTTATGAGCAATTTAGTACTTTTGGTTGCTGTAGCGCCACCTATGGGCCAATCAGGGTCATACTCTGATAGGTTCTCCCCAAACTGAGGCCCTAGCACCTGGCCAGGTTTCAAGTCTCTAGGCCTTACGGTTTGGGCTGCACGATGCGTTTTAGGTTTTTTTTTTTTTCAAATAGCAATTACAATAGGTTTGCAGCACTTCGTGCTTGAACACCTAATAATAGGCGACCTTTTTGACAGTTAAAGCGCCACCTATGGTCCGATCTCCATGAAACTTTGCATGCTTCTTCACCATGTTATGACACATGTGCTCATCAATTTTTGTGAAGTTATGAGTTTTTATTTATGATTTATAGGCTTTTGAGTGTATTTTGACACGCCCCCTTTTCTAAATGACCCTGTTACAGTGAACCAAAGGGCAAAGTTCAACTTTTTTTTGATAATTATTGATCTAGAGAGTCCAGAGAATTGTCCTAGACTGGTCTGGTTCCGATCGGGCCAAAAACCAGGGACTAGTTCGCAAAAGTAGGTTTTGGACAAAATTGGCCTTAACAAATTTTTTTTGCTCAAATCTAGAATCCGAGATATACATCTTGTCCATCTTGAGCCAAGGAACACAGTGGTGTAAAAAAACTTGATTCTAAGTCAAACGGTCTAGGAGTTATGAGCAATTTAGTACTTTTGGTTGCTGTAGCGCCACCTACGGGCCAATCAGGGTCATACTCTGATAGGTTCTGCCCAAACTGAGGCCCTACCACCTGGCCAGGTTTCAAGTCTCTAGGCCTTACGGTTTGGGCTGCACGATGCGTTTTAGTTTTTTTTTTTTTTTCAAATAGCAATTACAATAGGTTTTCAGCACTTCGTTCTTGAACACCTAATAATAGGCAACCTTTTTGACAGTCAGGTTTTCAGCACTTCGTGCTTGAACACCTAAATATTTCGCGAGCACCAAAGCAGCATATTAGAATGATGACTGGAGTAATGATGCTGAAAATTCAGCTTTGCCATCACAGGAATAAATTACATTTTAAAATACATTAAAACAGAAAACTGTCTTTTTCTCTCCTTTAGAGCGCCTGAAGAGGGAAGAGCAGGGCCGTCTGGAGCAGGAGAAGTGGAAGAGACGGATGGAAGGAGAATCAGTGGAGGCTCAAGAGCAGCTGTCTGACCTGAGCTTACTCGTCACAGAGCTGAGAGGAAGCCTGAGCCAAAGAGAGAAAGAGATCACTACACTACAGACACGGTACACGCACAAACACAAATATACCTTATAGTGAATCTGGCGCAGTTGCTATTACTTCTCCAGTAATGACATCTTTTGCTCTCTCTTAGGCTGGAAGAAGAGGGGGCACGTCGTACCGAAGCTCAGAGAGCCCTGAGAGAGGCCATGTCTCAGGTCTCGGAGTTTAAAGAGGAGGTGGATAATGAACGAGGGATGAGGGAGAGAGCCGAAAAACAGAGGCGAGATCTGGGGGAGGAGTTAGAGGCTTTGAGAACTGAACTAGAAGATACACTGGACACTACAGCTGCTCAGCAAGAGCTCAGGTGTGTGTGTGTGTGTGTGTGTGTGTGTGTGTGTGTACACTAAAAGTGAACATTCAAAACAATTAAGCATACTTCTTTTACAGAAGGGTAGACTAGAGTTAACCACAGGCATTTTGGTCCGTGTGTGTTTGTTTAGGTCTCGTCGTGAGGCTGAATTAGGAGAGCTTCAGAGATGTTTAGAGGACGAGACCCGTCGTCATGAAGCTCAGCTGTCAGAGCTCCGCATCAAACACACCGCTGCTATAGATTCCCTACAGGAGCACCTAGACAATGCCAAGAGAGTGAGTCCTAGCATTTACGCCAAATGCACCTTGTTTGCAAGATTGTTTGTTTCACTGGGAAACCAGCTTTTGTATTGGTGCATGTCCAAGTTTTGTGTGTACCTCCACAGTCCCGTCAGTCTCTGGAGAAGGCGAAGGTTGTTCTGGAGGAGGAGCGTATGAACCTGAGTGCTGAGCTGAAGACATTACAGGGAGGGAAGATGGAGAGCGAGAGGGGCAGAAAGAGAGCAGAGGGACAGTTACAGGAAGTCAACGCACGCCTCTTGCAGGCCGATAGAGAACGAGAGGAGCGAGAGGAACGACTCAGTAAACTCCAGGTAAAATGTGCTTAATTGTAAAAAAAAAAAATCGACTAAGGCCACTACTTTTTTCAGTGTAAACCCGAGCCCTTTTGACATCAAAGTTCAATTGATATTTTTTTGGTAAAAATGGTTTTCTGAACTCTGGTGGGCACCAGGGAACTGCTCCTAAATATACCTGTTAAGGAGGTCTTAGGTATGATTGGTGTGAACTCTGGTACAGTTCACTGTTAAGGCCTCATTTACTGTGAATCTAGTCATTTGGAATCCAGGCAACTGGGAATTTTGCATGAGGTGCGAAAGATTTACCCACGCAGACCGCGCAACGTGTTAAAGTTGGTCACGTGAATTGGCCACATTGATCAACAGATTTTTTTGAAAGTTACTTTTTTTTTTTCAGCTGTGCTTCATTGACCTTTTTCGTTTGCAAAATGTGTGACCACACATTTAAGCTGACAGCAATCCTTCCCATTCTGGAAAATCTAGCTTAAAATTTTATTTTTGGTACATAAAAATAGCTGGTCCAAGCTGGTAATTGGGTGGTTTACAAACAGTAGCATGACCAATTTAGGTTGGTATGACCAGCTAGTAAATGTTTGTTGCTGGTCCACTTTTCATTTTGAAATGAAACTCTAGTCTGAATCAAACCTATGGATCAAACCAATTATGAAACGATTCTAATCTCTCTTTGAAATCTCTCCCTCTCAGTCAGAGCTTGAGTCTCTGTCCAGTTCCCTCTCCTCATCTGACTCTAAATCTCACCGTCTAAATAAGGAGGTCAGCAGTCTGGAGAGCCAACTACATGATGTGCAGGTAACTTTTGTGTGTGTGCAAGTGTGTGTTTTAATTTGCTGTCTTCCGCTACATATTAACAGGCTCATGGGACTTAACCAAACTGCTTTTCTCTGCTCACTCTGATTGTTGTTCTATTTCAAAGCAGATCTCAGAGACTGTGATTTCTCTCTGAGACTGTGAATGTGAGGGCCTCTTAATCATGCTTACTATTTGAGTGTGTGTGTGTTATTTTTTAGGAGTTACTGCAGGAAGAGACACGGCAGAAGTTGACGCTGGGCTCACGAGTACGTGCTTTAGAGGAAGAGAAAACTGGACTGATGGAGAGACTAGAGGAGGAGGAGGAGAAGACCAGAGAACTTACACGCCAGATTCAAAACCATACACAACAGGTTTACACCCATTTGCAAATCCAGGAAAACATTTTTATTGTTCAAACCATCTTTGCTCCATTTTATCATATTCTTTTTATGTGCCCATGCAGCTATCTGATCTGAAGAGACAGACAGAGGAAGTGAATTCAGCAGTGGAGGTCGGGGAGGAGGCCAGGAGGAAGTTGCAGAGAGAGCTTGAGAATGCTACACAGAGAGAGAGAGCCAAAGAAGAAGAGAAAGAACGCATAGAGAGGCAGAAAGAACGGCTGAGAGAAGAGATAGAGGACATGACTATCGCTCTTCAGAGAGAGAGACAAAACTGCACTGCTCTGGAGAAGAGACAGAAGAAATTTGATCAGGTACTGTAGGGGATGGATGGATGGACCGATGGACAGTGGATGGATGAATGGATTGACAGGTGGATGAGGGATGGAAGGATTGACTGGTTGATGGATGGACTGATGCATGGAGTGATAGATTGACTGGTGGATGGATGGATGCATGGATTGACTTGTGGATCAAAGGAGAGATGGATAGAGGGATGAATTAACTGGTGGATGTATTGATGGATGATGGACTGGTGGATGGATGGATTGACAAGTGGATCGAAGGAGAGATGGATGAAGGGATGATTTTATTGGTGGATTAATTGATAGATTGATGGACTGGTGGATGGAGGAATGGATGGATAGATTGACTGGTGAATCAATAAAGGGATGGATTGACTGGTGGATGGAGGGAGCGAGGGAGGAATAAATGGATTGACTGCTGGATCAACGGAGGGATAAATTAACTGATGGATGGATGGATGGATGGATGGATAGACTGCTAGATGTATTGATAGGAAGATACATGAATAAATTAATATTTGGTCATTTTAAAAAGTTTTTAAAAAAATTGGTTAGAAATTGAGCAGTGCAGGTCCAAATATTCATCCCCCTTTGACCTTTAACCTTCAGTGTTTGGCAGAGGAGAAGGCAGTGAGTGCTCGGCTGCTGGAGGAACGGGATCGTGCAGAAGCAGAGAGTCGAGAGAAAGAAACACGCTTCCTGTCGCTCTCTAGAGCATTGCTGGAAGCAACGGAGCAGAGAGATGAGCTGGAGAGAACCAATAAGGTGCTTCGTGTGGAGATGGAGCAGCTCGTCAACGCCCAAGATGACGTGGGCAAAAATGTACTGCTTGCTTTTTACCTGTGTTCTTACACAGAGTTTATTAACATTATAGCATAGTAATAGCAAAAACATATTCTGTTCTTTGACTTTTGACTTTTTTCGCCTCCTCAGGTTCATGAGCTGGAGCGTTCTCGGAGGGCTTTGGAAACAGAGGCACAATCTCTGAAAGAACAGACCCAAGAGCTGGAGGATGAGCTGACAGAGGCGGAAAACGCTCGCCTCAGGCTGGATGTCACTCTTCAGGCCCTTAGAGCTCAGTTTGAGAGAGAGATCAGCACTAAGGAGGAGAAAGGAGAAGAAAAGAGGAGAGCACTTAACAAACAGGTAACAGCCCTCAGCAGAACGAAGAAGTGAAGGGATGAGATAGTCTCTGAAGATGTGCAGAGCTGAAAATAATTGATCTTGAGCTCCTGTTTTCTCACATTTCTTCTTCTATTACTTGTTCAGGTGCGAGAGCTTGAAACAATGCTTGAAGAGGAGAAGACTCAGAGAGCTCAGGCTTTGACGGTCAAGAAACAACTGGAGACCGAGCTGCAGGAGGCTGAGGCTCAGGTGGAAACAGCCAATCGGGGCAGAGAGGAAGCACTTAGACAGATGAAACGTCTCCAGGTTTGTCAGTTCAGTTCATTTTGAAGACATTTTTAAAAAGGTGTTGCTGAGAGCTGTGATATAACCAGTTGCTTATTGTAGATCAGGACTCAATTATTTCATTACCAAGGCCAGACTTCATTAAAATAAACCAGGGGCCGTATAAAATTCGATTGATTGATCCCTGATTGTTTATTTAATGTGTTCCTGTGTGTGTTTTAGACTCAGATGAAGGAGCTCATTCGTGAGCTTGACGAGACCAAGCTGGCTCGAGACGAGATCGTCGTCCAGTCAAAGGACAGCGAGAAACGGCTGCAGACTTTGGAGGCAGAACTGTTACAGTTGACAGAGGTGTGTTGCCCTGCCTATGTAACCCAGAAGATATTTGAAATGCATCTCCTTCAGTCTTTTTTTCTCTCATTCGCTGTTATTTTGACACTCTCGCAGGAGCTGGCCGTTTCTGAGAGGCAGCGGAGACAGGCCCAGCAGGAGAGAGACGAAATGTCGGATGAAATTGTCAACACTGCAACTGGAAAGTCAGTATCTGTTTGTGCTTGTGTTGAGGTTCACTGACCCCGAGATATCTTTCTGTTTAGGGAGGATGAGATGCATCTTTTTGTGTATGCTTTACAATCAACACTAAACAGCACTCACAATGCATTTAAAAATGTTCCTCTATTAAAGGGATAGTTCATCCAAAAATAAAATGTACCCAATGATTTACTCACCCTCAAGTCATCCTAGGTGTATATGACATTCTTCTTTCAGACGAACACAATCGGTGTTATATTAAAAAAATGTCCCGGCTCTTCCAAGCTAAATAATGGCAGTGAATGGCTGTTTATGTTTTGAAGTCCATAAAAAAGCATCCATCCATGATAAAAGTGCTCCACACGGCTCCGCAGGGGGTTAAAATAAAGGCCTTCTGAAGTGAATCGATGTGTTCGTGTAAGAAAAAATATCCATATTTAAAACTTTATCGACTTATGTTGTCTTTAACATTGTTTGCCCTGCAGATCTGCACTGTTTGATGAGAAGCGGCGTCTTGAGGGAAGAATCACTCAGCTGGAGGAAGAGTTAGAGGAAGAACAAAGTAATGCTGAACTAATAGCCGAGAGACACAGGAAGAGCACCTTACAGGTACACAAAGAAGTACACTATACTATCACACAAACACATAGAGACAGAGCACTCTACATCTCTCTCTCTACTTTTTAGGTTGAGACTCTTACAGTCCAGCTATCTGGAGAAAGGACACTTGCACAGAAGAGCGAGAGCGCACGAGAGGCTCTCGAGAGGCATAATAAAGAACTGAAGACTCGTCTCAGCGAGATGGAGGGAACTGTGAAGGGGAAACATCGCCTCAGCGTCGCCGCCCTGGAGGCCAAGATAGAATCGATGGAGGAACAAATGGAGCAGGAGAGACAGTAAGAAAACAGTGGGGGGTGCTAAAGGAAAACTTGGAGGTCAAATGAACGGATGTCTTCTGAATGAAAAATGAAATCTGAATGATTTTCTTATTCAAGTTGAGTCACATTTATTTATGTACGTAGCACTTCTTACAATACAAAATTGTTTCAAAGCAGCTTCACATTAATAAACAGGAAAATAAGTCTAATGCTGTAAAATTACAATCAGTTTAATGTTGATTCAGTTCAGCAGAATGTCAGAACTGCTCTTTTACATACAATTAAAGTTTATGGGGACCAGGGACTGCTAAGCTCTAAAACGAACAAAAATTATCATAAAAACTGGTCTGTACAACTTGAGTGTGATATTCACGCGTTCAAAAGCCATTGGTGTGACTTAAAATAAAGCTTAAAAATAAAGCTTGACAGCTATGGCTACCATTTAAATTGCATTGCATGAACAAGAGCATACGTTTTGTTTGTTGTTGAAAAAGCGAGAATAAAAAAAAAAAAAATTGCACGAATTAGTCTTTTAAGGTTCTACATTCACTGTGAAGAGCAAACCAGCAATGTGTCTGTTTTGTGTGTCCTTTTTTCATTTTCTCCCTTCCTAGAGAGCGAGCCATAGCCAATAAGCTGGTGCGGAAAACAGAGAAAAAACTGAAGGAAGTTTTGATGCAGGTGGAGGATGAAAGGAGACATGCAGATCAGTATAGAGAGCAGGTACCTTTTTTTTCTATTTTTTTAAATGCCTATATTACATAACATATGTAGCTTCTGTTACCTAACCAGCCTTTGTTAACCTACACAAACTCATATCAGGATTTGCAGGATTCGCTTCAGGGTTGTGGGTCGTTCAGCACATCTGCAGTTCTACAATGATAAAATCTCTCTCTCTTTCTCTTTGTAGTTGGATAAGTCTATGGGGCGTCTCCGTCAGCTGAAGAGGCAGTTAGAAGAGGTGGAGGAAGAGAACTCTCGCTCCAACGCTCAGCGCAGGAAACTACAGCGAGAGATGGAGGAAATGAGCGACGGCATGCAGAGCATGAACCGCGAGCTCAACACTCTCCGATCCCAACTCAGGTAAAGATTATGATGGTGTGTTGTGAAGTTTGCCATTTTGTGTGTAAAATTCAAAGAGAGTAAAATTAAAAACCAGCAAGCAAGTTGGTAACACTTTAGTTTAGGGTCAAATTGTCACTATTAACTAGCTCCTCATTAGCATGCATATTACTAGGATATTGTCTGTTAATTAGTACTTATAAAGCACATATTAATGCATTATTCTGCATGAGCATATTACACATCCCTTAATCCCAGTACTTAACAACTACCTTACTAACTATTAATAAGCAGTAATTCTGAGTTTGAGGCAAAAGTCAAAGTTAATAGTTAGTTCATATTGAAAATTGGACCCTAAACTATTGTGTGACCATGTTTTTTTGTTTTTTATTTAACTTACAAAAAACAACAACTTTCTAATGGCTCAGATTTGGTAGAAATAACTCCTTAGTTCACCAAAAAATGTAAACTCTTGTCATCATTTACTCACCCTCATGTCTTTCCAAATCCATAAGACATTTTCAGAACACAAATGAAGATATTTTTAATGATCTGTCTCTTCCTTCATTGAAAGTCTATTCACCCAAAACTCTGATGCTTCAAAACGTTCAATTAAGAGATTGTAAAACGAATCCATTTGAATTGAGCGGTTTAATCCAAGTGTTCAGAAGAGACACAACAGATTTATAATATATGACTTAATGTATGCTTTCATTCACATATAAACACTAAAATTTTTAGTAAACTAGCTTGTGGGTTTGAAACGACACAAGTGTGAGTAATTGGGTGAACTAACCCTTTAAGGTGACAACATACATATATCCACTTTTACAGTCTATATCAAATATCTTGTCATTGGCTGTGACTACATCGCACAGTTTAGTGTTCTGTGTGAATGGAAAAATAGCTTGTTGATGGAAACTTGTCACAATGCCTCTGGTCAGGACAGTGAAAGTTTCAGTCTTTTAGTTGTTAATATATATCCATTTTTTGTTGTACTGTGTGCATGTTTCATTGACTCATCTAATGTGTCTTGTGTCCATCCATATTTGTGCGTTTGTCTCCTACACCAACTCAGCGTCACAGAACGGCAGAAGTCCGAACAGTAGGTTTTCATACTAAAGTGTCAGACTGTGTGTTTTGTGTTCCTCTCTGAGCATTTCCTGTCTCCTCTTGACTCTGGTGGTGTGTGCCCTGTTGAGATTAGAGACAGTCCTTTATAACTGATTTATTCTGAAGCATATCAAGATGGTGTAGTATACATTGGATTGTGGGTCACTTCCTGTTTATAAATGGTGATAAATCACAGATTCTCTGTTCCACTAATCATTTCAGTTTCCTCTTTTCCACCCTCTTTCTTTCTTCCAGTTCATAAACAGTGACCCCAAAAAATATTTGAACACTTAAGTCACAATTCAAAATGTATGAATGTGTTTGTATTAGGCGACAAAATAACAAAATAACGCTTTTGTTTTGTTTTGAGTTTTTGTTTTGAGTTTTGTTTTGAGGTTTGTTTTGAGTTTTTGTTTTGAGTTTTTGTTTTGGTTTAAGTTTTGTTTTTTGTTTTGAGTTTTTGTTTTGTTTTGAGGTTTGTTTTGTTTTTGTTTTGAGTTTTTGTATTGTGGTTTTGTTTATAGAACAAAACATTTAAAGCAAAACATTTGACCAAAAAGTGATTACACTGTAAAAAAAAATATATATATAACAATTATAAATTAACTCTTTCCCTGCCAGCGTTTTTGAAATAAAAAGTTGCTAGCCACCATCAGCATTTTTGATAATTTTCACAACAATTTCATAGCCCCCAGAATATCTGAACATACAGTAAATCAAAAGAAAGAACAGAGCCTCTGCTTTTAAACCATCAAAAAAAAAAAAATTATGCTAGCGTCATGCATTCTTTATTATCAACACTTGAATATGGGTAAGTGTCATAAAAAAGCAAATTTTGAACAAAAAGCTGATAAAATCAAGTTTTTTTCAAAGACTACAACGTGCATAAGCAATGCTCTTATCGCTTGTTTCTGCATCTTTTTTTCTGTTTTGAACCGGAGATTCTGTACTCTTTATAGCAGAATTAACTGCTATACTGCAAAAATTGCTAGAAAAGGTTATAATTTTTTGCAATAATGTTATTGCAATATGTAGTTCGTGTGACACAGTAAGTGTCTAAAGATAGCCAAATATGTTTCGGGGACACTGTCTATGTATTTTGCGTTTCGTGTATGAATTGCATGTGATTATTCTCTGTTTCTGTCTCTGTCTCAGGCGAGCTCCGCTCCCTATCTCCATGCGTGCTGGCCGGAGGGCTCTGGTGGATGACCTTTCTCAGGAGAACTCTGATTCTGAGGATCCAGGTGCTTCACCCACCCCGTCCAGCGGCCCGCCGGGTACCCCCACACCCTCAGACAACGCCCTGGGACCCCCTCCCCCCTACAGCCTTACAGACGCTGAATAAGAAGGGGGAGGAGTGAAAGATAAACAGTTTCACTGGTTTAACTCGCATAGCTTTTGCAATCGTACACATAACAGAACATCCATGCAGTCACACATAAACTTGAAAGTAGTTCATGTGATTTATAGATTTTAAATGAACAGATGAATTAGCATGCAAGATGGAGAAAGCCGGATGCAGTATTCTTATAGTACTGTTTAAACCAACCAAGCAGTGAGTAAGGACTGCAGTTTTGAAGTCGGGGAGAAAAAAAACAAAAAAAAAAACATTTCCCAACATTTATTGGGAAATACAAGTACTGTATATCGGTGCAGTATTTCAGGCTTGATGTGGCAAAATTATGATGGCCACCTCAAGTTCTCTTTTAATCAATCAAAAGCCATGTGTTTAGGAGAAATTTGCATGTTAATGGCAATCAAAGGCCATTTGGTATTGCACAGATGATCCATCATCAGGCTAATATGCATCGTCTGTAGTCGCACAAGCCATCAAACCCCTCAAAGCCCTGAGAAACGTTCTCTCGCTCACTCCTAAAATAATGTCATGTTTAAAGAAATTGAGAACTGAACAGGTACAAGGACTTTGGTATTTTAGAATATCTGTGTTTTAAATTTTAGAAGTGATAGCTCTACTTCAGATAAATAAACAACTTTGCTTTTTGTTAAACATGATTTGGCAAAAGATGATGATTATGGAAGCCCATTTCCACCCCAGAGTAAAAGGAAAAAAAGGGTTTTGCTACTTTAAATGTCACAGTTGCGACTTTGATTCTCATAATTGCGACGTTATTTCTCAATATTGCTTTACAATATCTCAAAATAGCTTTACATTTCACAGTTGTAAGTTTGTTGCTTGGATTTGCGACTTTATAAATCACAATGTGACCTTATATCTCAAAATGTGACTTTATATATTGTAATTGCTTCCTCAATATTGTGACTATAAATTTTGCAATTGCGAGTTTTTTTGCTAATTGTGACTTTACATCTCACAGTTGCAAGTTTGTTTCTCACAGTTGTGACTTTACAACTCACACCTTACGTGTCAAAATGTGACTTTATATCTTGTAATTGTGTCTTTATATCTCAGTGTGACTACATCTTGCAATTTTCTTTCTCAATATGGTGACTTTACGTCTCGCAGTTGTGAGTTTGTTTCTACTAATTGTGACTTTATAACTCACAATGCAGCGCAATATCTCGTAATTGCGACTTTGTATCTCACAGTGTGAATATTTCTTATTTTAACTCTTTCCCCGCCAGTGTTTTTTATTTAACTTGGCAGCCAACGCCAGCATTTTTGATAATTTTCAAAAAACTTTCATGTCCCCCAAAGTGTTTTGTTGAATGAATATCTGAACATAATGCAATATATTTTAAAAGAAAGGACATAGCCTCTGCTATTTTATTCTAGCTTCATGCATTCTATTTTATCAACACTTGAATGTGGGTTTTCATAAAGAAAAAAAAAAACAATTGCAGAAGAATTGCAGTTGTACTTAAAGTTTCTTTAAACAAAAAGCTGTGTTTTGAATCCAGAGTTTCTGTCCTCTTTCAGAAGATGCGTAATATCACCTCCTAACGTATAACAGTGTAAACACGGAAAGCCAGAAAAATCTGTCAATGGCGGGGAAAGAGTTCAACACAGTTCGCACAGTTACTTTTTAATTTTTTTTACTCTGAGGTAACAAGGAGCTTCCATAGATGACAATTTATGTGCACAAAGCTATGATTGTATTAAACCGACAAAAAAGTGAGAAAGATAAAAAATGCTGTTCTATTAAATAAGTACACTACTAAATTGAGCCATCCATGATAGCTTTTATATCTTAGCCATAACCTGGCCATAAGAAAAGAATGGGGATACAGAAAATAAAAAAATACATGAAAGGACTTCTAACAAACAAAAAAAGCAGCCAAAGTTGACAGATTTCACTTCATTTAGATTTAGCAGTAAAAGTTATTAGATACCGTATTTGAAATATACTCACTCTGATCTCATTCAAACTTTAGTTATCAGTTCTCCCTGTTAAGTTCAGGGTATCTGTGCTGCAGATCGTTCCCTCTTAGAAACTGTGTGTAGATAGTTAGGTCGCTCTAAAGGGATGCTTTTGTGGGTAGTGACATAGATAGGTAGTTAGGATTTCTTAATTTATGTCTTAAAACATCGGCTCCAGTTTCAGACTACTGACTCGTTGTAATTTTTATCAATTAAGAGAATTCCAGTATGCAGTCTATTTATTTTGTTTTGTATTTTTTTTCCCGCTGCACATAGACATGACATGGTTGTTGTATAGTTTGCAATTTAAGTGAAAACAAGGCAAAATGAAAGATCTTTTGAGGGTGAGGTTGGGTTTACACTATTTTATCAGTCAGTAACACTGGACAGAATAAAAAATAATACATTATCACCATATAAGCTGCAGTGGGCCTAAAAGAATATAACACACCGAAAACAAACACATGCGTTTGAGACCATTTTGACAAGAGTGAGAAGTCTGTTATCAGGATTTCTGAGAGTTATGGAATGAACCTGGAAGTCATGAACATATGACATCTTGCCTGTTTTTCCCAGGGGTCAAAGGCTGCTAGTTGCTCCTTAATTATATAATTATATCAATGTAACTTTTTTTCTTTTTTTTATCAAAAGGACATATTGTATTTTGTTTGATCATTTTTGAATGTGGTACATATTTATGGATCAAAGTGTTTATGTTGAACACAATCTGAGGCATATGGATGACAAAAGGGACATTATTCTAGCTGTATGCATGTCAACAGTGCCTGTATCTGCAGAATATACTAAATGGATTCCATTGAAAATCAGTGAAATAATAAGAACGGGGTCTGGAATTTGATAAATAAATTGCAATATTAGGTCTCGCTGAACAATAATCTGACATCCTTCTCACGGGTGCTTTTTTCATACAGGCTGTGATGTGATACATTTTAGAATACAATTGCTTATTGGTTGTTTTCATTTAATTGATGAAACCGTTGGCATGTCAAATGAAAGTTTTCTTAACCTTCACTGTATTTATGTCTCTAAGATTTTTATTCTTAGATATTGTATGGTGATGAGCAAATTCAAAAAAAGAATGGTTGTTTTAACTTAAAGTGGTTTGTTCTGCCTTAATTTAAGTTTAGTTAACTCAAATATCCAAGTTGTCACAAGTTGACTAAACTTAACATTTTAAGGCAGCACAAAAATGTACTTTTTGAGTTGAAACAATATTTTTTTTTACAGTATTGATACACAGGCTTACACTTGCTAGTTTTTCAAGTGATTCAATTTAGCAGAATTAAACTGTGAGTAATACTTGTTTGTCACCAATAAGTATTAGAACATATTTAAGATCTGTTCAGCCTGTGAAATTACAAGGTCCTTTGATTCCCTGATGGGTTTATTACACTGTTATTACCACAGTTATTACTACTTGCCACTGTATCTGTCCTATGAATCGGAAAGCAGGGTTTTCATATCAGATCATCAGATTACACTGTATGTAAAATGTCTGTAATAGATCACATTTTGATACTTTATTTGTTTTATTTGCCCCAATAATGTTTAAATTTTCAATTTTAGTGTATTTTTAATTGCCGATCTCTAGAATCAAGCTGGAATTGTATGCAGTGTTGACTAAAAGGGAGGAAACCATGCTGTTAAAGACAAAATGATAGAATCACACACGCAAGCCAAAAGATTTAAGCCTTGTACAACAGAGTGTTTTTATTTTATACTTATTCATCCATGTTAAAACACATTCGTAAATTATATCTGCCTATAATGTCTCTGACTGTTTGCCTTTCAAGCAACTCAACATTGCTGCTAAAATGTGTTTTGTCACTGACAAATGTACAAAGTCATTTTGATCGATTTGTGCATTTATCAGATAGATTTGCAGAGCTGCAAACTCAAAAATTCAATTAGGAGAGCATTTGAATAAATAAAAAAAACAGTCGTATTTCTCAAGTCCTATATTCTAGTTTAATAAATGAGTCTTGGTATATGCTCAACTCGTGCTTTATAATGCAGCTTTGAGCCAGTTTGAGATGAGTAGAAAATAGCAGAGAATATGTATGAAAAGGTATTAACACTCCAGGGGAGATGCGTGTGTGTATCTGAGGTGTTTCTGAAAAGGACTGTGTGCTTTTTTTGCATCTGTGGAACTTGAATTTTTAACCATGTAATTTATTTGATCTTTTGCTTTATTTTGCTATAATGATAAAATGAGACCGGGGTGAATTTTAATATACCGTGGTTTTGAAATCAGTGTGGTTTATTTTCACACGAACACGCTATCAACGATTCACCATCAGTAAATGTGGAGGACCACTTACAAATACAATGAAAAAATCAATTATCAGTTTATTAACCAAAACTAATTATAAATGGATAAATCATAGGTGAATTTGACAAAATTATATTGTTTCATTGTTTTGCAGTATGCTAAATTATTTTAACAAAATTATAAACCAATGAATCACCTTTCAAATTGATAAATAAATAGATATTTAAAATTTTATTGTACGTGTAAAGGCATGGTTAATTATAACGATAAAATAATAAATTAATAAATCGCTTCAAATAAATAAATAAACATTCAGATAGTAGGGGTCCTATTATGCCCTTTTATGAAGTCTTGATTTTGTTTTTGGGGTGTACTAGAATATGTTTTCATGCTTGATTGTTCAAAAAACGCATATTTTTTTACATATTTTACATTATTACAGCACCTTTCTCCCCAGTCTGGCTCGAACATGCCGATTTCGATGAAGCCCCTCCTTCCGAAATATGGAATGTGCTGTGATTGGTTAGCTGGCCCAGTGTGTTGTGATTGGCAGTGTGTTCAGGAAATTTCAAACCAATTCAAGCCTGATTCAGACCCTGACAATGTTAACGAACAAGAGGATCGTGCAGAACGAATTTCATGCACAGACTTTGCAAGCACGGATTTCACGGGACGTTTCAGAGTGGTGTTTTTTTTTGTAATTATCTTATACATTATAAATACAATGTTATACACCATTTAATCGTGATATTTGTTGGAAAACGACGGTAATACAAACTGTAATCAATCAGAAAACCATGGTTAATTTTCCTAAGGAGCGGTGAACCATCTTACAAAAGCGAGAACTTACAAAGGCAACAGAAAACAAGCTGTTCTCCATAAAATGTGCAGCGTTTAAGTTTTAAACACTCTTAAAGTCAAACAAATGAATTTTGGGAAAATAAAAACAGCGTCTCTTTGACATAGCGACAACAGTATCTTCTTTAAACCAGGCCTCACACATTTTTTTTTTGTGTATTCCTTGGGCGTGGATTATTTAAATGACTAACATTATGACTTCATAAGATCCGAAAAAATTGCATTGTAGTCCAAACGAGCCGTTTGTTGTAGTTCTTAAAAAGGGGATTGTTTTAAATAAAATATCTCCCTTTGGAGTGGACTTTGTAACCTTGCAGATCTTTTTTATGCTCAAACTGCAACATGGAAAAGCATAATAGGACGGACCCCTTTAATTCAGGGTCATAATGTAAATGTATAACAATAAATGTATCTTTTTAAAATACATTTATAATTTAAAGAGTGGCACTTCTAGTCCTCAATACAAAATGTCACAATACTTATACAGTCTTTATTACAGAAAAATATTTCACTAATTAAGAAATTCATTTCACAACACGGACAAGAACAACCAGTCATGTGACCAACTTAAACATAAGTGAAATCTGCTTGGGGAACTTTTTCATCAACACACAAAACTTTGCTAGCAACGATAAATAACCACAACTTAATAATCAAACAATACAATAAAATTCATGTACACATTTCATAACATTACTGTCCAGTGACGGACCTGTACTTTCCAAACTCGTCCTCTGCAACAATATTACTGAACAACCAATCATCATCTAGAGGCGGAGTTGGAATTGGAGTGGGGTGGATCTTATGTAATGTAGCAGGGAAAGATCTAGCCACGCCCTCAAAGTTGTGACTACTCTGATTGCCTTTGAATTTGGAGTGAAAACACGACTCTCCTTTATGATAGCAAAAGCCTTCAAGGCAACACATTATGGGGCACTGGAGACCTGATCCAGTCTGGTTGAGATTCTCAACCTGTACAATACTTCTGATATCAGTGTCTTGCGTCAAAAGATACTGATCCGTTTCTGGACTTGAATAGTTCTTGTGTGAGCTTTTTAGAGGCTGTTGTTCCCAGATGTCATGGTCAATCCATTTGGATTGAGTGTCCAGCTGATTCTCAAGCACCGAGAACATGTGGTGGCTTGAAACAATATCATCCAAGGCAGACAAATCTGTATCTGAGTAACCATCTGCCTTTCCATTCATCCTCATGCAAGGCTCAACCCTACCAAAATGGCCCTCTAGGATGTTATTGTGGTTCATAAAATAGTTTGTTTGATTGTGATGGAAACTACGTCTATGTGGCTCTTGGTTGCAGAGAACATCAAATTCAAATTCTTGACCGTTTTGGCTCAAATTTCTGCTCCCAACGCCAAAACCTGTTAGGTTCTCTACGTCTGAATCCAGAGAGCTTGGAAATGTGCTGGCTTCCTGTAAATCTTCTTCACCTTGAACCATCCACTCACCCATTTTACATTTAGGATCAATGTTTTGGATCAGCAGATCTTCATGATTATCATAACAATCAAGTAATTCAAGGTCATCCATTATATCCATTTGAAGACTCTCAACGATTGTGCGATCTTGCGTTTGGATGCCGTGTTCAGCATCAATGAGCATCTGAACCTCCAAATCGCATGAATCCAAAGACAAAAGTGAAATCACCGGGGAAGTGGGTGACAGATCTGACACTTCAACACCTGTGGGGAACAACTTCATGTCCGAGTGTTTGGTGAAACATGGTTTTGAATACATTCTTGTTCTTTCAATGCTTCCCAACCAGGAGGACACGCTGTCCTCGAAGCTTTCTAAATCGGTAGATGGCGGTTGCCTTTCGAAGCTGTTGCCTTCAATCATGTGTCCAGGGTTCTTTTTTATTGCAGCATTACAGTTTTTTTCAGTTCTCAAATTTGTTGCTGTACCGTTGAAGGACTGTGAGAAACTTTTATCAGCCACATTGGTCTCCAAAGTCCATAGGTCACAGACATCTTCTTGTTGTTCAGGAAGACCTTCTGTTTTGTCAGCATTTATAAAAGTTTCAATAGCTGTAGAAAACAGAACAAGGAGTCATCAAACTGGGTACAGACCAGAACAAACCAGTTCTGAAAATAAAAATTAAGCTCTTTTGCCTTTTTTTGAGGGTTTAGGTGACTGGTCTGTGACTTCTTTTGCAATGCGAGACAGACTGGGTGTTAGATGATCTGGGAGTTTTTCAGTCGAAAATAAAGCAGAAGCCAGCTTATGGTTCGCTGCCTCTATTTCTGCAAATTTCCTGTGTAGAGGCGGATGGAATATTAGTTATAATCATTTAATATATATATATATATATATATATATATATATATATATATATATATATATATATATATATATAATTTTGGGGTCAGAAAATTGTCTTTCTTTCTTTTTGTTGAAAGAAATTAATACTTTTATTCAGCAAGAACGTATTAAATTGATCAGAAGTGACAGTAAATGCTGTTTGTATTTTTTATTCATCATAGAGTCCTGAAAATTGTATCCTGGTTTTCACAAAAATATTAAACAGTGGTTTTCAATATAATTATAAGAAATGTTTCTTGAAATCATGTTATTAGAATTATTTCTGAAGGATCATGGATGTGACACTGAAGACTAAAATGATGACTGCTAAAATTCAGGTTTGCCATCCATCTAAAGAATAAAATAAAATATTTAAAACTAGAAAGCAGTAAAAAATATTACTGTTTTACTGTTAATTTGATCAAATAAATGCAGCCTTGGTAAATAATGATCTTGACCAAAAACAGATAGAAATTTCTTGATGGAAATAACAGAGGTGCCAATTCATGTGTGAAAACTGAAAATGATTCTTCATTCTCCTTCCCAACCATTCTTTCACAGTTTGAGCCTGATGAATCTTGACATTCTTGTCCTGGAATACATGATGTGTCTTCCTTCATGCTTGTTTAAGAAATGAAAAGCTTCACCCTCCATCAATTCGGGTTAGGAGAACTGTCGCCAAACATATAACATGCTAGAAACATAGTAATCACTGCAATAATGATCCAATCGTTGACTCTTAAGCATGTACATAGGCTATATACTATATATAACATACCTCTGTATCATGTTGTGTAGAAACCTACGATGATTGACTTGTCGTTTTGATGGCTTGTTTTTACGTGGTTTTTGCAAAGTCCTCATCATGTGACCAGCTGCTGAGGTCACGAAAGTAAAAAGATCCCGACCCCATGGCACTCCGTGCTCCGGCCCTGGCTCAAAGGTCAAAATACTGGATGGACGCATTGCTTTGGGGATAAAATGAGGATAAAATATGAGGGGCATTAAAGAAAGAGAGAAAGAAAATAAGATAATATCACACCAGATTCAGTAGTTGTTTGCTAAATTGCCAATGAATGTTGATAGCTTAGGCTCGGTATTAACATTTTGTAAAACTAAAGGAGCAGAACTTTCAGTACAACATCAAACTAAGATTTAGATCTCTAAAAGCCTGATAATCAATCTTTCTATGAAAGCACCACCTACCTTCTGTGACTTAGTAAGAATCCACTTTTGAAGCAGGGAACCAGAAGACTTTGCACAGGTGATCCAGTCCTGCACCCTGACTGACCGAGAGACAGAGAGAGTGTGAATGAATGAATGGCCGAGGGGAGGGTGGCATTGATTCGGTGATGATGCCACAGTGAACGATTCTTTGTCTGCTTAGATAAAGGGTGGCAAGGTCATTAAAGAGGACAGAGTAGTGCAGCAGAATGAAAAGAAAAGCAATTAGAAGTCAACTGGTTCGTGCCGTGCGGTCTCCTTGAGCATGGTCAAAAACAGCGCTTGTTAAGTGTTAGCAAACACAGCGCACCAGTTAAGCGCTTAACGGCCCTTTAATTGATCTCTTTAATCTCAGATCCTCATTAACGCATTCTCCTGTCTGAGAGCTCTACTGGTTGCCACACACAAATTGCCTTCACATTTCAGCCCTCAGACAAAATGTTATTTTTACATATCTATGGGGACGTTCAACATAATGGAACGTGGTCCAGAGGACAGGGAATATGACACGATTCAAAGCAGGAACATATTAAATTGAACTGAACGCTTAATAAATGACTTAAAAGAAAATAAGATAGTCATATACACATTAGAGCATTAAATTAACTCTTAAAGGAATAGTTCACACAAAAATGAAAAAAAAAAAAAGAATTCAAATGCGCTCTATGGATATTGTTAATTGACAAATTTAACAAGCGACAGTGTGAAAATAGTGTTTCGGAAGAATTTAGCTTTAATTTATCTTTATTTAAGTTTTAGTTCTAGTAGTTTTAGTACTTCAACTTATTTTATTTCTAATTTTTATTTAAAAAAATTTCAAGTTGAAGTTTTTCTTTATATCCTATTTTCTTTATTTCTTATTTCATAACGAATGCAGTTTGTGATATTTTTAGTGTCAGTTAACAACACTGAACCAGATGTTATATTACTAATGGCATCTTGCTTGAATTTTTGTGAGATTCATTGGTTATGTGAGTTATTGGTCCATTATCATTCAGCACTATGGTAACATTACAGTGGGGTGTGGACAGGAGACTCTTCACTATATTTAGTGCAGCTTCTCACATGTCACTGCTGCATATGTTCTCTGTTGGTTTTGAAGAACTTCTGCTTTCAGCCTGGTGTTAGAATGTTCTTCTCTCAAGTTTAACATCGGTGAGCTTCATATACTTCACGTTGTATCTGATTTCTGCATTTCATTATGATTAATGTGTTTTATATTAAGTAGAAGGACGTTTTATATACTGATTATTCAAATAATTTCCCTTCCGTAATACATTCCCTTCCCTCAAATGTTCCCTGGTTCTCTCCATGTGTTCTTTTCTCACATTCTGGCACTGATAAACCTTATCATAAACACTCATTCTTGCTACTTTGAACTTTGTACCTCAAAACAAACTCTGATTGGTCTATGTTTGACCAATCAGCTTTGTTTACAAGAATCCATCAGAGGGATACAACAGAGTGAACCTTGAGATTTGTCATTCATTCTTAAAACAGGACAGCTACATGGTGAGTTACAAAAAAAATTGTCATTTGCAACTATTAAAAAACTTAAAAGTCAGCATGAAACAGAAGTTGTTAGTCTTTTCTTCCCTATTTTGATCTGATTGGAACAGCATTGAACAAGAAAAAATGTAGGGGACTTTAATTTGTCCATCAGGAATGGTTCAAGTGGTGCTTACTGCAGTGCCAAATGATGTCCAGCTCTCCTTCTCTGGACATAATGGGCGGAGTTATGTTTAGCTATAGGGTTAGTGTGTGGGTGGGGGTCGTCTAGCTCCACCCATTAAGGCCAGTGAGGCGGAGCTGGACGTCAAGCTCCACCCATTGGCTCTGCAGTGAGTAGCATCTCTTGTGGTTTGCTATTGCTGTGATGTCATGTGAGTGACAGGTTGTCCCGCCCTCACGCCAGTAAACACATCATCAGAGAAGAGAAGAGATGTTGCTGCAAGTGGCAAGGGGAAGTGGGGGTGCAAAAAAATACGAATTTTGATTTCATGGTGACTTTAAAAACTCAAATTAAAAGGATCAAACGACATTTATTGTAGATTGAGCCTATTCGGTTTAATGAAATATTTGCTTTTATTATCCCTGTCCAGCGGTCATCATGAACAGAGCATGGACTTTGTTCAAATCCCATCCATACATCCCTAATGTGCTGGGATACACAACCCTGTTTGCCACAGCGGACCTCATTCAGCAAAGCATGATGGGAAAAGCTCAGGACAAAGTGACAGAACACAAACCAGATAGAATGGGACAAGATCCATCTAAGATGTCCACTGAAGGAGTAACTGTGTCTGGAGAAGCAAAGACAGATGATCTGACTTGGTATAATACCAAAATAAGTGACCCAGAAGACAATAAAAAAGCCTCGGAAGAAAATAAAACATCAGCTGCAGTCCAACATGTTCCACAGCTTCACGGCATCGACTGGGCCCAGACCGCTCGTGTGGCACTGGTTGGGTTCTGTTTCCATGCTAACTTCAATTACCATTGGCTACGAGGACTGGAAAGGATGTTTCCGGGGGGAGGAGCCAAAAGAGTGTCACTCAAAGTGTTTCTAGACCAGCTGTTTGCAGCCCCTATGACAATAAGTGCTTTCTACATTGGTGAGAATCAGCAATAAATATACTCACCAAAATTAATAACTGGGGAATTTCCACTTCCACTAATACTGTACAATCAAACAAAATCAATACAAAAATATATTGGTGCACAAATGAATGAATAATGATGAACTAAAGTGTTCATTACACTTCTAAAGGGCTGAGCGCATTGGAGGGCGCAGAGGATCCCCTTGAAGACTGGAGAAATAAATTCTGGACCTCTTATCAGGTAAACATTGAAGAGCACAAGAGCAATTGCACATGTGTAAATTCTGGATCAAATTTGACACATTGATTTACTCTTTGTTTCTATTTCGGGATAGACTGGAGTGGTGTACTGGTCAGCAATGCAGGTACTACATTTGTTCATACATCTGTCAGATCTTTTTCTAAGATGCTTCTTCATTTGTTTCCTAATTATATTCTTCATGTCTCAGGGTGTGAACTTCTCCCTGATCCCGCCAGTGGCTCGTACGGTTTTTGTTGGAGGAGTCGCTCTTGGCTGGACTGTCTTCTTGTGTCATTTCAAGCAACAGAAGAGTGACTGCCTGAGCTAGGCTTTATTCCACAGCTGCTTGAATATCTAAATATGCAACAAAATGCATATATCCAACTTAAGGGATGCATTAAAGCTGGCTGATTTTTTAACAAATCATTTTCCTTGTCTCCTATAGGTAAATTACAAATAAAATAATATTTTAAATGATCAATTATGCTCCATAATAAACACATTTTTGTTACCCTAGTTTTTCCACTCATTCTTTTAGAAGTTGCAATTAAACGGAAGTAGTGACAGATCTTTTCTTCCACAGTGAAATGGATTATCAAGAAAACAATAATGTAGGTGTGGGAAATTGGTTCTATTAAACATTATGAGGTCCCAAAAAAAATGATCACACTTTAAATCAGGTGTCTTCTTTAGTACTTTAAGACACTTAATATAAAGTGGAACCAAAAAAAATTTAAAAATGACATTGTTCACTTAAAATCCATGCATTCAGAAAATTGATTATAGGAGAACTTTAGTTTTTAAGAGATTTTTATGATTTTAAGAGAGATTTTTTAGAATCTTTCAAATGAAACTATAGGAATAATAGGCCTACATGTAGGCTATAATTATAATTATCACAATAAAGATATGTCTTCATTATAATAACTTTGTAATCAAGCTCTTATAAACGTAGCTGAGATAGACCACACTGCTGTACAATAGTAGGCTACATTTGTACATAATACTAATTCATTACATTTATATAGCGCTTTTCTCGGGACTCAAAACGCTTTACATAGGCCCTACATTTTTATTTAGCTATTTTTGTTTGCTTAAACACCGTTTATTATTAATTTGACTGTAGGCCTACTCTCTTTCTGTAACCAACCATATCCAATGCACACCAGAGTGTACACTGAAATGTTTTTTTTTTTTCAGTGACAGGAATCGTGAGCCTATCCGGACGCGCCTTTTTACAGTCACGTGACTCATACCGTTCCGTAATCTCGCTATACGTCCTCTCGCGAGCTTTCTTTTTCCCTTTTCACTCTGAGTCCAATATGGTAGGTAGCTTGATATCTTATGGAATCTACTAGTATCCAAAATCTTCCTCCATCCTCAGCGATATCTGTTCTAGTTCTGCCGCAGATGATGTTTAGAAGCATTACATAGCGCTATAAATGATTAGATATAGGTATTATTGTGGATAGTGTGTGAAATTAATAAGTAAATGCCGGTTAACCCACATCGGGCCGCAGAGCTGAGACTCCCGTTCATTTGTCGTGTTTAAAAATACTTGCCGTACATACTCTGACGACAGCGTATTGCTGTCTCATTGATTTCCGTTTATAAATGTATATATATATATATATATATAAAATACATACTGGTGTTTAATTTCGATAACTGGTTAGAAGGAAAAACACTAACGTTACAGCAAACTCGTGTTGGCTAAGCTAGCTTTACTAGTGCTAGCAGTATTCGGCTCTCACAGCCACATGAGTTACAGCTTATCTGAGACAAATTTGAATTATGGTAAAGATGTTTTTCACTTTAAGTTATTTTTTTCGTTGTGCTTGCCATTATTGCTCATGTAAGTTCTCAAGCTAGTGTAATCTATGGAGAAAGTGCTAATTCTCCAGGTCTGAAACGATGCTTTTTATTGGCGTTTAGTTGATGTATTTTGTGGAATCCTACAGGGAGTTGACATCAGACACAACAAGGACCGTAAGGTTCACAGGAAGGAGCCCAAAAGTCAGGATATTTACCTGAGGCTCTTGGTCAAGGTAAGAACCAACATGATAACTTACTCAACACAGATAAGCAAGCACGAAACTCCAGTTTTAAAACGTATTGCTACATTTCTCTGGCTAGTTGGATCAGTTGTCAATTTTTTCCTTTCATTTTATCAGTTTGCTTTTTGTTGTGTGTTGTAGTTGTACAGGTTCCTGTCTCGTCGTTCTGATGCTCCCTTCAACAAGGTCATTCTGAGGAGACTCTTCATGAGCAAGACCAACCGCCCGCCTCTGTCCATTTCCCGACTGGTGAGTTTGAACCCCAGTGTTATGCCCGGTACACATTGTACGATTTGGTCCTTAAAGGGTTAGTTCACCCAAAAATGAAAATTAAGTCAGTAATTACTCACCCCCATGCTGTACCAACCCCGTAAGGCCTTCGTTCGTCTTCGGAACACAAATGAAGATATTTATGACTAAATCTGAGAGGTTTATGACTGCTACATAGGCTGCCTAAGGGAATGACACCGGACGGCCCAGAAAGTCATTAAAGAAAATGTTTAAATATTCCATGTCACAACAGTGGCTACCCGCTAGTAGTTACCCGCCACAACACGAAATCACCCGCATTTGGCTGGTGGCGGGTGCTAATTTCCATCCCTGGCACGCAGTGAAAAACATCTCTGAGAGCGCGCGAGCACGGGATAGTTTAAAATTGCTTGAATGTTTAAACTGGTAAAACTTAAAAAGACGTGAAAATGATAAACGTTAGTTACGATGCAATGCTGGCCCGATTGTGCAAGTGAATATTCCATCATGTCCCGACTCCTAAACACGAGTGTATCGACGCCTGCAGCGCTTGACGCTTGCCTTGTGCAGAGAGAGAAGACGCAGCACCGCGAGCCCTGAATATGGAAAAAATCGATTCGTGGCCGTTGAGAATCGATTTTGAATCGACCACATTTAAAAAAAAAAAACGATTTATCGAAAAATTTATATTTTTGCCCAGCCCTAATCATCTCACAGTGTGTTTGCTGCTACGACCTACATCTACTGACTAGCCAATAAAAATGCAATTTGAAATGGTGTATTGTGCGACATGGTGCTAAAACAAATAACTACTTGCCTCAAGCCTCATTTACAAAATTGCCATGCCAAGTTGGTCTCTTTTCCCTAGCCATGACCGCATCCATATTCTCTCGCTTACTCTTCATTGTTTTTTTTTAGCGCATATAAAAACCACAAACGCCAAAGTGCAATTCATCTTGCTCTATTTGTTTATCACTAGCACATGCTGATGTTTTATTCTATGCTAACTTGCGCCTGCTATTCAATAGGTGTCGTCATCGTACAGTCTACATACATGTCATACCCAATTTTAATAGATTCATGGCGTACAGTGTTGAAATCACACAGTCTGTATCAGGCATTACTCCTGTAGATCTCGTTTACACATGACCTTTTGCGTGTTAATTATTGGGCTGGGTATTACCACCGATTTCACAATGTGATTTCTACTCACAAGCTTGCTTGATTCCATTATGATTCGATATCGATTCATTTAGATGTATATCAGGTACAGTGCATGGCAAATTTTCTCAAGGAAAATAAATCTCAACTAATGCTGTAAACTGTTTAGGGAACCATTACTATAATATTAAAGGTTCAAATGAACTGATGTAAATGCTAGGGCTGTCGCGATAACCGCAATATTGTAGTACTGCGCTTCTGACAAGTCTGACAAGTGATAAATGGCGGTAAAACCGCATATCGCGCAATTGAGCCACTCAACATTACCGCAAGGGAAATTCCATAACCGCGACAGCCCTAGTAAATGCACACAGTTACATTATGGAAGTTGACATTTTTTGACTTAAACTGCAGCCAATTTAGTCAATTTATTCAAAATACTTAAAATATTGAAAAACAGGTTAAGTACAAATATGAATATATTTGCATATATTTATCTAAATGCTCCTATCTTGAATTTTTTTTCTAGCTGTTTTATTGACGTCTTTCCGCAGTTGAAACACTGAGCAATAACATGAGACAATATGGATTGAAAGTGGTATACATTTTTTGAATTTAGTAATAAAATTGACAGAATTTGAAAGCTGAGGCCATTTCATATCAAACTTAAAGTGCAACGGTGCAATTAAATGGATGGGAGGTGGTACAATGTTTTGTTCATCACGTTGTTTCAGCATAAGACTGAAATATCGGGTACCAAACAATTGCTGGTCCCCATAGACTGCCATAGTATGAAAAAAAATACTGAATAGAAACCGTTTGGCTACCCACATTCTTCTAAATCATCTTTTAAGTTCCTTAGAAGAAAAACGCAAACATGTTTAGAACAACTTGAGGGTGATTTTAAATGTTAGAATTTAGTTTTGGGTGAAATATCTGAGAATTGATATTGGTTCATCAAAATGATAATTTTTTAGAAATTAATATTTTTAACACAGCCTTAATTAAACCTTGGCGTTTGTCTCATGCAAAGTTTTCTTCTTTCTCTGCCTCTAGATTCGTAAGATGAAGCTTCCAGGCCGTGAAAACCTGACTGCTGTTGTTGTGGGAACAATTACTGATGATGTCAGGATTCACAAAATCCCTAAACTGAAGGTAAGACAGACATTGAAAGTGTGGTTAATGTCTTATAAGCTTTGTGTTAAAGGTCCGTCTGTCCACGTCCATTTTAGATGTGATATGTAAACACTGTTATTTTCAAATGAAACCCTTATTTGCACATTAATTGTTTTCATGGTGTCCCAAGGCATTTTACATTTTTACTGCGGCTAGTCCAATTTTATTGCCGTCCGAATCCAGAATGTCAGTGTTTTTCTCCCACCATCCACGTAAAAATCCCTGCCCTAATTACCTACTGTTTTTTTGTCAAACACAAAGGTCATGTGGTAATTTAATTGCCTTCTGAATCCACATCTGAGTTTACAAAGAGTTTGTTTCAGAATTCACGGTTTAAATCCCTTTTGACCACTGCAGAGCACTGAGATAACTGTTGTGCTTCGCTGTAATTTGCCTGCATTTTGAAGATGTACTCTTTTTTTTTTTTTTTTTTATTACTGTAATGCTGGAAAAAAACAAGTACAATATTTCATCACTTCTCCACCTCAGCGAGTGGGAGCTGTTAAGAACAAAAAGAAAAGCATGCTAACATTTGAAATGGGCCTTTATTGTGGCCTCAACAGGTATGCAATACAATTTTAAGTTATTCTATACAATTGTATATACATTACAAATAGAAACCAAGCAGCTTTGTTCACCTCATATAAAAGAGGCTGCATTACCTAATTTCCACATTTTAAAAATGACATAATTTTGAGATGGGCAGAAAACAATTTCAACTATAGCGTGTCTATCTTATTAATATAAGATTAATTAGTAATTATACTTATTCAAAGCATAGGCCTTGTGACATTTATTTACAGCAGACAATCATGTGACTGAGCACATGAGCAGCGCATTCTCGGGTTTGTAGAATTACAAAACTCGCTCCTGCACTGTCTCCAACCAAATGCATGAGTGCATGAGGGGAAATGCACATTTATTTTTATAGACATCCACATGATAGACAGTTCATGTCTGAATGGGGATCAAGTTGAAATATTGCGGGCTAACCGTTTTAACAGTTGCAAATGCTATCGTTTAACAACCTTGTAGCTTTCCCAGTGGAGAAAATGAATGTAGTTTTTACTTCCGGAACTGGAAACTGAAACTTCCTTTCACTGCATTTGAATTTGAATTTTTAAATGTAATGGGTAGAGAAACCAAAAGAATATAAATCAAATTAGTTGGCTTAATTTGTTCAGCAATATATATTTTACTTGAGTTATTTTTCATTCTTAAGCATGCTAAAATGTATTATGAGTTTCTGTTACTTTCTCTATCATATTTTAGCTTTCATTTAATATCACAGTGCATATTTAGAGGTGTTGAGGATTGGGTCAGTGGTTCAAATGTTTAGACACCAGTGAAATATCACAATTCTCTAATCCAATTTTGATACTACAGCAAAACTACTAGCCTAAAACTGTAAATTAAAAACATTATTAAAGACAAGTAAGCAGTCTGTAAAATATAAGAGCAAATAATCAAATAGCACAAATAAATACAGTTGAACAAAGGCTACAAATGAAATAAAAAACGTTTTTAGAGTTTTTCATGTACAGAAATTTGATTAAAGTAATCAAATGTGGAATAACACTGAATATTTATTACTGTATTGTACATATTCTATTACTTAAATATAGATGGATCTTTATAAAGTCACAAAAGGTATTTGGTCAAGAGGAGTGAGTCATTTCTTTGCGTTCGTGAATCTTCTTGACTTGCAAACGTCCTGTAATAATGTAGGGAACCACTCCCTATACATAAATCAGGTAACGGTTCATGTTTTGCTAAATGACACGCGTGTGCTGAGTGAACGATCAGCAATCGAGCATTCAACAAAAGTGCTCTCTCTCTATCGTCAAATAAAGTTAATACATGCCTTTTTTACTTGCTTTGCCACTGACATCCAAACCGAACTACAAACTTTCCACTGATGTCCGGAGATGTGCTCGACAAGCTCGCACCTCCACTCCGTGTTTTCTCTTATCAGCTCACGCACAACAGCTATATAGGCGTTACTATATTTTGTTTAATATTCCACTAAATAGATACATTCACTTCAATCATAGACTGCCTTGTCCTTTATCCTGTTTATACTCTGATGTTTCTTTGTCTGGACACAAACACTGTACAAAATCTGCTTGGTATTGGATTTTTTTTTTTTTTAAATACTTGGTGTGTTTTTCACCCAGCAGAGTGCATGCAGTGTGAAACATAATTTCTCTTTCCTGTGCCCTTTCTCAGGTGTGTGCTCTAAAAGTGACCGACGGTGCTCGCCACAGGATCTTGAAGGCTGGTGGACAGATCATGACCTTAGACCAGCTGGCCCTCACAGCACCTAGAGGACAGGGCACCGTTCTTTTGTCCGGTACGTGTGTGCAAAGCAAGAATACTTTGTGTAGAAAACAAATTGAATATAAATCTGATTCTTGTTTATAATAACCTTCTCATTTTCCTGAACAAGTTGCTTAATTGTTCGTATTTCGAGGGGTTTCAGCTCCAGATTGTTAAAGCATCTGTCTCTTTTGCAAACAGGACCCCGTAAGGGCAGAGAGGTGTACAGGCATTTTGGAAAAGCTCCTGGAACCCCACACAGCCACACCAAGTAAGTGATCAATGTGAACTTTCATTTCAAGTAAGGGTGCTCCGATTGATCGGTTGCCGATCACAATCGGCCGATATATGCTTTGGGATGTGTGATCGGCGGTCTCTATAAAGGCCGATCCAGAAAAGCCGATCAGATGACGCAAAACTCGCGAGACAATTTTTTATGCCCTGGTAAAAATCGGTAAAAATGGCTTCAGCAGTCTGGGTAAAGACTGCGCGAGCTACAGAGAACACTGTATCCACTGATGGCCGCGGCAACGAGCGCTCAGGTTGAGTTCAAAAACTCATAATATATATGAAGCCATACTATAGTATAATGTAAGATAGAAATTAATATTTAAGTCATTAAATTCAAGTTCACGTAAACTTTTCCCTCCGCTGTCAGTCATTCTCCATTCAGCATTCAAACAGCATAGCGCGTCGCGTTCGGCAACGATGCAACTCTCTCCAAGATGATTAAATGTTAATATTATTATACTTGATCTGTAGATAAAGCTCTATAGTAGGGATGTCAATTTTCACAAATTCCCATGATCGATCGTCGTTTAAATTAACGATCGATTAATCGTTAGCATAAATGGCAAACAGCACAGGGTCTGCAAATGCTGCTCAAAAAGCTATATTACTCACCAAATTAATAAGAATGTTTTTTAATCTAAATAAAGGCTTAGTAGGATTGTAAAATATTTTGATGTGATTGATAAATTAAATTAACTATTTAATATATAAACATAACGACAAATACAATGTGTCACCAACGCCGCCTCATATGCGTGCTTGTCAGAATGTGTGACTGTTGTGGAAGTGCTGGAACAACGCACTGAAGACGGCAACTAAACCCAATGAATTCACAACCATTTAATAAAATAGTGTTCTCATGTTATGTAATATGAAAGTCCCAAATTAACCATCGTTATTATTAGTTGTGCATTCTGCTTGAGCGGCGCGCGCTGAATGAATAACCGTTGAGCACTTTGTTAGCGTTTATTTAACTCAAAGAAACGCATCCTATTTGATATTAATCAGATATATACAAAATAAGCAGAATATTACAAAATTATATCTGCACAAAATGACGTGAATGCACAAGTGAACTTAAACTGAGTTAGGTGCCATTCAGAATCACTCATATGTTGTGGTGGACGCGCTCAAAGTCTCTGACGAGCTCTTCCTGGAACAACGCGACATGGCATCTAAACCCAAATAATGCACAATGTTTTATTACAATAGTGTTCTCTTTATAATCTTGTGTAATATGACAGTCCCAATAGTCATTATTAGTCGTGCATTGCCGTTTGAGCTGAGCGCGCTAAAGATCACGTCGATTCTTAACCAAATGCATCCAATATGAGACCAATCATATAGATAAGCGTACACAAAATAAACTATTACAACTTACATTTGCACAAAACAAAAGGCTGCGAATGCACACGCAAACATAGTCATGATGAAGGTGTAAAATAGTCCCAAACAACTCCGGAGTGTGTCATTCAGTGGGACTCAACACTTCACCACACCGGCGCGCTCGCTTACATGTTTCGCGGTTGAGCAGCACGCACGCGCATGATCCTGCTTAATCGATGATCGATAAGTTTTATCGATTAAATGTATTATCGACAATTAATCGATCGTCGATTAATCGTTGACATCCCTACTCTATAGTTTCGCATAAATTGACCATCTTGCTGTAGTACCTTAATCATGATTCATGTTCCTTTCTACCGTGTCTAGATCACAACACTGGAGAGCACTGTCATTGTTGTTCACGCGTACAGTAACTGAAATTTAAAACTGTTAAAAGAAAAGGCTGAATAAACTATTGCATAGATAGATACTGTATAATACACTATGCATCGATATGTATTTCCTTTGTGCTTAGAACTTTTCAATGCGGACTCGAAGAGCAGCGTGCTGTGACTCAGTTGCCTGAAGCGCATCATTCAGCGCTCGGGATGCGCATAAGCGCTGTGTGCAGCACTCTATTGGAGTCTTTCATAATCATATCATAATACTTTTGCGCAATGAAAGATTATTAATAGCATTTTTTGTTCTGTTCTGTCCTATCTATCATATGTTGCTGCCTCATTAAACAGCTGTGCTATACATTTGTGCTATATTTATTTTCTTAATTTTATAGTAGACTATAAAATAATTGGGCCCCCGGACCCCCCTAGAGGGGTAATATCCTTCTCACCTTTTTCACCCCTGACCCGTTTTCATATCTGATAAATACACAGGTGTAAATTCATGATACATTGTCTTCTCTTAAATGTAATACTTAATGTACATTGTTGTTAAATATAGTTTAATAATGCTACATGATAAATAGAAGGCTTCAAATAGACCCTGTAATCGGTGATCAGTATCGGGTGATACAGCTTCCAGTAATTGGTGATCGGCCCCAAAAATCCTGATCGGAGCACCCCTAATTTCAAGCCTTCCTGAGCTTAAGGCTGTTTGATAAATGTTGATCGTTGTGATGAACCGGTTAACTGAGCATCTTCGTGTCTCCTCTCTAGGCCCTATGTGCGCTCCAAAGGCAGGAAGTTTGAGCGTGCCCGTGGTCGCCGAGCCAGCCGAGGCTACAAGAACTAAACATCTGTCTTTTTGTATTCTATATTGTAATGCAAATAAAGATTGGGTAATATTCAAAATACAATCTTTTGGAGTTGCTTTTCTTGATCTCATTTTAATGCTCCAAAAATGCAGCCAAGTGACTTTAGTGTGTGAAATTGACACCTTACATGCACCTGAAGCACAGAAATGACTGACTTCACCACATCAAATGGAAAAGCAAACCTAATGATGAAATGCTTTGTTTACAACTGCAGGTACATGTGCGTATACACATGCTTCCAATAGTTTCAGAATTACTCTAACTCAAAGATGGCTAAGAATATAATTATCGAATTGAAAGAGGTTAACGTCAGAGGAAAGGCACACAGACCTTGATTGAACTTTTCCATTTTCATTTGCATATTGTGCACATTTGCACAAAACAAACCAGCTCTGAGCAGTTTGTGTAAAAAGTTGAATGGAATGTTTTTGATTTTGAGGCTCTGATATAAATTTGTACACATTTTTTTTTGTGCTTGAAGTTTATAAATTCATAAAAGTCTTAACAGACACATTTTGCACCAGTTGAATCACCTAATCTTATTTCAGCCTGACATGCAGTAAACTGGCCCAATAATAGAAATGTTTCAAATTAGTTTGACAAAGTAGTACTATATGGCACTACTGTTGAAAATAAATAAACACAGCAATGGTCATTTTATGTATGTGTAGTTTAAATGAATTTTGAGTACAGAGCAAATTCAATGTACCGGTAGGTAACTTGAGTGTAATGTCGACATTTAAAATGCAAAAAAAATATCTACATTATTTTGGATGACCATGCAAATGTAGAAGTAAAATGGCACAACTTAAAGGAATAATGTTGCAGCAGAAGTATGTGGAAACAAACATTCATGTAGTGTTTGGACGCTATTCAAAGAAGCTTTGCTATTGGTGAGTAAACGCTTTTCAGAAGCTGACTCTTTAATCTGAAAATCTGTGGTTGTAACTTCCAGTACACAGGACAAATTAAACAGTTCAACAGACTGTTAGTAGCAGTTTCAGCCACATGTGATTCTGTTATGATGGCAAACAATGAATATTAATTGCTAAATTTCCACCATGATCATTTTAAACTTCATATCGAAATTAAGGTTTTAAATATTAAAATCTGAAGTCTTTATGAATAGCAGGTTCTCGCGCACTCTAAAGCCCGCCAAGAAATCACATTGAAGTCTATTGAATTTAACACACATCTTGGGTTTTTCTATATAAGGACACAACTTTCTAGATGAAACCGATCTGTGCCATGATGTAAGAAACGGTAATTGTCTGACAAATCTGCTGACAGCATCTGCTCAGAGGCACAAATATGGTTTATGTGATGCATATCTTTCTATTAAACACTGTTTTGACTAATTTCTATAGAGAAATCGTCTGTGGAATTAAAAGCTTTGACTGAAACGGTGAGCTCCAGTGTCCCACTGCTGACTCTCATGGAAGTTTGACCACTGCAATGAATGAAACTGAACAACTTCACTTCTTACTAATCACATTTTACATCTCATTCTGAATAAATTATGTTCGTGTTTGTCTTTTTACGTCATTAATATACTTCAAATATAATATATTTTTTGTAATCATATTTACATTGAATTCCCAAATTAATGTAGAAGCAACACAAATCAATTTAATGACAATGTAATGTTGTTTTACCAATACCTTTGTTAAACTGATGTTCTAGTTTCAAGGACAAAATTAATAACAGCCATTCAACTATCCAACTCGATTTAATATCTGAAACATTTTTAATATACAGTAAACTGCAAATGATCAAAGAACAACAATTACAGTACATAAACAATCATATATCAATGGTTTAATTTAAATTAACATAATATATATTCACAAACATTTTGAAAACATGTAAGCATCCAAAAAACAATCTTTTTCCATCTTTAGAAAAAAGTTTCAATGATTTATTTTATGTTTGTAAAAACTACTAAAAACAAGTACACAACTTAATAATAATGGCAACCTGCCTCTTACAGTCACTCAATTTAAAAGCTTCACGTGGGAAAGATTTTTAACCATTCCTGAAGTAAATTCAAATGAAATAAATAAATGTTCAAATAATTAAGACATCTCTGGGAAAAATATGGTCATTATTGGGTTATTAAAATAAAAATACTAATAAATATTAATACTAAAATTAAATTAAATTAAGATAGAAAAATGGGTTGCACTTTATTTTACAGTGTACTTACACACTGTATAGAAAGTACCTAAGAAAGTACTGGGTAATATAAGGTAACTACATGGTTCGGGTTTAGTGCCTAGTTATTACCCAGTTATTGCAATTACTATATTACACATGGAGAACAAGAGTGTAAAATAAAGTGCTACCGAAAAACGAATAAAAAAAATGACTCCGGTTATTCATTTTCAAGAGAGTTCAGGATTTAGACAGATGAATGTCTCTGTCTTTGCTTATGAGAAAGTAATGACTGAGGGGGTCAGTGGGGAAGGAATATGTAATATCTCAGTCACAATCCTGCCATAATCAGTGTTAATATGTTCCATCCTCTCCGCTATCTGCATGCATATAATATTCCCACTTGTGACAGTGTCTTTTTTCCACATCAGGGGCTCACGTATCTTCCCCAGCTCTCCTGTTATTCAAATCAGCTGTATCAGCCACATACAGTCAGTAGGAAAGACCCCATCACACTCTCACATCGCCCCCTCTGATCTGAAGACAGTGAAAGCTGATATCCGCATGCTCTATCACCACAGCAGCGGTTCACCTTGACCCCGCTTGATATTTGGATGTTTTCTGGTGAAATGGGGGCATATGGACACACGACGGCATGAGAACTCTCGACATGCACAAAGGAAGGAAATGATGAGAATCTAAGCTTGAAAGAGTCTGAAGATCTGTGGTTATCCTCCCATACTTTACCTCATGAAGGCATACCTACTACACACTGCTTTTTCCATGGATTTACATATTTACATATTCAATAGCCAGCTTACTATTTCCACCTGGTTAAAAGCTCGTCACTTATCTGTGTACAGCAGCCTCAAAAAGCCAAATATATAGATAGATGTCAAGATGATAAGAATAAGGTTTTACAAAGTGGTCACACTTTATATTACGTCATACTTCTATGTACTTACATAAAAAAAAAATGTAGGTCCAATATTGTGTTCTTGTTGTATTGAACAATACTTTTGAGGGGGAATACAAGTTAGGGACAGGTTTGGTATGGGTTGTTTCAATGTTTGTGTCATATATGGATGAACCCAACCACCGGTTTAAACATTTTAATTACATTTTTAAACCCAATGTTTGGGTTTGTCCATATTTGACCCAAACATGTGTTGAAACAACCCAGCTGGTTAAGGTGTAAGGAAAGGGTCGACAGTGTGATTATAGATGTAATTACAGAAATGATTTACAGCTATAATTATGCAGGCATTTTTTTAAATATTAGTACAATGTAAAAACATGTATGTACATAATAATTGCATTGTATTAAATTAATAATTTAAATGTTAAATACAAAATAGTTTCAACCCATGTTTGGGTCAAATATGGACAAACCCAGTTTAAAAACTTAATGTAAAAATTTAAACCAACAGTTGGGTTGTCCATATTTGTACCAAAACATTTTTTTAAGCGTAGTAGTTAGTCACTTGTAAAAACAATGCTGTTAAAAAATGAAAAACAAAGGTATTTGATGTTAGTGGAACGTGTGTATAGTTAATGTGATGATCTACGCCTGTTGTTACTGGAACACCCGTGAAAACTTCACACATTGAAAACACAGTGAGATCTTTTGTTAAAAGTCATTGCAAAAAAGACATTAGTTCTGGGAAAAGCACATTTTCTTTGCAGAAGTCCCTCTGTTTGATACTTTGTATCTCGTTGAAATTCAGTTCATTCATTTGATTACACTTTATTTAAAGTTGTCTTTGTTACACTGTTATTGTACATTTAAGTACAGAGTACATACACGTACTTACTCTAGGGTTAGGATTAGGGTTTGGTTTGGTTTGGTTTAGGGTTAGTTGCATGTAATTATGCATTACTTATAGTTATTACTATAATAACATGTTACATATGTAACAATAAATGTGGACAACAGAAGGAAGGAACTGCGACTTGCTTTTGTGACAGATAGGAGGAGTGAAAATGGGAGGGGAGAGATTGAGTCAGCCACAGACTCTTTTCTTCATCAAAACAACTCCAGCCCCCATATTCATGTCACTCGCACACAGTCTCTCTGTCTTTACTGGAAGTGCTGCAGTTTGAGAATATGCTGATCGCACATCCGCATATCAAGGGCTCAATCTAATGCATTCCGAAGCTCAGGTCTGAGACTGGGCTGACATAACAGAAAGCAGCACTTGCACAACCACATAAACAAATAATGATGCCATGGTGAGAGCTAAAATTACACATGGCATTTGTGTTTTTTACCCACTGATTAGTGTTGGTTATCAGAAATGCATGCCTGATGCAATGGTGTGACATACAGTATGTTGAGAAATAATACAGTGCCTTTGTTACATGTTACATGTACTGACTCCAGTAAAACAGTAAATGATGCATAATTACATGCAACTAACCCTAAACCAAACCCTAACCCAAGTGCATAAGTACATGTTTTTAATTGATATAGTTTTCAAATTATGTAATTACACTGAAGCTAAGACACTTTAAAATATTAGTGCTGTCAAATCGATTAATCGGAAATGAATCACATCTAACATAAACGTTTGTGTTTTATATAATATAGGCCTACTGTGTATGTACTGTGTATATTTTGTGTGTTTGTGTATGTATATATATATATATATTTACATATATATATTTTATATATATTTATATAGGCATTTATTATAATGGGTTTATGGTTTTTGGGATGATTGTTTAAATTAAATTTAAATTAAACCATTGTAGGATTGATGTACTATAATTGTTGTTGTTTTTTGATAAAAATAATAGTTTGATCATTTTGAGTTGGATATATACACACACACACACACACACACACATCCCTAATATATATTTGAACATAACAGATATTATTTAATATTGCACAATTAACTGAAATTGGTTTCTGCATGCTTTGCATCATCCATGAACTTGCCATGATTTTCTAGCATGCAAAGACAGCATAAACTGATAAATTATTTGTATGTAATTTATTTATTAATGCTGTTTTTTCATGCAATAAATATCATGGCAAGTATAGAAATCATTTATAATAAAACAGGGAAGATGATGATTAATAACTGTGAAAATGTGCAAATAAAGTTATAATATCATATAATAATATATAATAATACATGCATGCATCTTCTGTAAAGCTGCTTTGAAATATATATATATATACATACACACACCATAATTATTTATAAATATGCATTCTTGCCTGTGTACATTTTCCATATTACTTTTTTTGTTTTGTTTTTGTTTTACATAAATTTGTTTCCATGCTTTGAAGTGAGTGACATACTTTCAAATAAACTTTTTCACGTGTTGAGAGAAAATTCAAGATAGACCTGGTGAATCCGTGGGAGAACCAAACCTCAAGTGTTGCCTCTCCTTCATTCTATTACTCTCTCAGTGTCTCTCTTTCTCTCTAACTTTTTCCAAAGTACGTCAGTCAGACCGCACATCAACAGTTTCACTATCTTCAGAAGTCATGTGACATCGAGAGGCAGAGGAAAAGAGGATCTACCTACATCGAGCAACTCCTCCCCAACCACTGCAACCCACACAACCACCCACAGCACTATATATACAAGAACAAAGAGCGGAGCCGGCAGACGTTAGCTGAGAAAGAGGATTCAGCGCAAGGAGGTTTGCCTTTTTTTTTTTTGTTGGGAAAGTAACAACAAGAAGATTAGAAGATATGACACCTTTTATGGTTGTTCTGGGGTTAGCGCTGGTTTTTGAAGGTGAGCGGTCATGATAGAGGACGTGAATCCTTAAAATGTTGTTTAATCACCTTGCTTAATATATTCTTTCGTCTTGTAGATTTATATGTGCACTCTTTCTGTGTTCTGCAGGTGGTCAGTGTCTGGAACGTGAAGTGTTGGTGGCTCATGGTTCTGTAGCAGTTCTGCCATGTGTGGACGAGTCCTCTGCGCTCTCATATCCTACTGCAGTCTACTGGAGCCGGATGATCGGAGAGTAAGAGCATTTCATCCAACCATCCATCCATCCAATCATATCCAATCATACAATCATCCATACAATCATACAATCATCCATCCATCCATCCATTCAATCATATCCAATCATACAATCATCCATACAATCATACAATCATCCATCCATCCATCCATCCAATCATATCCAATCATACAATCATCCATACAATCATACAATCATCCATCCATCCATCCATTCAATCATATCCAATCATCCAATTATCCATCCATCCATCCATACAATCATCCAATCATCCATCCATACAATCATACAATCATCCATCCATCCATCCATCCAATCATACAATCATCCATCCATCCATCCAATCATACAATCATCCATCCATCCAATCATCCAAAAATCCATCCATCCATCCAATCATATACAATCATCCATCCATCCAATCATCCAAAAATCCATCCATCCATCCATCCAATCATATACAATCATCCAATCATCCATCTATAAACACATCTACCCAAAACCTGACAATCATATGAGCCCAAGAGGATGACCATTTTAAAGTCTCACTCTTTTTTCTCAATTTCCTAGTGCATCGAAGACAGTTTGGCGGCGAGAGAAGAGCGGGTTAGAGTTTCGTCCGGTAAGAGACCAACCACGTGCAAACTGCCCCGTTCCCAACTTTGGAAAGGGCGATTACAGCCTTCACATCACTGGAACGACGATTGAAGATGGAGGAAAGTACGTCTGTGAGGTTGAGGGAAAGACTCAGATGGTGAAGGTCATCGTGCTCAGGGTTATAAGAGGTAACAGACACAAACAACCAAGAATTTCCCATTCTTCTTTGATAAGCCATTGGAAATAGCCTTATCAGTAAGATTTCCTCTTTCTTCACAGCGTCGTTTTCTCCATCAGTTGTGGTTGAGGGCTCAAGAACGGAGGCAACGTGCGATGTTAGTCCTACGACACCATTTGTGAAGGTTACCTGTAAAAGAAACGGCCATTTTTTCAGTAGAACCAGCCTCTCTAACGTGTCTCAAAGAGATGCAGGAATCTGGACCTGTCAGGTTTCACACAGAGGTCTGGTAGTAGAGGCAACCGCAGACCTACAGGTCAAAGGTGAGTGTTTGTTTTAAACACCGGCTTCTTTTATTAATAACTTGTGCAGGAGTGGCTCATTCACCTTCTCTGTTCCCTCTCCAGGAATCTCCACCCCTCAGGATGACTCTTCAGTGTTGTACGCGGCTGTGGGTTCCTCCGTCTCCTTGCCCTGCCTGTTTACTGATGGTCTGATCCCAGGCACTGTGACCTGGAACAGAACCAAGTCTCCTCGTCCTCTCCCTGCATCTTTCGACCGGTCTCTTGGGTCCGCAACGTCTGCCACTATACGGAGAGTAGAGGATGGAGATGAAGGGATGTATACGTGCTCAGGAAGGATGAAGGGATTGAAAAGAGAGGGAATTAAAGTACAGAGAAGGATGGAGCTAGTTGTTACTCGAGGTGAGTGGAATCATACATCACATAGTCAGAATATATGAGCGAAGTGGCTTTACAAAAAGAGACAAAAGGCCTATTTGCATAATGTGTTACAGTAAATATATTAAAATAACATTAAAATAATTCTCACTTTTAATATAATACATTTTTAATAAAAAATAAAGTACAATATTTTATAACACAATATTTTATATTATAGTATTTTTAACCTTGTTAAATGTATTACCTTTGGCTTTACTAAAACAAACGAAAGGAAAAAAATCTATATTCTATAATTATATATATATATATATATATATATGAACAGCTGTTCCTTTTTTTATCAATTCACACAGTCTAAAAAATTATTATATACCTGAATGAGTTATTTTTTAATTAGCCTTTGACTTAATTTCTTTCTTTCTTTCCTCATAACTTCTGATCTGTGGATTTCTGAATTTGCTGAAAGCTTATTATTTTGTTGTTGTTTTTTTTCTGTGTAGTTTTGAGCTCCTCATCATCCAGTGGTAACGGACCCGTGACCCTGACCTGCCATCTCAGCAACTCCGACCAGATCACTTCCTATGAATGGCTCCGTGTAACTTATGGACCAAACGACACTCAAACGGTGACCTCTGTTCAGAAGACAAAGAGCTTCAGGATTAAACAAGTGACTGAGAAACATGCTGGTGAATGGATGTGTCGGTACTACGGGAAACAAGGAGTTCTGGGGAACGTGACTTATCAATTTAACATTATGGGTAGGTAGAGCAGTTATATAGCAGTAAAGGAAATAAAAAATAAAAACATTTTATAGAATCATGATTGCACTCAGATTTAGAAGACCCTACATTTTCCTTAATTCTCTGTTTTGTTCATTTCTACAGGTGCTCTAAAGAATGAAAAGTCAAGTCCTGGCAATAAAACCGCTATGGTGATGGGATTAGGATTTTTGTTCTTGGTGATATTCCTGGTTTTGTTCCAGATGTACAGAAACTATCGCAGGGTGCGTTTCAGTCTTGATTTAATAATGCAATTCATGCCCATTCATTTATGCAGTATACTGAGTCTGATATACTTTTCAGTTTAAAATAGATTGTAATTATTTATATCTCATATTCCTCCCATTTATTCCTACAGAAGAAGACGATCCTGCTTTACCCAGCGATGGAAACCATCGTCCACCAGGCCACCACTGAACGAGAGCAGAGACAACGGAGCAAGGCAAAGATGACTGAACCTTGTGTCGGAGATCCCAAATCAGTGTGTGTGTAAATTTGTGTTTTTGTGTGGAAATTTTGTCAATGCCTGTGTGTTACTTTATGTTAATGTGTGCATTTTAAATGCAGACAATTGTAGCAGTCCAATTAAACTGTAAATATATTACCGACATATAAATAGCATTTTGAATAAACAAATTTTTGTGCAAATATATTTTCAAAAATAAATGTAAACTCTATGTAAATAAAGCAATAAACTTAAATACTTAATTTCACATGTTTTAATTTAATTCTTTTTTTTGTGTGCACAGTATTACAAACAGGTTTCTTAAATGCAGTTTCTTAAAATTGCTATACAAGAAAAAAAAAGAAAACAATTCTGTACACAATTACATTTCAGTAAATATAATTATAACTATACAGTAGACACAATGTTAATCATTTTTTCATAAAAAATGCGAAGACTGTGTGTGTATACAGGCTATCACTCAAATATATTTGACTGTAATAGTCATGCTACATAATCATTCAACAACACCTCAGAACCATTATATATTACATTTTTGCAAACACTTTTCACACAATTTAAGTAGCTAGCCTACACTAAATCTACATACTTAGACCACTACTCTGCACACTAAAGCTACACCTCACTGCATTCTGTGTCATCTTTCCGCTGTGTTCCTATCGTCTCTGACCTGCGAAGCTCATTTATGGTCAGATTTGGATCAAACCAGTCTTCATCCTCAAAGTCCTCAAAACCGAAAACCTCCTCATCGTCAAAACACCAGCCTGGCCAGTCAACACTGACGCCCTCCATGACATTTCTGCCACAAGGGAGAGAACAGGGGTTAAATGGGTTAATGTCTTCGAAAGAGTAGGCTAATGGTTATTGTTATTTCCCTGGTAAAATGTCATTTTTGGAAAAATGGTAATAGGTTTGATATATTATGAGGTATAAATTAATGAATAAATCAATACATTTAATTAATGTTAACTCTTTCCATGCCATTGACGGAATTTTCCGGCTTTCCATGTTTTCACTGTTATACATGTAGGGGGCGCTATTACACGTCTTCTGAAAGAGGACAGAATGTCCCGATCAAAACAGACAACAAAAAAGGATCAGAAATAAGCGATAAAAACGTGATTTCCTCAGCTTTTTCTTCAAATGTTTTTATTTTATTTATTTTTTATGAAACTTATCCACATTCAAGTGTTGATAAAAAAATTGCATGATGCTAGAAATAAAACGTTTGTTGTTGTTTTCTTTCTTTTGATAGGGTTTCTTTCTTCAGTTTCTTTCTTTATTGCATGTTCAGATATTCAACAAAATATTCCAGGGGCCATGACATTTTTTTTGTGAAAATTGTCAAAAACATTTGCAGTGGCTGGCAAAAAAAAAAAAACACTTTTGCAGTGTTTTTTTATTTATTTGTTTTTTGCCATTTTCACAAAATTTTCATGGCCACCCGTCTTTCTCATCCTCACTTCCATCTACGTTCCCCTCTCTCCATCCGTGTGTGGATATCACACTGGGTGCTGCAGATTTCTCTCCTTCTGCCTCTCTCTCTCCCTCACTGGCCGATGGTGATGGAGAGGCGGAGATAGTATTTTGTTGTGTGAATTTCTTAACATGCACTATAAAAGAAGGAACAACCGAACCTCTGCTTTTAAACAAACAAAAAAATCTGTTTTATACTTTTTTTTATCAACACTTGGATGTGGGTAGCCTAAGTTTCAATGGCGTCAATGGCGGGGAAGCGTTCTCACAAATTACAGAAATTTCCGTCAATGGTGGGGAAAGAGTTAAAAGAAATTTATATTGTGACACAATATAATGCTTATCAGACCATAAAGTAGCGTTTATTGAAATTTAGAAATGTCATGAACATTTTTAACGATATTTTTACAGACCCACTTTAGCCTTCCTTCAAAGACCCTGAGGGGCCTACAGACCCCTAACTGAAAACCATGAATAGAAAGCACAAAGTACATTAAAATAGTTAGAAATGTCATTAAGCTTAATTCATGTGTGTCTAATATATTTGAATGTATACTGTACATTAACTTCTGATCTGTTCTGAGCATTACATAATGTTTTAAATGACCTATTAAAGAAATGCATTATTAAGTGTATTGCATCTGTATGCTGTGTAATTCTGTTTTCAGGGGAAGCCTGACTCCTAATGGTCCTCATGAAGAACTAACTGTACTATGAGAAATATAAACTTCAGTAAAATTTTAGAACAATGATGTGGTAGAATTACCTTACACTTTCCAGCGAAGGTTTGAATATAATAATTAGAGAGAATTTTATGTAACAGTACACAGATGAATTGTGTGTGGGTAGAGAAAAGAAATAACGCACATGAAACTGTCAAGTTCCGCAGCGCAGTGAAGTCTCTCTACAGTCATATCTAACAAATGGAACAAATACACTTAAAATGAAAATGATTGATTTTCCACTGGGCAGTAAGGGTTATTTCTGGGTTTAATTTAGGAGGAAAAAAATTTATATCTTAAGTAAAAAAAAAAAAATTACACATGCATAAAAACATTTAAAATGGGGTTTTAAACTTTAAACAAAGTGATGTGACAGATGCTGTTAGACTTTATAGGAGTCCTAATATGCATATTTATGCATATATTTATCAAATAGTTTGCATATATTTCTTCTTTGAGGTTTGTTGGTAATTTAATAAAAATTTTCTCATTATGTTCAACCCTCTCTTTTGCAGCTGTGCTTACTTTCTATGTAGTTTTAAAAATATAAAAATTATATAAATTATACAATGTTAAATATATGATAAAATATTCTATTATAAATTACAAATGTTAATTTAATAAAAAAATACCCTCATCATGTAAGTTTGAATGAAATAAGTAGCCAGTGCAACCTGTGCCCCTTCAAAAAATGTTTGCATGACAAGTCTGATGTTTTCAGAGTTTTCAAATAAGATTCTTGATGATTTGACTAAAAACAGTTCATTACTGTAAAACTCAGATTGTGTGTTCAGATCACACTACCTGTACCGATGCATGTAGACTCACCCGTCTTTCTCGTCCTCACTTCCATCCACGTTTCCCTCTATCCATCTGTGTGTGGATTTCACACTGGGTGCTGCAGATTTCTCTCCTTCTGCCTCTCTCTCTCCATCACTGGCCGATGGTGATGGAGAGGCGGAGATAGTAGGAGAATTTTTTAGAAAAGAAGTCCTCTCTTTTGTCTTTCCCACTCTTTTCCCCAGTGCACGTTCCTTTTCCCGTTCCTTAGCCCTCTGCAGCAGGTGCTGGAGTGGAGAAGGGTGAAGCTGGTCGGTGTCTGGTGGCGATGAGGGACTGCGTCTGCGAGAGGAGCTGATCTCCTGGATGGAGGCGCTCCTCTGTGTCTTTAGTCTGGGTTTTGTTTGACGGTTCCCATCAGGCTTCTGCTCAGGTTCAGAGAGCGTCTCAGGATCTGGCGAGGATCTCTTTTCAGGAACGTTCCAAAACATTTCATGGTTGTTTTTTAGAAATCCCAGCTTTAGCACTCTGTGCGAATCCTGGGGTTTAACGCAAGGGTTGGATGCTCTTCTCTGGTTCCCATTGGAGTTTGTATTGGGAGGAAGCTCCAATCCATTCGCAGCTTCCTTGGAACTATCAGGGTGGATAAATGGTTGCAAATTTTTCGGATGCTTCTTCCGTAAGCGAGGAGAGTTCACGTTCCGGATAAACCTCCCTGATTCTGTGAGGAAACCATTGTCATCTTCTGGTTGGCTGCACAAAGAATTCTTCCTGATTTCTTGAGAGTCATCATATGGATCCAGATGTGGTTTCTCTGTTTCTACACTTGCCCTACATGTCGGTGTAGTTACTAGAGGCTTGATGGATGAAGAAGTGCTCGGCATGGATTGGCTAAAAGTGGCGTTTTTCTCCACATGTCCACCTGGCAACAACGAGTGTCCATTTCTCACAAGTAAGTCCTGTTGTGTGATTTCATTAGAGTTTGAAGATGTAACATGTTTCCATGTAACTCGCCTTTCATTTATTTTAAATGGGACCTCTTCCTCTTCCCACTGCCTGTTTCTCCCTTCATTCGTTTTAAATCCAGTCTTTCCCACAACTTCTTCATGAGATGATTTGCCCTGATCATTCCGATGACCGACACGTGGAGAGTTTTGATCCTCTGCCGGCTGTTTAACTTTACTTTGCTCCACGTCTGTCTCCACATCCGTCTCAGAAGTGCGTCTTTGATAACTTAAACTGTTTAGACACTCAGCTTGGTCAAAATCACTATCAGACCTGTCACTATCTGACTGGCCACCAGGATCCTCTATGACTTTGTCAGCCAGTTCATTCTGAATGGGAGGTCTCTCTGATCCAACTAACTCTGCCTGTCTTGTGGCCTTCAGGGTTTTGTTGGTCTCATTTCTCCTCAAAGACTCTAATGCTGCCTAAGAATATCAACAAGAATCAGTTATAATTACAAACTATTCAACTACGTTTGACTTTCTGATTCAGTATTCTTCTCACAATCTTAAATACTACACAGGTTTATTATGGTATATAATAGACACTTTCCATGAAACACTTTAGTGTCTACTCCGGTTAAAAACACAACGGGCACAAAGCCCATGTTTTTCCCCTCAGAAATGAACTCATTTTAATTTTCAAACAGCGCAAATGCAGCGTAATACAAGCATTACATGTTTACCGCATTAAACACACACACACCTCAATTTACCGCATGATTTCCCCCAAGTACTTTTTTTTTAATGTCATTTGTATATATTTTTTTCAAATCATCATCGATCAACATTTTACATCCTCATTTTGTGTCCTATTTGTGGAAAGTGCCAAAAGTAGAAAGTTCAATGCATTCATTTAGAAATAACAAATGTCAGTTTTTCAGGGTTGGGCTTGTACATCCTGTCACACTGGTGTTTGATATTGAGTGTGTTTGCTACGAGTACCTGCGTCTCACGCAGAGCAGACACCCATGACGCGCAGTTGTCTGGACTGGGTGTGGACAGGAAGTTCACACTGACAGAACAACCAAGATCACCAACCTCCACCAGCACAAACGAATCTACCAGATAGAGGAATAGAAATAGTGTGTAGTACTATAATAAATATTTACAGAAACATATTACAACTTGAAGTTCCAATCAATTTTCCTTGAGGTTATAAGTAGATTCCATGTTCAGGTCATTTGCATATTTGAATTCACAATTGAGTAAACAATGAATCTTTTGTGACAAGAACCCGGACTTTGACACACCTTAGGTTGAGTCTTTCTCTGATTCAAAAAGCCCAATTATAAACCAGCTTATCAAGTAATATGCCAATCTGAGCCCTGACATGCAAAGAACAGTATGCTAAATTATATAAAACAGAGTTCCATGTGGATAATTAATGTGCATGTTGATGCTGACTGGTTATATGTAATGTATTCTGTGTCTTTGTGCATTTTCTACTGATTTTAGATTGTAATATTTGTAATATTTTACGTTTGTTATTGTATATACATATATGTGTATCTCTTTTTTTAAATTGTGGCTCTTATATTTATGCATGGTATCTAACTAAATATTTATTTTGCAAACTGTGAAATAAGAGTGATACCTTACATAAGTACATCATGAGCTCTTTGTACACAATGCCATAATATTATTAAAATCTAGCACAAATCTAGAAAATTTAAATAATAGAAATTGGTTCTCATTTTAGTTGATGTTCCTGAGCTTTTTGTGCCATCATGATTATTACTCTGACCTTTGAGTGATCAATGTCACAAATTTGCTTATTTGCTTAGGGACTTAAACAAAAACAGATTTTTTTGGAAATGTTTTAATCCTAATACTTTATGGTTATTTCTGGACTTAAAATTATTTTTTTATTTTTTAAATCACATTAAATTTTAAATTCCAGATTGTGAATGTATATGGTATGCACTCAGAGAGAAGTCACTAAGGCCCAATTTGCTGTTTAAATATAAAGGAATTTTCTGTATCGATTTTTCACAGGTGGTTCACCTGTATTTTGAATTCCACTTTGCATTTTGCTGTGTTTTAAAGTCACCATGAAATCCAAATTTACAATTGTTATTTTTTATTTTGTATGTATAATAAATTACTTATCTATGTGGACATCATTATTTTTTTTTAATTCATGTGCCCTTTAATCAAAATAACTTCCCCTCCCTATTGCAGCAACATCTCTCTGATGATATGTTTACTGCTGTGAAGGCGGGGCTAACCTGTCACTCACAGGAGATCGAACAATAGAAAACCACAACCATCCAATGATCCAATCAATTCCTGATGGGCAAAATCAAGTCCCGCCCTACATTTTTTCTTGTCTGAGAAGCAGTTTCACTCGAACATATGTCACAATAGGAAGGAAAGACTATTGCAACTTCAATTTCAGTTAAAGGAAATGTATGTAAACTATGTCATGGCAGACATTTATCAGTTCCCTTTATGTTTTTCACAGTGTGGTGCATCATTATGATTCTATTTATTTATTTTTTTTGTCATGAAAACAACAAAATAGTGACTAGGGCATGAAAATATAGCCTATGTGCATTACAAATGTCATTGGGTATACCTGCCCTTCCATGCTGATGTGAGCTGAAGCTTCAGTTGAGGTAAGGATTATGTGATTATTATATACAGTAGGAAGTTGTGGACACACTCACAGCCATCTTTGAGCTGAATGCAGTGTATTCTCTCCAGAGGCAGAGGGGGGCGCACTACCTTCAGTTTGTCTGATTTCTTCTGTGTTTTGGTCATCAACAACACATCAGTGAAGAGCAGGACCACAAGCTCCTAACATAACCAGAAAAGAATGTTAAAATTATGATGCAAATACAATCAATAGGCAACATCATAATCATATTCGTCTTGTTTGTCTTGTCACTTGCCTTGTTGTCCTTTCTTACTCTGACCTTCAAAGTTTCTTCCAATAATAGCCTCCGTATGACATTTGGTCCAACCCCCCTCATCGGGCTCGTCAAATCAAAGCGGCACAACTCACGGACATGCTGTGGATGAGATCTTTCTGTTAGGCTTTTTTTTTTTAAAGCAAACATTGTTCTAACATTGTATCTATTGTTTACCTTGTCTATTTCTTCACTCAGACCTTCTATCTTGTGTCCCTCTATCCTTTGAGCAGCAACAGAAAGGTCTTCTTTCAGATGCATATAGTCATTGATAGATTCCAGAAAATGAATGACACTGTTCAACTACAGGAGAAAGAGAGGCATCGAGTGAGAAAAACAGAGTGCAGATCTTTATCTTTAACGTCAATGATAGAATAAAGACCGTGCAAGCATATTTATATTCGAGAAAGAGAGAGAGAGAGAGGTATAGAGATGATAAAAAGGCGATGCAGCTCAAGAGTTTGAATTTTCTCATATTGTTTTAGTGGTGGGATATTTCACACATAATATATATTACATTATTAATACCAACTGAAAGTGCTTCTATTTTTATTCTATTCCATTCTTCAATTGTATTGTATTTGCCCCCTTTATTGGTTTAATGGCAGCAGCACTTGAACTTCATGAACTATTGTTTGCAATACATAATTATCACAAACAATTATTAAAGTTCTTTATACATTCTTACATATTTTAGTGTTCTAATCACTTTCCAAAATCCTGAAATTTCATCAATTAAATGTGGTCTCTTTTGAACTCAGTAGACATGCAGTTTTATATTGTTATATATATTGTTTTATCCGTGGCCACCGATAGCAGCGTCTGTTTGTTTGGTGGCCCAATTTGTAGTGCGGTGCAGCTCAGCGACCACTTCGGGGGACAGTCCCTGACACTGATTCAAATCCTTTAGCAGATCTGCCTGTATGCCTGCAGCACGGCCATTCTCATTCAAACATGAGGTGGTCTCAGACGGCAGGGACGGAGCCTTTAAAGAGGATGCATCAGCCTGAGAGAGATGGCCTGAGGATGCATCCTCACATATCCCCACACACTCAATCCCTCCACACTCAAATGAATGCTGAAATGGATAGATGCGAGCTGAATATGGCCTCTTCCATTTAGTTCGAGAAGAAACGGAAGGATCATTGGAGTGGGGCGGTTATGGCAGGAACCGTCCGTCGAGTCTTTCACGAGCGCCTGTCTCTCGTGCCCCTAAACTAGATCCAATCTAGTTGTGGTGCAGACCATTACATCCAGCAATTTCTCGTATGCAGGGCTGGTAGGCTGGGAGAGCTCAATGAAAGCTATATCAGTCACCTCCTGGCTGGATGGCGCCAGCAAATGCCGGATCCAAAGACTCAAGAGAGAGTACGTCCTGATCCAGCTGATCGCTCGAGTCAGAGGTTGAGGAACGCAAGCGAGACATACCTTTCTTGAACTCCCCCAGCCAGCTCGACTTGCAATCCCCACAACTACAGTCTCTACTGTGCCTCAGCTACCGTAGGGCAAAGACGCTTGTGCCGCTTCCCTCGAGAATAGGGTCAAGTGCGAACAGATCTTACTCATTGTGAATCTCTCATAATGGGTGCATTCTGATCTCTGGAGAACTTAACGCACGTGCTCCTCACCCAAACACAAAACACACAGGTCTTGTGTGTCCTCAGGTGTCAAAAACTTGGGACACGGAGGCACACACTTACTGAAACGCTTGCTCGAGTGCTTATCCATGATAGTTGGCTTCACACGCACTAACACAAACAAACGTCTCCTGAAGACAAAAAAAAAGGGTGATGATACTCCCGGGCGCTCTGGTAGTGATTTCATGGACTGTCATCAGCCAATGAAGTTGTTGTGTTGGTACAAATGCTTCAGACACCAGTCAAGCTGATATCGTTCCATCTATCCTCAAACCAGACACACTCTTGAGTTCCACTTCGAAAGGGAACAAGCAGAGACAGTCCAAACTGCAGTGGAACTTCATTCACAATAGAGGCGGGGGGGAGTTATGAGGTTTTACAGAGGATCCAATGGAGTTACAAGGTTTAGCCATACACAATACTTTTCATTGGTTAGATATTTGCTAAACCCCACAGACAGACGTAAAGGGAGACAGATAGTAATGATTTATAATAAAAAAAGACGAAATATGGAGATAAGAGATTTCCACCCGAAAGCAACAACATATCATAATTGATATCAGGTGTTTTCTGGGGACCCACAGTTGGCTCAAAGTAGTGCTAGGGGTCCGTGAAAATATTGGTTTAGACCTTAAGGGCCTATTTTTGTGGAAGCACTATACTAATACATTTGATTTGAAATTCATTTTCAGATAATATTATGTCTACATAAATGGCAATTATTATTTTTTACCATTAAAAACATGCATTTTGCATTTGTTTTACACAGTACAAATGAAATTTACAGTATATGATGTGATTCATCACCACTGTGTCACAGTCTCACCATTCTCTCAAGTGCGATTTGGGTGGGGTGGTTTTGTGTGTTCTTCTGAATAGCTTTTAGCAAAAGATGATATTTGGTTATTCTCTGGTATGCTTTGGCCTGCATTTCGCCGAGTCTCATTCGCCCACACTGTGGATGATTCTCCACCCACTGCAGAACAGATTACATCAAGATAATCAGGACCATCATGCATGCATTCATCTTCATGCAACATATTTGATAGTAATCTATGGCTTATGTGCATCTGTGGTATGAATTGTATGAAATTCTGAAGTCTTTTATAAAAAAAAAATTCTAAATCATCATATCACAAATTAGCATGTTAACTTTAATAGTGTCAATTAAAGATAAGGTTAATTAAAAATTTTTGGACTTAATGTGCAGTATTTTTTACTATGTACCCTTCAGTGAATAGCTCACCCCCTAATTAACCACTACAGTCAAACCATCACAAAGGAAGGCGATCTTACAGTCATTTCTAGCCTGCTCACTCTGCATACTGTCCACTGGTGCAAAAAAACATTGACAGGGGAACTTGGTGTGGTAAACAGTTCATTCGAAATGTGGAAAACAAATTCACACCTCTCCACCCAATTCTTATGTCTATATTTGATATTTTTTCCAGCCTTAATTTAGCTTCAGATAAAAAATAAAGGTTTTTTTTATCCCCCCCCCCCCTTTAAATGGCACCTTTAAGATCTATTAAATCTCATTGAAATGCATCAGTGGAAAAAAGGAACCGAAAAAGACAGCATTGTATACATTAACATTAAACCCAACTCAAATTGATTGGCTAAATCTGTCCTGCAGATTCAAAGCTCCAAATTGCTTCAACACTCCTGTCTGGACGTTTCTAGTATTCCTTCATTAGCTGATTCATGTGTGTTTAATTGGGCTCGGAGCTGAACTCTGCAGGACAGTGGCTCTCCGGGAGCAGGATTGGACACCCCTGGGCTAAATGGTGTTCAAAAAGTTCCAGAAGTGGAACTTTTCACTCTTTGCATCGCTCCGTCTGTCCGTGTTTGCACGTTTCAGGCATTTTTCAGTGACCCTTTCTGCATTTACATCGTTAAACCAGTAGGTGGCAGTATGCGGACAGTGTCGCTTCAAGTCGAACACACCTAGGGTGCTTCTCATTTCTTATTTGTGCATCCTCGCTTCCTTTCCTCACATCTTAGCTCCACCGCTTTAGGATGTGAGGGCACCTGTGTATCCTCTCTCATGTCTCCGCAGGAAGCTTCCCCACGCCTCGTTCCTTGCCTCCTTGAGGTGCAATTGGGAATTGAGATGTCCTTAAAGATGGCTGAATTCGATCGGTTTCCAGGTCACGGGCTGGAAGACGGAGGAGCGATGAAACGAGGAAGCATCAATTTAAATATTGAGAAGCACCCCTTGTGTTTTTGAATGAATCAGTTGAACAGATCATTCAGTGACTCATTCAGGAAGAACTTGTTGCCACCTGTTGGCTGGAGCTACCTACTGATTTATTCAGGAACGAACCAAGTGGCTGTTAAATGAGGGAATTGTTGAATCACTCACTGAACCAGTTTGTTTAAAAGCATTGATTTATTTTTTATTTACTATTGCTTTATTTGCATAATAATTTTTTCAATAGAATAATTATTTGCTTTTAACATATGAATATGATTTACTGTACCATAAGATAGGTGTGAAAGTGTGGGTTTGTGTCAAGGTGTCTGCGTGCAAACTCCACATTTCTCTCTCCTTCCCAACAGTATTCAAAGTATGCAGGAAAGCGCTCAGGAAACTGGAGGAGATTAAAAAAAATGAGGGAGAAAGAAAAAAATGGGGAATTAGGGGATAGCAAAGATCTGTTTTTAGCTTTATTACTTATAATTTAATGAACAACAGTTTAATCATACCTGCAAACATCCAGCCTCAAGTTTCAGAGGGTCAAAGGGTCGTCCAGTGAGACGGACTTCTTGTAACATTGGATACATCACTTCATGCCAAAAGAGTCGATGTGCGTCAAGAATAGAAGGAAGATTGGAAAAGAGCATTGTGGGTCTGACCTAAAATAGAGAGAAAGAAAGAAAGAAAGAAAGAAAGAAAGAAAGAAAGAAAGAAAGAAAGAAAGAAAGAAAGAAAGAAAGAAAGAAAGAAAGAAAGAAAGATTAATTGATACAGAATAGCCACAGACATGCGTGCTATCGCCCACACGCTCTACGACAGAGCAAAATAATTTTCCATCTTGGCCGCTCAAAATGTTTCCATTTGTGACATCACTGGTAATGCTCCAGATTATATTGAATGAACAGAATGAGTGATCTCAGACAAATTACAGTGAACAGCACATTATTTGACCGCACTTATGCAGACAGTCTGCCTACTATTAAGATATGCTGAGTATGAAACTTTAGAAGGTCAATTCAGAAGAAAGGCGTTCATGTAAATACTATGTGAAAGATGAGACGAGATGTACATACTTCCTGAAGGAATCCGTGTCCGTGACAGTGTGACAGTGCTGCCAGCACGAGCTGTGCGAAATGAGTATATGCATTAGCCAAAACTTTATCATCTGTTGTACATGCATCATTTATATAAAAAGGACTTAGGAACAATGTGTTAAAGAATATTTGCACAGCATACATGTATTATTTTTCTGATTCATATTGTTATTGTGAATTGATTGTCTATATCTGATCAAATAACCATAATAAATCCATAATAAAACGAATAACTGTAATATTATGACATACTTCTTTGACAATAGTGAGTTTGTTGATGAAGTTAAGCTCAGTATTAAGAAATTCCCACAGCGCCTCCTGTTGGTGTCGATGGGTTTTTGACATAAACTACAAAGACAGAGAAAAAGAGAATGTCATTATTCCTCCACCATACAATAAACATACTTCTGCTGTCTTCTCTTTTCTGCCCACTCAAGTCTTTATCCACTGCGTTTAATTAACTTTGAGCATGATTGTATTATTCTTTTGTCAGACATCACCAATCACCCAACCTGCTTCGCAAACATTATGCCTTTTCATTTTCTAATGGTGTGCTCCCTTTGGTCTAAGAAGAGAGAAATTCCTAGTTCATAGTTCCCAGTAGGAACATTTAACTTTTCAAGTCAAAGTCGCGACTGGGAAACTAGGGGGAAGTGCAACAACCCCAACTTCAGAATCTAATATGGCTGCTCAGCACATCAACTGTAGTGAAACAGTAAAAATATATTGTTTAACAGCACTTCTGTTTGTCTGTGTTTAAATAAACTCAGTGGTGTACACTATGCACGTCAGCACTATCTGTGCAAAATACCACTTTTTTATGTGTTTGTACTGTAAAGGTAAAAGTAATAGGGATACTGGGAACAGAAGGAGAGGGAGATGGGATAAGAATCACCAGGAAGGCACTATTTAAATTTCTTAAAGACACCGGGTTGATGAGTAGAATATGAGAACATCATGTTACACACTGCTGTACAGTAGGTGGCGGTATGCAGCTAAAAGTTGTTTGCAAGCCGCCATGAATCAAGAGAAGAAGAAAAAGAAGAAGGTAAAAGTTTGCCTGGACGCAGGCATCCATCTTAGTTTTCTGACCAGGGGTGCGTTTCCCGAAACCATAGTTGCGAACCTGTTAGCAACTTAGTTGGTTGGCAATGGGAAATTGCATTGCAACCAACAAAGTTGCTTACTAAGTTAGCAACTATGGTTTTGGGAAACGCACCCCTGGTTAGTGAAGTCGGGTGTGAAGTCATTCCCATGTATAGCTACGACATCCCTCTTCCGAGGTAAATGGAACACAGCATAACTAATCTAGTGCCAAAATGTGGGCTATCTACAGTGGTCAGGTGATATAGCATTCACATAGTTAGGGCTGGGCGATAAAACGATAACGATAATTATCGCGATATCATTTTTCTCGATAAAACGATATCAAGAGTTCGATAAATGTTCAAACTGACTCAAACTAAGCTTGATGACGTGAGCAACCTGTCTGACAGACATAAATCTTCTAGTAGCTGTGCGTGAAAATTGCCAACGTTAATCTTGCAGAGACGGGGAACTTGAGCAAAGAGTTCTTTGGCGTGAGTGAGCAGGAGTAAGTATTCCGTTGCTTTTATGGACTCATTATCTATGGGCTTCTCCCTTGACGGGACGTCCCCCCGATTGCCTGCGAGTTTCTCCTCCTGTCTGTAAGGTAATTTCTGTACAGCGCGACAGAGAGTCGAGTGGTTATAACGCAATCGTTAGCCTATTTTTACCAAAACTGTTTCTACGGGGCCATAATGTAACATAGAAGGTAATGGAGCCCTTTATACATTGTCGTGTTTCTTTAGAAATAAATAATGGACAAATGGAGTCTATAAACGCCTCAGATGTAAAGTTATTCGCTGTCAAAGTGACGCCAAAATGAATGGGAGTCAATGGAAATGCTAACGCAAGTGAAGTTCTGCTACAAGATGGCGGCACCCGGCCGACTTCAACTTCCGGTCGATGGATTACCCCCTTGGTTATTATGCGCCTATCCACCTGTTTCCGGGGGGCGCTACTGTAAAAAATAAAGTGGGTGCAACTTCCGGTCAGGCGGCGGAAGTAGCATACCAATGGTATTTTGTGTGCTATTTAGCGAAGAGGCTAGGTGTTTTTCAGATAATATTTTACTATTTAAAATAAGTCGCAAACCTTTATGAGAGATGTCGTTACGGAGCTCAGGGACAACATGTGCTGTTCGCGGTTGTACATAGGCCTATAACCGGACTAAACTAATTCAGTGGCAAATTGTATTATCCAACAATCTTGGACTAAAGATTTTAAGTGAAGGCTACTGTGAAGCAACATATTCAGAACATGAATGACACACAGTAAACATTTCATAGTATATCTAATATAATATAGGCTATATATATATTTCTCAGGTCTGTAAGGCAAGTAGACGCTGAGTTTCGGTTCATTTATGAGACGAGCTGCAGTTCAGGCGCCAGCGCCTCCGTGTCTTGATTATTGTCTGCTATATTTACCGCTACTTATTATTTATTAAATCCAGGTAAATTGTTGATGAAACATTGATTGAAATTAAGATACAATTAATACAAAACGAAATTAACTTTAAATAAAGGCTCAGTGCTTTCAAAAAGTTAAAGTTTTTTTTTTTGTGTCACCCTCGTGTATTTCCCTCATATTAAATACAAAATGCATGTGCTATATATTTCTAATGTCTGGACTCCTTTATTGATATGATATGATATATGTATATAAACCGAGGTTTCAATAGCCTAAATGCATTTTCGGAGAATTTATATTTTGACTGCAAATGTCACGTCCATAATGCTGGAATCGCCCAATTTTAAATAATTTATCCTCAACTAGTTTTGTGGTGTAGGTCTACAAATTTTATAATGTTAACTTCAAATAATACAAATAGTAAAGATATGGTAGCTATATTGGATCTGGACGGGAAGGATATCTCTGGGAGTGGGAAGGGCGAATCGTGATTCTGCCTTCCCTGACCGCGACACAGGTCCGTGGATCTGAGTATCGCGATTTCGGTTTTATTTAACATGATTCTTTTTTATTACTATTTAGGAACAAACAAGGGTCTCTGTTTAAAAAACGCCGACTCGCACCGGCAGTCCAGAGCACCGCAGCGCATATCTTCAAGTTTAGCCATAACCGAATGTCCAGTTTAACTGCCACAAGTTGATCTTGTAATAAAGAACTCATCGTGGAAAAACACGCTGTATTTTTGTATTTTCATTGCATTTGTAATTGATAAAAAGTTAAACAAATTAAATAATACATTTTAGTATAAATATTAATGATTAATCGATAGTCGAATGAATGAATGAATGTCACGTTTCGCTTGTTTACTTCGACCGGAAGACGCACCCACTTTTGACGCAAGGCCTCATGGGACCTAGGAAACTTGTGGATAGCGGAACGAAACTCATTTGAGCCGCGCGCGCCTCACGGACTGTTTATCCGCTCAAAGTCCAAACGGCAGCGCGCGCGAGCTTACTGGTGCAGCGTTTACTCTGATCGGCCTCGGTCACGACATCCAGTGAGAAGCGATTGAATTCAGCGAAGAACACTAATGAGTCTGACTCGTTGATTTAAACCAGTTTAAAGGCAGATGAAACAGCGCTGACAAACAGGAGAAACACTGTGCGCAACGATACAGTCAGAATCTGAATTGATACTGAATCCATTTACCATGGATTTAATGTAACGTTAACGTTAGCCAAGTAATATTAACTGCACCATAATGTAGACAATGTATTAAAGAACTAATGGAATATAATTACAGTATATAATAATGTATTTAGGCTAAAGATTTTCATACAAATACCATAGAAACCATAAAGTTACATTTTGCCATGATAGTGAGGTCCTATAGGCTATGCCTGGTTTTATCTGTGGTTATCATGATCTAAATGCATGATACTGGATAACCAATGGTTAATTTGAATAAAACTCAAACAGTCAGAATGTTACATTTACCAAATAAAAATGTGGTTGTTAAATTGTTTTTAATAGATTAACGTAATGATAGAGTAGAATGAACATAAATTTAACATAGTAGTATTAGCTTGAGTTAGGATGCAGATTTACTGTCAACTCACTGTCAAATATGCGTTTCGAGATACAACATGATATAATAATATTGCAGCCTGCACTGTAAACTGTGCTGAAGATACGTGCCATCAAAGTCAGGCAACAGAATTTGTTTCAAGACTTGAAACAATATCCCCCATTAGCACATGCTAAGAAATATATGTTTGGCAAGTGTTTGTCATGATATGTTCTGACAATAAAGAGTAGTTTAAAACCACAATTAACGCTCTGGTTTCTACAACTTTCACTTAGGAGCAAAAATCTGCCTTTAAACTTTTGACATTTCATAATCTTTGAACTTTTAAAGATTTGACATTTATCGTGATAATTATCGATATCGACTGATATAAAAAAAATTATCGTGATAATTTTTTTGGGCCATATCGCCCAGCCCTACACATAGTACAAGACAAAGCTTCTCAGAAAATACCGACTTTGAAACACAAGTCGGAATCTCTGTAATTTTGGTAATTCAGACATGACATAAATGTACCTTGAGTTTTTCCTCCCGCCACATATTATTTCCATCACAAACGTTGTGTGAGCAAATGCAGTATTTCTCAGGGTAACGCAAAAGGTTTATGAGAGAATGCAAACGTTTTATGAGTGAACGCAAAGTTTCTTGGGGAACGCAAAAGTTTAGCTAGATAACCAACTCGATCTCATGAGAAAACGTTGCTATTTTGCGAGTGATTTTGTATGAATTCATATGATGTTATTGATACAAAAACATGATTATTAGAAGAAAAAAACATAAGCATGAAGGTACACTCCTAACCCCACCCCTAAATTCATAAATACGTGCGTAGGCCTAACCATCTGTGTGGCATAAGCAGATCATACAAAAAGTACAAATGAGATCGTACAAATTCATACAAATTATCAATCAATTCACTAAAATGAAAAATAGTTAAATAATAGCCTTGGAGAGAACGCAAAGCATTGAAATCATTTTTACCCTCCCATCTGAAATTTTCCCATCACCAGCCCTTAAAGGGACATGGACCATGTCCCTTTAAGGGCTGAATAGAAATATGTTGGGTTTTGGAAATTCCCAATTCCCTCTAGTTCCCTCTCTCTCACATCCATCCATACCTCATGAGAGTGCACTATGTCTGTCCAGCTCTTTTCCAGTGCTCTTTCAGTACCTCCCTCTCCCCACGTCCACCTCAGATCAGCAGGTATGTTGAAAGAGTCCAGAACTTGTTTCAGTGCATCCACCTGCCCCAGTACACCACCCGAGAGAGAGAAAGAACAGAAATGTAATAGAAAAAATAGTTGTTTAGTACAAATACAGCATGCAGACCGAAAACGTACCTCCTGCATACATACCCCATTTAGGCAAAAAATGAATTACCTCCAATGTGCTGTTTTTGTCAGACACTCCCTGGCTGAAAAGCGCCTGCTTTAATGCACCTCTGGTCTTCACAACGGCAGATGTTCCCTTGCTCAGGGTAGAAAAGTCCACAGCTGACCTCTGCTTCTTTTTCTGACAATGCAAAAATTGATATGTGACAAGCTGAATAACCCACATTTTGTAGTGACATCCATTACTAAAACAACAAGATTTACAAGTAGAAGAGAAGAAGCATTCCTCATAACCCTAAATACGCAGAGGACATTGATTGGTTGATACAATTACATGACCAACAAAGGACATTGTTTCATGTTCTAATTGGTTAAAACACTCGAGGACACACGTATGGCTGTTTTTCCGAACTTCTGAATATGTGAGCACCACTATGTCGAAACCAGTGGGCATTTGTGTTTTATTAAAAGGACTTCGGCCTGAATCTGCGTTTCAGGGCACCCGGAGGGTTCCAGATACTCCAAGGTCAAGGTCATTTGATTCCCATGGCCATGGACCACAGATGCTGATAAAATGCTCAATGATAAATAATTTAAAATGAATAAAGAAAAAATCTAGCTTAACCCTTAAACGCATACCTCGGGTCTCCAGTGACCCAGGACGTCATGTGTACCCTCCTCCTCATTCCGTTAGACATCAACCTTCTTAGTATCCCTCAATCAATTCATTATAAACCATATAAAAAGAAAAAAATTATAAAAGAATGGCAGGTTTTTTTTGTAAAAATGTAACAGGGTCGCTAACGACCCAAGGTGTGTAACTGTATAACAAGCATATTTTTCTGCACAACAATAATTGAATCTTTGATGACTGAAGTGCAGTTCACCTTTATTCCACAAGGAGGCAATATCTCATACACAATGATGAAGTGACGTTTCACCCGCAGGCAGAAAAGAAAACAAAAGAATAGGAAGCATCATCAGTAAAACTTATGGGTCAACGATTTACTGCAGAGCAACTACTGAACGCAATAAAATATTAGTGTCACTGGCACTTGATGGTGGATCTTGATGGTGGTAAAGAAGCTGTAAAAAAAAAAAAAAAGAAGAAGATTTTGAAGATGTTAAAAATGATAGTTTTGAGAATATGTTTGAGATCGCGAATATGAGCCAGATGCTGAATGTAGCCTACTGGGAAATGAGCTCTGACAAAAACAGTGATGATGGTATAAAACTGCTCAAACGGAACCCTTCCAAACTCAAAAAGGTAATAAATTATGCTTTATTTTATTCGTCTGTAACTGTTACTCTAATATCAGAAGAGTTTTATATTATGGAGACAGGTAGAGATCCATCCGTATTATAGTTCCGGGTCACTTTTTTTTGTATACATGTTGGTCTCATATATGGTTGTGAAAAACATCCATTCATACTGGATGGTGCTTGTCTAGTGTTAAACACATTTAAACATTTATTTAAAATAAATAAATAAATAAAATATTTTCCTTACAACTTGAACATTATTTACACATTTCTTGATACATTTTTAAAGATAAAAGTTTTAGATAATGATGATAATTATTTAATTTGGCCCTCCATATTAAGAGGTTGCACCACATGATATTACATACAATCTGAACTAACCTTGTTATGTAAAAAAATAAAGATGAATATCTTAAGAGAGCCTTATTGACCAAGGTTGGTTTTTAGGTGTCCACTTTATGATATTGTCTTTTTGTGTTTTTCTTCTGCATATTGTTTGACAAGAGATTTTCAAATATTTATAAATGTTTTAGCCTAATGTTTCACTGCTTTTTTAATAATAAAAGATATAGAGGGTATGCGCATGACGTCACCGTCGGCCGGAGTGAATGCGGTCACGCCCCCAAGTGGCAAAAAGACTGAGCGACAGCATTTGTTTTCAGCGTGAATGCCGTGAAAAACATACAAAACGCATCTAAAACGGGAAAGAGCTTTGCGATTGACTGTACAACTAGATTTGACCAGAAATCTGAGGTACTGTATATTTTTACAGACTGCAAAAAGCTACAGAACAGACTATATTCTGCATAATTGGATGTTTTTAAATAAACACTGACAAAAAACTATACAAGTTTTAGGGCTGGACGCAGCGGCGGCGCCAGGGGGGGTCTTGGGGGGTCTCAAGACCCTCCCAAAAAATGCTTTGACCCCCCATTTGACCCCCCACCCCCTTCCTGATTAAAAAATATGTATCCGGGATAAATATTTAAAAATGTTTATCTTCAAACTACGCAGAACAATAATAATTAATAATTTATTCGACATACAAAATATATAAACATAAGAATCACGTTCCCTCTAAGCTGCGCGCGTGCGCGGTCGTGCACTTCTGATGCCGCGGCCGCGCAGAAAAGAATAATATGCCACGCAGAGGACTGACGCGAAATGTGTGGGGAAATCCATTTGATTGTATGTGAGAAATAATTGCAGTGCTCAAACTGGTGAGAGCAGTTTACAGGTCTCATAGAAAGAGAATGATGTGAGCGCGTGTGATTGGCAGTGAGTCGTGTGTGCGGACCAAATATCTCAATACGAGAGGCGACGAGAAACGCAAAGTCATGTGAAATAAAATCATAATATCATGTTTTAAATTAGAGTGGTTTGATTAAAGTGGTGGAAATAACGGATGATGGACACAGAACGGTAACAATTACACACACCCGCGTGCAAAGTCAAAATACATCATTAGTTTACATAGATTTAAATAGTTTCAGGCATGGTTAGATTAGGCTACTATAAAAGAGTTCACATATTCACTTTTCTTGAAAATATTTAGCTATTAGATCTAGCTATTTACAGTAAATGCTTCAGTTTTGTTTTCATATTATAATATAATATGAAAACAAATTGATGCATTTAAACTGATATATTATATCAGTTCAAATACTTCAATTCATTTTTTTATATTATATTAGGCCTATATTTTATTATATTATAAGCCTAAATAAAGAATCTCAAAAGGGTATTGTTTAGAGCTCATTGCCATTAAAAAGTTTGAAACCCCCTGCTAAAGAAAATATAGGCTAGGAAATTCATAAGCTATAAACAATCATTTAACTTTGATGGTTTAATGCTGCCTGTACAATTAATTGACTGTACAAAAAAACTTTATGGTTTTCCTAAACCATCTCAGTGTAGCTTAATTTTCTTTCATAATATATTATATTATTGTAAAGAATTGAACTGTCCTGCAGAAGATTTTGTAAATAATTTTTCATAGGATTTCTTAGTAAAGACTGGAAACAGAGGACACAGAGGAATTGGAGGATGAGGAGTATACTATTTTGTAAATATGTTTTCTGTCATGGGTGTGGCTATGGCAATTAAAGTTCGAGCATATTGTTTGCAAACTGCAATTGATTAATTAATTAAAAACAAAGTAGTTGATATGCTGTGTTGTTTTTGTTAAGTAGCAGCAATATGCAGTTATTAGCCGTGTCCACTGTATTTTTTGTTGGTTTTCATGAGACCCCCCTTGAAATAACCAGGACCCCCCATTGCCCCCCCCAATCAAAATTGTCTGGAGCCGCCACTGGCTGGACGATATGATGATATACAGTATAACATTAATGTAAGTGATCACTCGGATTTAGACCTATCTATATTGTATTTATATAAAACGTTTACAGGCAAATTTTCTTCATTTATTTCCCCGGCGTCGAAATCAGGCACATATAAATGTCAGGAAACACGATTCCTGGCTGCATGTCAATATCCATGGATCACTGGATCTTTGATAAGTTGTAAGGAACACTATATCGAGTCCAACTTTTAGTTTAAACTGATAATAGTTTGTTTTACTCGCGTTAACACAGTTTCCCCTATTAACTCCAGCCACGCAGCAGCTCTTCTGCCACTCAGTCCCGCTGAGGGGGGCGTGTTCCGGTGGGGAAGTGACGTTAATGCATTCCCTCTATTGCCCAAGTACTTAGAATTTCCTTACAAAAAAATCATCTTTTTAATACAGCTTTTTTCTTCATTATGATATCAGGACAGTAGTAGCCTAACCACAATAAAAAAAAAAAAATTTTTTTTGATCGTCACGTTTTTGATCCAAAATGCAATGCAAGTTATTTTAGATGAAAGCATCTTCATCCTGCAAACATAATTCAGTGCTGACTGAGAGTTATGAATTCAATACCTGGTGGCCTATAGTGTAGTATCTGTGTTTCTCTTGTGCCCTCCGCTGGCTGACTGGTGGTACTGCAATAATTCCATCAGGAACGACAGCGTCTGCCTCTTTCTCTTCCTCCCTCTTGTCACCGAGGGCAGTTTCCTCTGGGGCCATGACATTGCTCAGTTCCGGTCCTTTTGATGGATTACTAATGTGCACAGGTAAGATTACAATAAGAGAATAAGATTAAAGATGGTGAAAGAATAAACAGGGAAAGCAAACCAGAGAGTAGTTGCAGCATTGAGTGATTACAGAAAAAAAATGCTATGCTTCGTTTATCTCTGTGCATAATATAATGCATAACAGTGCATACATAACTGTAAACCACAACTGGAAAGAACTGATACCAGACTTCTGAAGCCCACTGCCAGCAGTGACCTTTAAATCGCCAAATAACACACACACTTGTTTTTCTATCATGGTGGGTTTATCATTTTTCCATTGACGTCTATTGTTTTTAAATTGAGCTATTGATGACTTCTATTGTTTTTATATATAGTTAAATAAAATGATTATTATTATTATTATGTTCTGCATGGCTTGTTTTTACAATTGAGGACATCCCCAGATATTCCCTAGGTTTAGCTCACTTCTGGGGACAAATTTGTCCCCAAATTCTAAGTAATTATAGTGTTTAACACACACACACACACACACACACACACACACACACACACACACACACACACACACACGTTGGGTGTTTTTGTTTCATGGGGACATTCTATAGACAATGATGTTTATACAAACTTTTAAACAAACTGTATATTCTATCCCCTACACTACCCCTACCCATCAAAGTAAACTTCCTGCATTTTTACATTTTCAAAGAACATCACTTATGATTAATAAGGCATTTTCCTCATGAAGACCAAAACATGTCAAGGATTTCGTATATTGCCATCTTTGTGGGGCCATTTTGACCCCAAAATGTAGGGTTTACCGATACACCATCCCCTACCCCCACCCACACACACTCTCACACACACACACACACACACACACACACACACACACACACACACACACACACACACACTCTCATCAATACTCAATTTGCAAGCGACTCTGACATGGACAGACACGCTGAAGTTTATAAACACACATACCCTTACTATGTCTGATTCACACACTTCTCTGTAACTCAGGTGAGTCATATTTACCCAGGCATGAATCTCACGGGCAAGAAATTCATTAGTGTGTGATTCATAAGACTTGCACACACATGTTCTGAGAAAGATCTAACAAGTCAGCCTACGTTTGACATCACTTTTTGGCAATACATCAATTCCGCTCACCTTGTCAACATTATCAGCAATCAATTGAAAATACCCGGAACGCACATAAGAAACACGCACACACCGCCATTCACATTCACATCTGTTTACAAATTCGCATCTGTCCTTATATATACAAGCATAGCATGGCATATACTGTACATAAGCACACAGTAATAATAACACATAATTTAGAAACAATGATATACAAGCAATTTAAGTGCCATTTACATCAATAAGTGAAAATCTGCAGCGTAAGTAGATTTACAGTACAATCTCAACTTAGATGTGATTCTTATTTCAGACATTATCCTTAGCCAATCACACACACACACACACACACAGACACACACACACACACACACACACTCTTTCATGGCATGTCTTCCTCAGTAGATACCTGGATTTATCTGTGTCCATTTCCCTCAGTCAGACAGACATCTTAAAGATCTCTTTCTCTCCCACTTGTCTCCCTTCTAGTCATCTGTGTATTTTTCTTTTTCGTTCTTTAACCCTTCCTTCAGTAACAGGTTGAGCAAGTGAGACAGGATTCTTTAGTCTTAGATCTCAGGCCTGGCTGCGCCCTGAGAGGATAAACCTGATCAAGCCATTAGTGTTTTCTGAATCACAGGTACATTACAACATGTGAAGTTATAATTGTTTGGGATGATAGATTTGTGGTTTAGTCCCACATAGACAAGCATGTACACACACACACACACACACACACACACATGCACACACACAATAAGGAAGAAAGATATTGTTTAGTGTCCAATCAGGAAATGAATATGCCTGATAGGATTTGATTGTTTGCCCAAGAAAAACCCATCAGTGTGATGTTACAGTGATATTTAGGTATATTTGTCTCAGGTTTGTTCTTCAAGTGTAAATTTATGAGATTTTTGGCCATTTTATCATATTTTAAGATATGTTCACAGTACAAATTGTGTAGTACCGTAAGTCAACCAGTGAAAACAAAACATGCAGCTCAGCTGATTAAAAATAAAGAACAGGGCAGAGGGCCTGAGAAATATCAGACAGGAACTAATTCAGTTGGATAAGAATGCAGAAAAGCAACTTTGCGCAAGATCATAACAGACATGCATCAAGACATAATTACACATCTTCATCAAAGGAGGACACGGCTGGATGGTGCTTGTCTAGTGTTAAGGGTCTGCTTATATAACACTAGTAGATTTAGTGCTGGTGAGCTCTTTCATCAAAGCTTGTACTACCAGGTTTCTCAAGAGAGGCTCCTAACAAACATTTTTTATCTAAAAACGTGAATCACTATGAATGAAAAGCAAATTACACATTCAAAATATAAACAGTTTTTTTGTTGGAGATGTGAAACACACAGGTGAAACTGGAAAAATGAATGTGCAAAAGTGATAATTTTAATGATTATGGCTTACAGCTTATTAAACCCCCAAATTCAAAATCTCAGAAAATTTGAATATTACATGAAATCAATAAAAAAGAAAAAGGATTTTAAATACAGAAATGTCGGCCCTCTGGGAAGTATAATCATGCAAATGTATATAGTTATATATACTAAATATATTAGTTTCACCTTTAAATTTGAATTACTGAAATGCATGAACTTTTGCACGATATTCAAAATTTTCCAGTTTCACCTGTATATATAATTTTACATATCATAATAATCTTTCTTACACATGAAGTCACCATATATGGGTAAATCATACAGGAATTATTAAAAAAAGTTAAAAAGTGCCTGATATCAATGGGATCTAAAAAAATGTTTTTTTTTTTCATTTTTTGCGAATGTTTATAGTTTTTAGGGACATCTATATATATATATGTCTGTTTTTAAGCAAAAACAAATACTTGTGAATGGCTAATGAGATATGAATGCACAGAAATTAGCTTGTATATTACATTTCACATTTCTAAAGAAAGACAATGGGAAGTAAAAATATAAAAATCCAAGTCTGCTGTTGAAACAAGATGAAAAGATTGTCTGTTCTAACCTGCTTTCAAGTTTAATAAAAATTTTAATAGAAAAACAGCTGTTTTGGGGACATGAGCCAGCCAAATATATGTGTAATAACTAAAAAAATAAACATTTCAGCTGGAGAGGAGAGAACATTTAAAAAAATGTTTCAGCTAACAGATCTACAATACTTACCTTGATTATCTTGATAATACAAATCATCTGTGGTCAAATCAGCTTTATATTTGCACATGCACTTTAATGCTATTTTTTGCTGAAGCACCATGTGATATACAGAAAACATATGGCAATACAAATGCAATTAAAGAGAGCTTTTGTTTTAAAATAAATCTATACAGTTGAAGGCATTTTTAGGTAAATCTCACAAAACATATCAAGAACACATTTCAAAGGTCAGCTACTCTAAGGAGAACTGCGAGAAAATATCCATGATTATGTCATCTCTATTAAATGTGTAAAAAATGACAACCCAAACCCCAGCCACCCCACCACCCTTGTTCTGATACATGATATAAACTTTGACAGCACTTGAAAAAGCTTGGATGAAATATATACAACATTCACATAACATTTTAGTGTGAAATCTTGAGACATCTGGAAATATGCCATGGTGTGAAACAGTAATACAGCAGTAGATGCACTTTCACTCTCAAGGGAAGGAATCCATTGGAACTTAGTGGAAGGCTAAGGTCTCTATTAATGCCCTGTTCTCCATTTTCCTCCGATGGCCTCATTATGAAGAGCTCGTGTCCTGCGAAAGGAACCTGTTCTCGATGTTGTCTGCACAGTTAGCCAAATACATGTCCTTTAATGTTTCTATGAACATCTGGATGCGGTGATATGGCAAAACATTGTTCCCTCCTCCACTGCCACTGTCACTCCAAACCTTCAGCATCTGATAGTGGGCATCCTTGCAGTTCCGGTGGTCTTGTTCTGCCCTGTCAATGTTCTGCTCAGAAACGCCAAGCCGACGTGCAAGTTCTTTAAATCGTCCGATAGGGACCTCATCCAGCACAAAATAGAAGAACTCGTGAACTACAAGAGCGATAGCCAGAGAAAGAAATGGGGGAGAGAAAGACAACAGACATGAATAATCTTTAACCGTCATTACTCAAGCTTCCAGGGATTTGTTTGTCGAAACAAATACACACAGACATACTTTTGATCTCTCTTGGGATGCAGTCTGGGAGTTTTCTGTGCTGTTCTGGTTCGCATGGCTGATTTGTAAAAGGAACGCTCTCATTTATTTTCTCTGATGGCACCGTGATAATAAATGTCTGTGGAAAACATAAAATAAACATAATTATTTAATAACATGCATAAAACAATCATTTCAGTTGTATCCAACTCTTGGAGATTCTATGGGCAATCTTCTGACATGTGCGAGAAACTGTTTATGAATTTTCTTGGCGATGAAGTCCTCCTTCCTGCGAGGGGACAATTCTACCCACTGAGCCACTGTGCCGCCCGCATAAAACAATACAATAACCAAAAACAACACCGGTCAAACAGATGTAACTTTGCATGATCTTGAAAAAAATACATGTGTTCTATGAAGGTATTGCAGGAGTCCTATGGACTAATAATTATTTCCTTCAATAAACAAATTGAAAAAATGCATTAAACAATATTCAGTATATTCAAAGTTAACTTCAACCAAAGCTAGAGTTATCAAGCTAAATGGTTCATTGTCCCCACACATAACAAGTTAAGTTAAATCATGACAACTCTCGAAATAGTTTAGCATGTTATTGAATATGGCAATGTTAATGTATTTGATCTCAACGCGGCTGCTGTAGATTATTGCTACTAATAGATACACAGACACGTTGCTGAAAGCATGTAAGGTGGACTGCTGCATAAATAGACATTAATCCTGTTGCAGATCTAGTCAGGCTGAGCTAGGGGAGGTGGAGGGTTTCAGAGCATCGTTACAGGACCCTACAGCAAACACTGAACCAGACTATTTAAATATTGAGCAAGCAATCTCATTGGCTGCAGGATCAGCAGAGGCCAATCAGCTTGTGCTCATGCAGTAATGATGCAATTGTGTGCAGATTACATGTAAAGGACAGATCAGCCTGTGCTCTCTAGAGTTTCATGACTGAACTAGATATTTATTGAAGTAAGATTAGAATGTAATCTTGGATAAATATTCTATGACTATGATTCTGAGCCCTGCTCTATCCATTCAGCAAGGGGTCTTGGGCTGAAAAAGTTCTATAACTTTATTTGATCAAGTATAAGAAAACACATTTTAAAGAAATCAATTCTTTTATGCATTGAATTTAATACAAAAAAAATGTATTAAAAGAGAAAATGTACAAAAATGTTAAGCAGCACAACTGTTTTCAACATTGATAATAATCAGAAATGTTTCTTGATTTCAGGAGGATCATGTGACACTGAGTTATTTTATTTATTTTTAAACTAACGAGCTATTTTAAAGTGTTATAACATTTCTCAATATTACTGTTTTTCTGTATTTTAAATAATACAGTAAAATAAGCCTTGGTGAGCATAAGTACAGCACCAGTTTAGCATTATTATATGTCATTATTTTTATTATGGGAAATTAGTTTGGTTAAGAGTCCAAAAGAAGGGGCCTCGTGAAAAAAGTATACTTATTAGTATATCATCAAAACTGAATCATCTTCTGTGAAAACAGCACTACAGTAATTATGCATTTAGCATCACATGTGAATCATTCACACTGAGATGAATGGTGTGTGTGGTCTCTTCGTGTCATAGGTTGATCAATAAGTTTACCTGATCTCGGGGAGCAGCTGATGATGACTGCGGTGACAATGCACGATTCCTCTTCCTCTGAAGTCTGATGCCTTCATATAACATAAACACTCCCAATGCTACAACCGTGATGCATGCACAAACGGGAACCAGTATTTGAGGTAATGTGCCTGAAAGATCAATATGATGAGAAACACACAATTCAATTCAACTCTTGTCTGAAGGCATGCTGTTTTTGGACCGCAGATACACTTTGCTTAGTCATGGCAGGGAAAATTTAAAAGAACATGAACACTAAACGGGACTTCCCATGAGATTACTCATGTTTTTCAGAAATTTCTGTCCTGGTTTAGTTTATCAATACACTCTAAATTCATAGTTTGCCAAGAGTTGCCTGTTTGGCATCCACGATATGAGGAAAGCTAACAGACATCAACAAATGACTTCTGATTGACCCAAATTTTGAATGGATGTTGATCAGTACTCACCTGAAGGACTTTGGGGGGATTTAACAGGGATTGCTGGACTGCTGGTTATGCACAAGTGTTTACACCATTTCCCACATCTATGGGGCATAGAGAAAACTTAACTAAACATGTTTATTATTATGTTATTCAGCCCTTTAACTGATCTGTTAATTAGCCACGAAAATAATCCTCAGGGGCTAATTCAATTCACTTCAGTGTTTGTGAAGACCAGCAACGACATGCAGAGAATACACTCTAACATAAAATGTAATAACTTAAACAAGTGCCAGCAGGGCTGAGGAGTACTTAAGGGTGACTTACTCAACGCATGGCTTACAGGAGGTTTTACCCTCAGGGTAATGGTTTTCTTTGCACGTACAGTTTGTATTCTGTTCCCCATTACCTGACAAAAATGTAAACATTAACCAATGGTATCCTACAATGTAAATAAGATTAATATATAACTTTATTTAATTTATGAAGCTTAATTAAGCTTGAGGAACTTACATTCCCTAGTTTTAAACTGTCCAGGTCCACAATCCTCCCTACAGGGAGAACATTCCCATGCCGACTCGCTTAATTTCTTCTTGTAATATCCCTGCTCACACCCACACACCCTATTGGTATCTGGTGTACATGGTGATATCTCCTTGAAATGGGCTGTGGATAAGTGACAGATGAAAGACATATGAAAACATGGCAAAGATCATATGAATTGTTTATGTGAAGTTTTTAACAATCATCTCATATTCATCCATACATTTATAACTTTCTTTCTTCTGTGGAACACAAAACAATATATATATATATATATATATATATATATATATATAAATTTTTTTTTTTTTTTTTTGTCAATACACTTGAAGTCACTGGAGTCCAATGTTGTGTTGTACCCCATTGACAATCATTGTATGGACAAAACCGGTAAAACATTTTTCAAAATATCTTGTGTGTTCCACAGAAGAAAGAAAGTCATCCAGATTTGGAACGATGTGAGGTTGAGTAAATGATGACAGAATTTTCATTTTTGGGGGAACTATCCTTACAAAACAAGAAATACAAAAAATTAAATTTATAATGGCATTCACGTTTTTTGCAAGTCTGGCAGCTGAAGCAGTTTGGATTGTAGTTTGATTTCTCCAGGTAGGTTCCCTTTTCACATTTCACACATTGTGACCTTTTTTTCGGTTCAGGGCATTCCGCTTTCAACTTAAACCCTAAAGTAGGAAATACGAGTAGAGAGTAGGAGAAAAAAAAACACATATGGAAGCTGAACAAAAGATTTCTGTGGAAAACACACCCTGTTGCTACATTATCCATATAACCTTTTTAAATGCTAACAGCTTCGCTCCATTATATGATTATTGTTCTTCTAACCAAAAAAAACAACATCACATACTTTAATGAAAGGATAGTTTCACATATAAACTAAAGAATTGAATTTTGCTTTACCTGGATGACATTTATCACAGCAGAATCCCTTCTTACTCAAGTATTCATTATCAAGACAACTTGGTTTCTCTGTCCCGGGTCCACTAATTCCAAAATGTGATAATGTGTATGATTGGCTGATTAGAATCTGTGGGGAACACAAGATCATTTGGGTGAAAATGTCTGGGGAAAAGACTGTGACTATGCTTGGAATGACATGCAATTAATATTATATGTAGAGTGCACACAATACTGTATGTGCTTTGCTTGACCTTTCATTTCAAACGTGGTGAATAAACCAGAAGTAATATCTCACATAATTTCAAATAGCACCTTTTAAACTCATATGGTCAGATTGTGTCTTTATTATGAGCATAAAAATTACATTATGTTTGGACTGTATATTGCCTACAAGTTTTAAGACCAACAGCATGCCCAAATACATAATACATTATTCAAAAATGTATATACAACATTATCACATGATGTTTGTTGCATTGGAGCATTAAAAAAAACGTTTTTGTTTGTTTTTTTGTGGGAAAAAAAAAGTCTTAAAATTTAGATGTCCAGTCAAATAAATGAGTTATGAAAGAGCCTTATAATTCTTTTGGAGGAATGAACTATATGTACAATATAAAGCGACTTCTCTGATGGGTTGATATTTCTTCAAGATTATGGGTAAGGTAGTTCTTCACCAGGAAACATTTAAAAAATATATAATTTAAATTACACTGGCTCATGGCTTCTACAAAAGCAAATATAATTACTTGAAAAATATCATGTCTGTCTTAAAAGGTTTTTACATTATCATAAAAAATTAATTAAGGAACCTGAACGTTGTGCCCCATTCCATAGATAGTATCCAAATGCCTCTTAATGATAGTCAACTATGATGAAAAACTTAACAATAAAACATTTTACAGCGTTATTTTAGACGATAACCTTGGCATTTTAGAAAATGAAGGCTTGCTGCAGAGTAAATTGTTTTGCAAATCCTTTCTTACCAGCAATATAATGCGCAGCTGACATTTCCTCATGGCCGCTGTAGAGGGCGCTAAAGCAGCTTATTACTTCACCAAACACACTGTCCGGACAGGGCGGAGGGTCGGGGGATGACAGAAGAGGACATAATTAAGTGCAGGTAACAGACAGTAAATAATTGGCGAATTATTAATTTCACAACATTACATATTCAAGACAATGCAAGAGTTATATGTACTCTTATTTCCTTGTTGGGCTATATGAAGCAGAGTAGGCTATCATTACAGTAACCTGTTGCGAAATAGCCTAATGCCTACATGAGAAATTGACATCAGATATAAACCACACACAGTATCAAATACAGATTTTATTGTTACTGGCAGATGAGACCCCCACAGACTTAGACTAGGCCTACTAAACATTTCCCCCGTTTTAACCCTACGGCACAGTCCCGACTCCCGACGCCCACGTTTGCACTTGAAAGTGTCATATTAAAGATCGCCAGAGATAAAGAGATTTTACTGAGAACAGCGCGTGAACTTACCTCTACTCATGGTCGTTTTCCATTATTATCCTCCCAAACACTTTTTTATCATCCTTACTGTAGCAAATAACTACAGAAAAGCGTGTAAAAATGTGAGATTTGTAAAGTATCACTACCGTCCATTTCCCCGGAGAAGGAAAGGCAGTCGTTGACTGGAAATGTTATGCGTCACAATAGTCCGCTCCTCCTCTCGTGCCTATGGTGTTCAGGAAGGAATTCGAGCGGATGGATGAAACCGAAACAACTTTACTCTAAGTAAAGCTTCTATTACAACATTAAGAAAGGTACAGTCTTACACTGTGATGGCGCCACACTGCTGAAAACAAAATGTGCTAAATGTTCATAGAGAAAGTATTAAAGCACGCATCGCTATGTTGGGTAACAGTTTATTTTACGGTGTCCTTGTTATGTTACATGTTGGGTGTCCTTGTTATGTTACATGTTGTTAATTAATATTACCCAGTACTTAAATTTAGGCCTATAATTAAGGTTGGATAGATGATATAATTATGCATAATTTACAATAAAAGTAAATTATGCATAATTATATAATCTATCCAACCTTAATTATATGCCTAAATTTAAGTACTGAGTAATATTAATTAACAACATGGCTACTTACAATATAGGGTTAGGATAGGATTAGGGTTTGCCAAACCCTAATCCTACCCTTACCCTATATTGTAAGTTGCCTAGCCTATATGTTGTTAATTAATATTACTCAGTAATTAAATATATGCCTATAATTACACTGTAGGTGCTGTTCACAAAGAACGCGGTTTTCCATTCCAATGTGCTACTATTCCATTGTTTTCCTAGCGCTAGACGGACGTGTATAACCGTTGCGCTCGCATTTTGCGGGTTTTGCAGCATCTCGCGCAAACACGGCATTCTAAAAACGCAAAGTAAAAATTAGTTTAACTTTTAAAGGGGTCATATAATGGTATGCACATAAAGTTGATTGTACTGAAATGTGTGTTGGCAGTGCCTGTGCACAACCATCATATAATGATAATTTTTTTAAATCTCCTTATATGTTTCCCCCTGTCTCAAATCGAGCCGTTCGACCGTGTGACGTCACACAGTCGGACCCCCCTCCCACGATTGTTGATTGACAGCAGCGTTTAAACACAGACCCGCCCTGAGCGATGTGAGCGAGCTGTCATCATCATAGTCTGCTGTTGTTGATACGCTGGAGCAGAATGGCGTCTGCGATTCTGTTGTTCTGTTCTTGGGTGTAATAACGAACACAGCGTCATTTTGATGTTCCTAAATCCGAACCACTGAAGACGCAGTGGCTGAGTTTTCTTTTCGAAGGGAATATTCCCCACGATCAACGTCAATGCTTTCATGTTTGCACGAATCATTTCTCACCAGACTGCTTTATACGAGGGTCAGTATAAAGCTAATTTTGCTAAGAAGCTGCTCCCTGAAAAAAGAATCGAGACAAACTATTTATGGGTCTGCTGCACCTCCAGAAGAAGTGAGTGTAAAGTTTTATTAACCTTTATATTAATCTTTGCAAATCGCGAAAAAAAAGTTTTTCATGACTGTTAGCGGTAACATCAATCTGTCAATGAACTAACGTATACATCAGTAAACACATAGCATTCGTATCTCACTACTCTAAGTACATACAAAGATAGATCAAAGTGACATTACGTTAACCAACCATTCAGAAACGTCCTGTTCGAGCCTTAATTGACGAACTTCTTCGGGGCCGTCATCTTGTTCCGGGTCCGACTCCGGTTCAAACTGATACGGTTGCATAGCTGTGTCCTCAGAGACTCCCTCTGCCCTTCTTTATCCAAAATATACCCTCAACTGTTGTCAAGGCAACACTTCACGTGTGTAACTTGTGTCAAAACGCCCGTAGAACAGAGGGGCGGAGTTCAAAGCTCATTATCATGTGCTGAAAACAGAGCTGTTTTTGACCGGGTAAAATTAGTGTTTTCTTACAATACTAATGAGAATTTTTAATTAAAGTATATTACAAACTTTTTATTTAGACCATAAAGAATCATATTAACTTGTATAAAAATGGCATATGACCATTTTAAAAACTGTTCTGTGTGAACGAGCCCTAACGATGACAACCTTAAATAATGGTAACCCTATGTTGATTTCTTTTGTTGAGTGTTAGAGAATACACAACGTTATCTTACAGCCTAATACATAGTATTTATATCAAGCTCTCTGTCCTACAAAACCAGAGTTAAAGAAAACTTAAGTTACCCAAAAATGAAACAGCGTAATGTCATGACTTTTCTTTCTCCCTAAAAAAAAATACATTTTTAAGAATGTTTTGGTATGTTGCAACTTGCATCCGGATTACTGAGTAAGTGATTTGAACTTGAGAACCAGGTCAGATTGAATCTTTCAAAATGGTTTTGTAAATAGGATCAACCCGATTCATTGATAAGATCTGACACAAATGAGTCGGACATCGCTATAATTTGCTGGAATACACTGTGACTTTTACCCTGATTAGTCTGGACGAGTTAACTCCAGTTGCCGAAAGTTTAGGCCAGCCTGCAGATTTTAGCCAGTCAGAGTAGATTTCACAAAAGAATTGCGTAGTGTATGATGGGTATTAAAATGATGAACTTCAGACTGTTCCATCCAGTTGGAGGATATCAAACATGTCTGATATTTTGAGTCAATTTTGGAACACATATCGTTGATGTGCCTTTCTATTCTCATGAAGAGTCACAATATGGCTTCAGAATACTAGTCATGGAACGCTTTTATATTTTAAGGTGGTTGTGGGGCCCTCTCTAGGCTGGACATCTTCAGTACCCATTTATTGTCAAAGCATGCAAATAGGAGTACAGTTCTTCAAAATGTCTCCTTTTGTGTTCCATTTAGGGAAGAAAGTTGTGAGTTTGACCTGAGAGTGAGTAAATGATGACAGAATTCTCATATTTATGAGGGAACCATCCCTTTAAGTAATGGCACATTCTCATACCACTGCAGAGACTGCACATAAAAATACATACATACATGGCTTATGTACATGCTTTTCTGAATTGCATAACAACTGAGGAAATGTTTTCATAGCTCTCCCTGTTACAAGTTTTGTCTTTATTTATTTTTCTCTAAGTGGAATATTTAAAGGCTCTTAAACTGTTCACTTCTAGGTTGAGGAAAAAGTTAAAGAGTTCTGTTATAATAACAGACAGAATGTTGTGCTTAGCTGCTGAAGCCAAGAAATAACTTCCTCACCTCTGAAACCACATCCTGTCTCCATTTCCCCTGTGACCTGCAGTGTAACCATGGAGATTGTAAAAACTGCCCACGGATTGTTCTGGAACACAGTGCAAAGATGAAACATTGTTCTACTTGTGTATTAAATTTAGATGGCTTTTTATCTTCTTTAAGTTTTGATATTAAATTTGCAATGCATAACCACATGGCTTAAATGGCAAGAGCCTGCTGTTTCATTTAGCTTGACCAACAAGGCCTAACTTAATTATGACCCATATTCGTCTTTCATTTAGATCAATGGGAATGCTAACAGTTTTATAGGTATTATAGACATTCTCCTTAAGATATCGGCTAATTAAACAATGTGTCATGAGCAAGAGTGCTGTTATTTCAAATATCAGCTGGGCAGAAAACTAATCATATCCGAATCCGAAATCCCCGCCTAAACCCTCATTCACTATTCCCAACGTTAGTCCACTAATAATGTTCACTTTAGGAGTGAATGAAAAGGAGTGAGCGAATTCGAAAAGGTGTTGAGCGTACATCGACTGTACACGCGTTATTGCGGTGCAATGTGGGATTGAATGAGTGCACTCAATAACGTCCACTATGGTTTCGGACAGCACTACAAATGGCTGTACCCAGAAATAACGCTCGGTTTGAGGGTATAGGGAGTGATTTCGGATTCAGCCATAGTCTCTTGTAGCCGGCTGACCTTTGACTGATGGCATAGAGAGCAACAATAAAAATCCCATTCATTGTGCCAGACTTGATTGTGTTGTCTGTGTAGTCCTATGTTTTGTTTGTACATTTTTCTGTCTCTGATTGCTGGGTTTGTACCTTCATCTCATGTTTGGTGTCATGCCTGCAACTGCATTTATTCAACTACGGAAGCCTTCTTACAGAACCTTACCTCAAGTAATAATACAGCAGATGAAATAGATCTCCTCAAAGTGGTCTCTGATTGGAGACCCCCTTCTTGGAGAACATCATAATCTCGGAATACTCTGCCTAAAACTAAAACATCTCATTGGTTTTGATTATCATCTCTATCGCGGTCACGCTCTCACGACATTGCAGTTCTTCATCATCATGAAAGTTTATTATCTGCATGGGTTTAAAAGCCATATCAGTCTTAAAGGGGTCATGACATGAGAAACCAAATTTGCCTTGATCTTTTGGTATTTAAGAGGTCTTTGTACCATTAAAACCTCCTGCAAGTTTCATAGCTTAAGACGTCCTCCCCATTATAAACGAACCATTTATTTAATCAAGCTCTAAATACAGCTCGTTCTCGATCCTTTGAACTTAGTGACGTCCAGGGGCGCCGCTAAGGGGGGAAAAATTAGGACGATTCTAAGGGCCCACAAACTTTTAGGCGCCCCAGAGATCGATTTTATTAATTGAACGGGTGCAGTAGTAGGGGCCTTACCTCATATTTTTTCATGGGGCCTAAAATCCCTGGTGACGTCACGGTACGAAGTGACGTACCACTCGTTTGCATATGACCGCCTCCAGCGCAAGACAACTACGCCTCATTTGACATCATCGCATGCGTTAACGTGCAGCGAGGGGGTCTGTATCCACCTTATTCCTGACGAGCTTACTGCGTTTTTAATTATGGGCGGCACTTCCGGTTTGGGGAACTTCCATTCAAAAAGGCTGAAACAATTCATTTCCAATCATAAGGTTGCCCTACAAATAAAGCTTATCCGTCAGTTTGACTGGATGAGCTGTCAATTTTCCTTCATGATTTATTTTCAGACATCATGAGAATAACGTTATACTTGGTATTTTAGCGTGACATGTTATAACAAGAATATCTACGGCAAGAGCTTTTTTCAGTCGCTGCTTTCTTTTCCTCATGATGATTTTTATTTTTTCCTTTGCAATCCGCTGTAAAAGTATGAAAAAGGACAACATGTACGGCACATTTGTGGTCTGTTCTCCCGAATTTAATTTACGATATTCCATTAATAATTCACTGGAATGCACGAAGAATCTCTCGTTATTCTCCTCAAATCCTCACGTCTCTTTCCAGGTTTGTTTTCACAGGTAAATGCAATCTATAATCTGTCAAAATGACGGAAATCACTTTGATGTAGCGTCACGTAATTAAGGCTTGATTAAGGCTTGTTATACAATACAGATATATATTTGCCTACTACAGTGATATTTAACCAAAGACTCGCGCTTTTGGGGCTATTTTTGGTCTGTTGATTCTTTTAAACTTTTAAATTTCATTTTAATGTTCGATGATTGAAGGGTGAGTCGATTAATGTCATCTCATTGTGACACTTTTTTAACGTATTGCGATCATAGAGCGAGCCTTTCACTAGTCTCAGCCTCAGACGTCACGCCCACGGAACGTTGGCTAAACGTCTGATGCATATGGTACACTTAACTGGAAACACTTTAGGAATGTCGAAGTCGTCATCTGATTGGTTGAATTTAATCGGATTTCCGGGGGGCGCGAGTGTCGCGTTTATTTTCGGTCCGCCGGGAAACAAAGCGCAGACGTGTGATTGCGGAAGAAAAGCTGTTGTGTTTACATGAGTGACAATGAGCATTTATCAAGATCAGCTAAACGTAGAATTCTCAAAAGTATGCGAGGTTCACGGGAAAGACTCTTGAAGTTTTCTTCTCCTTCTTTGATTTTCTATGCTGACTGACTTGTTGCACGCAGGTCTGTTGTTGTGGGGACATTTCCACGCACCGAAACGTGACGCTGAACGAAACGAACTGTAATTGGTTGTTTTACATGTCGGTCAAACGGCCTTATGGGCGGGCCTTGGCCAAAGAAAGCTGCAATGAGTTCCAGACCTTCAGCCGTCAGTCTGAAGGTCTGGCTACGCGAGACTAGCCTTTCACTGATTGTTTACATCTTAACGGAAGTTACACCCATAATTCGCGCAAAGCGTCATGGGGCGCAGCGCAGATGTGCTGTTCCTGGCTGTGGACAAACAACATGTTTGAATGCTGCCGAACGATCCAGACGTCAGGGAAAGCAGTTGGATGCAGTTTATTTGCAGCATATGCAGCCCGCCAAAGCCTTATTTGTTCGGTGAGTGATGTAGATGAGTGTGACAGGGCGCATGTTACTGAAAGAACGAAGAGAGAGAGAGAGAGAGAGCCCCGGCCGCGCGCGCGCCTTCAAACTCTCTTGCTCTCCCTCGATCTCTCCCTCGCCCATATGAATCAAAATCAATTGAGAATTGACACGATGGTAATAGATCGGAAGACCGAAGTTTCACGTGGCGGAGTGTGGCCTACTTTATGATACAAAATGATTAACGTTAATAATTTATGCATAAGCAGCACTGACGTTAGCCAATCATAACAATGGGCGTTAACACTGAACTCTTAAAGGGGAAACACCTCCAAAACAGACTGTTTGAATCAGAGGGGGAGAAACAGGGTGGGAAAAGGTCATAAATCACTACATTTTTAATTTTTTTTGTACAAAAAAACTATAGTAATACTATAATTGCACATAAGGGAACATAATAAAACAAAACAAAAAACCATGTCATGACCCCTTTAACTTCTGCTATATGGTTTTCTGAGTGCAAACATCCGACGGACACACACAGAAAGCTGGATGTCAGACGACGCGTCCCGTGAGTATTAAACTAAGTTCTCTTTCATGTCTTATTGCATATAATTTGCTGGAATACACTGTGACTTTTACCCTGATTTGTCTGGACCAAACTTGCTGCACAAGCCCTCAAAAGTGAAGCCAAAACGTCTCGATCGCCCCCCAGAGGCCGGTCCTAGTATAGGTCATAAACCCCGCCTCCCCATGTTATTCAACGGGACGTGAGACCAACTAAACAATTAAATTACACTTCACATATCCTTTTTCCAAAGATAGTTTCTGTAATTTATTGTAGTTTCAATCACGTTGATGTAATTTCAAGTGTTTGTTTTTAGTTAGTTATTTGATGCTATAAAAACGGTGCTGTGACATCATGATTGACAGCTGTGATTGACAGGTTCTCTGTGCGAAGTAGTCACTGAAGCACCAACGGACTTTTTTTCATAATGTTGACTATGTGGTTAGTAGCTGTATTTACCTTATTTTAAAGAGGTACTGCAATCAGCAGACATCATTGGAGAGGAACGGAGCAGACAGAGGCCACTTAAGAAAAGTGCAGGGGCGTGTGCTTGCGATTGATTCTGCGAGAGTGAGGGCGGGGCCTTGATTTCGCGGCTTTAATTCCTGCTCACGACTGCGCATGACTGGTCCCGAAAACGCAAGTGCGCAGACTCAAGTTCCAAGATGTCAGCGCCATATCGGGACACTGGCGGCTTCAGTTCCCTCCGATGGAAAAGAGCGAAGGGGCGTCGTCCTTCTTTTTTACAGTCTATGGTCTGGACGAGTTAACTCCAGTAGACGAAAGTTGGAGCCAGCCTGCAGATTTTGGCCAGTCATAGAGTAGATTTCACAAAAGAATTGCGTAGTGTACGATGGGCATAAAAATGTTGAGTTAGTTGGAGGATATCAAACATGTCTGATATTTTGAGTCAATTTTGGAACACATATCGTTGATGTGCCTTTCTATTCTCATGAAGAGTCACAATACGGCGCGTCCCGTGAGTTTTAAACTAAGTTCTCTTTCATGTCTTATTGCACTTAAACTGTCAAATACACACAAGGTTATGTCAAAAACACACAAAGTTCACATAAACACAGTCGGTTATGTCTGTGAACGTAAACAGCAAGTAAAGAAATCGCATGTGTAGGCTATATTAGATCTGTGTATTAAAATGAAAGCAGCGTAATATACAGTACCTAATGCTATATATGCTGTTAATATGAATCAAACAACAGAAGAAAAACAGAAAATCACTCACTGCTCTTGATTGAATAACTTAGTAGCTTTAATAAGAATACATTTCTTACTTGAATGCTGCTGTTAAATGCTCTGGCATGGAGATAAACATGGCAGACAATGTACAGCTCACTTTATGCTAATAAGGCAGAGTCCGTCAGCAGTCGTGGGCGGGGCCTAAGCATTTGTGACATCACATTGCATAGAAACTGCAAGACACTGCTTATGATTTATGGGGATTAAAAGAAGAGGAGGGGGTGAATTTTTATCATTATAGGGTGGTTGTGTACACACACTACCGACACACATTAATGTTCAAACACCATGTAAAAGTGAATTTTGCATAATAGGCCTCCTTTAAGACATTTCCTGAATCTTGATCCTGAACTTTCAGTATAAAGGAGAACACAGGTTCTCTGCAAGAGATGACCAGTTTACTAAAATGACTAATGCAAATCCAAAAAGAAAATATTGCATTATCTGTCAGGAATTTCTTCTCAAGCCCTTAACTCAAAAGAACATTAGTTATTTCACAATTTGCTATCAGATGTCACTTATAAGGGAAAGTGTGAAAACATTAAGAGGAAAGTACTGAAATACAAAGCACACTGCCACACCTCCACAGTAACATTTTTGACAGAATAATCCAATTGATCTAATATGACAGCATTGAAGAGGGGTCTCACTCATAAGGGGGAAAACTCTTTTACTTAAAGACTGGAGTTCTTTAAGGTCGCATGCCTGGTGATGTTATCTAGCCTACATGAGCCGATTTCACTATATCTTAGTGGTTGTAGTGATGTGGTGGTAAGCCCTCCTTTTACTGTAAACACTTAACTGCACTTGTGTGTGTGCACGTGTGCTATCGTGGCATGTGTACAAGAAAGACATGACTCTTCACTCTTGGTGGTATCCGTTCTGAATAAAACCAACGAGTTGACAGCTCATATGTGTGAACAGTTGGGGAGACAGATTAAGATTAAACTGAAAAGTGAACATGTGCTTTGTAAAATAATCCACAAAAACCCCATTGAGGCAGATTTCAGACATAATGTACTTTACACTAACCAGTCTTCATCTTTATTAATCTGAGCTCAGGATAAAATGATGAGCTTCATGGATTCTGTGTGATCGGACGTTATTTCACCATTGACCTCACTACTAATCTCATGTCTCAGAATGAGTAGCTGTTGTAATGCTAGCTTCTTCTTTTTTTACTCATGGTTTTAGTCAGAATGAGACACAGGACCCTTTTCATCTAGAGTGTTTTTTTGTGTGTATGTATTTGTTTCAAAGAGAGTGAGAAAGGAGAGAAAGAGAGAGTTTGTTTTGGAACTATTTGAAAGTTAAAACAAGACATGAAACATTTGATGGAAACTTTGGGGTAGGAAAAAGAGGCGCAGGAGAAATATTGACAGAGACCCATGCTGCTTCAGTTGGGGGTCCTACGGCAAAGTCATCAATAACGTTTGCTGAAAGTTAGTTCATAGATGACTCATCTCGTGACATTCTGATAAAGATTTAATGCTGAAATGATGTCCCCTCATCCTCAAAGTTTCAGAGGGGGCTGACTAACTCACATCTCTCGTCGTTTTCTCACCGACTCCTGGCTTGTACACAGTTTCAAGGTAAGACTTTACTGTTTCTCATTGCGAATATAAAAGGATTTAACAGGTATGGTAAAAAAAATAGCAAGCTAGGTAAAATGTACTAAATGAGGCACAAGCTATAATCTTATTGTAAGGGTACAAATGTTTATATCAATGTTAATTAAAAGTTCAAGTGAATATAAAATTAAAGCCTCAAATATAGGCTATACACGCAACTGGGTCAAGCTGAATTTAGTAGGCTAAGTCAGCGAGGGCAGTCATCTATTCTGCTTTTTATTTTAAGAAGGCTCAAAAGATTGTTGTATAATCTTCTTCCATTCACTTATTCATACAAGGACGTTAGGCTACTAATATTGTTCGTTATAACAACATTTTATTTGTTATATTTTAAATATATATAATACATATCGCTGTCAGACGATGTATCTCCATATTTTGTCTTTTTTTTTCATTAATTATCAGGTGTGTTTGACTTGAAGCGGCGATGCACAGACCAATTGGTGAATTGACGTCAAGTACCGCGAGAGTGATTCGAAAGCATACGGAGCCGTCTGTTCTCTAATCACTCTCGCGGTACTTTGATGTCAGGCTGCCAATCATCACAGTCTGCGCAGCGCTGCTTCAAGTCAAACAAGTCACTCTTTATGTCTGTCTGCGGGTTTTGCAAATATTTTTCCAACGAAAGGTATTAAGAGCTTGTGACTAAGCCTAATCTTGACTCAATTGGATCATCAAACTATAGGTAAATAGTCTATGGTGAAACCTCATAAACCCACAATGGTGAATGAAGTGCAGTATGCAGTTTGGACCGTCTCTGCTTGTCTGCAATGCAAGGGTAAATAAAGAACTGTTTGTTTGAATAAGTATAGCGTTTTCTTGACTCAAGAAATGCCAAACAGATCAATGTTTTATGTTGGAGTATCTGAGGAGTGAAGAAGAGTGTCTAGCAGTCGTAGTGTCTTTAATACCCTGTCATAGCACTTCATCGTTTATAATAACATAACGTTAAGCTTTTGACCAACTGATAGAAAAAACTCAGCGCCTACATAGCTACAGTAAATTTTATAGCCTGTTGGTTGATGAAAACTTAATCCGATGCACTTACTGCCTCAGATGTGGCCATTGTAATGACGGTCAAATTCTCAGAAATTTCCAGAAAAGCGCTGGTCAAAAACCTTGTAACTCAATTCGAGAAAAAAGTTATTTATCAATAATTAGTAGGCTACATTAAGCACTTAACAAGAAAGGCCATCTTTGTCAGTCATTTACAGTCAAGTAATGCATTTATGATTTGTATGACTCTTTACATACACTGCTAACACATTTAAAGTCATTCCAGATGTCATGTGTCATTCTGAACCTTCACAAATTCATTTTTTCTCTTCCAGTAAGATGCTTGCCCTGCTCATTGTCCTCCAGCTCTCGTCACATGTCCTTCCTCTCGTCCATTCACTGACGTGCGATGAAAGCACAACATACTTAGAAAATGATCAGTGCTGCAACAAATGTGAACCAGGTAAATGAAATGCTGTCTCATCACTGTGAGTGCAATCATAAGACGGTTTGAGGAGAAATGAGCACAGTTAAGTCAGAGTTGAACTTAAGAGGAGTTAAAATGAGCCAAGCTATCATCAATTAAGATTAGATAATTAATATGATAAATGGAGTTGAGTTTAGAGGGCTGTATTGAGTTAAACCAACATGTATGAACCAAGTGTAATAAAGCAGGAAAATCTAAAATAGGAATGTATAGGAATAATCAAATTTTAGAGACTAAATTGATAGCAGACTGTTCATGCAGACTTAATCAAGGCATATTTCAATTGAAAAAGACTGGATGTACTCTTTGAACATATCAAAACCGACTGTATTATGTAAGAATATTTCAGGGTTCAGTTGATCTATGGTTTGATGACATTTACCTAACGTCTTAGAATGACACATCAGGTTTCTCGTATAAGGATGACTCGTTCTCTGAACTCAAACTGGTAAACTCTCAAACTAGTCAGTGTTGAATGCCACACTGTTATAATTTTGCCTGTACATCAGCAGAATCAGCGTGATTACATGTGTTTCCCTGTCTTTGTGTGTGTTTAAACAGGACAAAATATGGTAAACAGATGCGGAACAAGCTCACCTGATACTCAGTGTCAGACATGCGAAGATGGCTTCTACATGGACGTCTATAATGACAATCCTAATTGTCATTATTGCACGATGTGCACCAATGAACGTACGTCCACTCCATTTCTTTGTTTGTGATGTCACGAAACATGTTTTATGTTCATACAATGATTCGTTTGGCTGTGTTCTGAATCTTCAGATGAATCAGTAAACTAGAAATACCAAACATGACAGTAAAACAAGACAGGGGCTTCCCCTTCAGCAGATCTCGGGTGGGTTTTTAGTACAGAGGTAGGTGGGGGTCTGAGAAATGTCTGAGTGTCTGGTAACGAAGTTGATATGGGCCAGCAAATGTTAAAAATACACGTGTAGCTCTGGAAAAAAATTGGCACCTGAGCGACGGAATTTATTATTTGGAACGGAAATAACTGCCTACTGAGATGTCTGAGATGTTTTGATATGCAAATGCCTTGCTAAATCACTGTGAAAAAATATATGATCAATAATTTATGACAACATATGTTTTTTACATTGCTTTACTCATCAAAATAAGTTAAGCAATTTTCAACTTTTTTTTTATAAGTTATTCAAGATTCAAATCATTTTTTAAGTCAGTGTAATGTAATTTAAGTTGAAATGACTTAAACATCCAAGTTGATTGTACTTTAAAATTTAAGGCAGCAACTTTTTTTAATGTGTAGATTCAATTTGACGTTTAAACAACAAGTAGAAACAAAATACTTGTAAACAGGTAGTTGGAAAAAAAGGAGAGGAAGTGCAAGTAATGTTTAAAGTAACTGAACAGAAATATTACTGATATGTTTGGGACCCTGCTGAAAAAGACAAGCATACATTTCCATTGACCAAATAGATAAACTATGTTAAACCAGCAACATCCCATGCTGGTGACCAACAACGCTGAACTGTTTTTAACAGTGGTAGGGAATTCTGTACAAATGTTGTTTACAATATGAAGGACTGCTGAATCCTGTAAATTATGCAGAAAGTTTGCACATGATTCTGTGAAACCTGTGCCAAATGATTCTTCAGCTCAGATTGGAGATGCTTAAGGTCACATAACCAGGCTGAGCCTTGTGACAAAAAAGATGAGTAGAAATGAAAAGTGAATATACTGAGGTGGATCGAGAAGTTAATTGTGAGTCAGCAGAAAAAAAACTGTGTTTGAGTTTGCTGTTTTATTTTGACACTTGTGTCTTGGTGAAATGACTGTGCTTTAGGAAGCAATCACATATGGGTCCAGGTGCTTTTATGTCTTTGGGGTTGGTTTGTACTCAAACTAACAGATTTCAGCCTTTTCTTTTTGTTATATGATGGTTACGTTGTTTTTGTATTTTTAAATCTACTTTTACATTTTTTTATGTGTACATTTTACAGTTTTAAGGTCCATTCACACCAAGGACGGTAACTATAAAGATAACGATTCTAAAAATCATTCTCAATATTAAAAGAATAGCAGAGTTCACACCACAGCTATAACGATAACGGCGTTGGACGATATCGTTGGAATCACTTTCAGAAAGATTTCATCCAGCTGCTTAGTGATAACAACATTGGCAACCAATCAGAATCAATCCGGCTATATCGAGCTTGAGCATTTCAAGTGACAGACAAGCACGCGCTTATAATAAACGGAACAATGTCGACCGATGGTGTGGACGCTATTATAGTTATCGTTCTTGGTGTGAAAACTAATTTTATAACCATTTACATAAATTATGAATGTTGTATGAACTTGGCTACATACTGTAGGCTGCATAGTTACAGCTTTTTATAGTTTTACTATTTTCCAAGAACCTAAGTTTTAGAATAGCTACAAAAATGAACCATAAAAATAATATAAATTATTGCATTTATGCTATTATGATTCAAATAAAGAGAATAATCAACAAACTATTTTAATAGTGTTTGTGTACATTTATTTATATTCAGTTTAGAGCATCTTTGAGGTTAAAACAAAGAAAAAGTAAAGGTACATTTGAATATTGATTATTGAACATTTCTATTGTGGGTCATTTCCGACGAAACTCTGGCTGTGTAAAATTTTGCCATTTTTGAAATTCTGTATATAAATGAAAAAAAATATGAAATTGGCATTAGTAAATTGGAACAGTTTTAAAATGTTATCCACCATTTACTCAAGAAAAAGAATAGTGATTTGATATATGGTGGAAATTATACTTTTAATGAAAGTTCAGGGGAAAAAAAATAATTTAATGAACTAGTGAGTGATTTAAGGAAGCACCACAGTTGAAGAAACACAGGTGGACACATACAGTTCTACATAACCCCTTTCACTGTTTTGATATTGCAGATATGAAGTATGAGAAGAACTGTACACCGACAAGAGACGCTGTGTGTACATGTGATGAGGGCTACAGATGCAGTGACAGCAGCTGCGAGAAGTGTGTGAAAGTCCAGACATATATTCCGTCCCCTCGTCCTGCTTTTACTGCAACAGTACCGCACACCCAGAGTGAGTATCTGAACCCTGGCGCGCTGTTCTCAGCCTGTTGTATTCATTTTATAACCATTTACATAAATTTGGACTGTTGTGGTATTTCCAGCTGACAGACTATCACACACACAGTTCTCTACTGACCTGTTTACTCTTTCTCTCTCCTTTTCTCCATTCATTTGCTCCCTTTCTATCAACCTCTTCCAGATAATGTGTGGATCTCGGTGAGTCTGTGTTTTGTGTGTGTGTGTGTGTGCGTTCTGTTCACCTGTTTCCTTCTTATCAGCAGACATGCACGACCATGTGGATGGATCATGTCAGCATCAACCGGTCAGTGCCACTATGATTCGCAAACAAAACCGCTGAAGTGCTCTTTATACTCTTGCATGACTTCTTGATACACTGACATTCCAATGCATGAACAGTATGTTAGTGTAAGGGCGTTTTCAGACCTATAAATTGTTTGCTTTGTTCCCAAACAGGGACTTAGTTCGTTACAGTGTAGCAATTTCTATCTGGTTCGGTTCACTTTTACGAAGCAACATTTCAAAGCATACCAAAATGTGTTTATGCAAGTCACATGTGAGAAAATATGTCCTCTGATTGGTCAGTTTCCTCTGCATCATTTATCAAGATTGATTGATAAGTTTGCTCCGCAAGCTAATTGTGGCTTTATCTGTAGATGTGGTGACACTCGCAAACACTTATACGATTGTGTAACGCTTTTCAATATTTTTTTTTCCTCATGCCTAACAGGTGGAACATAACAGGATATATAATATAATATAATATAATATAATATAATATAATATAATATAATATAATATAATATAATAATATCTGTGATGGACTGACAAACTGTTCAGAGTGTTGTTTATAATATATTTATTAGAAATAATATAATATAATATCTGTGATGGAGTGACCAACTGTTCAGAGTGTAGTTTATAATATTTATTAGAAATAATATAATATAATATAATATCTGTGATGGACTGACCAACTGTTCAGAGTGTAGTTTATAATATATTTATTAGAAACAAAACATAACACAATACAGTACAATACAATATAATATCTGTGATGGACTGACCAACTGTTCAGAGTGTTGTTTATAATATATTTATTAGAAATAATATGTGACCCTGGACCACAAAACCAGTCTTAAGTTGCACAGGTATATTTGTGGTAATAGCAAACAAAACACTATGGGTCAAAATTATCGATTTTTCTTTTATGCCAAAAATCATTAGGATATTAAGTAAAGATCATGATCCATGAAGATATTTAGTAAATTTCCTACCTTAAATATTTCAAAATTGTATTTTTGTAAGTGGATGCAGCTCAATCGCCAACAGAAATGGAAAATTTAAAGGCGATTTTCTCAATATTTAGATTTTTTTGCACCCTCAGATTCCTGATTTCAAATAGTTGTATCTCGGCCAAATATTGTCCTATCCTAACAAACCATACATCAATGGAAAGCTTATTTATTCAGCTTTCATGTGATGTATACATCTCAATTTTAAAAAAATGAACGCATAAGACTGCTTTTGTGGTCCAGGGTCACATATAATATAATATAATATAATATCTGTGATGGACTGACCAACTGTTCAGAGTGTTGTTTATAATATATTTATTAGAAACAAAACATAACACAGTACAGTACAATACAATATAATATCTGTGATGGACTGACCAAACATAACATACATTATTTATAATTCACCTCTATAGTAATTTCATTGTAATATGTGATCAAATTCAAACTAATTTATGTGGTTTCTATATATATATATATATATATATATATATATATATATATATATATATATATATATATATATATATAGATTTTGAGTTTAATATGTCACTTAATATATTAAAACATGGCATGAAATTGTACTGCATAGCAGGAATGAGTCTTTAATAATGTGTATCGTACTGGGTCTTCAGGTCTCTGGTCCTCCGAAAAGAGCTACTCTGGATCCAGTCAGTGCACAGAGGAAGAGGTACCAATGCCAGTGCAGGAGGTGTGTGGAAAGACAGAGAAACTGGAGGATGTCTGAGAAAGGAGGAGGAAGAAGGCCGCTGATGCGTCTACGGATTGAGTACTTACTTTAGGACAAATCTGCTGCTGCCATTTACTCAAGAGAAGAGTGAGAGTTGAAGAGGTGGCTCATCTGAAGGTTCTGTGAGAATGACTGTCCATCCTGAGAAATGCTGAGAGACAGTCACTGCACATAAAGACACACTCAACATTTGAAATGGAGCTAATCTTTAAGTTTTCTTCTCTGCACACTTCTTTGTATTTATGATTTGGGTAGTTAATGCACAAAATCCACGTGGACTTTAGGTTAAAATGTATATAAATGTACAAGGGAAAGTCTATATGTTAGGTAGCTGTTCAACATTTCTTTTCACAATTGTAATCGCTTTAAAAGTAATAGGCTTGTTCGACTTCACGCAGCTCTGCGCAGACCGATCGGCGGCTGACTTGAAGCAGTGCATGGTTAGAAATTGTGTCCGACTTGATGCCGACGCCACGTGACGTATGACATCAAAGTACCGCGAGAGCAGCCGCACGAGCTCTGATGACGACACAGATGTTTCACGATTGACCCGATTCACCGCATGACAACCATGTTTCGTGTTTATTCTCACACCTTTAGTTCCACAAATGCTCACAAATCTGTTTTATAACAGTAAAATCTTAAATTCATGTAGTCGTGATTTTAAAATTGTGTCATGTTTATCAAAATAAAACTGCTTAAAAAAACGAAAGACCTCACTACATTGGTTTTTAAATAGTAGGCTATAGGCTTATTTGGAACGTTGTTCTTGTACAAACAGACGCTGTATTAAGCAGAACATAATTGAATGAAAATATCTCTGAAAAGTGTGTATTTGACAAATATTGCATTTATTTCACTTCAGCTGTGGTAAAGTATAGAAACACAGCGCGAGCGTCACTACGGGAAGCAGAAAGTGTCAGACTTCACGCCTCCCCGACTGCACGCGGCAACTCTCACCGATCGGTTACATCCAGCCGCAGCCGGTGTCCAACACACCTAATGTCTCAAATAATGAGGTCATCAAAGAAGAATTTCATGTTATCTATCCAATTGCATAAAACAGAAAAGGGAATTATAGTCCATTTTGCAGTGAAATGAATTTAGTAGTGAATTTAATACCAAAAAAATAAACTTTTATTGATTTCTATTGCACTGTACAATCAATATCAGGTATAAAACAAAATGTGCATTACAGTGAATATACAACATAATACATGATGACGCAATGTTCCTGTGCTGTGCTTATTGAGTTCCCAGCGAAGAAACAATGTTGACATTTCCAGACCACCATCAAAATGTCAGGGCTTTTTTGACAGCACAATCCATCATGTCTGCCACACAAAAAACCAAAGAAAAGAGGAAGAACACTGACAACATCAACCAGGGACTTAACGTGATTGAACAATGATAAACTGCTGTTTTTGTGATATTAACAATTGTAACAGAATTAATAACGGTTATAAATAAAAATGTTTACAATTTAATAACGTTATATATGTCAAGATTCAAAATGCCACTAAATAGATATTCATTCCCTTTAGATAGATCCAATATAGATCAATCGATCGATCTAAAGGAAATTATGGGGCACACTGCAGTTACAATAACTTCAATAAACTTTACTTAAAATAAATATCTCAACATACAGTATATGTGAATCTTCTGAGTGTTTTAGAGCTGCTCTTTGCCTTCAAACACTTTGAAAAGAGGCACTGAGATTCCGCTTCGTTCCTGAGGGTCATTCAACCATCATAAGACCTGCAGTGAACTGAAAGCCTGTGGTATCGACTCTTCACAAAATCAACATTAGGCTCCCACTGCTGTTCTGATGGTTTAGAATCAGTGGTTACGCATAAACGTACTACTGTATGGGGAATATTTCAAAGCTGGCATGAACTGTCAGGCTCATGCACAACACTTTTGTCATCCATACCGTCACTCAGGTCTTCCCCTAACGCAGCTTCTCTCTATGAAATCCCCTGCCTGGGTTAGAGTTTGAAAACTGGGTACTTATAAAGCATCAGTTAAAACAAACCACACAGCAGTCGAACAGTACGGAAGAAGAACGGACACAAATTTCCCATGATCCCTCACAGCACCTCTTCTTTAGATATGTGGCACTCTTTCCCTTGCTCCTGAGATGGGAAGAAGATAAAGTCGTTCTCTCTGCTCCGTTCCTCCTCAGACAGATGGACGGGAGGAGACCGAGGGTAGGACGCGTTGCTGTCATTTAGCGACTCTTCTTGGAGTTCATGTGCTTTTTTCTCTCCTCCATCCCATCCAAACTGATTGAGCAAACTAACAAAAACTGTATGGGGACCATAGAAGTGGAGAGGGCCTGCGAGAAACAGAGAATTTTTTAGTTTGTATACTATTTGTACGTTTGCCTGCTTTTTTTCCCTCATTAAAATTTGTGTGGGTCAATGACAAATAAGTGTCCAAGAAAAGAAAGAAAAAAAAAGAGTTTAAAAGGTGTTAGAAATGTTTGGATTCATATTGGCTTCATGTTATTTTGAAAAACATTGCATCAAAAATAATTGAATGACTGTAAAAGTGTAATGTGGTGAAACCATCAAGTCAAAAGTATGTCATACATTAAATACACAGTGTTCATGTTTTATGGGGAAATCACCATAGACATGATGATTTTTATACTGTACAAACTGTATATTCTATCCCCTAACCTTAAACCTGCCCATAACAGATTTAACTTATTCTATATGATTTATGTTTTCCTCATGGGGAACAAAAAAGTCCTAACGTTCTACATATAATAATTCATAAACATCATTACATTTTGGTGAGTTGCACCACATGACCATTTTACACCTACACTAATCTCGCATAATAGACTCAAATTATCTGATATTTTAAGCAACTTTTGAACATTTCTATGATATCATTCCCTTTTTTTTTTTTTTGTACTGTTTATGCATATTGGTTTGACCACATGACATGTTTTCAAAGACAAATCAAATATTTTTCAAATATTAATAAGCAGTGAAGCAGTTTTGTTAACAAATGATAATAAAAGATAATGCCAAACTACTTGATAAGGTTTTCTTTTCAAGAATTTCATTATTTTTTATTATGGTATGATACACATTATTTTTAGTTCACGCCCCTTACTTCATGCCATAAAGTTGTAATTTTAGGTCATCCGTTTAAACAAATTAATAGATATGGGAAGCATAATGTGTTTGACCCTTTTAATAAAAGACGAAGATCACAAAAAGCATCCTTTTATAGTACCTAAATTGCCAGCTGGAGGCACAGCCTGCTCTGAGCTGACTGGCTGATGAAAAGAGCAGTCTGTGCTGTGATTGGTGGGTTTGCTGGCATGTGACAGCATTCCCTGTGGGTGGGGCTGCTCATCTGGTTGGCTGGGAGAAGGTTTGGTCTCACTGTCCACCTTGAGAAATTGAAGGACTGTAAGTCAGATACTGTATGTTAAAATACTGCGCAAATGTGCACTCACTCGTCACTTACCTCTATATTACCCAGAGAGCACTGCCTGACAACTAATGGAGAGGAGAAACAATGAGAGGTGAGACAGAGATTGACCCAAAAAGAAGAAAAAATATGTGTGTGTGTTACTCACAATGCTTAAAACATTCCTTCTCTTTCTTTCTGCAGTGCCGGAAGAAGAGTGCAAGGATGATGACAGTTACCACGACCAAAATTAACCCAAAAATCCACACCAAATTATAGTCAACTGCGAAATAAGCACAAGGAAGTGAATTAGCATAACTATTTATGTTGAGATGAATAGCTGAACAGGTGAGATGAAAAACGGCCTATATTGGAAAGTGCTCTTAAATGGTGCTATCATTAGATGACAGCAAAAAGTACTTCAAAATCTAAAAATAGGTATAAACCAGTGCCCACGTTAAAATATCCAAAAATCTACGACTAGTCCGCTTTTACAGCCTTGTTGCGTTTATACTTGCACTCTTGCAAACTATTTTCAACTGGATGATTTATAGTATTTATATTTAAATTTGTATCAAAACTGTAGAAGCCCAACAATACTATGAAGAAAAACTATATCCAAAACAGACACAAGTAAAAACCAAAAGATTTTCTCGAAAACAATGCCAATATTCTCAAAAAAGGTGTGGGCGGATTCATCCACTATAACACAAAAACAGCACAATAGATCCTAAGGTGTTTTTTAAATATGGATGGAAAGAGTTGCCAGAAGTTTAGTGGTTGTGACGATGAAGTCACGTGACCGTGATGTAGTTGTTTACTTTATATCCTAAATTTAATATTTGACTTCTGGCCATTGATTTTTTCTCTTCCAAATTCATTTGTGAAGATTATCATGATAAACAAAGTTTGTAAGAATCATAAACTTTTGTTGGTCACAGAGCTTATTTTCTGCAATAATCTAAAAGCCAGAGCAAAAATCCTATTAGCTTTTTTGTGATGTGAACCAGGGTGATGCTAACTTCTGGGTTGGCCTACAAAAATAGGTCATCCATAAAGATTCAAGCCCACTCTTCTGCTCCCCCTAGTGGCAGACCCCTAATCACTTATGATTTTGAAAACTTTTTTGTCAGCTGAACCTTTTAGAATATTTATTTTAAGTACCCACTGAGATTGAAGAGGCCATTATGCTCTTTTTTCAAAGTCTTGATTTTGTTTTTGGCTCTGCTAGAATAGGTTTTCATGCTTGGATATTCAAAAAACACATTATTTTCCATTTATTGCAGCACCTCTCTTCCCAGTCTGTCAGTAACGCTCTGTTTAGATGCTCTGTCTCTATGAAGCCCCCCTTCCGAAAAGCGCAATGTGCTCTGATTGGTCGGCTGGAACAGTGCGTTCTGATTGGTCAACTGCTTCGAGTGTGTTTTGGAAATGTCACACCCCTCACCATAACCACGAGTTTCAACGCGCTACTAAAGCAACTCAACCACGCCTTGCCCCCTTTTTGCATTTGCCTTTGGTGGGAATTATTTAAATGAGGAACATTGTGACGTGTACTTTCTGGAAAAAAGTTCAAAACTATAATCCAGGCATTTCAGCAAGTTCATAAACAGTGCTTACTGATATAGAGAATAATATAGATAGAGAGATGCTTTGTAACTATGTAAGAAAAGGTCCATTTTAATATTACAATCATTTAAAATGAATGGTTCTCTGATATACCGGTAGTATGTTTTAACTCTATAAAAATAAAGACAAAAATATATACTGTTGTGAATTAAATTTGTACTATACATTTTTTTTATTTTGGAAATTATAATAATGAAAAAGCATCAGACTATACAATTATTTAATTTAAATGCAGCCTTTAATTTGTTTATCGCACTAAGCTAGATCACGATTATTGTGCAGCCCCATTTATTTATTTTCATTTTACATTCAATATAATAGATTTTTTAGCTTTTCATCATCTCACGAACCCCCTGCAGTTCCCTCACAAACCCCAGTTTGGGAAACTCTGATGTAGAAGAAAACAGCCATGCTTACCCAGCAAGCTCTGTGCACTTGAGGATGAAGCGGTGGATGAAGCGGTGGATGAAGTGGTGGATGAAGCGGTGGATGAAAGGACGTCAGAGGAGGTGTAGGACAGGCTAGGCGTGGTGACGGGAACACACTCCCGACATCGGCCTGTGTATTGGTCTGTCGTGGTACATACATAACCCTTCTGACAGCGACACACTACATCTGATGTCTTCGTACACTCCTTCACCACCTCCATATAGGAATCTAACACACACACACACACAAATGTGTTTTCAAAATGAAGCACTTTTTGCTATACTTCCTGTTTCTATTCTCACTTCATCTTGTTTATACTATCATGGGTATGTTAGGTGTAATGCTCTTCATACCAGCATCGCAGCTCTGGTAGCAGCGGTGGCAACTGTATTCTCTGTTCATCTCACTGGTGAAGAAACCAGAGGAGCATGGAAGACAACGACAGCTTGACTGGTATTCTCCTGAGGGATGATGGATGGGCAGCAAGACAGAGAGGAAAAATAGGAAGTGGTAATGAGGAAGACAAATACAAAACAAAAACAAGAAAAAGGATTAAGGTCAAATTCATTAAAACTATCAAGAAAGATGTTTTTCATTTTTAAATAAACAATTTGTTTGACGTAATGACATGATGCTGATTAGTTAACCATAGCCTATTTATTCATGTGTATCATCATTTCCTTAAAAAAAAAACACATGATGGCAATTTCGATATTTTGTTTGTATAAAAAAAAAGTCAATATTAGTTTGTTTGGTTTTCATATCATTAAACATAAGCCTGTTACTGGCCTATACAGTTCACATCAATACATTTAACAGTCAGTCGAGTTTGTCATCTGAGGAAAATATTGTTGGTCTAATGCAATTACGCATGTGTCAGACGGACGTCTTTGGCCATTACACCGCATTTCACTGTTGACAATAGGCAATTCTTGTTTTTTATGGAATATTGCCGAATTTATTATAAATGATTTCTACCATGGTCTGTCTGAATTCTCAATTCTGTTTAATGCACAGGTAGTTCCAAGTCAGTTTAATCACTGTTCTATATTAATGCTATGTTTTCATTGAAGCGCACACACACTTACGTCACTCAGAGATCCGAGCACAGAAACTTGTAATCAACTCTGCCCTGTGACTTTTATTAATGAAATAGCTTCGCTATTGAATCACCACATTATATTTCTCAGCAACGAGGGGGTGACATTGCTGGTTTTGACCTTCAAAATGCACACGCCAGAAGCCAAACATGTTAAAAATGGCTTCTCCAACAAGCGTGCATTCGATGGACACTTCCCATGAGGCCATGGGAGGGGTTTATGAATTGCTGGTAGGTCACGTGACAGTAACAACAAGGCAGATGTAGTACCGGTATGTCTGGATTTAATTCATACTGTCCATATTCATACTATATATAGAAAATACTTTTTTAAGGGTTGCAAAGTAAATTCAAATTCAAACTCAAGACAGAATGCGATTTCGCACACAGCGATTGCCTTGTAGCGCAAATAGCTTTAGTTTTACTATTTACTGCACTGTTATTCTTGTTTGTGTTTCCTTCCGTTTTCTTTTGCAAAAACAATGCGTTAAATCCCCTAAGAAACTTTGCATCCGCTTCCAAACATTTGCGTTCTCCTGCAAAACTATCGTGCTCCCAGAGAAACTCGCAAAAAAGCTGAAATATTTTTTTTTTTTCCTCCCATCTCATAATTCACAAAAGTATTGCAAGAGTACACACTGTTTCTTGGGGGGAACGCAAACGTTTTGGAAGAGAAAGCAAAAGCATTGAAATATAATTTTGGAGTGGAAAAAGCCCACCCTGTAGGCAGAGGCTATTTAAATGAACAACGCCCACCAATGATTGACCCAGGTAAATAATTACAAAAGAAACCCAATCTGATAACAGAATCGGGGGAGTTGAGAGTAAGGTGGGTAGTGTTAACTTTTGACGTGACCCAAGATCTGCCATTTTGTAAACTCCTTCTTCTACCTTTTCCCATCGCACATCAGCTCGCAGAGGTGTCTATCTTAAATAAAAATTAAGAAAATATTTAAAAAGTGGAAATAAAGTGCCCAACGAGATTTTAATAGTGGGAATAAAGTGTTTAATAGGCATAATCAGGGGTAGGTTTAGGGGACGGCTTAAGGGCAGGATCAATTAATGTCCTAATAAGGTGGCATGAATTTAATAAATATAATCATATACACTAAATATGTTTTTATTATTGCAAATAGTTTACTACAATACACTGAGGTGCAAGTAGTATCTGACACTATTTGCACTAGGTATAAATAGCATCTAACAACTCTTACACTTAGTGCAAATAGCATCTAACTAATATTTACTATTTTCTCTTTAGAGGCTCTTTAAAAAAGGTGTTTACACATAACTTGCACGCACACATAACTGCCAAACATGAATGCACGGAATAGATGAAAGTAAAATGACTACCATAACATATTTAAAGACGTAATAACTCAATTTGTATTTGACTGTGCACAGACTTCAGCTCAAAGGGCACACACTGAATATCTTTAAGGCGGATGTGGGTGCTGCTCGCACACAGACACACTCACACACAGCATGTGCACACACACTTTACATGCACAGACTCATACTTGCTGACTGAGGTCTCTTAAGGGGAGAGATGAGAAATAGCATCAAAAACAGGACGTTAGACAGAAGCTTTAACAGGCAGTGGCATTCTAATGAAGGAAGTGGTTGACGCTTCTGTGTCAGAAGGTACCATTTCCCATCACGAGAGAAAAAGAAAGAGAGACAAAGGAAGAAGAAAGAACGATGAAGAAAAACTTAATAAATAACCACTGATTTCTTGAGCAATTTCTTGCTCAGACCACATTCGTAATACTGGGAAGTGTGGTGACAGAAAAGTACTACGCTCACACTCTCCACACAAACAGGGATCGAATTCAGAGAAAGTGATGCCACATGCCAGACATAAAAGGCTCTGAGAAAATATAACGCCCAAACATGCACTCTCACCTGCTGGACACAAAGAAGAGCAATCTTCTGAAAGGGCTCTGGGTCTTCTCACTTTACCGTCCTGCTCAAAGCAAACGACAGCACAAAAGACAATTAGTAACGGATGCATCCAATACAGTAAAGCTGTATCTTTAAAGTGCACATTAGACTTTAGTTCTGAAACGGTTCTGTGCTAATTCAGCGTGCAGCATGCTAAAAGTCTTTACAACATGTTAACATAATATATCATAGGCACTATAACATATATCATAGTTACCATAGGGAGGCCATATATCAGGTGACCTGTCAGCATCACCATGGCTACAGATAGCACTGTCACAAGCATCTGTAAATTATAAAATTATATCAGACAAGAAGTGATCCACGCACACAACATATCACACACCCTACATCACTCACTCGCTGCAGAGAATATACAATCAAACTTTCGAATAAAGAAGTGTGATGTGAAGTTTCACGTCAATATTCACACGTTCATGGTCAATAAAATAATTGCCTATAATAGTTTGCAAAAAAAAAAAAGAAAAAAAAGGAAGATTTGTGGATCTGATGCAAACAGCAAATAAGTATGTGACTGGCTTCTTGTTTAGTTTACTTTTACTAAATCATTTTAGATTTCAGTCAGCATCTTATAACAAAGACCTGCATTTTATAAAAAAACGCGCCAAGTGAAAATCACAAAACAGCATAACAATAACTGCAGTATAAGTAAAAATAGTCAGTACCTCACAATTAGTAGAATCCATAATGTCATCAAATGCTTTCAAACTCAATTTCTGTGTCTTCTGCCAGTCTGTGTTCTGTTCTGCTCATCACATCTCATTGTTTCCTCACCTGCTATGTCTTCCTGTCATTCTCCTCCCTCTCTTTCTCACACTGCCCTTCACCTGCTTACTGTTTTGGAGAGAGAGAGAGAGAGAGAGAGAGAGAGAGAGAGAGAGAGAGAGAGAGAGAGCTGTCACAGTCTCGTTGATGTTTCATTATTACTGGTTTGATTAAGGCTATTCAGACTGTAAGTGTATTTCTAATTAGAGTAGTTTTGGAATGCATCATAAAACTATACGCATATGAACACATTCTCCCGTTTGCACGGAGCTGCACACAAAATGAAAATAACTTCTTACTTATTTTATATATTTTATGTTGAACAAACTCCATTTTAGTGGTACATTTACATTTTACATTTACATTTATTCATTTAGCAGATGCTTTTATCCAAAGCGACTTACAAATGAGAACAATAGCAGTTAAACTAACAGTAGGAAAACAATATGCAAGTGCTATGACCCCTCTGAGTTTAATCTAACTTTTTTTTTTTTTTTTTTTATAAAAAATTAGAATAGAAGAGAGAGTGTTAGTATTACTGGATCAAGTGCTGACGAAAAAGATGCGTCTTCAGACGTTTCTTGAAAGTGGCTACGGAGCTCTGGTTGAGTTGGGAAGATCATTCCACCGGCAGGGAACAGTCATTGTAAAGGTCCGAGAAAGAGATTTTGTGCCTCTTTGAGATGGTACCACAAGACGACATTCGCTTGCAGAGCGCAAGTTTCTGGATGGCACATAAGTCTGAAGAAATGAGTTTAGGTTAAAAGAGAGCAGAGCCAGTGGTTGTTCTGTAGGCAAACGTCAGTGACTTGAATTCAATGCGAGCGGCAACTGGCAACCAGTGCAATTTTGTGAGGAGAGGAGTGACGTGTGCTCTCTTCGGCTCAGTAAAGACCACTCTGGCTGCAGCATTCTGGGTCAGTTGCAGAGGTTTGACAGAGCAAGCTGGAAGACCAGCCAGGAGAGCATTACAATAGTCCAGTCTGGATAGAACAAGCGCTTGGACAAGGAGTTGTGTAGCATGCTCTGTTAGGAAGGGCCTGATCCTCCTAATGTTGTGCAAGGCAAATCTACATGACCGGGCAGTTCTTGCAATGTGGTCTGTGAAGTTCAATTGATCATCAATTACAACCCCAAGGTTCCCGGCTGACCTTGATGGAGTTATGGATGACGAACCTAGCTGAATGTTGAAGTTGTGATTAAGTGTTGGGTTGGCCGGGACCACAAGTAGCTCTGTCTCCGCAAGGTTTAGTTGAAGGTGGTGGTCCTTCATCCAGCCAGAAATGTCAGAAAGGCAGGCTGAGATACGAGCAGCTACCATCGGATCGTCAGGCTGGAATGAGAGGTAGAGTTGTGTGTCATCAGCATAGCAGTGATAGGAAAAGCCATGTTTCTGAATCACAGTTCCTAGTGGTGTCATGTAGATGGAGAAGAGAAGTGGTCCGAGCACTGAGCCCTGAGGCACCCCAGTAGCTAGATGTTGGGTCTTAGACACCACACCCCTCCATGACACCTTAAAGGACCTATCTGAGCGGTAAAACCATTGGAGTGCGGATCCCGAGATGCCCTTCATCTTTAGGACTGACAGGACTGACAAGGCAGCAGACAGATCCAGCAGGATGAGAACTGAGGATTTGGAAGCTGCTCTTGCCAGTCTCAGAGCTTCAGTTACTGAGAGCAGCGCAGTCTCAGTTGAGCGTCCTCTTTAGAAACCAGACTGATTGTTGTCCAAGAGGTTGTTCTGTGTAAGAAAGGAAGATATCTGGTTGAAAACAACTCGTTCAAGTGTTTTTGCAATGAATGGAAGAAGGGATACCGGTCTGTAATTTTCCAGATATGCTGTATTTAGATTGGGTTTCTTAAGCAGTGGGGTTACCCGAGCTTGCTTAAAAGTTGTGGGAAAGGTACCAGTGTGAAGAGAGATGTTTATGATGTGCGTGAGTGTGGGTACAACTGAGGAAGAAATGGCTTGAAGTAGATTAGTGGGAATAGGATCAAGCGGTAAGGTGGTAGGGCGATTGGAAAGGAGGAGTTTAGAGACTTCTGCCTCGTAAAGTAGAGAGAAGGAGGGTAGAATGTGTGCGTTAGCTGGTCAAATGTGTGTGTCAGTTTGTGGATTGGTAAATTGGCCGCTGATGGTGTTTTTTTAATCTATGAAGAATGTGGCAAAATCGTCAGGTGTTAGGGTTGATGAAGGATGAGGAGGGTTGAGAAGAGAGGAGAAGGTTTTGAAAAGCATGCGAGAGTCAGAAGAATTGTTAATTTTGTTGTGATAGTAAGTCATTTTAGCAGTAGAGATATTAGCAGAGAAGGAAGAGAGGAAGGATTGATAAAGACCCAGGTCAGTAGGATCTTTCGATTTGCGCCACTTCCTCTCTGCACCCCTGAGTTTAGAACGATGTTCACGGAGAACATCAGATAACCAGGGGACAGAGGGTGTGGCGCGGACTGGCCTGGAGGAAAGTGGGCAGAAGTTGTCCAAGCAGGATGTTAAAGTGGAGAAAAGAGTATCAGCTGCACTGTTATGGCGCTTTTCCATTACCAGTACCAGCTCGACTCGGCTCGACTCGCCTCGGCTCGCCTCGACTCGGCTCGCTTTTCGCTCCGTTTTCCATTGCAGATAGTACCGCCACAAATAGTACCCGGTCGTCATAGCGACGCCACAGGAAACTGCCGTGACGTAATCTTATACGCGACACACATCCGCTACCCACACACACAGGACAATGGAGGAAATCGAGTGTATGCTGTTTTTGATCCTCGGGATGTGGCTGTTTCTCACAGCAAGAAGACAAAGGTTGTTTAATGAGAGGCTGAGGGCAGCAAAACGAAACTTATTTAAAAATGGCGGGGTTATTCTCTGGTTATTCAGGATACTCCGTCTGCCGCGTGCAATGATGACGCAGTGAATAGTGACGATTCTCTCTGACCAATCAGCAGTCGGCATTGTATTACGTCACATTTTAGTATCGCCTCAGCTCGCTCAGAACCTAACCCTAACCCTAACCCTAACCCAAAAGCAGGTACAGGTACAACTTTTACACAGTGGAAAACCAAACAAAGGCGAGTCGAGTCGAGTCGAGCCGAGCCGAGCCGAATCGAGCTGGTACTGTGTAGTGGAAAAGCGCCATTAGTATCTAGTGTTGAGAGCTGATCAGGTGGAGGAAGTGTGCATGAGACCAAAGAGGATAGGCGAGATTGTGAAAGTGAGAGTAGGTTCCGCCGAAAGGTGACCAGTGGAGGAGTGTGTGTTGTGTTCTGAGGCAGGTTGAGGATGAGAGTGAGGAGGAAGTGATCTGAGGTGTGCAGCGGAGTAACCAGTGTATGGTCAGTGGAGCAGTAGCACGAGTAAATAAGGTCCAATTGGTTACCTGATTTGTGAGTAGCCGCAGTAGATACTCGTTTGAGGTCGAATGTGGCAAGCAGAGTGTGGAAATCACCAGCCAGAGGTTTTTCTAGGTGGATGTTGAAGTCTCCAAGAACTATGATAGGAGTACCATCTTCAGGGAAGGATGAGAGTAGCACATCAAGCACCTCCAAGAAACTGCCAAGCTGACCTGGGGGATGATATACAACTACAAAATGGATTTTAATAGGACTAGTGATGGTAATTAAATGTGATTCAAATGAGCCGTTGTCACACAGAGGTGGCGAAGGATCAAATTTCCAGTCGTTTGAGATGAGCAGACCAGTACCTCCACCCATTCCGGTCAGGCGAGGGGTGTGTGAGAAAGTGAAGTTAGTGGAGAGGGCAGCAGGTGTGGCAGTGTCCTCTGGTCTAATCCAGGTCTCAGTCAGGGCCAATAGGCTGAGACCTAAATGACTAGAAATAGATGTAATGAAATCAGCTTTGTTTACAGCGGACTGGCAGTTCCAGAGACCAATAGGAAAAGAAAATAAAGTACTAGAAGACACCGGAAAGGTAAGAAGGTGGTTAGTATTGTACTGCCTCAGACGTATGACATTTGATTTACGTATGTTAGTAATAGTAGGGATTTGAAAACCCATAGTGTAAAAGAGCTCACAAACAGAAAGATCAGATGAAAAGTTGTGTAGAAGAGAAAGGAAACAACAATAAAATAAAGTAAACAACAAGAAATTAATACTCAAGTGCCTGGTCGGTGTCTTTGCTTGGTGGAGTTGCACAGGTAGAGTCGTTACATACCTAGACTTAAAGCAACCTTCATAAAGCAGTTTAAAGACAAAAGATCAGACTGAACCATTTGAACTTTTATCTTAAATGTCTTTTTAATTTAATCCATTTTGCCTTTTTTCCTGTATTACCTTATTAAGCAACCGAGAGCGTAACAGACTGACAGATAAACACTTATGAGGAAAAAATTACATGTAGATTGAATAAAAAGTGCACACACTATGACACAAAAACTCCACTCCTCGCAGTGTGTTCAGCAGTAACCTTTATTCTGAAATCTTTTTAAAGCTCCAGTCTTTCTGTACACTTGCAGTGAAGCGAGCAATTCCTGTTCTGCTTTGGGTTACACGTACACATATATATATATACATATAGTCCTGTTACTGTTTAAATCTAAATACACATGTGACATTGCTTCAGTTGGGGTACGTTTCCACCCCCTAGACACTCAGATGAGTCACTGGACAGCATCTGATAGCCACAACCACAGTGGCACATGTGTAAATTTAAAGAGAACCCATAAAAGATAAAGTTTCATTCATTCCTGCGAGATGTTACAGAATGACACGGAGATGCTATGAATGACTGAGATCATTCAGACGTTCTTCTAGACTCTTAATGAGTCCCAAGCGATCATTTCAAATGTTGTAATTCTCTTTTCAAGGTTCAGGACTTGCATAGCCAGCGTTTGAGCATTACACGACTCTCCCTTTGTCTCTTCTAGGTTACAGTATCATTGCATTCATACATTTATTGCAAATAAGCATTCTTTCTAAGCACTTTTCTCCTTTTTTCCAAAATCTATTATTTTGGTGAAGATATTGTGTGGTATTGTGTGAATTTACACATTGTTTGTTGCCACTGCTAATCTGAAGAATCTTTAAGAAAAATGCAGTCAGTTCCAATGAGTCATTTTCCTGACTGTACACTATTGTCATTTTCATACAAGACAAGATTTGTGGTTATTGAATTGTTAACAGAATTCTCGTAAAAAGACTTTTGCTTTAAGGTCATATAGCAACAAACAAGAAGTAAATTGCTGTAGAAAACAACCACTTACTTGTTGGAGAAACCTGGAGTGCTCACTCCGTACAGTACATATACACATGCATACATAGTCTTACACACGTAGTTCAGCTCAGTGCTGCAAAACAATAACAAATAAACTCAATTAAAAGATTTTCTGTGGACAAACAACAGCTCAGTTGTTTGCAATGGCAGCAGAAATGTCACAAACAATATGATAAGCAATGCTTAGTTCACAAACAAAACCTTTTCCTCAAAATCAAATCTGTTGGTACACATTGAACATCTTTGAAATAATGTGAAATAACTGAAATATTCAGTAAAATCAAATGAATCTGCAAATCCCCGAGAGACCTTCACAGTGGTCAGAGGGAAAAACCTAAGGCAGACACACAGTGTTGTTCATCATTCAGTATGCAAAAAATAGAACAAGATAAAAAGAAAAACAACCCGAGGATGGTTCATAACATATTGTTCAAATGAATAAATTATGTTCTGGCTCATCATAGAAAGTGATATGTACTGTGAAATGTGTTTATTAAAGCTTTCACTCTTTGTTTTTCTACAGCGGAAATTTACATGCTGGATGTACAGCACCATGTTTTCAAAAGCATGTAGTTTTAATTTTCACTGTTTGAAGTATCTTTCCTGAATGTTTTATTTCACATTTGGCACTCAAAACGTCTCTGTCAAAGAGTTTTAGTCTCTATTCTTGAATTCAAGCTGTGGTTTACACTCAGACTACAGATATGAATGAACCAACATAATGTCGGTTTGTCAGTTTCTTTGTACTGTATTAGTCCTTGTGGGCGTTTGATTAGAACTAGAAAGTGCTCTCCCAAAAGGAGAGATGATTATTACAAACCACGTGAGGTTCTTGAGAACTTAAGCCAAGAATCAGATTACACATTCATTTGCATGATATATCGCTCAAGAAAATCACTGAATGAGTTTTCTCCAGTAGATCTATCTAACCCAGGGGTGTCCAAAATCGGTCCTGGAGAGCAATGTCCCGCAGAGTTTAGCTCCAACACCCCTGCCTGGAAGTTTCTAGTATGCTTAGTGAGACCTTGATTAGCTGGTTCAGGTGTGTTTAATTGGGGTTGGAGCTGAACTCTGCAGGACGGTGGCCCTCCAGGAGCAGGATTTGACACCCTTGCAACATATCAACAAATCTTAAAGGTGCTGTATGCAATTTTTTGACTGTAATAAAGCATACAAATACCAATATTAGTTTGCAGACATTTAGGGAACATGCTAAGTTCACATACTTGCTTTTCTGAAAAAACAATGCTACAGCTAATTATTTTACTTTGAAATGTGCGTATGTTTCGACACTACAGGTTCTGATAAAGTATGAACTAACAGCTATTAGTAAAACATCAAATAAATGATATAATCAGATTAATACACTCATGGTAAGTATAGCTAAAAACCTATCCCACAACCCCAAACCTTACCCTAAACCTGCCCTTCCATAAAATTAAAATTTACTTTAGTTTCATATTTAAAAATCTTTAAAAACTGAGGAAACATCACGATGACTTACGACATCTGGTGATATGTTATACGATCTGTATGGGAGGGGCTCTGATGACATTCATTATAGGGGAGTAACTTGAGGTAGGAGGTGTAATTTGAAGGGGCGTAAATTGTAGTACTGCGGGACGCAGTCGGACACACTTGGAGAAAACTCTGTCCAATATTTTGAATTTGACTGCAGTACCCATTTCAACCGCTAGCTGTCAATATTACATACTGCACCTTTAATTTGTAGAATTTCCTTTAAAATTTAAAAAGATAGTTAAAAATAAGAAAAAGTGGCAATTATGAGAAATAAAGAAGCTGTGAGATATAGTCACAATTACCAGAATCAATGTTGTGAATATAAAGTTGCAATAACTAGAAACAAAGCTGCAATTGTGTGATATGAAGTTGCAATTCAGAAAAAAAGTGGCAATTGTGTGAAACAAAATCGCAAAGTTTTTGTCGCAAAACAAAAAGTCGCAATTTTGAAATACAAAGTCACAATTATGAGAAACAATGTTGTTAAATAAAAGTAGCAATTACTAGAAACAAAGTCACAATTGTGAGATATAACGTTAAAATGAGTGTTGGGTAAATTTCTCTAAAAAAGTAATTAATCACTAGCTACTAATTATTTCTTTACCAGTGTAATTAGATTACTGTACTTAATTACTCCCTCTAATAAGTATTGCATTACTTGTTACTTTCTACTTGTTACTTTCTACTTTCTACTTCCTTATTCTTGAACTGACCAAAAGGGAGTTTACATTAAAAACAAACCTTCTTACAAACAGTAATTCCTTACTTTACTTTTGAAGGAGAATGAATGACTTAGTAATAAGTTGCAAGTAGTAATAAGTTGCACCCAACACTGGTTAAAATTTTGAGAAACAATGAGGCGATGAAGTGTGATATATGAAATCGTTATTCTAAAAAAAAAAGTGGCAATTGTGCGAAACTAGTCACAATTGTGAGATATAAAGTTGCAACTGAGATATCCAGCAAAGTCACAACTATTTTTTTTGCTTGTTTTTTTTTTTTTTTATAATTTTTTTTTACTCTGAGGCAGAAATGGGTTTTCCACAAGATCTCTGTTAAAAAAATTGTTTGTTAAACATTTGATGGGGTCTTTAAGATCATTCATCGATGAGTTTAACCATCAGGATCACTGGTATCTATAACAAGATAGGATGCTCTAACTTAAACTATCACCACTAGCATGAAAATAACTCTTCGGGGTCTCGCTCTAAAGGACTTCTCTCACATCACCTTATTTTACAGATCACTTTCCCACCCATTTCTAAGTCTGCAGTTCATAACAGAACACAGCCAGTCTGGACTACAAGTCTATTCACAATGAAAACAACAGGTCAGACAAATGGACAGACCTTTGCATCAAACTCAGCCATCAGAGGCACCAGCAAGATCTTAAGGACACGAAACAGAAAAATGCCAAACTACACTAGAAGGATTTTACTATCCAAAATAGAAATACTAGATACTTTTATGGTCTCATATCTATAGCAGCGATACATATACAGCATTTTCATGAAATTCTATTTTCGGAAATCTATCTCCACCGGCAGAGAAAAAGGCTCAATATCATTTATCTTAAAGACGAAAAATGAGGGGAAAAGAGAAAAGGAAATAACACAGCGGTTGACATGCGTAACGCTCTGACATGTACTCCGAAGCCATAACATCCTCAAATCTCACTCGTCTGACCTCACCCATCACTCATGTTTTCCACCCGCAAGGGAGGAAGTAAAAGAGTTCATCATTCTAAGCCGAGACTCCAAAGCAGCCTGGCATCAGCACAATACCGTTAGCATGAAACGTCATATATTTCATGTGAATTTGAGCACAGAGATGGGGGACGTGCAGGCTACAGTTACCTCCACCCTTCACTAGCATAAACAGCCCAGTATTTACAACAGCTCAGACAGGAAGCACAACACACCCACTGACCCACGGCTTACAGCGGCACGTAACGGTACATGCGGCAACAATAAGTGAGCAAATGTCCCCTCAGAGTCTCTAGGAAATGGAAACTTTGATAAAACATTGTCAGTGATTCTCTGCCAGACATACGAAATCAAAAGTGATTGTATTCACTGATGAAAATACGATGACTCAGACATTTGGGGATGAGATCGGAAAACATGATTGAAACTCGCCGGTGGAGGGGCTCGCTGAAATCAGATAAGAGCAAACCATCTTGTGAGGACTCTCATCTTTAAAATGATGTAGGTGTGAAAACAGTACCAAAGGGGAAATGTCAGTACATGTTCTCTTTTGGGCACTCAGCACACACCATGTAATTCCATTTACCACCACTAGAGGCAGTGACTGGATAGTCTGCAAAAACATGAGCAGGTACTGATGATTGGTGCCGTGAAGAGATGAGGGGTGCTTTTTCTTCTTCTTCTTGCAAACACATTCTTCAGATTGTTGTCATTATCTTCCTCCTTCCTCGGTTTTATCCCTCTCTGTTTCTCCGTTCGCATCTGCACCTCCTCCAGGTATAGAAGAAGTGGATTTGCTGTAAGGTGGTAAAAAGAATAAGCTATAAGAATAAGAATAAGAGTAAAATATAACTTTCAGTAGCTGTTTAGTTTCAGCATCTGAAGAGAAAAAAAAAGAGTGAAAGAGTGATGAAGAGACAGTATTATTTTGCAGTATCTTTCAGAATACTTTAAAAAAATCACCCAAAACATGTCATCATTTACTCACCCTCATGTCACTCCAAACCTGTATTTAGTTATTTCTTCATTGGAACATAAGATATTTTGAAAAATGTTGGTAACCAAGCAGTTTTGGTGACCTTTGAGTTCTATAGTCTTCCATATGGACATTTCTCAAAATATCTTCTTTCATGTTCCACAGAGGACAGAAAGTCATCCAGGTTTGGAATGACATGAGGATGAGTAAATGATGACATTTGTCATTTTTGTGTGAACTGTGTCTATCATATGCCTCATATATATGAATGTAAATCCATGGTTTACAGCAGTGTAATTTTAGTATCATTGAGAGTTACTATTACAGTTTTAATTAATACTTTGAATTTGTTATTATTTTAATATTTTCCGTTTTCCTTTTAATTTTAGATCAAGTTTTAGTAATTTTGTAAGTGTGTGTTTGTCATTTCCATTAGTTTTTAAAAATATGTTTATATATATATATATTTATTTAATTATAATAGTTATATTATATACATAATAATATATTTTACTAATTTTATTTCAGTTTTAGTTATTTAAGTACATCAAGTTAAACTAAATGAAAATGAGGAATGTTTCCTTGGCAATTATCTCAAATTAAATAAGTTTAAGTATTTTTTTTATATTTTATTTTGTTTCAGTTAACATTTATTTTATTTCAAGTAAAATTTTTGGGGGTTTTAGTTAAGAATAACAACCCTGTTAAATGTAAAGTGTGAAATCTCAAAATCTTAGTACCCAGGATTCAGAGTATGAACAGTGTAAAGTGCCAAAAAAGTGTCAAAAGCCAATATGTTTGTGGATATATACATACTTTTCGTTTCCGCTCTGAGTGATGAGTCTCCTGCAGGTTTCCATCTGCACATCCAGTCCTCTCTTCATACTGCACATCTCCATGTACTCGTGAAGATGGCGGTTCATGTCTGACTTTGCTGTGGCAAGTTCCAACTACAGAGAAACAGATCGCATCAGACCAGGCTGATGGGCTTCCATACTTACATTTATATGTACATTTATTTACTTAACACTTTTATCCAACATACCTAACAAGAAAATAGCAGAACAATACTATTAACAGTGCATATAAAACAAATGATTCATGACTGACAGAGATAAAGTACTGTATTATCACAAAATAAACCCTGACAGGGACCCTGATTGGCTGACTGTACATGATCTTACTCAAAAGCTATGTTATAATCTGATAAAGCATGACATTTAAGTAAACTATCCAAACTTCTCACCTCAATCTGGTCTATAGTCTCCTGATATTCCTTCTCCCTAGACTGAAAAAGACATTCAGTGTCCTTAATCACCTTTTCCAAGCTCTCCTCCTGTCCAGGCAGAAAGAGAGAGAGAGAGAAATCCCACAGGCACATTATCTCACTGCAGAAGCACAAGCACTCACCAGCAGATGAGATTTTACCAGAGGGAAAATAAAATACTAGATTAATGGAAAACTCTTAACACTTTGAGCTTTCCATGAAATACGGCACACTTCCAGCCCACATCGCATTAACTAATGTCAGTAATGTTTAGTATCGAACCGCCCCCCAGCAAACTGGACAGAGTACCCTGACCTAAATATGAGCTGTGTGTGTGTGTGTGTGTGTTTGCATGCGTCCTATGAATGAAGCCCATGACTGGATGACCAGCAGAATCCTTTTCTCCCTTGGATACTGAGCAGGTGTGTGAACCTAAGCTTCATTCTGTTTCAGGTTCCTCCTGGATTCTATTAAAGATGCCCTCCCTTTGAGATGAACCAATACTCACCAGTTTACCACAAACATTAAAAAATACATGAAAAAGAATGTGAGACGGATAGAGAAACAGACAGGAAGAGAGTCCCTACAGAATGAATAGAATGGAGAAAGAGGTAGAGTTACCAAATGACAGAGGAATGATATGAATTATGATATAAAGCAAAGAGCATAATGCTGAGTAATGCTGAGAAGAAAAAGGAAAGCTAAACGGAAGTTACGGTAACTCTCTATTTCGATAGTCCACTTTAGAATATCTACTAACTATAAGTAACTTTGCAACTACATGTCAACTAACTCTCATTAGAGTATTAGTAGCTTCACCAACAGACATTCTACTGATTATAAGTAACTATGCAAGTAAATGTCGACTTATTCTAACCCTAACCTTTAAGGTGATGATACACAGGGCCACTTTTTGAGCAATGTTGCTGGGCAATCTTGCTGAGTGATTGTTGCTTGGGTGCCAGTTGAGGGCAACATTGCCCAAAAAGTTGCCCTGTGTATCATCACCTTCAGAGTTAGTTGACATTTAGTTGCAAAGTTACTAATAGATAGTAGAATGTCTTAAGTGGAGCATCAGAATAAAGTTTAAAAGTTATTTTTTAAAGAGAGAAAAAGAAAATCGATTAACCATTAATCGCATGTAACATAAAAGTTTGCAAATATATATATATATATATATATATGTGTGTGTGTGTGTGCACACTATATCTACAAACTTTTATGTTATATGCAATTAATTGCGATTAATCGATTTGACAGCACTAAAAATGTTTTTATAAGAATACAATATCTACAATTTCTGTAAAAAGGCTTAATTTTGCTTCTCAATTAAACTTGTTGTAAAGATGCGTGTGTTCATTTACTGCAAAACAAGACAAAATACTGAGTAAGAGAATTGTTTTTACATGAATAAATGAATTTAGATGAATTAGATTAATATTAGGAAGTAAATATGAAATTTCAAGAATATTTAGTAGGTGCACCAATCAGATTTTTGGATTTTAATCAAAAGTCTTGAAGGTCCTTTCTATAAATTATGCCTCTCATGTGATTTTGACAGCATATTTTTTAAATATGAAATATTATTCATTTTATTGTACCTACAGTACTTTCAATTGTATGTTTGATCACACTTCACTTACGAGGCTGTTATTGAAAGATGGGATAGTGACGATTACATTGGACCTGCCAGCAAACATTCAACAAATGTTGAATCATAACAGAGGTAATTTACATAGAACTGTTATAGTTACGGTAGCAAAAACAGCCTGTTTAATCTTAAGTAGGAAAGAAGGCGGGAAATATACAAAAAAAAGACAAAAACAAATTTGTCACATTTTTGTGTCTAACATTATAAGTGAGTCAAAAAGATTGAAAAAGAATGTAATATGATATGGACCATTGAATTCTTAAAAGGCTTTAAATCGTGGGAAAGTTTTAGGAAGTAGTAAGCAAGGAAGTAGTAAGCAATAATGTGCATTCTAACACTACCACAAATATCAACCACATATAAACGATATGACCCAGAATGCAGTGCACTAACCTCGCCCTGATTAGTGTCCGTTGTTAAAGTGCACCCTGGGAAATCCTCCCACAGAAGGAGCGTTTCCTCTGTCTCTTCCCAAGCCAGAGAGTCACAGTCATCCTCAAACTCACACTCACGCCTGGCAAATACACAGGTAAGTCATTACATTAGTCATAAACAAACAAGCAGTTGACAATTAGAAACCACAGCCCTGACCAAACATTGCAAGGCATTTTAATCGCTCACAGCTGGGTCAACATTCTCTGCATCTCTTCATTGATCTGGAGGGTTGAAGGGGTGCACACTTCATCTTCTCGCGCACCATCACTCTCAGAGGTGCTGACTGGCTCATCTGTCTCGCTGCCATTGGCAGGTTGCGAGGTTTGTTTACGGGCACGAGAGGTGATGGCATTTTGAGGGCTGGGAACCTGAGATAGCGAGAGAGAGAGAGAGAGAGAGAGAGAGAGAGAGAGAGAGAGAGAGAGAGAGAGAGAGAGAGAGAGAGTTAGGTCATTAATAACTTTAACCTCAACACTTTTGACCCAACGTAACATTGAAACAAACACACACAAAAAAATGTATTGGTTCGACCACTCCCTCTTCTACCCTACCGAAAATGCAATGCACATCAGTTCTCTGTGCCTCAGACACTATAGCAGGCATCAGCAGAAAATCACAGCAGCTGAGTCAGAGACAGAGAGGGGGCTGGGATGCTGTATGAATTACAAGCGTGCAAGATTACACAATACATATTCATGACATTCATTGCAGAAAATGTTCTTTTGGTTTTCTAGTAAAATGATTGAAACTGAAAACCATATCACCTGAAAAAAATAGGTTTATTTGAGAAGCATCAGGCATTAAAGTGTTCTTGTATTAAGCATAAACCTCACTAAATTTCGTTAGTGAAAACAGGACTAGTCAATTCAAATTTATTTGTATAGCGCTTTTCACAATACTTAAAAAGAAAAAACAGCTTTACAGAAAATCATGTTAATGTTTATAATATCCTAATATCTTCATGCCTTATCGTTGCATTTATCAGATTAGATCTCTGTGATAATACTTACATTTTATAATGATACATGCAATTAAGCAGTTGAGATTTGCTATAGTATATATTGCTTAACGTGTGTGTACTGTATGTACGCTGATAAAGTTGGATTTGGACAGTGCCGGTCCTCTCTATAAGCAAAGTACGCAAGTTGTGTAGGGCCCCGTACCACCAGGGGGCCCCCTTGCCCTCAAAGATTAATTAACGACTAGGGATGCGATAGTTTCGGTTTGATTTTAGCTTCCAACGATTATGAAAACATGATGCCGCATTACGTCCTTTAAATGTTCTTTCTACATAACATCCAAATCAGTGAATTGATGTAACATGACTCGTTAAATGCAGTCTCCTGCCGGATGGGCTTGATACTAAAAAAAGAGTATATATATATATATATATATATGTATATATGTATATATATATATATATATATATATATATATATATATATATATATATATATATATATATATATATATATATATATATTATACATTTGTAATAATATTTCACAATATAAATGTCCCCATTGTCTGGTCTGTTTTGGGATTGAGTTTTGTTTAGTTGTGTTCTTGTAAATCCTTTGTCTTTGTTCATCGGTTGCCATGGTTTTTGATTAGCCCCCATGTGTTGCACCTGTGTCTTGTTAATTACATCGTCTAGTCCCTAGTGTGTCTCTGGCTTCGTCAGAAATCGCATAATCCCTAAAGTAGGTACTTATCTTGAATAAGTATTTACTTCAGGACCACTAAATAGTATTTCTATATAGTATGAATGTGTATTGTATGAATGTAATCCGAACGTACAACATTCGCCATGTTGTCACTATCAGCGTCAGTTACGTCACTTTACTGCCACAAATTCTCCCATGGCCTCATAGTAAAGTGTCCATCGTATGCACACTTCAGAATCTCACCGGAAGAAGTAGGTCATCCGGGTACTTTTTTCCTCTTTTATGAGTACTGTGAATTCGGACATACTTTTTTTGTCACATACTGTTTTTCGCCTACTTTTTTTAGCAGGGAAGTATGCGAGTTTGAATGCAGCCTCTGTGTATTTATAGCCCTCTGTATTCAGTCTTTGTCAGATCTCGTCAATGAATAGTGGTTGTTCTGTTTGCCGTGTTTTTGTTTGTTTGTTTTGAGAAGTGTGTACCTGAGTTTGTTTTCACTAAAAGAACTGCTTGTGAATAGATTCAGCCTTTTAATTTGCCGTTTTTGTCCAACCCCTTGCAGACAACAACAGTTTTTAATGTATTTTCTATCAAATAAATACAGCCTTGAGCATAAAATTCTTCAAAAACATTTTTAACATCTTAACATCCCCAAACTTTTGAGCAGTATTGTATATTACATATAATATATAATCTAGGCTACGAAACTGGGAAATTAAACATTTCTGAAGCACTTTATTATTTTAGTTCACTTATATTAACAGTGTTCAGACAAAGATTGCCAGTGGAGCTTAAAGGGATAGTTCTCCAAAAAATGAAAATTCTCTCATCATTTACTTTCTTCAGATAAACACAAACAAATATATTTTACGGAAAATAATCAAGCTCTGTGAGTCCATATAATGGAAGTGAAATGGGTGAATAGTACGGTGGCCGAGAGAGCTCAACGCGCTGCAACTGAAGCAAACACATGCAAATAGAAAAAAACATGTGCAAGTAGAAAAAAAACATGCAAATAGAAAAAAAACGTGTGCAAATAAAAAAAAACCCACATGCAAATAGAAAAAACACCGGCAAATGAATAAAAAACATCATCATCAGTTTCACAACACGTGTGCTCCAAATACAGAAACGCGCTGCAAAAGTTCACAACACAACCAAATACAGAAACGCGCTGCAAATAACACAGACCACAACGGAAATGTTTCCAGGGGAACCAAATAAGTAACGAACCCGGCTGGGACGTGCTTATTGCTCGTGAGCCTCCCTTTGCCTACTCCCTTCGAAGGGCAGATGGCAGAGCCCTTAAAGTGGGCCTTTGGAGTGAGTAGGGCTCTAGTGTGCTGTTATGTAGCCGTGTGGATCGCACTTGATGAAGGAGCAACGAAAGACAATGTAATTCCTCATTATTTTCACCTGGGATGTTCCCATGACAACGCAGCACGGGGTGTCCATCAGCTGAAGAGCTGTTCTTACCACTGAAATATAATGCAATTAACATTACGGTTGCAAATAAATTTTAATTTACAAAAAAGCTTTTAAAATATGCGTGTATATATCTGTGTGTCTCAACTTTAAAATGTTGGACCCTACATTACCTTACATTTCTTATGAAACTTTTCTTTATGAAAATTTAAACATAGCATGAAACAATTTGTACAGTGTACCAAGAAAGATAAATATTTTTCCATCATGTTCTTCTCTATCTTTTTTATTTATATATTTTAGTTTTCAGCTCATTGTTCTGTTCTCGTTTGTAATCTGATGACATTGAACATATTGTTAATAATTTGTTAATAAATTTTGTATATTGTTATACAAGTTGTATGTCATAAAAAATGTAATCTCTGTATGTTTTGCAAAATAAATAAATAAATAAATAAATAAAGTAGAAGTTTAAGCTGTAAGCACCAGCACGTCCCAGCCGGGTTCGTCACTTATTTGGTTCCCCTGGAAACATTTCCGTTGTGGTCTGCAGTGGTCTGTGTTATTTGCAGCGCGTTTCTGTATTTGTGTTGTGAGCTTTTGCAGCGCGTTTCTGTATTTGGGTGGTGTTGTGAGTATTTGGAGCTCACGTGTGTTGTGAAACTGATGAAGATGTTTTCTTAATTTGCCGGTGTTTTTTCTATTTGCATGCGTTTCTTTTTCTATTTGCACACGTTTTTTTCTATTTGCACACGTTTTCTTTTATCTGCATGTGTTTTCTTTTATCTGCAGCGCGTTGAACTTTCTCGGCCACCGTAGAATAGGGGGAAAACCACACACAACGATCATGATGGTAATCCATACAACCTGAGTGTGTAGTGAAACTCCCGTGAGAAGTGATAATGCTCTGTGCTTCTGCATTACTTCTCACGTGAACTTTACAACGCACTTACATCATGTGTCACAATGTCCCTCTATAGAATGCCTGTATGACAGTAGACAGAAAGGAATGATTTATAGTTTAAAAAAGTTTTTAAAGGTCATATGGATTACCATTACGATCGCTGTTTTATTTCCTAAAAATCTATCTGAAGAAAGTAAGTCATAAACATAGGGGATGGCATGAGTGTGAGTAAATGATGAGAGAAATAACAATAATTCATTTATTGTAATAATATGTATATACCGCTTCTCTTGGCACTCTTTACATGGAGGGGGGTGGGATCTCCTCGACCACCACCAATGTGCAGCATCCACATGGATGATGCGACGGCAGCCATATTGTGCCAGAACGCCCACCACACACCAGCTTACTGGTGGAGAGGAGACAGACTGATGAAGCCAATCAGTGTATATGGGGATGATTAGGAAGCCATGGAGATGGACAGAGGCCACTGGGCAAATCTTGCACCCCTACTCCTTTTCAAAGGACATCCTGGAATTTTCAAAGACCACAGAGAGTCTGGACTTTGGTTTAACGTCTCATTTGAAGGACTGTGTTTGTTACAGTATAATGTCCCATCACTACACAGGGGCGTTAGGACCCACACAGACCCGAGATTGAGCACCCCCTTCTTGCCTCACTAACACCTCATCCAACAGTTAACCAATAATTTTCCCAGGAGGTTTCCCATCCAGGTACTGACCAGGTTCAACCCTGCTTAGCTTCAGCGAGCAACAAGTCTTGGGTTACAGGGTGATTTTCATTTTTGGGTGAAGAATCCCTTTAAATGTGTCGCACAACAATAATGATAGCATAACATGGAGAAATCAGGAAGTGCAGATGTTTGTTTGAGTGTGTGAATACCTTAAAGATCTTGATTGGATCTTCACAGTTTCTTTGTTGGGCGACATCACACAGGCGAGCTGTGATGTCAATACGTCTGCAGATGTCCATGTCCACTTTCATGGCCTTTTCCTGGATCTTACTGTCCAGCTCCGACAGGTTCTGTATGCGTACAGATTTGTGTGGGTACATGTATGTCATTTGAAGCAAGAATAATTAAATGATTAATGACTCATTTCTATAAAGTACTCTTTTTAGTTTTCACGGCACTGTAGTTTAAGATGATGTGAAACTGAAACTGCAGTGGTATGTCTATTTTGGCACACAATGAGGAAAACAGTGATGTTTGTGTTTCTTGGACATTAGGCTAACAGTTAATGTGTGTATTGAACTCATTCTGAAAAACAAGCTATTTTTAACACTTTGAACTGTGTGATAAATCTTTTCTGGGAAGAGTGTTTGATACAAAGTAGGGTATTGTCTGATTTTCAGATAAAACACATCAGAAGATTAAAAACAAAAAATAAGTGCTAATTGTAGAAAGTGGGAAAATGTGTTTGTGTGTGAGCGTTTATGAGAACAAAAGCACAAAGCTCATATATTTTCCTTAAGTATTTCTACAGAAAATAAGATGACTGTGGAGTGCTGTGAATGTAGTAGCTGCTATGAATACACACACTGTTCTTGAGCTCGCCAGAAACAAACCTCTGAGTGTGTGACTTGCTGATTTAAACTCTACAGGAGCAAAGTAATGAAATCATATGGCTGCTATAAAACAGCTTAGACCAACATGAATTCCTGTTCTGGTCCAGGCCGGTTTGTGCTGCTCTGGAACTGGTCAACCAATGTATTCTTGATAATTCAGTGCCCACTGTCCAGAACCCACTCACTTTAGCATTCGTTAAAATTGAGTGGTGAAGGGAAGGCATATTTTTTGTAGGCCAAAGCCCGTAAATGAGTTAGCCCTATCAGAGTTTTAGCACTTCTGGTTCCATCGTCCCAAAGTCAATGTTTTTTTAAATGTGTTTTGGGTTAAATGTTTGAAATAAGGTCTGTGGTGAACACAAGCTCAAAATATTTTCACGTTTTATTCTACAATATAAAGTACATCAGTAATACCCTCTTGTGATTTTAAATGCCATCAGCTGAACAGTAAGCTACTCACTAGTTCGCTTTCACAGCCTCATTGTGTTTATAATTACACTCTTGCAAACAATTATAACTCAAGCTTTCCGGGGAAAATGTTTTTAAACAAAGGCTGAAAGAGTTGTCGGAAGCCTAGGGTGTTCAGACTAGTTCGGTTCGCTTGGTCCGGACCAAAAAAAAAACATTTAGTCCTGGTCCACTTAGCCTTCACATTGGCATTTTAACACCGAACCTAAAGATACCGAACCTTGGCATAGGGATACATTCACAGCCTGATTGGTCATCTTTTATATATTTTGTGACGGAACTTACCGAGCATCCAAAACTATGCTGTGTGCTGGGCTAAATGCGCTCGTTGTATGTGCGTAGCCTACATATGATGGTATTTTGACCATCTGAGAACTCGTGAAGAGCTTATAAAACGTGTAAAGGAGTCAAAACAGAGGCAGGAATCCCTCCATCACACACACAAACGAAGATCTGCTGCGAGGAGACGCGGTTCTGATGCTTGTACCGAACTGCGATGGAAAACAGGTATTCTTGAGCATTCTGTCCTTTTTAGGGTCGCATCTTGTGAGATCATGTGCCGTTTTTGGTTCGTTTACATGTCTTTGGTCTGTGTTGCATTCATATTGAATTCGAACCACACCAGAGTTCGTTTGGAAGTGGACAAAGACCATTCTTTTACAGGGGTCTTGGTCCACTTGTTTGGTGTGCACCAGGGTTGTGATGGCAGCGTTCACACTTTTTAAAATGAACCACACTAACAGAGCAATTGCACCAGGGTTCGTTTTAATTGAACCAAACCTGCCAAGTGTGAACACACCCTTAGTGATGGTGACATTGAAGTCGAGAGATTGTTTATAGCCTACGTTTAGCTTTTGACTTCTGCCGCTTGTGTTCACGCTTCAAAAATCAAAAATGTTACTTTGTCAGGATTATCACAATGAACAAAACGTTTAAAACTTTTGTTAGTCACAGAGTTTATTTTCTGCAATCCAAAAGCCAAATTGGGTCCAATTGGGTTTTTGTCGAGGGAACCAGGGTAATTAACTAACAAAGGCCAACAAAAATATGTCATTACTGCAGCACTCTATAGAGTAATTATTACTGAAATAATATCATTTAAAAGCATATACTTAAGTGCAAACTGAATGCAATGTTTTCAGACAATTATTTGATTGTTAACAGCAATTAAATGAAAAGAGACATGAAATATATTGAATTTATATTAAATTGAATTAGCTGTAATTTAGAGTGTTTCTTTGACCCACTTACTGACTGCAAGTAGGACTTCAGTACATATTTGTATGTAATTTTATAATTACTTCTATTGTCTTCACAATATGGTTAAAGCGTATGAATGAACTGCCGAATGTACTGACAAGAATTTATGGTAAATTAAAATATACTTTCATGCCACACATTTATAATAATTAAGTTGCAATTTAGTACATTTAAAGTACATTCACCTTTATTCATTAATTTTATTTTACATGCAATTTTTTTTTTTATATACACTTTTAAGGTTTTAAATATACTTTTAAGACTTTTAAGTACACTACAACTACACATTCAATACGCAATTTTTGTATTGTGTTGTATTGTGCACAATTTTTCACTAGGGAGTTTGACAAGAGGTTTGGAACGCCATGAGGGTGAGTAAATCATATAATTTTCATTTTGGGTGATCATTTCCTGTCCTAGCCAGTGTGTTTGAGGCATGTATTTGCTGTTTGAGTGTACTGAGAGTGTGTTTTGCTTCTCACATTGCTCATGAGTCCTTTAAAGAGCACGAGTTCAGCTTTCAGCTGTTGCACCTTGAGGCCCAGCTCATCCTGGCATTCTTCACTCTCCTGTAGGTCCTACACACATAGACAAATTATTATTATTAATAAACAATACATTTTCTGTACAAATAACTCACTTTCTTGGCCAAAGTCATAAAAATTTCACTCATATACTTCCAAAAACCCAACCTAACGTCATATCTAACAGAATGACAACACTGACCCACATAGAGCAACAACGTACATACAATAATTACATACTGAACGTTGTAAACCATTATTTAGAAACTGTAACTTATAATTAAGTTACTATAGAAGAGCTTAAGAACACAGTAATATTGAAAGTTAGTAATTTAGACAGGGAAGTAATTTATTTTATATGTTAAAATCTGGGTTAAAAAATGAAGTTAAGAATAATCAGTGTAGTTCTAAGGCTGGTTGAAGACTAGGTTTAACCTAATCAATTGAAACTAAGAATTAACTAGATTTTAGCTATTGAAGTAACAGAGATAAAAAGAGAACTTTTCAATTAAACAATAATTGCTATCTTCAAGTATTATTCTGCAAATATACTGTAGAATTTTTATATAACCTATTAGTAAAGTAAAACTGCTTCTTAACTGCATCTAAGTAAAACATCTAAACACTGACTATTTCAATCTTTAAGAGCTTCTCCTCAATCCAAGTTCATCCAAATAATACTTGATCCAAACGTAAAACATCCCGAAAACCTAATAAAAGGCAAATAACACTTGATCCCAAAGGTAAAACATGCCAAAAACCTAATAAAAGGCAAATAACACTTGACCCCAAAGGTAAAGCATGCCAAAAACCTCAAACCACAGACAACATCATTTTCTTGATCTGTTTACTCAGTCTCCAGTGATGTACTGTACATTACTGTCACTGACAGTAATGCCATCTGACACTCAAAAGTAAGATTTTTTGAAAGAAATTAATACTTTTACTTAAGCAAGGATGCATTAAACTGATTAAAGTGACAGTAAAGACATTTAAAATGTAACATTAAAATTTTTTAATAAATTATTTTCTTTTAAACATTAACGTATTCTGGAGAAGAAGAAAAAAAGTATCATGCTTTCCACAAAAATATTAACTGTTTTCTACATTGATAATAATAAATGTTTCTGATATGCATAAATCAGCATATTATAATGATGACCGCTTTGCACAGGAATAAATTGCATTTTAAAATATATTAAAATCGAATCTAATAATATTTCACGATATTACTGTATTACTGTTTATTGTACTCTTGAGCAAATAAATGCAGCCTTGGTGACTGGTGAGCATTAGAGACTTTCAAAAAGATAAAAAAAATCTTATCAACCACAAAGTTTTGAATGGTAATTTATTTAAAGACTATGTTTAACATTATTCTAGTGAAATAAATAAAACGGGAACTAAATTAAAAAGTTGTCAGGACATTGAGGTTGCAATGGAAGTTAAATGGGGTAGACGCAATTAATATCTATTAACAACCAGACAGCAACATCGTGTCGCCCAGATCCGGCCCACATCTGGTACGCGTGGAATCCACATGTAGGGCCTACCAGATGTGGCCCGGATCTGGGCCGACACTAGCATGTGGTAGAGAAGTAAAGAGGATTGGCTTGAAAAAGTGTTCCTCACCTCCTGTAGGTCATTCATTCTCTGTTCCATGTCCATTCTCATGGTGTATTCCTCTTCCCATCTGAGAGGAGAAAACAAGAACATCAGGACCAACAGCAGAGCATGGCCCAACAACAGGAACTTTTGAATATATCAAGTCAAGTCATCTTCATTTATATAGCGCTTTTAACAATGGATTGTTCCAAAGCAGCTTTACAGAGATAAACATATCATTTAACGTAACAGAGATTGTTTTGGCTTTATAGCGGTTCTTGAATAATGTTATTTCCAGCTAAAGTTAGTTTTGATTGATTCACCTCCACCTATCACATCAAGTAAAATAAAAAAGAGGTCCATACGACTCGTGCAATATATTTAAAGTCGCAGATTAGGGACTAGATATACTAAACAAGGCGTGATCAACTGACGACGCACAAATTAAAGAACACAGTAAACAAACAGAGCCGCTGATAATCAGGTGCGAGTGATCTACAAGTAACACTGGCGCAAAATGGGTTTAGACATGCTTAACAGCCGTAAAATAATGGCGCAAATACCAGTAAATTGACTAGCACAAACTCTCCTCCCATAAATTTTGCATCTGAAAGGGAAACTCCGAGTAATGCATACAGTATGTACTAAGTTCAGACGCAAAAATAACCCTGTCGCCACCTTTTCAGTGCAAATTTTTCACTGCATGTTTTTAATAAATCCTGACAGTTTTACTGCCAAAAGAGAGCGCTGGAGCAAGCTGTAAGTAATTCTGGCCCTATAATTTTAGCCATGGTTTACTGAAAATCTTTGTACCGTAGCTCTCTCTAGTGCATTCTAAAGAAGTGAGAATCGGTGATCTGGTTCACAAAACTGCTCTAAATGATTCATTTACAATCTGACTGACTCAATGATTCAGTATGTTTCGCACACAAAACTATCACATAACTTGAAAAGACTTAGAATATAGCGCACAAGTCATATGGATAACTTTTATGATACTTTTATGGTGCTTTTACATCCTTTTTGGAGCGTAAAAACCCCAGCCTCCATTCTTTTGTAATTGTATGGAGAAACGCAACCAATACATTCTTCAAAATTTCTCCTTCCATGTTCCACATATGAGGAGCTAAAATGGCACTGAGTAAAAGTTGGCAAAAGTTTCATTTTTGTGTAAACATCTGTTTATGCTATATAAAATCCAATAAAGCAATGCGAGACAATTTAATATCGCTCTTGTAAAGCAGTAAAAAACAAATGCAAAACATGTATTCCCGTTATAGAAGGTACATTTGTGTGTGTGATCTTCATACGTAAGTGTTTTTGTTTCTGTGAGTATGCTAGCTCAACTTCAGTTCATCCATTCAGTCCTTTTAAATGATCCATCAGCCCAGTCAGCTCTACAGTAATTTACCGTGTGGCTGTTCAACAGTAATATTGTCCAGTGCAGTAGTATAGTGTAATGAGGTGGAACCCAACAAGCCCTGTCCTTATGTAAGAGCTACTTAACATTCAAAACATTGCAGCAGCCTTTACATTTATTAAACATCCTCACTCACTGGACTGCAAGGTTAGTTTGAGCCCGTGCATTACTGCCAATTCAAGGTGCAAACATACAATTATTACTGAGGAGAGTGACAGATAACGCGAGCGACGTGAGGAGAGAGGGTGGAGAGAGAGAACGAGAGAGAGATTGCTTCTCTGCAGCCTGAGACCCTGTGTGTGTGTACTGCAATGCAGATATAACGTAGATCACTGGTGCTGGATGCCATGGCTGTTATAGAGCAGCCTAAATGAGACAAATGAGACAGATATTTGAATGTGAATTTAATATGCTTTTTATTGGACCAATAAGTTTCCAAAAGAACACATCATTGTTTTTTCTATCCTTCTACATTACCTTTCATTAGTTTAGGGTCTGTTAGATGTTTTAATGTTTTTGAAGAAGTCTCTTTTCTCAGCATTTCCCATGATATAAAAGCTGAATTTTCAGCATCATTACTCCAGTCTTATTCTGATGCTGATTTGGTGCTCAAGAAGAAATGTTTCTTATTATTTTCAATGCTGAAAACAATTGTGCTGCTTAATATTTTTTGTGGGAACTGTAATACATTTTTTTAGGATTATTTGATTAATAGAAATTTAGGACAGCGATTACTAGAAATAGATTTTTTTTGTAATATTTGTCTTTACTGTGACTTTTGAAAGAAACTAATGATTTCTTTCTTTCAATTTTTTTTTAAATCTTAACCCAAACTTTTGAACTATAGTGTCACATTTAATGCATTAAGAGAAAAATATTTTGTTTCATGTAATAGTGTTATTTTTGTGAATCAATGAATCGACTCAAAATTCAATTATTCATTTGCATCACTCAAACATTTTCGTTAAAATATATGTTAGTAAATGTTGATGTTTATGACTATGTTTTGTTATAATTATGGATGTGAATTGTGTGCTTTCAACTGTTCTGACCGCTTTTGGTACGAACGGGAATGCTGACTGTGAGCCAGGCCCCATTACTCAACATCACTGCATGACCTCCTTGATGCTCTTGGGTCTAAATAGAAGCAAATCCCTGCATCCTTGTTTCAACATCTAGTGGAAATCCGTCCCTGAAGAGAGGAAGCTGTTATTGCAGCAAAGGGAGGGATTAATGGTTTTGCCAATCTTTTGAAATTAAATGTTTAAGAATACAAAAAGAGCATCAGGGAGGCACTGATGTTGAGTGATGGGACCTGGTTTGCAGTTCTAAATCATCCCAAAGGTGTTCAATTAGGATTAGGGTTGGGAATCCATCGATTCCAATTGTGGAATCAAATACTTGAGGTCAGGAATCGGATACTTGTTATAAAATTATAATTTCGAATCCTCTTATCGATTCCTTTGTGAGCATTTCAATATGACTTTCTGTGCTGCGCACACATCGAAAGCGTGCTCACAAAAAATGTGATTTTAAACCATTCAAGCACGAGACGATGCTGCAGGCATACCGGTATGTAAGTATTTTGGATCTGTGCAACTCTTAAAGTGACAGCAGCCTAATATTCCTGCTGCCGTCTCTATAATAACACTAACCAAACAACAAAAGACAAAAAGAAAATTCACTCGTTCCCAACTGAATAACTTTTGTAACTATATTTGTAATGAATATTTTATTTATAAAGTGCAGTGCTATTTTACATTTGATTACAGTTTCTGTACCTGGATACTTGAAAATCTTAAAAACACTGTTTATTTCAATCGTTTCTTTGTTCAGTTGTATCTATTCGTTGCGATTGCTAATTTTTTATTTGTTCTTTTTTAATTACTGAGTGTTTACTTGGTATGGTATTTCTAAACCACAGGAAAACGCTCCTTGCGTAAGTGTTCTTTAGCCTGTTGATTTTTGTTCATGATATTCAGCTACAATTAAATGTTTTGCAATAAGACTAAATGTGAACGATATCCAAGTTTTTATTAGGAATCGATGAGAATCGGAATCAATAAGCAGAATCGGAATTGGAATCGTTAAAACTCAAATGATACCCAACCCTAATTAGGATACTAAGTCACAACAGACAAAGCAAACCATTTCTTTATGTTCCCTGCTTTTGTGCACAGGTCATTTTGGAACTTCTTCACTAACCTGTTTTGCCACACAGAATATTCTATAATGTCACTATTAGATTTGTTTTAGAAATGTTTTATTTATTTACTGTGCACAAAACAATGATCAAAAGTGACACTAAATACATTGATAATGTTAAGAAAGATTGTTCTTTGTAAATAAATACTCTTCTTTTGAACTTTCCATTTATCAAAGAATCCTGAAGAAAACGTATCACAGTTTCCCCAAAAAGTTTAAAGGGTTAGTTCACCCAAAAACGTAAATGATACCATAATTTACTCATCCTCTCAAGCCATCACATGTTTGGTCATGAGTTCCTTTGTGTTTCCCCTGTGACCTAGTTTTGCTGTGTTCTGAATCGTTAATTATTCCCACCTGTTGTCTCGTTAATTATCCCATTAGTCCCAGTGTTTAAATACCCTTAGTTTCCGTGGCTGTCGGTCAACGTATGTTCCTAAATGGTTGGTTGCTTTCTCCATGTTTCTTGTGAATGTTTCCATTAAAGCATGTTGCTATATATTCCTTTTTCGTGCGAGTCATTGCTACAACCAAGCAAGTTACACCTAGGTATATATGACTTTCATTTTCGAGCCAAACACAATTCGAATTATATAAAAAATATATCCTGGCTCTTCCAAGCTTTGTAATGGGAGTGAATAAAGCCTTAGTTTTTGAAGCTCCAAAAAAGTGCATCCATCCATCATAAAAGTAATTCATCTGACTCCAGAGGGTTAATAAAGGCCTACTGAATTGAAGCAATGCGTAAAATGTAAGTAAACTATCCATATTTATAACTTTATAAACTATAATCACTGGCTTTCGGGTAATGGCCTTACGCAAGTCTAGTTCTGGTGGAAGAGTGACCTCTGACCCGACACATGACGTAGGATGTAGGAATAGCGTAAACTTAGGTGAGAGTAGACGGTTCAAACCGGTTCAAACTAACAGGGCTGGTCAACAAACTCAAGCTCCAAAATTCTTGTTTTAGACTTTAATTCGTGACCGGTGTTTTGCTCTTTCCTCTCTGCTTCCACGTTCGTCAATACATCATGCGTCGGGTCAGAGGTCACTCTTCTGCCGGAACTAGACTTTGCCTTTGGCCGTTACCGGGAGCCAGTGATTCTAGTTTATAAAGTTATAAATATGGATATTTTTCTTACAAAAACACATTGCTTCGCTGCAGAAGGCCTTTATTAACCCCCTTAAGCCATATAGATTACATTTATGATGGATGGATGCGCTTTTTGGAGCTTCAAAAACTCAGGCTCTATTCACTCCCATTATAAAGCTTGGAAGAGCCAGGATAATTTTAATATAACTCAGATTGTGTTTGGCTGAAAGAAGAAAGTCATATACACCTAGGATGGGGCTTGCGGGTGAGTAAATTATGGGATAATTGTAATTTTTGGGTGAACGAACCCTTTAAGCAGCACAAATATTTTCAACATTGATAATAATAAGAAATGCTTATTGAGCAGCAAATCAGTAGAATGATTTCTGAAGGAACACGTGACACTAAAGACTGGAGTAATGATGCTGAAAACCCAGCTTTGCCATCACAGGAATAAATTACATTTTAAAATATATTTTAAAAGAATTTATTTATTTTAAATTTGAATAATATTTCGCAATATTACTGTTTTACTGTATTTTTGATCAAGCCTCACTGAGACTTTGAAAACATCAAACAATCTTACCGAACCCCAAACATTTGAATGGATTAACCAATGTGGAAAACATGACTTGAAACATGATTATTTTTAACTAGATTTTCATAGTATTCAATTTTGAATCGGCTTGGTTGAACTGATGGTTAATAAATAAGCCGAAAAAATAAATGAGATAGAAAAACACTTTCGAGGATGAGAGCCACAGACAGCGAAAGTCTGCTTACTAAATTAGAAAGACAAAGCAGAAAATAAATATAGACAAGAAAGTCTGAAAAGAGCTGAAAGCATTACCAGAGCAAATGACAAAGCAGTCAAACGGAGAGACGCTGAACGATAACATCTGTTAGGAAGGAGACGGTTTTAAGACAAGAGAGCCAAAATGACTTTTGTGCTTTTCAACAGTGTTTTCACCTGTCCTGATGAGTCAACCGACGGTAATGAGTTTGCGATCTGACGGTCAGTTCAGCCCTATATAAAACTGCTGTATGTGAATGACAGCAGGTGGAATGCGGCGCTCTGGCTTCTGCAGGTTTGGACATAAAAAGACCCGTGGGCCTGACTGAATACCACCATTTATGAGTGACACACATTATTTCCCCTCCAGCTGATTCTTATCTTCTAAATACTGTACATATTATCTTCCTTCCTTTTACTTCTCATGTTCAACTCTAGCTTGGCAACAAACAAAACCCTTTGGTATAGTAATGGTCCCTTTTAAAGTTCATTTATCTCCCCCACCCATCCTAAATACCACCTCATATCACCTTCACAATTTACTAAGAGTACCTTTTATCCTATATTTAGCAAAACTCAATAATCTCAGATTGATTCAAATAAGTTCAGCATCCGTGAGAAATGAGGACAGAGATATGTCTACTTCATGTCTCTGCACATGACTGCCAGCAGATGATTTATGCTCTATTTTATCTCACAAAAGTTGCAAGTCACGACTCTGTCTCGTTTTATTTATTTTTTAACAAATTCCACTTGCAGGATGGCTAGTTATTTTTTGTTGTGGTTTTGAACACCTGCAGGTTCGAGAGTTTTCAGGTTTGAAAAGTAACCACATCACGCAGGAAGAGCAAAGTGACTGCAGTCTGCTCTGAAAGGTTTGTTCGTGACTGATGCACAGGTTATCAGAGGTCAATGCCAGTCAGGTTCCCCTCAGCACCAGAACGGCAGGACATTGGAACAGGCTGAAATAGCCCAGTGTACAAGAAATACAGTTTTGGATTGGACAATACAATGGAGTTCAAAAGTCAAAATGCTTCTATTTTGCATTTTTCTAATTTAATACATTTTCATCGCAAATTAGTCTATATTATCAAAGCCAAATGTTATAATTTCTTGAACTTTAATAAAAAAAAACTATTTGGAGTGTCTATTTACACTAAATGCAAATAGCCTTTTTTTTTCAAAAAAATAGATTGAAAAATAAAGTGTTACCTGAAGAAAATGTTCACAAAGTGTCTAACGTGTGTTTAATAATAACGTGTTTATAGGTTATGGTTAGGGGTGGGTGTAGGGAGGGCTTTATTGTCCCAATAAGGTGCATCCATTTAATAATTTTAATAAATATAACCATTTACACTCTATGTTATTATTGCATATCGTTTAATGTAGGCTACAACAACACTGAGGTGCAAATATCTGCCACTATTTATAAGTATAAATAGCATCTAACTACAAGTTACACTTAATGCTAAATGTTGTTTTTACAGTGTAAATATAATTTTTCGTTATTTTCCCTTACCCTAGTGTAAATAGTTTTGCTAAATATAATGTAAATAACCGCTGCCAACACTGTTTGGTATTTAAAGTTAGCAGCACAAAATATGAAGAAATAATTGTTTCTAGATCCCCGGAGGTCGTTCAAATTGGCAACCATGCCTCAAAGCCATCGTGACTCTCTACACTCCTAAAAAACAGGAAGACTTTGCAGCAGAGGTTTGTCATAAGGGCCACACACAGAAACTTTTTCTCATAAACAAACATTCAGCCATAATAAGCATCTATATTGTCTCTATATTCACCTTCGCTTGTACTCATCCCTCTCCCTTTTGATTTTGGCCAGGACGTTGTAAAGTGCTCTGATCTCTGGGGTGATGGTGTCTATCTGGACACCCACGCCGTCCGGGTGGACCCACGATACTCCAGGGCTAGTGACCCGAGTCTCTGACCCGCTTCCCAGTTTACGAGTGTGGTTGTAGGACCAGATAGTGCCCGGGAGGAAGCGAGGAGGAGGGTTGGGAGACGTCCCGATGCCAACGCTGCTCACGTGTGGAGTATTATTAGAGTTATTGGTGTTGGCCGAAGCGGGTTCGGTGGTGGGTGTTGACAGACTAACCGTGATGGTTGGGTTTCTGTTGGTGTTTGGGTCAGTTGTGGTCTCATCTTCAGCTTTATTGGGCTCAAATTTGAGGACAGTCGTAAGAGAAGGCATAAACAATGTAGTGGGTCTTTTGGCAGAGTTGTTGGTGTTTTGGAAGGACAGAGACCCAGGCCGGACAGCAATAGGCCCAATAAACCCAGTCTGGACACCAATATCTTTAGTCTTTCGGTCTTCCACGCATCCACCCGCATTATTGCTGTTTAAAGCCTGCTGAAGCTGTAACTCCAATATCTTATTGCGTCTCTCCAGTTCATGCACTTTAGCCAGAAAGCATCGGAACCGCAGATTGAGGGTCTTCAGGACGCTTATATTTGATCCCAGGTCGTTCCTCAGTGCCATGGCTGTTGGTGGAGGAGGTTGGGACCAGTGGAAGGATGGACTGAAGTGCAGGTAAGAGGATGCAGTAAGGTCAAATGCGGTTTGGGAGACGCCAGAAGGGCCGTGCTGTTCTTCGAGGAAAAAAGAGGATGGGTCAGAAGCACCGAGGACAGCAGCCTCGGGGAGTAAACCGGAGGGAGAATCGGGATGACCGGGTCCTTCTGGATTCTGATGCTGATGATGCTGCTGCTGCTGCTGATGCTGATGGAGAGGAGAATTCATGCTACGGTACGGAAAACTGAAGCGCTGCAGATCGGGCATGAACACCAGCTATGTCTGACTTCAAAAGTCTGACGTCAAAACAATTAACGGCTTGATTTCAAAGGTCAATAGTGTTTAGCGACCCAGTGACACGGCAATGTCCACATTTAACTCGTTAAAGCCTTATGTAACGAGATAAGAGTATTACAGCTTGCGCGTGAATGCTGAGTAAGGATGAATAGCTGATGGAGATGACGCGACTCTCACTGCAGCAAGCGATAAAAGCCAATAATGTGGAGTAACTACAGAAGCACGCAATAGCTATATTCTAAAAAGCAAAGTATATTGTAAAAACGTTAGCGAAATACATTTAAAATAGATCCAAACGAATGTCTTGTGGCTTCCCTGTCTGGAAACCTGAAAACACTTGAGTGCTCGAGTCTCTGCAGCGCTTCAGTGCGGACATTACCGTAACATCAGCAGTAGCTGCCCCCTCTTGTCTGTTTATTTGCATATTCCAGAGCCGCAAAATAATATTTGGTTGATGAAATACGAAAACGTATATTTATCTATAATATATCACTGTTCGAAAGCGACTAACAGCTGTCTGTATGCTATTCCCCTCCTGTGTTTGCCCTAGAGGGGCACTTACGGTAAAAACACATTACCTCATTCATCATATTAACAAAGCAATGCTGACGTCACAAATATGCAACAAATAGCCATTGTACTTCATTGGGTCTTACAGGGATTCTGATTTATTGTAAACTACAAAATAAACATATCAAAGTCGTTTCATTGTTGTACATTTTATTTACAATTCACTTTTATTCAGAAATAGTATTTTGCAATACTTTGGACTGGATAGTGCTCTGTAACGAGCCTATATAAAAACTTAAATACAATATGTAAATTCATAAAATATTTGGTTTCACAAAAGATTAATAAATAAATAAATAAATACATTGGATTCAATAATAAACAAAGGACAAAATAAATATGAAAATTACTAGAGCTGTAGTGTGTAAAATTGTTATTAAAAAACCCACTATATTTTAGCTAAACATATACTTTGAGATGACTAATTGCATTAAGAACTACTGTTTACGTCTTAGATATAAGCAGGCATCACTCCTTGCCCATCAACAAGCTGCTAGAGGTGGATTCTCTAAATCATTTTTCTTCTCTCCTTCCACCTGCGTCCCTCTCTCTCTTTCTAAGTTGGCCTGCGTATCTAAGTTTGTAGTGTCCAAGGATGCCCAGCCAACTGACGCATTGTCCTGACAGGACCCTCTCTTCCCTCTACTCTTCCGAGAGGAATCTTTTTTCACACGCTCCCCAGATGCCTGGCTTGTAGGTGTGCTTCTTCTTCTCCAGCTGTGAATATAAGAGAGGGTGATGCTTCCACGATGACCTGCATGTGTGGAAAATACAGAAATAGAAACAGAAATGTGAGAAAAATACAGAATAGAAACGTATAAACAGACAGACAGACAGACAGACACATGGACGGACGGACGGACGGACGGACGAACGGACGGACGGACGGACGGACAGATGGATGGACAGACAGACAGATAGACAGATAGACAGATAGATAGATAGATAGATAGATAGATAGATAGATAGATAGATAGATAGATAGATAGATAGATAGATAGATAGATAGATAGATAGATAGACGGACGGATGGACAGACAGACAGACACACAGATAGACAGATAGATAGATAGATAGATAGATAGATAGATAGATAGATAGATAGATAGATAGATAGATAGATAGATAGATAGATAGATAGATAGATAGATAGATTGATAGATAGATAGATAGACGGACGGATGGACAGACAGACAGACACACAGATAGATAGATAGATAGATAGATAGATAGATAGATAGATAGATAGATAGATAGATAGATAGATAGATAGATAGATAGATAGATAGATAGATAGATAGACAGATAGATCTAAAAGTAATCTAATCATTTAGCTCCTGACCTTCAGAATCACTTCCATCTGTGCTCCTTCCTCTCCTTCTCTCTCCATCTTTTCCTCTCAAGCACAGGAGATCATAGACGTCCTCCCTGAAGTCGCGGTTCATGATCTGGTAGATGAAGGGGTTTATCATGCAGTGGGATTTTGCAAACATAGCGGGGATGAGCGTGACCTCTGGCTTCAGGATGGACACAAGATGTGGCCGGTGTTCCTCCAATCCTCCATGTGCAGAATCCACAGTTGAACTGGATCCATGATGCCCTACTGAATGGGAATGATCTGAAGTCATGTTCCTCCAGGTACCAAAAGCATCCCCGAAGTGTTCTGAAGAGGTCCAGTTCATGAGGAAGGGAAACCCAAAGACGTCAGAGATCCCTCCGCCATGGCCGACGGCTGTTCCTGGTATTCCTCCCGGGACAGCCGTTCCTCCGGCGTCCACGAGGTGCTCTTCTCTGGCAGTCAAAGCCGAGTACAGTGAAACAATCGCATAGGGAGTCCAGGCGATCAGAAATGAGGAACACACCACTGCTGCTATCTGCAACGGAAAGTTTCAGAAACTGTATACTACAAGGAAATGAGAAATTGTATGTGAAACATGAAAAAGAGAAATTTGAATAGAAATGGGGAGGTAAAAGCAGGGCCAGAATTGGGGGAGACATCCATTGTATAAGACCTGTGATAAATGGGGCCAATAAGGTCCCCTATGAAATCAGCAGGGCTATTTATAGTTTTTTAATTAATTTATTTATTTTTAGATAGCATTTTTAATTTAGTTTGTTTTGTGTCCTTTTATGCATTTATTTATCTTTTAGCGTTTTAAGGCCGTCAAAGTTGTGCTAACTGGTATCATTGAAAAAAAAAATTGTGTTAAAATTCTCAGCATAGTTTACTGTTATTGTTATTCAGACGACTGAATAACAACTTCTAATTTCCTACCAACTTTAAAGCAAGCAGGCAGTCAAGGTATACCAAAAACTAAAAATAATTTGTAGCCATTCACATTTTTCATTTATTTAATTTGGTTCCATTTGATTTACAGTAATTTTTATTTTATTTAATTTAATGTATTTTATTTAATTTTATATTTTATTTTATTTTATTTTATTTTATTTTATTTTATTTTATTTTATTTTATTTTATTTTATATTTTATTTTATTTAATTTTTTATTTTATTTTTTATTTTATTTTATTTTTGTGAACAATAACAACCAATACGCTTTCATGTAATTTTATAACTAGGCCCCTATACGTTTTGGCGAATTGGTGGGGAATTCATATGAATCCGTACAATATCATTCGTACATTTTTGTACGACCTGCTTACACACCACTGAGGATTAGGTTTAGGGGTGGACCTTCATAATTACTTTTCTTTCCTCAAAAATGTATGTTTTCGCTCAAATCAAATAGTATGGACTCTTAAAAAAATTGCACACTCGTTAAATAGTAACGTTAAATAGTTCTGGGTGATCAGTTAGAGCTTGTACCTTTGTCAGCCGAAGATCTTTGCTGTTGTGAGTGACATTTGATGAAGGGATTGAAGCCAACATGCGGCCAGACCGATTCACCTGAAATCACACAACACTGTACCAACACTTCAATTCACCTTAAAGGGTTAGTTCACCCAAAAATGAAAATTAAGTCATTAATTACTCACCCCCATGCTGTACCAACCCCGTAAGGCCTTCGTTCGTCTTCGGAACACAAATGAAGATATTTTTGATTAAATGTGACAGCTGGATCACTCCTCCATAGGCTGCCTAAGGGAATGAATCCTGACGTCCCAGAAAGTCAATGAAGAAAATGTTTAAATATTCCATGGAATATTTAAACATTTTCTTTAATGACTTTCTGGGCCGTCAGGATTCATTCCCTTGGGGAGCCTATGGAGGAGTGATCCAGCTGTCACATTTAATCAAAAATATCTTCATTTGTGTTCCGAAGACGAACGAAGGGCTTACGGGGTTGGTACAGCATGGGGGTGAGTGATTAATGACTTAATTTTCATTTTTGGGTGAATTAACCCTTTACTGGCTCTTCAGTCAACATTGGCAGTTAACTGTCAAGTAAACATGACATTTTTTATATCAGAATGAGGTAAAATTATCTTAGCTTCAAGTAAGTGTTTTAGAATCCATAGTAATACTGATAATCTCTCTGTTTATCTCACCCTGATAAGGATACCAATGTATGAAGCGATGATAGTGAGGGTGGGAACTCCGAAGCAGAGCGACAGGATCAGGAAAATATAGACTCTATCATTAAATGAAGACTTCATCCTCCACCTGAGGCCACAGGAAGCAATGCATGAACACATCAACACACATGTTCTGGTTTGTGGGTAGAATAACTTTCAGCTGTGAAAGTCTTTTGAAAGCCCTTGAGAATGCATTCTGAAAACACCCACAAACCACTGGGGAATAGGTAAATTGTAAATTGGCAACCCCTTTACAGTTACTAATGGCTATGGTTCATTACCAGTTTATGGTGCAGCTGGTTCCAAACGGTTCCGGGCCATAACTACCAAACCCAAATGCCGGAAGTAAGGCCCAGAACAATGTATAGATCCACACCAGAGCGACAGACTGAGAGGCATGCCTTCTTTCAATCCACTGACCTGAGACAAAGGAAAATGTGCATTAGTAAACGTCTAAAAGCTTGCGTTATTTGTCTATAGTTGCTGCAAAGGACTAAAATGTATTATTGTATTGATTGTCGCAGCCTGATGATACTGTTAGCTGAAAGAAAGATGCGCAGTCCATCAGAAAAAGAAATCTACGTTTTGCACTGAATATACATACCTAAATGACAACTATAATATTTTGGGGGATTTTTTGCAATGACATACTACACTTTATAGGGAGGCAAATTGTAATTATGGCAATTGTATGGCAATAAATGTCTTCAATAACAAATCAGCTTAAGTGATCTAATTTTCTAAGCATTTGCTGTTCTCTCTCTGCCTGAGAAAAAAATAAGTGCTGTTGAATTATTTTTTGGGAAACATTTTGGGAAATGTTTTGTTTTTTTTGGATATCCAGAATTTTATTTTGTTTTATTATTTTATTTTATTTTATTTTATTCATTAAAGTAGCTAGTTGAAAATGTACTTGACTTAACAGCTGATAAAAATCATAATGTACAAAACTGATGTACAAAATCTAAACAAAATGACACTACAAACAATAAAAAAGTGAGAATTACCATATCGAAAGCTACAGATTTTGAAGCAGCGGTCGAGGGAGATAAGGCAGGTGGTGATGAGAGACCCAATACCAAAAACAAAGCCCTGAATCCCATACCACATACATCCTGTTTCCCCGAAAATCCATGCATGGGACAGACTAAGAGAGACAAACAGGAAAAAAAAAAAAACATTTTAGAGCACTAACAAAATCCTGAGCACAGCAAATCCAAAAATATCCATAAGAACTCTATTTAATGTGCTCACATTCTGCAGATGTGATGATTCTGCAGTTTATTTTCTCTAAGACTACACTTTGAAAGTTTTTTTTTATAAACTGAGGTTATGTTGTATGTTTATACAAGTCCACAAGCTAAAAAGTCAGGCATTTTTTTTCATTTTCTTTTTTTCACAGAAGTATTTCTATATCTTCCTCCGCCTGAGGGCATGTTTTGGTGGTTTGTGGAAGGAACAAAATACTTTCGGCAACATAAAAGTGAAACCCTTTTGACCCCTTGAGAATCCACTCCAAATTCCATCAAAAGTGGTAGGATTTTTTGTTTTCTTTTTCCTCAAAAATCTATTCCTGTCATTCAGAGAAGTATAAAGACAAATTAAATAAAGCAATAATAAAAAATAAAGCACATCTAAAGTGTTTTCCCCAGACCGAATGTCCCTGTTAAATCCTCTCAAAAGTCAAATCAGATCAATATTATTCCTTGCACAGATGTTCTAAATTATGTAATAGCATCGTCAATGGCTTATATTCGGACTGTCAATCTTCTTTCTTAACCAGCAAAATACTTTGACCTTGACTGACACTCACACACTCCGCGGGATAATAGCAAGAGCGAGTGATGCATAACGCACACGATGTCGTAGACTAATACAGGCTTTAGTAAAGGGAGCTTTCACATGCTTGTAATGCACACTATTGCCATGCCAAGCAAAGTAGTGAAACCCTTAAAAATACATGCCAACCTATGTAAACTTGCGGTCAGTGCAGTGGTGGTACCTTGAGATGACGAGACACGGCGCCCCCAGCAGGCTGTAGCCGAAATCACAAACTGCCAGATTGATTGTCATCAGCTCGTGTACCCTGAGCTTCTTTCTCCTCTGACCGTAAACCACCAAAACCAGCCCATTCCCGACCACCGACACCACACCTGGGACAGAAATGTAGATCTTAGTGTCGACCGTCATCTTACACAGACCAAAAGTTCAGTTATATTTAAGGTAATAAAAAAAGCCAGAAATAAATTAAATAGATCATTTCAATATTAAAAATAGGTCTATATTTGGTTTTAATGGGACAATATGTGTAATTTCATTTTCATTTTATTGTCCACAATGTGGAAATTTGCCTTCGGTCTCATACAAACAACAATCAAACCGACAACAACAAAAACAACAAGAACAACAATACTAACACACAGACATCTTCAGGGCAAGATGCAGCACAGCAGTGGCAATTACGTTACAACACATCAACGGGACGTGTTGTTCAGCGTCCGAATTGCATTAGGAATAAAATAATTTTTTAAAATATTACGATTTGCCCTAGGTAGCCTACTCTAACGTCTGGCAGAGGGAAGAAGTTCAAACTCCCTATTGAGTGGATGAGAGGGATCGTTTGCTATTTTAAAAGCTTTTCTCCTGAGAACTTCCTCGTACGTGGAACTTAATTGTTTCTGACTTGTTCCTATGATTTTTGAAGCGAGGTTTACTATTCTCTGAAGCTTACTTCTCCCCTTTACGTTTAAATTACCATACCACATCGCCATGTTAAAGGTTAGAATACTCTCTATCAGGTTCTTATAGACTATTTCCATAATGTGCTTGCTCACTCTGAAGGAGTTGAGCTTGCGCAATAAATGGAGACGTTGGTTACAGGTTTTAAAAATGTAATCTGTGTTTTCACCGAAATTTAGATTAGAATCAATATATGTACCGAGGTATTTAAACTTTTCTACTTCCTCTACAATTTGTCCCCCAATTATAAGGGGCTGCACAGGGTCCTTTCCATGAAAGACAAGTTCCTTTGTCTTTGTTACATTTATTTCTAAGGAACTTTCATCGCACCATTTCTGGAGAGATGACACATGTGCTCTATACCTACTTCCTCTCCAACTATGTCCCCCCTCTTTAATAAAGCAACCAGGGCCATATCATCAGCATACTTGAACAAACGAAAATTTTCCCGATCTAATTGGAATTCGTTTGTGAATTAATTTTACAGTAAGGTTTAAAAAAAAAAAAAAAAAAATATATATATATATATATATATATATATATATATATATATATATATATATATATAGATATAGATATATAGATATATATAGGCCTATGGGTCATTGACAAATAAAGCTTTACATTTAAAAAAATGTACAAAACTGATGTAATGCATCATGAAAAATGCGTTTAAACATGCAAGTCTCAGTTGTTAAATAACATTAAGTGTTTAAATTCATTTTTTGACTATTTTTATGTAAGGCGTACAACCAGTTGTATGTATATACAGTATAGGCTACTTGTACCACCTGACATGGAAAGTGTACCAACTTACCCATACTGGAAATGAGTAGTATTTACCAGTATTTGAGAGAGATCTACAAACCTTTTCACTTCACTTCGCTGGATGATGCATTATCATGTTACTAATATTTAAGAATATACAAATTGCTGGACAATTAACCTTTTTTTTTGCATGGAGCTAAAATGTTGATTTGATGTTATCAATATTATCTTATTACTGTGAGATTATTTTTCCATACAAGCACACCAATACATATGATCCTTTCAAACCCACAGCCATTGTAAGACAAACATGACTGTGTTAGATCTGCTGCATGTAAACCCCTCTGGTTGCACTGCAGTTTGGCTGTATCATTGCAGTTGTATTTGCTTTGCAAATCAGTGTATTGATTGTAGAGGGTGTCTTTACATTGCTTAGGTTCTGACTGCAGATCAGTCGTAGTGACCAAACACTGACATAAAACACTTGCTTTACAAAAACCTTTAATAAACAAAACATGCTATATCTCAAGTGTTACCATTTATTGATGTACCTCTTAAAGTCCCCCTTTTATGCTTTTTCGAACATTACCTTTCATCTAGTGTGTTCATGTTTGTGAATGTAAAGGTCAGCAAAGTTCAAAAGATCAAAGTGCACGACAAATGTAGTTATTACCTCCCAAAAGAAAGAACCGATTCTGAACTGCCTGAAATGAGTCTTCAGTAATTCCAGTTTCACTTCCTGCACAAACCTACGTAAGTTTGTAACGAATTTGCATAATGCCAGCCAATGGTCTTCATTGGCTGCCCCGCAATCAACATCTACTTTGCCCCACTTCAAACACTGTAGTTGTAGCTAAGGCCTGAAAGAGTTTGGTTTGTGTTGTCAGTCAGCATGTCGAGAAGATACTGTTTTTCGCACTCTTAAAGCAAATCCACTGAGCAAGACTCCGGGGCTGAAATTCAGATATGGTAATGGATGGGTTTTTTTCTGACACGCGCTGTAAGTGGTAGACCAATCACAACAGAATGGGCCATCTGACCAATCAGAGAAAAGAAGGTTCTTAGAAAGGAGGAGTTTAGAGGTATTGCAATTTATATAATGAGAAAATTGTTGTGTTTTTTTTTACCTTATGCATGTAAACCGATTATAGGAGACCTCCAAAACAAAATTAAAACCTTTAAAAAAACAAAATGGGGCACTTTAATTAATTTTGTAGTGGTTTTAACATGCAGTTCATGTGTCCAATATTACTGTCACGTTGAATACAAGAGTCTGCTAAATGGGGGCATAAATTGTTATGCTGATAATAATCTGAAAAATTTTAGAAGAGAATGGACATTAGAAGCATTTTTAATAGTGGGCTTGCTAAATTTGCTAAACCCTGCTATACTAAACAATAATCATTTTAAAGATATCTTCAAAAATACTAATGAAGCATTAATATTGACATAGAAACAGATTACTGACCCGTGATGATGAGGAAGATGGCTATGCTGAGGTCAGCGGATGAAGAGAGTTTTGAGCGGAAGGCATGAGGGATGGAGGATGGGACAGACCCCATCCATGAGCCATTCACTCTCTTAGACATGAACTAACAGAGACAGAGAAAGGCATAATGAGACAGTGCTGCTTTGATGAAATCCATTCAACTATGCTGGACTTACATGAATATCAAACAAATCTGGGTAAAATACAGTTGCATAATTCAAACATAAGTATTAAAACTCTTGGTCTCCGTAAGACCAAAATGATTTTGTGTAAAAGCAATACTGTGTTTTGCTTTCAATTAATTTAAATATTTCAAAAGTCATTTGACAAATATTATCGAAGCATCAATCCTCTGTTGTATCAAGTATGAATGCACTTTACAGAAATGTGACTTTTGAAGCATGTTATCAAGTTATTAGAAAAACGGTAACACTTTACAATAAGGTCTCATTCGTTAACATTAGTTAATGTATTAACTAACAAGAACTAACAACAGCAATATATTTGTTACAGTATTTATTCAAATAAATAATGTAACTTACAGAAAATTACTACGTGGCATTTCGTAGCACTTTACAGTAATGTTCTATATCACTGCAAAAAAAATAGGTTATGACATTGTTACATTGTAACAAGTTACATTGCTTTAACTCTTCAAAGCAAATTTTTTAAGTTCAGTTTAATGTAATTTGAGTTGAAATTACTTCCAAATTGATTGTACTTAAAAAAAGTTTTTTTTTTACAGTGTATTAACATTAATATTAGACATCATAAACTAACATGAACTAACAAGGAACAATATTTTTAAATATAAAAATGTTGTTATATATTTTAAAATATTTTTTATTTATAAATATACATTTGTTCACTTGGAGGTCATATTATACATCTTTTAATTTGAAAAATGTCATAAAAATTAATATTAACAGATAAATAAATGCTGTAAACATATTGTTCATTGTTATGTTAACTGCAATAAAGTGTTAATGTGCTATAGCTTGTTGTATAGCGCTACCAAAAACATTCTCACTTAGAAAATAATCACGGAGGAAAATAGGGAGAACATATAATGAACAAGAAGGAAACAAACAGTAAAACAGAAAAAAATATAACAAATTTGTTCAAGAGAGATGTGTTATTTCACTGAAGCTTGCTGTGTCCAACATAATTCAGTTTTAAAGTGTCAAATAAACTATGGTCACTAACATCTTAGCAAACAAGGTGAAAGTTTTTTACTCACCTTCCTCTTTGTAAGTCCACTTGTGTTTATCTTTCAGTCTTTTTCAGTCTGCCACTCTCAGTTCATCTCAAAGTGAAATGTTCGCTTTTCAGTCTTAAGCCTCTTTTGTTTCTGTTGCTCTCTGTTTATACGGGAAGAGCGAATCAATTTTGCTGTGGTCAATCTGCTAGAGGACCATCAGGATTCAACAGAAACCCTCCCATCCTTTTGAAAACCCTGCACCTCCCTTCATGCGCACCTCTACCTTTCTCTCACTCCTCATTCGCACTCCTCAACTCTGTGATCAGAGGATGCCACAGACGGAACATGCTTTTCAACGGGAGCCGTAAATGTTTTAGTGAGATGAAAGAACATCATGGCAGACACTGCACTTGTTGATGCTGTAAGATTAATAGCATAGCAGTGACATAATCTGTGTATGTGTGTGGATGAGAGAGAGAGAGAGAGAGAGAGAGAGAGAGAGAGAGAGAGAGGGGGGGGGGGGGGGGGGGGGTGATTGCATATGAAAGAGTAAATGTGCAAGTATAACAGCCATCTGAACTATAAGCAACTAAAGTCTCTTAATCCTCTGCCCGCATTCTTATCAACAGAATTGGACAGCGTTAAAGTGCATTCACACACACACACACACACACATAAATGCAAAAGGATGAGCTGCACCATAAATCCCACAATCCTAAAATGTCTCAAGGCTAAATCGTGAGTCATATGCAGCTACATCTGAAACATTAATTTTGTTATAAGATGATTGTTTGGACGTAGAATTGTAAACAACTATTTTAAATTGCTTTATTTTAGGAAACGTCAACTCTAATATGATGTATAATAATGTAATGCACTGTTGACTGATAAAGTCTAAAGTCACAACCCCCCCCCCTAAAGCACCATGCTCATCATTGGTAAATCTGTGCCATGCTAATGCAATGCATTAATGTTGAAACGTCTATTGGTCTTGTTCTGACTCCCACATCAATAACATTGATAGACATATTTCATAAAGGCCCATCAGGTGAAATAATGGCATGTCTATGTCAGGGTGCATTATTCATGGGAAACTACCCCGGTGCACAAATGGACAGAGTATTGAACTAATGGACTGTGTGAGGGAGAAAAAGAGAATGTAACAGAGTGCTTAGATGGGTGCATGAGAGCAGGGAAACTGTATTTAATTAAAACAGTAAGAGGTTAGAATATTTTAAAATAATTAACCATCAAACCAGGTCTAATAAAACTTAAATGCATATTCTCATGATTGGTGATAGTGATCGAGGCCCTTTCACTCTTAAAATTGGGGTTAACAGTGAAAGTTTATCCTTTTCATGTTCTACATGCATAACCTTCGATGTTGCAATATGCCTAACTTTTTTTTTTTCTCAGTGGCGGAAACAAGCTTCCATAAAAAAAAAAACTAATCGGCATGTGAAATTCTCAGAAACCGTAGAAAGCACATGAATTTTTATTCAGGCAAGGGTTGGTCAGTTTTCGATGGACCCTTTTCACCTTTTTCAGTGGAATTCTTTGAAGCAGAAGTCATAGTTTGGTAAATTTCTGTAGTGGTGAACAAACTAAAACGAATAATTTTTTAAAGAAAGAACTTCCATGATAGTGTTTCTATAACTCTCCCCAAAAATTGAGAAATTAAGTCAAATTGTATTTGAAACACTAAGTACGTACACTTACACGACAACGATGTACTAAACACGGAAAAGTTCTCTTTGTACAAACTGCTGTCAAAACGATCATGGGTCAGTTCACACTGATCTGTAAAAAAAAAAAAAAAAATCACTTTGTAAAGAAACACTACACGCCTATAGACTGAACACTTAAGCATGAAGTCAGTTTTCACAATTCACATTTTTGTAGTTTACGCAGTGAAAACAGTTTAGTATAGTATTCAAAAGTTTGCATTTTCAGGCCCCCAAAATGCCATTGTGGGAATGAACGACCAAACTGCATTAAAAGTTGAGCTTTTAGTTGCAGTGTCATGAAAACGGCCCCTAAGGCAGCAGTGTTAACCAATTTATAGGGGCCGTTTACACAAGTCTACTAAAAACAGAAAAAGTTATGCGTTTTGCCCATTCATTCACATGACAACTGTTTTTAAGGGCTTGAAAACTATTTTACAAACTAGTTTTAAAGTGCAAGTCCTTAAAATACCATTAAGGCCCATATTTCAAGTGAAATTGAAGAACGAACTGATTGTGTAAAGTACCCTTAAAGCCAAGGTGTTTAAATAAAAAATCTAGATTTAAGGTTAATAACTGTGGAAACGCATCAGTCTGTGATAAAGGCAACTCTGTAGCTTAGTGCTGCAATTACAGGCACTTTAGAATTTGTAGTGTGAACTTAAGAGTACGAAAAGCTTTTTGTTTGGATCTCCCACTATAGTGTAGCCATTTGTTTTAATCTTCCCAAAATGCTCTTACATGAATTTCAAAGGTGTCTGCTGTGACCACTTGTGTTCTGATTATGTTGAGACCCTCCCTTCTTATTTTGAATAAACGAATATTGAATAAAACATGAAAATATCACTCTTGGATTGAAGTCCACCCAAATATTCACAGCCCTAGGGCCATGGCAATAAGTCTCCTTGAAAACCCAATTCAAATGCTGGCTTCTTTTAAATGAACATTTGCAATTTCCGAATGAGTGCCCAGACCAAATTAAGTCACTAGATCTAGATGAAACAGACAATAGCTTCCATCCATTTCTCACAAACAGGACTTTATTCCGTCACAGGTTTTTAGCAGACAGAAAAGCCTTTTTGAAGTCAACATCCATTTTTAATCCTCACACAAAAACAGAACAGAGCGTTTTCATATAAAAATAACATTGGTCTTCAAATTAAGCATATAATTTCCTTCAGGCATGGTGGAAAGATCCAACCAGATGAGAAAATGGTGGGTCACGTATCAAAAAGGGCAGAAAGGTCACATCTATTCCTTGGAGGCCATGTGTGCCATCAGGTCACAAACACGGTTGCTGTACCCGAACTCATTGTCATACCTATGAAAAGAAGAGAATGGATTAGACCCATTCAAAAAGTACACAAGTAAAGAGTCCTCAAAAGCACAGTTTCTTATGCCCTTCAAGTGGTGTCGGAAATCTTAATTACGAGTTAAGAGGACATGAATAACCAAGTAGGTAGTATTTGTGCATTTAAGTGGGGAAACTGACTTCAAAAAGGGACTTTTTGACTTGAAATATTGTAAAAAGACCATATATAGATTTTATATATATATATATATATATATATATATATCTCCTTTATTAACCCCCAATGGTTATATCTATAATATAGATATAATAGCTACGGGATAAATGTACCTCTTGACGATTGTCACAAAAACCCGACAAGGTGATTACGAGCCTCACACAAAGCTGCTACTCGACATATTACAATATTGATTTGAGTGGAAGATGAACACTTAAGGGATACCACTTCTTACACGTTAACGTCTTAAGCCTTAACGTCTTACAAGTTAACCACGTAATTATGGGGACATTAAATATTGCTTACAGAAACCATTAATCTTAGCGTACAAGACGGTTAATCATACAGTGTACAAAACCTCCTGGCAAGACAAACTACAACAATTACAGTAAAATCAATATTGAAGTAATCCAATTGCATTCAATATAAAAATCAATAACTAGAACAGATGCAAAACTGCACCAGCAGCATTTTGTACGATACGAGAGGAGCGGTCTTGTTAAACGGAGTTGCTATTGACAGTCATTATTGGCCAACAGATCAATCAGAATCAAGCATTTCAGAGTGGCATAAAGGCCTATAATCTCTAGAGATCAGTGTGTGTAAATCAAGTCTGCATTAAATATGGACTGATTTGGAACAATTTAGTATTAATGTGGTTATTTGGGTTTGTTCAAGATGTAAAACAAAACTACAACTTCGTTATGACATGTCACTGAGGTTGGTACATGTTATACTGAAGTTTTCTAGGTGCAGTTGAAGGCAGTATCTTACCATGTGACCAGCTTGACAAAGTGATCATTGAGGGCGATGCCAGCACCGGCATCAAAGATGGAGGAACGACAATCCCCGTTGAAGTCAGTGGACACCACCTGCACACACGAAAGAAAAAGAAAAAAAAAGCTTTTAATATGCTGAACTTCAAAACCTTTACACTCACAACTTGGACAGTTTGATGTGCATACCTGCTCCTCTGTGTATCCCAGAATGCCTTTCATGGGTCCATCAGCTGCAGCCTTGACCACTTTCTTGATGTCATCATACTTGGCCTGTAGTCAGAAGACGCATGAAAAGCCAACAGGTGTCAAATTAAGGTCACTCAACTGAAGCCATTTTTATGAAGCAGGCTTGGAAATAAACTCACAGGTTTCTCAAGGCGGACGGTCAGATCCACCACGGACACATTGGGGGTGGGGACACGGAAGGCCATGCCAGTAATTTTGCTGAAACAGGAAGTAACAAGCATCAGAATATGTTTGGATAGCTGAAAGGGGAAGCAAAAAACCAAAAGGACATCGAATACCTAAACTTCCCCTAACAGAGCATTCCACTTTTGAGTAAATATCACAAGACACTTCTATGTGCTGCAGGTCAGTCAACTCTGACCTTTAGAATGTGGGCATGCGGACTACTTGTGAAAGTGGATGTTGGGTTTTTAAAGTAAATTTGGGGAATAATTAAATCGCAATCTAACAGTGTTCTTTAAATGTCTTAGTCATGATGGACAGATGGGTGGGTGGCACTCACCCGTTGAGCTCAGGAATGACTTTGCCCACAGCCTTGGCAGCCCCAGTGGAGGCTGGGATAATGTTCTGACCGGCACCACGGCCATCCCTCCACAGTTTCCCAGAGGGCCCGTCAACAGTCTTCTGTGTGGCTGTGATAGCGTGAACGGTGCTCTGAAATAAAGGAGGTGGGAGAGGGTTAATGTTCAGGGAACGATTATAAAACCAAAGCGTCGCTTGAATCTCATTTATTTGCATCAACTGACACATTTCAATAAGAGCAAAGTGTGGTGCTTGACAAGGAAATCGAACAGAAAAATTGTCAGACGCATCAATCACTTAGGTCAAAAGGCTTTTTGGTGAGATTGGACAAGCCATTTAATCTTACCATAAGACCTTCAACGATGACAAAGTTATCATTGATGACCTTGGCCAAGGGAGCCAGGCAGTTGGTGGTGCAGGAGGCATTGCTAGAAAGAGACAGGTGGAATCAGTCACAAAAAGGACTGTCAATCAACATGATCCAACATTTGTATTACACATGGATTAAATCCCTGCATTTCATGAAGTGATTTAAACGGTTTGCTTTAGTACACCCCCTTCAGGATATAACAATGATTGGCAGAGATTATGCTTAGAGATATTTTCTACTCTGCATAAGTAAATCTAAATTAAACTTGGGTATCTTCTAATTTAAAAAAAACAATTGACCAAAAAAAAAAAAAAAAAAAAAAAAACACTTGGTTCTGATTTTATTTAATACATGTTTATGACTAAATAATATTAAAAAAAAATACAAGTCACAAATATTTGCAAAGTATTTTTTTAAATGTTAAATTGGAACATGCATTTATTTTAAACTGGTTTAAAAGAAAGCTAATAACTTATTACTTTCTGGTCACTCACAAAGAGATGCACCGATTGATCGGCTGATCGGCTGATTTTCACGTGATCGGCCATGATCGGCGACCGGCCGGTCAGTCTGACATAATCCGATTTTATGCCGGTCAAATGCACTCGGGCGCCGCATGATTAACATCGCGCAACATCAGCATCACACGTGCACACGGAACGCGCACATGTAGGAAACCTCGTGAATTCCGGCCGTTTCACACCGCAAGGTGCAGCGCGTTTTTTTTTGTTCGGCGTGCATGTTAATCAATGAGTGCATTCACACCGGGAGCCGGAGCACCGCGTGAGCGTCGAGCAGGAGCGTCGCGTGAGCAACAGTGAAGCGCGGGTTTCGGCGCCGAATCTATTTTTGCTGCGCTCAATTTAAGTGAAAGCACACTTTTGATGGACAAAATAAATATGATTTCATCCAAAAAGTGCCCAAAATGCAAAGAATTTGCATGTCTGGTGTGTTTTAACAAGAACTGAAGTAGGCTAGGCTATGTCAGAAAGAAAATGAAGACTCAAATATTTATAGAAAATGTACCCATATAAACTTTTTATTATTATTATTATTATTTAATTGTTTCTCTGCACATGCTCCACTTGTCCTGTTTAGCCTGGCTGGACATGTGTCAGATGAGAGAAGAACTGCTTGAGAAATATAACTTGCCATTGATATACAACAAGACATTGCAAAAGGCCTCTGTGTGTGAGAGAGATAAATATCTTTATACTGCAAGGCTATATTTATTGAATTTGTATTTGTTATTTATATATCATTTTATTGCCATTACCTGTTTTCATACAAAAGTTTAGTTTGCTAAATATATAAAAAAAAAAAAATTGGATATTGGATGTGAAAAGGAAATGGTTCTTCCATAACACTGCACTTTAGATGTGTGAGAATTTTCCACACTAGGAGTCATTTATATAGTTCTATTTTATAGCGATTATCTGTTAAAAAAATGTTCTATGCAAAATGTTCTATTAAAGAGAAGATAGAAAATAAATTTGTGTGTGCTGTAAAGTGGTTTGAAAAAATAAAATCGGAATCGGCTAAAAATCGGTATCGGCAGGTCAAACTCAAGGAAAAACCGGAATCGGCCTAGAAAATTGTAATCGGTGCATCTCTAAAAATAAATTAAACGTTTCATCCAACTGTATCTCTTTACCTGACAACTTTAAGGGAATTATCATATTTCTCATGGTTGACGCCCATGACAAACATAGGGGCATCTGCACTGGGGGCAGAGATGACGACTCTCTTGGCACCACCCTTAAGGTGAGCCTAGAAGAAAAGAGCAAAGGTTCAGACACAGGAAGTGCACAGTAGCTTTGATGACGGACACAATGTCTACGAATACATACAGAAGCCTTCTCAATGGTTGTGAAGACACCGGTAGACTCCACAACGTATGTAGCACCTGCATCACCCCATTTAATGTTGGCTGGGTCCCTCCTGCATGGACACAGATGGAGAAATCATGAGTACAGCGCTGAATGCAGCATGTAGTGTTTGTAGGACAGCACTCACTCGCTGAAGACGGTGATGGCTTGACCGTCGATGACCAACTTGCCGCCTTCTGCCTTAACCTCACCCTTGTACTTGCCATGGGTGGAGTCATACTTGAACATGTAAACCTGAGAATAGAATCATATTTTAATGAAAAATAAATCAAACTTCAAAATTGCATGAAAACCATAAGTTCAAAAGAAACCAAAGTTAGGAACTTGCCATGTAATCAAGGTCAATGAATGGGTCATTGATGGCCACAATCTCTACTTTCTTGGACTGGACAGCAGCACGGGTCACCAGACGCCCAATGCGGCCGAATCTGAGACCGGAGGAAATACTCATTTTGAACAATTCTGCAACCGATATCATTTTACAGTATACATTAGTTCAAGCAGGTTGTAATAAAACGGGATTTGCTTCCTTTTAAAGAAATCCCTTCAGTAAGGAGGCATTAAATTCATCAAAATAGACAGTAAAGATACTTTAAATTGTTCTTTTGAACCTTCCATTCAATCAGATTCCTAAAAAGAAACCTATCAGTCCCCACAAAGTGGTAATCAGCACAACTGATTTCAATGAGTATAAGAAACGTTTGAGCACCAAATCAGCATATTATGATTTCTGAAGGATCATGACACTGAAGACCGAGTAATGATGCTGAAAGTTCAGCTTTGCCATCACAGGAATAAAATTACAATATTAATGCTTATTTTGAATTGTAATCTCACATTACTATCGTTTTTACTGCATTTTACAGCTTTGGTTATCAAAGAAAATAATCCAAACCCAACATTTCAAAAAGTGGTGTATTTGTATAGTTCTTACAAATTAAGACTAATCAACACTTACAATACAAAAATCAGAATACACAAATAAAGTTCATGTTTACAATGTTGCAAGAGAGAGCAAATATCTCCTACAGTAATTCTGCATATCACCACTAGATGGCGCACATGTCCTATTACTGAGTCGATAAAAAAAACATGTCCCATCCTTGTGAGTCCAGTGATTGGACCCTCTTGAAACCCACATGTCTAAAGATGAGCCAGTGAACAGCTCTACCCTTTACCAAATATAGAAAGTGTCCTAACCTTCAAGCCATTCTATTGCTAACAAAGCTAAAAGGTTTAGTAGCGTTTAGATAAAATTATACTACCAAAGCATTAGTTTGCCAGAGCGTCATCGAGCTTGCCCTCTGCCATCCAGGCTTTGATAAGGAATTTCTGTAGGCCTCCAGCTGTCATTGTGAGCTATTTTTGTCCTCATAACACTAATGCTGAAGACAGATAAGGTTTGACTGCATGAAAGATCCACAAGAAATCCTCTTCAATTGTAAAACTTTTAACTTTAAATCAATGGGAAAACCAGTAACCACAGTACATACTGCTTTGCACTGATAAGACCAACTGATACGGTGAAGGTACAACTTCAAAACATTTGCATGAAGTCCGTAAAAATTGAGAAACAGGCCAAAGGTATAAAGTCCTGTTTGATCACTGGAGTTACGCTTTAAATCTTCAAGTTAATCAAAGCTCACAAGAGGCATGGTGGTCTATAAAAGGTGCATGATTGAAATATATATATATATATATTTTTTTTTTTTTAAAGTTACTTTAACATTGCTAAAATATAGACTACTTTTTCCACTTGAAGTAACTCACTTGTGTAGTTAACAGTTTTACAATCAAAAGTAGTGTTAACATTAACACACTGTGTGAGAACTAACATGAATTAACTTTCCCAAGTGACATTAAGCTGGACCTAAACTTTGCAGGACAGTAGATCAAGCACTAAAGATGACAAATTTTGGTCTACGTGTGCATGCTTGAATATTGATGCAGGTACATCGATGTTCAAGCATGCACACCTAGACCCAAATATCAGCATGTCGCTTAATGACACATGTCCTGTTGCATAACTCTACAAGCCTTGGAAAGGTCACAGCTGGTGCTGAAGTCTCCCATTTCAGAGACACTTCAGCTGGTTAGACAGACTTGAATTGATTGTTGGGCACTGCATTGTGACAGGTGTATGAAACGCAGACTCAAAGCAAACTCTGACCCTGGAGTAAAGCGTGATGGAAAGAGGCAAAGTACACAGAGATAAACGTGCCATTATTTGACATCGCATACACAGCGATGGCACAATCCCAAACACTGGCTCGCGACTGGCTCGCGCAGCCGACGCCCCCGCAAATCATTCTTACGAATCAATAAGCAGTCCAGTAAGAACATTGAAATTTTTCAAAGACTTAAAAGTTTAGTAGGTTTTTTTTTCTCAGTTATTAGCATTTTTACATTTATGATACTCAAAACGCCAAAACATTACTGTATTATAAATAAAGCTTGTATGGAAGGCTCTTCTATAAGTGTTTCAAAGGAAACATTTCCAAGTAACAAATGTTGACTTCTGGACAATAACGGTGTCACAGTTTTATGTATAGGAGTTCTTACCCGTTGATACCAACTTTAACCATGATGCCTGATTTGGTCGTGTCCTCTGAAGAAAAGAAAAAAGAAAAGAAAATCAATTATTGGACTAGCTACATTGCGTCAGTCGAAGCACAAAGTACAAGTTGTGAACTTGCAAAGCTGAAGTCTAGATAGGCAGAGTGAGTGTAAACTTAACGCCCCTTTAAACTTATGTTCATAATGCATTAAGTTCAAACATTTCCCGGCTAGGCTACTCATTGAGAAGTCATTTTGACTGGGGTCTGACCAACTGGTTTTTATGCAGCATTGTCGCAATCTCTCTCAAACTTTCAACTGTGCTCCATGCATGTATAAGCTAGGTAAATATTTGATTTATAAACTCAATAAGGAATTTCTACCACTATATTGTTTACTGTGGCTACATAATTAAACACTCAAATAAAACAAAGTGTATTTCAAGCTGGTATGAATGCTCATTTACCGTTTGTGAGAAGCGTCTGTTCGTCCTGACACTTGGTGTGAGTGGGAGGATAATAAGCATGAGGTTAATTTATATCTGGTGAGATAGCGGTGGCCACGCCTCCTTGGACTTCGGGCAATAATGACCACGCCCCCTTAGAATGTCAAGGTCGTATTGGGTTGGATGAAACACTCTCAAATAATTATAACAAATGAAACCAAGCTAACAAAGTATTTATAATTAAATTATCAAACTATATTAAATTATATTATAGAACAGATATAGCCTATTCAGAGTTTGTCCCTTTTGGAAATTTAGCAGTGAATTAGATCAAGTTTAATGTCTTCAGTAATAGGCCAGGCCTATTTCCTGCAACTTCTTTGGTAGTAAATAATCCATAACTAAGCTTTTAAAATAAAACATCTGTTGGCATGGATAAAATGACATTGTTACATTGTTATTAATCTACGTGCCAACACAAAAGCTTCATGTTCAATCCTAAAGGAAACCAAAAAGGTGGAGACTTCCTGAGCATTCGATCCAATTACTGCATATTTTTGCAGGTGTACTGACCCTCCAAAAGAAATACATTTAGGATCAAATGTGTTTGCTACTGGTATTCTCTGAGAGAAAAGAAAATTTGATTTGAGCATGTCTGTCCACCCTGACCTTCTAGCAGCAACTGTACCAGAGTGAGAGCGAGATGAAGCAGGGGATCAAATCGCCCTCGTCGTGAGTGTGTGACATTTACAGGAAAGACCATGACCCTGCCCTTTTACACAGCCATTCCTGAATCCCAGAATCCCTCACATCGGTGGGAAATTCAATGCCTTTGTACCTGCAGAATCACTAACCAGCGCATGCGCCTTCACATGTTCAGATGCAAGTGGTAAAACCAAGAAAACCAGAAAAGTGATTGAAGAAACAGATGATAAACATTATCAAAAGAGACTGATTTCCTGTTTAAAGCAAGATAAATCTTTCAGAGAGTGACAGTTTAGATTAATACCTTGGTTTATACATTTGCACAGGAAATTTCATCACAAATCGCATTATAATCTTTCTGTTATCCGTCAAATTTTGCGTTGGTGTTAATCATTTAAAAATTTGTTTGACTCTTTGTCTCTTTCCTGCAATTAATCACAGGGTTATACTTGTAATTAACACTGACATGATCCAGGAGATTAGGTGCTCCATCATTGCATGAGAACAGATTTTTAAAAAAAAATAGATTCAGGCTTCATAGCAATTAGCTGTCAAAGTGCAATGTTCCACAGTAAACCTGCACTTTTGTTGCAAAATATGATCTGTAACTTTGCAAATCTACAGAATTGTCCTTTTTTATTTTGAATTTAAGTAGTCTTGTCCTCTCTATGGTGTTAAGTATCATCTGAGTTTACACTGAAGACAATTTTGGACTGTCGTGACTGCTGCTGTGGCCTTTTGGCTTCTTATGATAGTTCAGAGGTCACAGAGATGAAGAGGCCAAACTGCGTTCGTCATGGGATATTGAAGTGGGGTGTCACAGTTTTAAAATTGCCATCTCACCCTTTAATCATCACAACTTCATTATTAAATAGGGTAGCTGTAATACATCTATGTACATACGATTTTAATTTCTGAATGATTCTATTCATGAAAACAGGTTGAGAGCGCTCAGCAACTGCCCCTCAGAATAGTGAATGTATATCCCTGCTATCTGCTCCCCAGCCACCAGAGAGAATGTGCTGGACTGTCGCCAATGTCAGGCTAAAAATACACAAACACTCGAAGGCTGACCCCGCACCCTTTCCACTGCGGCTATCTTGTGCTCCTGTGGAGTGACCTGCACAATCCACTTCACTCTGTGTCGACTGACTCACATGATTCAGAATCAGACAAGCTTTTGAAAGTAACCCTGACTGACACAAACAGCACGTTTGTCACGTCATATTCCCGAGTTCACCCCTGATAGCCCAGACTCTTCAGCTGGAAAACTTGTCGACCAGTTCGTGATTTGTTGAACTCTGGTGACATGTAGTTGTTTGCTTAAATGCTGTTCTCCAGTGTGGATCATTCTTTAGCTCTGTGCGTTGGTATGTGAGGGTGTTATATATTAACTACTAACCATAAAGTGGCATAGCTGTTTGAGCTCAGAGTCCAGAATCTGATCTGACGGGACAAGTCTAGTGTCTCAAGCTTCATGAAATAGTGCTGTCTTGTGGTCAAAATCAAAAACTGCATTTAAAGGCCCCCTGAAATAAAAATTTAAGTATTTTAGCTTTTAGTAAGAATATGTTAGCCTTAAGGTTATGAATAAGCTGGTGTGTTCCAAAACAATGACAAAATTTGCATTTAGGAGATATAAGCATTCAAAACAGTCTCTCATTCCGCTTAAATGGATCACGGATTTTTACGACATCACCGCGGACTTCAGCTTCTCATAACATTTTCTGTCCAATCAAATGCTCTCTAAAATCTAAAGCGACCCGCCCCCTATTCCACCTGGCAAAAGCGACTGTTGACACGTCACAGAGGAATATAGTGTGTATATAGTGTATACAATATAGTGTGAATATAGTGTGATTAGTGTTCTGTGGCTCAAACGCTCGAGTTTTATTCCGTTTTCCAACTTTACGTTGGTTAAGAATGAAATGAATTTATTCACAACTCTACTCTACTATTGAATCCAACATATCATAAGCACTCGGATTCGCTTCCATGGTGCTGTCAAGTACGAATTGCAGTCTGTGAGGTAAACTAAACGCTATTGGCTATTTAAAAAAGGAGGAGGAGCCATTCAATATGTCCCGCCTTAGCTTCTTGTTTCAGTGGAAATTACGTCAACGCATCATACAAAGCTGTGCGTTCCAAGGCATTTGAGTGGGCCTTTAAGAATGATTTTCAACATTTAAAATGTGCAAAAATTAATTGTGGTTAGTAAATTAATTTAATATATTGTCAAAAGTTTGACAACAAGCAGCTTTATCATAATTAGAGCAGATACAACAGGGAAATGTTGGAGAAACAGAATGCAACCAGAACAAACAGACAAACTTAGGGCTGATACACACAAATGAGGAACCAAACAAGACACAGGTAAAATTAAAATCAATGAAAAAATCACAAACCATAGAAACAAACTAGCAAAGGAAACCAAGTCAATATGTGGCAACAGAGGATACATAGGGAGCAAGTTTTTGAAAATGATGTGTTCAGTCTATATGCATGTAAGTGACATCGCCAACTACTGGCCTGGCAGAAGAATACAGTGTTTTTAATCATTTTGACTGTTTTTTGTTTTGACAGCGTTGATGTCTTTCCTTTCAATAAAATAAACACACAAGTAAAATGACAGTGATGAGAAAATAGTAAAGAAAGCATATGATCATAGCGATGTGGATGTTTGCACAACATTTACAATTCAGCGCTCCAGTAGTCATGTCATGTTTATTTACATACCACAGATTGTTTTAAAGAAAGCAGCTTTACAGAATTAAACATGGGAAAAAAACAGTACCAGCGTCTCTTTCAATTAGAATTACAATTTTAATTTCTACTATAAAGCCACTTTCCAGTGAGTACATGTTTTTACTCGTGGACGTCCGAACTCGAGGGACTGAACAGAAGAACTAAACTGGAAAATTTCCACGTCAAAGAAGACAGAGCACACCTAAAGCTGGGGCCGAGATGGGTCTTGCGCATGTTGTCCAGTTGGGTCCCACATAGTGGCAAGTGCAATCCTATATGAAATCCATATGGGCAATTAGCATGGGGCTATTATGGAACCCACAGACAATCATATAGGGGCCATATTTCAGCCCATTTCATACCCATATGGGCGTCCACATACAAATGTTGGCTGGGCTATTACATAATCTCCACTAACCAGCCAGAGCCAAATTTCCGTAAAGTTTGCATTGGCAAGCTGTTTCAAGCTCCCGAAATGAGCACAAAACGAGCGTTGCTTTGACCTGATTTTGTTTGAAATAACGTCACACTAGTTCTTTCTTCGATTTCGCTTGAAGTATATCGAGGCCTTACGAATTCTTGAACAGAAACTAACAAAGAATCTGTGACAAAATGAGGGGCCTTCAAATATCATATTTGACAATGGGAGGCCTTTAAGTCACAAAGGTTAAAGTCCCAATGTAGTCAATAATTTTATCCCTTAATGCCAGAGACTGTTCACGTCACGTCTGCCCAGCCAGAGACTGTTCACGTCCCGTCTGCCCAGCCAGAGACTGTTCACGTCCCGTCTGCCCAGCCAGAGACTGTTCACATCCCGTCTGCCCAGCCAGAGACTGTTCAAGTCACGTCTGCCCAGCCAGAGACGTTTCACGTCCCGCCTGCCCAGCCAGAGACTGTTCACATCACGTCTGACCAGCCAGAGACTGTTCACGTCACATCTGCCCAGCCAGAGACTGTTCACGTCACGTCTGCCCAGCCAGAGACTGTTCACGTCCCGTCTGCCCAGCCAGAGACTGTTCAAGTCACGTCTGCCCAGCCAGAGACGTTTCACGTCCCGCCTGCCCAGCCAGAGACTGTTCACATCACGTCTGACCAGCCAGAGACTGTTCACATCACGTCTGACCAGCCAGAGACTGTTCACGTCACGTCTGCCCAGCCAGAGACTGTTCACGTCCCGTCTGCCCAGCCAGAGACGGATCAGGAAATACCCATTCTCGCAGCCGGGGGTATACTGGGCGACTATTTGGAGCGTTTGGCTTAAATACTGGACATGCCATGCTTTTCCAGAGCTGCAGCCGGAGCCAGTGCCTGTTCCGGAGCCAGTGCCCGTTCCAGAGCCGGAGCCGGAGCCAGTGCCCGTTCCAGAGCCGGAGCCAGTGCCCGTTCCAGAGCCGGAGCCAGTGCCCGTTCCTGAGCCGGAGGCAGTGCCCGTTCCTGAGCCGGAGGCAGTGCCCGTTCCTGAGCCGGAGGCAGTGCCCGTTCCAGAGCCAGAGGCAGTGTCCGTTCCTGAGCCGGAGGCAGTGCCCGTTCCTGAGCTGGAGGCAGTGCCCGTTCCAGAGCCAGAGGCAGTGCCCGTTCCTGAGCCGGAGGCAGTGCCCGTTCTTGAGCCGGAGGCAGTGCCCGTTCCTGAGCCGGAGGCAGTGCCCGTTCCTGAGCCGGAGGCAGTGCCCGTTCCTGAGCCGGAGGCAGTGCCCGTTCCTGAGCCGGTTCCAGTGCCCGTTCCAGAGCCGGAGGCAGTGCCCCTTCCTGAGCCGGAGGCAGTGCCCGTTCCTGAGCCGGAGGCAGTGCCCGTTCCTGAGCCGGTTCCAGTGCCCGTTCCTGAGCCGGTTCCAGTGCCCGTTCCTGAGCGGGAGGCAGTGCCGTTCCTGAGCGGGAGGCAGTGCCCGTTCCTGAGCGGGAGGCAGTGCCGTTCCTGAGCGGGAGGCAGTGCCCGTTCCTGAGCGGGAGGCAGTGCCCGTTCCTGAGCCGGAGGCAGTGCCCGTTCCTGAGCGGGAGGCAGTGCCCGTTCCTGAGCCGGAGGCAGTGCCCGTTCCTGAGCCGGAGGCAGTGCCCGTTCCTGAGCCGGAGGCAGTGCCCGTTCCAGAGCCAGAGGCAGTGCCCGTTCCTGAGCCGGTTCCAGTGCCCGTTCCTGAGCCGGAGGCAGTGCCCCTTCCTGAGCCGGAGGCAGTGCCCGTTCCTGAGCCGGAGGCAGTGCCCGTTCCTGAGCCGGTTCCAGTGCCCGTTCCTGAGCCGGTTCCAGTGCCCGTTCCTGAGCGGGAGGCAGTGCCGTTCCTGAGCGGGAGGCAGTGCCCGTTCCTGAGCGGGAGGCAGTGCCGTTCCTGAGCGGGAGGCAGTGCCCGTTCCTGAGCCGGAGGCAGTGCCCGTTCCTGAGCGGGAGGCAGTGCCCGTTCCTGAGCCGGAGGCAGTGCCCGTTCCTGAGCCGGAGGCAGTGCCCATTCCTGAGCCGGAGGCAGTGCCCGTTCCAGAGCCGGAGGCAGTGCCCGTTCCTAAGCCGGAGGCAGTGCCCATTCCTGAGCCGGAGGCAGTGCCCGTTCCTGAGCCGGAGGCAGTGCCCGTTCCTGAGCCGGAGGCAGTGCCCGTTCCTGAGCCGGTTCCAGTGCCCGTTCCTGAGCCGGTTCCAGTGCCCGTTCCTGAGCGGGAGGCAGTGCATGTTCCTGAGCGGGAGGCAGTGCCCGTTCCTGAGCGGGAGGCAGTGCCGTTCCTGAGCGGGAGGCAGTGCCCGTTCCTGAGCGGGAGGCAGTGCCCGTTCCTGAGCCGGAGGCAGTGCCCGTTCCAGAGCCAGAGGCAGTGTCCGTTCCTGACCCGGAGGCAGTGCCCGTTCCTGAGCCGAAAGCAGTGCCCGTTCCAGAGCCAGAGGCAGTGCCCGTTCCTGAGCCGGAGGCAGTGCCCGTTCCTGAGCCGGAGGCAGTGCCCGTTCCTGAGCGGGAGGCAGTGCCCGTTCCTGAGCCGGTTCCAGTGCCCGTTCCTGAGCCAGTTCCAGTGCCCGTTCCTGAGCCGGAGGCAGTGCCCGTTCCTGAGCCGGAGGCAGTGTCCGTTCCTGAGCCGGAGGCAGTGTCCGTTCCTGAGCCGGTTCCAGTGTCCCCAGACAGGATGGCCGCCGCCGGGTCGGTGTCTGCTGCTGTTCCTGAGCCGGTGTCTGTTGCTGTTCCTGAGCCGTTGTCTGTTGCTGTTCCTGAGCCGGTGTCTGTTGCTGTTCCTAAACCGGTGTCGCCTTGGTCGTCTCCGCCGCCCTGGCCGCCCGAGGGGTCTTCACCGCCCTGGCCGCCCGAGGGAAAGTCTTCGCCCTGGCCGCCCGAGGGAAAGTCTCCGCCCTGGCCGCCCGAGGGAAAGTCTCCGCCCTGGCCGCCCGAGGGAAAGTCTCCACCCTGGCCGCCCGAGGGAAAGTCTCCGCCCTGGCCGCCCGAGGGAAAGTCTCCGCCCTGGCCGCCCGAGGGAAAGTCTCCACCCTGGCCGCTCGAGGGACTGTCATCTCCACCCTGGCCGCCAGATGAACTGTCACTCCCTGTCCCCGTTTCCCTCCATGGACCTGGCCCCCCATCCCTCCCCCTGATCCTCCACCAGTCCACTTCCCGCCTGGACACTTGTTTGTCTGTCACATCTTGGAGCGTCTGGTAGCCGCTCCGTTGAGGGCGGGTTATGTCACAGTGTCTGGTTTATGTTCCTTGGGTCACCACTAGATCTCCTCCTTCCTCACGGTGTCCATCACTCTATTGAACTACATCCCCCATGATCCTTGTCTTTTCATTGCACTCAGCTGTCTCTTATCACTGATCATTGCACTCAGCCTGTTCCCCATTAGCATTGTCAATTCCCTGTGTATATAACCCTGTTTGGTTCAGTGTGTGTCACGGAGTCCTTGTATTTATCACGCCACTTTTGTGTTCCTGTTTATGTTCTTGTTTTGGATGGATTATGATATCGACTATTGCCTGGACTGGATTTTGAGTAACGGATTTCCCTAATTAAACATACTTTCTGCAATTGGATCTTCTCCTGTGTTTCCTGGTGTGGATTGTGACACTTAAATATTTGATCACCAAAATTACATATATAAACGTTTTTTTCTTGAAAACAAATTTCTTCATGCCTTAAAAATAGCTTGATGTAACTCTACACCCTTGCCTCATTAAGTACACCCGGTACTATGAATATGCAAATTAGCCCCACCTCCACTCACTCGTTGGTTACAAGGTAGTTTGTCTTTGCATTTACATTTACATTACGCTTTTATCCAAAGCGGCTTACAAATGAGAACAATAGAAGCAGTTAAACTAAGAGTAGGACAACAATACGCAAGTGCTATAACTCCTCTCAGTTTAATTTTAGTGCAGTTTTTTTTTTTTTTTTGGTCTTTGGTCTTTGGTTCACTGCAATTTTAAGGAGAAAATACTCAGCAATAGTGTTGACATGAATGTACACACGATTTGTCTTAAAGGGCTGGTATAATGCCCTTTTCACAAGATGTAAAATCGGCGTTCGTGGTTTGACTGGTCGAGACTGTTTTCCAAAGATGGATCCTGCCTGTATACGCGAAGTGGACTGTCTTTATAAAGTATCTTCTTATTAAACGGTCTGTGCACTTACAAAGTTCTCAATGCTTCGGTTTGCATGTGGGGACCCTCATTATGTTACTGTGTTAGTGTGGGGCTATTTTGAGCATTGTTAACTAGCAATTTTTATTTTTCATTACTCTATGCCCTATAGTGTTATACGCTAAACAGTTTTTAGAGATAAAACTCTTTACATTCGATTATCATGAAAACAAATCTCAGAGAATGGTCAACTAGGTACCAATGTGTTATTAGACCAAAGGTTAATTTTGCGCCGGAGTTGTCCTTTAAGAACTGCTGCATTTAAGGGATATTTCACCAAAAAAAAAAAAGAGTCATAATTTATAAGCCCTCATGTCATTCCAAACCTGTATGGCTGTTTTTCTTCAACTTCCCCAGATAGCATGGTAACATTGATTCAATGTTGAGTCAGTGTTGATGCGTCAATGCTGATTACATTGAAATGACGTTAGAAGGTAATGTTGCTTTAGCATCACTCTTGCACCCTCAGTTAATGTTGAAATAATGTTGGGATTTCAACCAAAAATCAACGGTTATAGTATTGATTCAACATTAGAAAGTGATGTTGTTTCAACATCACTTTTGCACCCTCAGTTAATGCTGAAATAATGTTGGGATTTCAACCAAAAATCAACGGTTATAGTATTGATTCAACATTAGAAAGTGATGTTGTTTCAACATCACTTTTGCACCCTCAGTTAATGTTGAAATAATGTTGTGATTTCAATCAAAAATCAATGGTAATAGTATTGATTCAACATTACAAAGTGATGTTGTTTCAACATCACTCTTGTACCCGCAGTTAATGTTGAAATAATGTTGTGATTTCAATTACAAATCAATGGTGTTAATATGGCTTCAACATTACAAAGTGATGTTGTTTCAACGTCACTTTTGCACCCACATTTGTTGAAACATTAATATTAAAGACAAAAAACATGCTCATAACATTGAATCAATATTCAACCATATTAATAAAAAAATTTAAAACACACTTTTAATCACATCCTTCTTTATTTTCCAGACTTTGTCCTTTTAATTCATTCAACTCAAAGCACTCAATTCCATGTCAAGGGGAAAAAAACATCATACAGACTCAAAAGTAAACCAATAAAAAATAAATAAAAAACAATGAACAAAAAAACAAATTAATTTGTATCTGGAGGCACCGACGGAACAGTTGCACTTGTTTGAAGTGCAGTTCCACCCACACGGTACGGTGCATATCGGAGCCATTTCTGGACTGCCTGAGTATATTCATACTGGGAAACTTTTCCCACACCCATCTGCAAAGTCATAGCATCTAACAAAAGAAAAACAACAGGATATGAAATGTATGCAATTGAGTACATTAATTGAGGAACTGGAACAGTGAAATATTGGATGAAGTAAGGTAAATTTTTGGGAACACAAAAGGCAGAACAAGAATTAAAATCATTGATAGTTATAACTCACCAAATATACACATATTCAAGAATGTATCCTTGAATGCCCTCTTTTGCCTTGACTGCTTTTTAGCCATCTTCCCAGCCCAATTTAGAGATGATGCCAGCTCATTGGTCAGTGCACAAGAAAGCATGCGACGGACCCTAACTTCCAATGAGGTTCCTCCAATTACGCTGAAGTGTTTTACCTGCCATACAAAATGTGTACACCAAGCACAGAGAACATGTAAAAAAAAAAATAAAAAAAAAAGGGGTTAACAACAAAATGGTCTTCATAGATTAAAAATCTCACAAACCATTATTGTCCTTGCTTCACTGGATGATAATATCTCCTCTGCACTCTCAAGCTCATCACTATTGTGCAAAGGGACTGAGACAGGCAACGGTTGCAGTGGTTTCTTTGAGGACACGGACTGTCTGAAGAATTCCTGACATTCCTCACGCAGTTCCTTGACTTCTTTTACAAGTTCAGTTACAGTTCCGATCAACTTTTGTAAAGCAACATCTTGTGGAGAATAAACGACATTACAGGTCAAAACATATTTAACATGTATACTGTATAAGGAAAATAGGAAAACTTCTCTCCACTTGCCTTTCATTAACTGTCTTGCAGAATCCCTTGCATCTGCAACAACAAAAACTATTGCTAGTAAACAGACTCACACATTAGCAACCAAATTATATTTTAGGATAAAGTAAAAGTATTGTATATTGGTGTAAACTGCCTGAAATTAGGAAGCTGGACATTAAAAATCAAAGCAAATATTGGTCTCATTGCAAAACGGCCAAAGCACTTCTGGAATTGATACCCTCATGATCCTTGGAAGCTGGTTCCTGGCAGGGGTACATGGCAGGCTGGGCTGGTGGTGAGTACTCAGTCAAGTATGGAGAACTGCTGCACATCTGGTGAGAGGACTCAGAGGGATGGCTATGCAGAATTTGAATGGAGGGCTGGACAAAGGTCAGTGCCCGGTTGCATAAAGCACCTTAAGTGTAATTTTCCCTTAAGGTCGCCCTTATGTTTCCCTTAAACCGAAGGGTGTTGCAGAAAAATACCCTTAAGTGTTACTTAACGGTTTTTTAAGTGAAACGTCATAAACACTTAGAATTTCCCTTAAATGCTGTTTTTTCACTTAAGTAATCTTAAGGTTTTAAGTGTTGCATAAAACCCCTTAACGGTAATTTCCATAAGTATAACTTAAGGTTTGGAAATCGTAACCTTAAGAGTAACGCGGACAAAAATAAGACGACATGGCTGAATTTATGGAACCAGCTGAAGATCATAGGGAATAGGGAGAACCCTTTAGATCAATTTAGCGATAAAAATTGTTGCAAGAATACCGATTTGATCGACGCGCAATATTTGACATAGCTATCAAACTAGACGGCTGTCTGTCTGTCATTACACGCGACTCGCATGTAAACTATCACAACGTTAAGTCAGTGCGCGCACGGAGAGTGTGTGGCCGACCCGTGCAGAAAAAGATTCACAGGAGAACGAGCTGATTTGTTTTAAAAGGAATCATGACAGAAGAAAACAGGTATGCTATGGAAATATACTCAGCTGTATTTCGAGACACAGAGCCAGAAATGCATTCACAAAACCTAAACAAATGCCAAAGCATGAGACGGTGAACAACACAAACAAACTGCCGCCACTTTCGGAGCGGTGTTGCGTGATAGCGTCACTGGACTGACACGTGATATTCCAACATGTTAGTGTCTTGCGTATCTATGGCAACAACAGACTTTTATAACGTGAATCCAGGATCACTGTCATGAAACACTTAAATGTTTCCCTTACCTAAGAGAACCGTTTAAGAGATTATATGCAACACCCTTAAGTTATTCTCTTAGGTAAGGGTAAATCGCCCCTTAAGTATCATACTTAAGGGAAAAACTTAAGGTGCTTTATGCAACCGGGCACTGGACTCTGGAAGCTGATTGAACAGGAGCCTGCATTTTATTGGAGACTGCAGTGAAACAGATTTTACACATTAGCAAAATTACATTTTGGGACGTCCACCTAAATGGAACAATTCCATATAGTTTGCCACTCAGTCTTGGTAACATAACATCACTGTTATACCTGGATATTGAATTCTAGGAGCTGGGCAGAGCTTTCTTTTTTTAACTTCCTCTTCTGTATCAGATGTTGTGTTGTAAATGGGATTGGGTCTAATATAGAAATAAAACTTCAGATACATCTAGGAATTTCATGTTATGATTATTTTTTTCCCTTGCCATTCATTAATTGTGTTACCTGGATTTTCTTTTTTCAAACTTCTCAGTTTCTACTTCAGACTGAATGTCACTTGTGTCGCAGTTCTCCTGTAGATATCTTTTCAAACACTTCTCAGCTTCTTCATATGTGGCTGCAAGTTATATGTTGTGAGTGTAATAACAAAGTCCACAATAATTCAAATTCCAACTCAATAATTTATACACTTACCCAGACTTGCAAGGTGTCTAACAGGTTCATAGGACAACCATTCCTCAGAAGGCAGCTCATATTTTTTCACCGCAGCCCGTATCTTGGCTGTGTCTTTGGGTGGATATGGTGGCCAAAGAAGCTTATTTTCAATCAGCCAGCTGTGCGGCACAATTTCTGTGCCACCATTTTGAAATTGAACGATGCACCACTGCTTCATTTTTTTAAACAAAATAACTCCCCTAAGATACAAGATACGTAATGTAAACTTTCCCTTGGAGATGGAAAATCAGGAACTAATTATGTTAAGTACAAGCTTTTCTTACAACAGTAAAATCATGTTTTAACCTACCAACAATTAATTATGTCATATGGATGAGTGGCATGGCAATGAAAACATTCTTGTCAGGACAGAGGAAATATTTCAGCTTAATATCTTGGAGCCTGGCCATATCAAGATTGTCATGCAACTCCCAAACTTTATAACAACCTATACTGGTTGACTCAAATGGGTAGGAGAAGAATGACTCTTGATTGTGAAACTTTTGAAACAGGACAAAAATCCCTTCTCCATCTACCTGAATGATATTTCTTAAAATAGCAATGTGACCAACTATTTGCACACAATTATCTCCTTGCACTATTGACAGAGTGTACTTTTCAGTGATAGCTTTTCTGAACTGTTTGCCAAGACTTAGGCTATGGAGAACTGGACCGTCAAAATGTGCCTGACTTAAGTTGCACTTGTGAGGCTTTGGTGACTCTGGACTTGGCATCTCAGATAACCTTTTCACAACTTGCTGTAAGGGTAAGTGAGGCGTGCGCAAAAGACGTTTTATTTGTCCTAAATAATTCTCAAAAGGAAATGCTGACACATTATCCAAAGGTCCAAAGAGACGATACTCTTCAGCCAGATGAGTGAGTTGGTGTATATTGTAGACTATTTCATGTTTACCATACTGTTGTCCAAAGTGGCATACAAATGAGACAAGCAATTCGTGAGCAAAATCAATCATCGCCTCTGGGGTTCCAGAGGATAAAAGCAAATGCATCGCAACAGAAAACAGCATAAAGTTCTCATACATTGGCATTTGAATGCTATTCTGAAGCACAACAGGGCCTGTGTACAACATAAAAGAGCGCAGCTCAGTCACTTTCCAGCGCTCAATTTCTGATAACCCTCTTGATTTACGACTAAATTCAACCGGCGTGTAGGAACTCAGCAGCTTTAACTTTTCAGAAATTTCAGCTACAGTCTGAGTGGACAACCTAGTAGTATGTGCTTTACCTCTGATCCATAAGTTCAAAAGTTTCCTAGTGACGCCTAGACAGCACAAGTGCATATAATCTAATGGAAACATGGTAACCATTTTTACCAAGCCAGCTAAAGGAGAAAGTTTTTGGTTCAAGTGGTGGTCTTCATCAATCATATCATTAAAATCAGAATCCGTCCTCAACTTTGCATCAGTTTCTGGGTATGTCATTTTATTTTGCCACGTACCCACTTGAACACATTTGTCACAGCCTGAGTAGCCATTGTGAGATTTTATATTTTTAACAAAGGCTCTGGCAGGGGCATCACACACAAAAGAGCTTACTTCTACCAATATGTTTTGACCATTGTAAACAATACCACCCATAAGAACATCAGCTAAATCATCAATAAATGGCTTTAAGAACTCAAATATACACTTGGGCTTTTTCATACCACAGTAAAGGCCAACGAGGAAGGGATGTTTAGTATAGTCACAATTGAGAATGGCAAGAATTGGCCAGAACTGAAGTGTACAGCTTTTGAATAGTGGAAGGCCATCTAAATTGAACTGTACTTTAACTATTTTCAATTGTTCAGGCAGGATTAATCTTTTCAAACACGACAATATCCCCTTTGCCAAGCCAAAATGATAATACTCCCCACCTTCCATCTTTATGGTAGATACATGGGTTTGGGTCTTAAGAATTGTCCTGGCATCTGTGGGCAATTCTGGATGAAACAGTTGCAAAATACTTAAAAGTGCACTGAGTGCAGCTAGTGAGACTGAGAAGGTTGTGGCCCAATATCGCAAACTCCTTAAAAGAAAGTCACTCGTTGGAGCTTCTGATTCAGTATCAGAGTCAACGTCTGATAAGTTGACTGTGTCATTATTAACATTGTGTATATTGGTTGGATGCCACAGAACCTCATCAGACACCACACCAGGGAACTGATCTGTGACTGAATCATTACAATCTGAACCAGCTGAGTCAATAACAACTTTTGGGAATTCAACATGATCTTTTACTGCTTCAACATGTTTTTCTTCTGACACAGTATCCTCTGCATAGCTTTATTGAATTGTTGTAGTATTTCTGACTCTGTGGACGTAATCATTGATTTTAATTTACGCCTCTTTGACCACCGTGAAGTCATTATTGCTGCAAGTGGTGCAACTGTTCAACTTGATCAAAACTGACTCACTGTATGTCAATATGAATGTTTACCTGATAACTCTGCTAGCAGGAGATGGGATACAACACAATCTTGTGACAAGCAGTTATGATGTGGACTACAACGCAATGATCAATGTCAGCATAATTAAGGGTGTGTTTCTCATTTCTCTAATTATCCATCCTCATCAGCCTTAACCCCTCCTACTAAATGCCTTGGAGTAATTGTGGAGTAACAGAGAATTAGGCTCCTAGAGATCAGCTAAATATTGTAGAATTTTATTAATCAAGGCTAAAGATGCATTAGAGATCATTTTTCATCACTCACTGGCTCTTGCCTTTCATCAAAATATCAATGATGATTCAACATAATCAAACTTTGAAATTAAATCTCAGTCAAAATTATGTTTTGGATGAAAACACCACATTGTATCAATGTCCCCATGCTATCTGAGCAATTTATTTAAACACTTTACTTACTTTGAAAAATAATGTTAGTAGATTTAGTAACAATAAATAAAATGCAAGTAAAAAGCATGCCAAAATCAGAAATACATTATATGCACCACTGTTTGAAACTCAGAGAGTTCCTGCATGCCAAACACACACAAGACTTCCATATATACTGTACCTTGTGTATTCTCTCTAATAAGGAAGCATCAATTAACTACTGAGAAGCCAACATGCAAAACCAAAATGGGCGTATACCAATTAGTGCCAATTTTCAAACAATTAGTATTTTTCAACCATTTTTCAAAAGACTTGCTAAAATCATGAGGGCCCACCCCTAAACCAAACCCCCGGTGTATTAGAGCAAATGAGGTAACACCATTGAAAGTACTTATCATAAACTGAAACGCCCCACTGATTGGGAAACACCCAGTAGTGTTTTGCACAGATACATGCCTGCAAGATCTTGTGCTCATAAACTAAGACTCACTGTTAGTTCAATGTCACTGTCTTCACCCATGTGTTCTGTTCCCTTTCATCAAAATTTCAATGCTGATCCAACACACTTTAAACATTGAAATTTTGATGTCAACCAAAATTATGGTTTGGATCAAAACTCAACATTGAATCAATGTTACCATGCTATCTGGGATCTGTTGAACACAAAATAAATTATTTAGAATATTCACTTTTTTCTATCCAGTGAAAGTAAATGTTGAGCTTAATTAGGTACATTTAAGTTGTTTGGGCTACTTTTATGGTCATTTTTGCTTTATTATTCTCAGTTCTGGTGCCCATTCACATTCATTGTATTGCAAAAAGTAGCTTGGGCATTCTGCATAATTCATTCAGCAACATTCTGCATAACATCTTTTGTGTTCAATTGAAGAAAGACATTAATATAATTGTGAATAATGACAGAATTTTAATTTTTGGATGAAATCTCCCTGCAAAGTTTCGCAGATAAATGAACACCTACAAAAACGCCATAGCTTTATACTCATTTTGGGGTAGTTTAACATAAATTAGTCAGATACTTATTACTTATGGGTGACATAGGCCTGCTATAACACTATTCAGTTCATAGAAAGAGAATATATTCCTTTACTTATAAAATATGTAGTTCAAGTTAAGATTGTATGGCTAAACATAGTAAGGATTTTTTTTTTCATGCCATAATCCTAACACCCACACATTCATTTGACAGGCTGATTTTGAGGTAAGAATTGAAGGGATTTTTCATGCAGTTCCCAAATGATTCAGTGGTTGTGGATGTATGTGAGACTCAGCATTGGAAGAGGAAATAATTCTGTTTTAATCCATTTACAATGATTGTTAATGGTACATCACATTGTTCAATAAATAGTTTCCATGATTGTTAAGTTCCTTAGTTAAAACTAAATATATTGCACCACTAAACCCTAGACTTCCCACTCCTTGTCACAGAAGGATGTGCATGTGTGTCAGCCAGCGTGTCCTTGTACAATGCGAGCTGATTAAGACTGAATTAAGGATGAAAATCCTGCCACACTCTTCCAATTTTTAATTTGCAGCCCATAAGAAAATAAATTATACAGAAACAGGTGGAAGTCCTTGATTTGCAGTGTGTGGGAGAACAACCTGGGTTTAGAAAAGCATAATAAAAACACTTTATGATCAGGGAACGCAATTAAGATTCATGCAGAATGCAAAAAGAAACATGATAGGAGAAATTTTATTCATGCAAAAAGTACAGAAGGTGAGCAGTATGTTTACGTTCTATAAATCATGCATTTTTTGAGACTATATCTACTTTAAAACCTTTGTTCACTAGTAAACCACTAGTAGAATATCAAAAATGAAGGACAGTGTTGCTCATCTATATCTCAAGTAACAAGTAAAATACTTTGCTTCCTTCATAAGGAAATAAATATACAAATACAGCTAAACAACATGTCACTTTAAAGCCAATGTAAAAATAAGTATATTGAAAGACACGATATAATGAATTTGTCCACCTATGTACAATACAGGGTGTACTTTTCACAGGGTCCCAGACCAGACAAGAGTTTGGCAATGACCTCTACCTAAAGCTAAGCAGGACAACAGTCATCTCATCGTCTCGGCCCATCTCTCAGTTCATTATTAGCAGCCGAG